>CM050163.1:446427742-447627742 GCA_027410445.1 Discoglossus pictus
CCCTCAGCCAAGAGGAGCCCAGGGGTGACCCACTAGAAGGAACATCAGATTCTGGGTGGGTTATCCCTGTCAAGGAAATAGATCTATTCCTTGAGAGCACCCTTCATGGACAAAAGAAAAGGAAGGTGCGGCTGGCCTTGGAGAGGTGGAAGAATATGTCGTTTATTCTCCACTCTCTCCAGCAATATCTAGTGGTCAGCACTAGGGCCAAGAATTCTGGGACTGCGGAGCATCTCCGCGTCCGGAAATTCTATAAAATGTGCGTGTCCTATCAGCAGTCTCAAGGGTCTGAGGAACGCACAATTCCTGACACGCAGTAATGGCTTTGCACATCAGCACGCTAAATACCAATGGCTGTCAAGACAGTTTCCGCAGGTTCCAGGTACTCTCCTATTTATATCAGGGAGGGTACTCTGTGAGCTTCCTGCAGGAAACTCACACCACTCCAGAGGCTGAGACCTCGTGGCAACTGGAGTGGAGAGGCAGGGTCTTCTTCAGCCACTTCACATCGGCGTCATGTGGAGTGGTGACCCTGTTCTCAGAGTCTTTTCAGCCAGAGCTGCTGCTTGTGAAAGCTGTTATCCCAGGCCGTCTAATCCACCTCCGGGTCCGAGAGCAGGGTAGCATCATTAACCTAGTTAATATATATGCCCCTGCTGGAGGGCTCGAGAGAGTGAGGTTCCTCGCCAGACTGTCCCAGTTTTTGGAGACGGTTGACGCAGATGAGTGTTTGGTACTCGGGGGTGATTTCAACTGCACCCTCGACGCTCTGGACCGGAATAGTCCAGAGCCGTACCCGCCTTCTGCGTCAGCCCTGCGGGAGATCATCGCCCGCTTCTCCCTGGAGGACATCTGGCGAGAGCAGAACCCAGGGGCATCAGACGGTTTCACCTACGTCAGGGTGAGAGCCAGTCTGGTGTCCCACTCCCGGATCGACAGACTATATATATCTAGTCACTATATGTCACGAGTCGGTTCTTGTGCCATTAGGCTGGCTCCGTTCACAGACCACAACTGTGTGTCTGTGACAGTGGCGCTAACGCCAACAGCGCCACGAGCCGCCTATTGGCACTTCAACAATGCTTTGTTGAAGGACCGGGGGCTCGTTACATTGATCCGGGAGTTTTGGACGGACTGGAGGGGTTGCAAGGGGGACTTTGCCACGTTAAAACTGTGGTGTGACGTGGGCAAGGTTCATTTGCGACTTCTGTGTCAGGAATATACCAAGGGTGCGAGTGGGCAGCGCGAAGCTGAGTTGGAGTCACTCCGGGGGGAGGTACTCCATCTGGAGCAGAGGCTATTCACTTGTAGGGACCAATCCCTGCAGAGCGAGTATGTAGAGAGGAAGGGTGTCCTCTGTGACCTGGAACGACACCAGGCCAAGGGGGCATACGTGCGCAGCCGCTTAGGTTTTCTCAAAGATCTAGACCGCGGCTCGTGCCTCTTCTACTCACTGGAGAAAAAGGGGGGTAACAGTAGGCACATCACCTGTCTTCTAGATGAAGACGGTGCCCCCCTTACAGATCCGGAGAGTATCCGGGATAGAGCCCGGAACTTTTATAAAGATCTTTACTCTCCGGATCCCATGTCTCCAGACGCCTGCAGGGTGCTATGGGAGGGGCTCCCCACAGTCAGTGAGGGTGTAAGAGAGCGGCTTGATATACCACTATCTTTTCAAGAGCTCTCTGAAGCCCTCCGTGCCATGTCCTGTGAAAAGTCTCCAGGACTGGACGGACTGACTGTAGAGTTTTTCCAATTTTTCTGGGAGACTCTGGGACCTGATTTCCATCTGGTCCTTGGGGAAGCCCTGGAGACCGGGGAGATGCCCCTGTCTTGTCGCAGGGCAGTACTTGCCCTGCTGCCCAAAAAGGGGGATCTCCGGCTTATTAAGAACTGGCGACCGGTCTCTCTGCTCAGCACGGACTACAAGATTGTAGCTAAAGCCATCTCGCTTAGACTTGGGTCTGTGCTGGCAGAATTGGTTCACCCTGACCAGTCCTATGCGATCCCGGGCCGGACTATCTTTGATAGTATCTTTCTGGTCCGGGATCTATTGCATTATTCTCGCAGGACTGGTCTGTCACTCGCCTTTCTCTCTTTAGATCAAGAGAAGGCGTTTGACAGGGTGGACCATGGTTACCTCATAGCCACTCTGCAAGCGTGCGGCTTTGGCCCACAGTTTGTGGGCTTTATAAGAACGCTGTACGCCTCTGCAGAGTGTTTACTTAAAATCAATTGGTCCCTAACAGCACCTTTGGTATTTGGACGAGGGGTGCGTCAAGGATGTCCCTTGTCTGGACAGTTATATGCACTGGCCATTGAGCCTTTCCTCTGCCTACTGAGGAAAAGGCTCACAGGGCTGGTGCTAAAAGATCCAGACATGCGGATTGTCCTTTCAGCTTATGCTGACGATGTGCTCCTCGTGGCCCAGGATCCAGTTGATCTTGAGCTGGCAAAACAGTGCCAGGAGGTATATTCAGCTGCCTCCTCCGCTCAGATCAACTGGTCCAAATGCACAGGCCTTTTAGAGGGTAATTTACAGGTAGACTCTTTGCCTCCCACGTTTCGTGACATCACGTGGGAGGCAGATGTCATTAAATATCTGGGGGTCTACCTGTCCGCTGCGGACGCTTCCGTCCCAGACAACTGGAGGGAGTTAGAGGGCAGTGTCCTCTCTCGTCTGGGACGATGGAGGGGTCTAGCAAAAATGCTTTCCCTTAGGGGGCGGACTCTAGTGGTGAATCAGCTGGTGGCTTCTCAGATCTGGCACCGGCTGATTTGTCTGAGTCCGACCCCCGAGTTTGTCACCAATATCCAGAGGAATTTGTTAGATTTCCTCTGGATGGGAAGGCATTGGGTCTCTGCAGGGGTGGCAAGTCTGCCTTTGGTGGAGGGTGGACAGGGAGTAGTTTGTGTGTGCTCCCAGTTGTCCACCTTCCGCCTTCAGTACCTGCAGAGATACCTATATGCAGATCCCTCTCCGCAGTGGTGCGCACTGGCATCCAGCTTTTATCGCCAGTTGCGCAACCTGGGGTATGACCGGCAATTATTTCTGATCAGGCCCGAGGGGTTTGGGAGAGACCTCTCTGTGTTGCCGGCATACTACCAGGAAACCCTCAAGGCCTGGAGCATGGTCTCCGTGACCAGGCAGGGCGTGCCTTTGGGGGATGAAATATTCACGGAGCCCCTGCTATTTAATGCAGCAGTGGGGGCTCCAATGTTACAGTCCCCCAGTATCATCCGCCGCCTTAGTCATGCACGGATGACCCGAGTCGGGGATCTCCTGGAATACGGGCGTTCTGATTGGGTGTCACCCCAGGAGCTTGCGCTCCGTTTGGGATATGTGACGCCCATAGTCTCAGGGCGCTTGCTCCAGGAGATTAGAGATGCCATCTCCCCCGACTCGCGCACCTTCCTTCGCGGGGCTTTGCAGGCCGGAGTGCCACATGCACCTTTCAACACCCCTTCTCCGGCTGTTTGCATTGGACACAAGCCCCGTGTTTCCCCTCAGGCTCCTCCTGTCCCCAACCTCTCGAGGTTGAGGGACATACCCTCGGCATGCTTTCGCGGCATGCCGAGGAAGAGCTTATATTCTCTCATGCTCCATACAGTGCACTTCCTTGCCCTTGTGACCCGTCCCGATACCATCTGGAGGCGGGTCCTACCAGCTGACGAGGGCAAGAGGCCCCGGTGGAGGGAACTTTATTCTGATTTAGTTCCACGACCCACCGGGGACTTGAGTTGGAGAGTGCTCCATGGTGCACTGAGCACGGGAGAGTACTTAGCTAAATTCACGGACTCTCCCTCCACTTGTCCATTCTGTGGCAAGGGAGAGTCCGTGTATCATGTTTATTTTAGTTGCGCCAGACTGCAGCCCCTCTTGTCACTCTTGAGGGGCCTCCTCCTGCAGTTCTGGCTGCATTTCTCCCCTCACATTTTTATTTTTGGGCGCCCAGTGTCCCGGGGCAATAAGGCCAGGGACCTCCTCGTCAACCTGCTCCTGGCATTAGCCAAGTTGGCTATATATAAGTCCAGGAAGCAGTGTTTGATAGGGGGGGTTCCCTTGTCACCTGAGGCCATGTTCCGGGTGCTGGTGCGCTCCCGTATCCGGGCAGAGTACCACCTGGCTTTGTCTACTGGGGGAATGGATGAGTTTGTCTCCCAGTGGGCTGTAGATGGTGTGCTCTGCTCGGTATCCCCCCATCCGGTTTCTTTTTCTTTCAACCTCCTAATATGATTTTTATTTAGTTTACAGAAAATGTTTTCTCATAATTTTAAAATACACTGTGCCAGAGAGCATGTTGTGTGCATGCTTGAGCTCTAAACAAAAGGCTTTTTAGGGTCTTAGTCCCTCAAATACAAGTTTTATTTTAACACCTTTCTGTTTATAAGCACTTTGTGCACGGTGTTGTTCATTTTTGGGAGTTTTTGTGGTATTTTTCTTAGTTTAATTTAAGTTTTAGTTTTCTGGGAGTCAGGCTCAGCTCTCTATCCCAGGAGAGTGAGCTGTCTCCTGGATACTTTGCCACACCCCTCCCTTAGCACTTCACCTTCACTCCTGGAGCTTTTTTTACTTTGACTTTTTTTAAAAGTTTTTCAGGTTTTGTTAAAGTTTTGTTTGTTTGGTGTTGGGTTTTATGTTTTGGGGGGAGAGAAGACAAGTAACATCTTTGTAGGCAGTGGGAGGGAAAACAATTTGAAGTTTTGTTTAAAAGGCTTTTTTAACATCTGACACAGAGACACGGAGGGGTTAAAAAGCCTCTGTGTTCTGTGTGTTGTTGCAATTAGCCACATTGCAACAGGCCATTAACCCTTCCACTGCCAAGCATCATCTCTCTCTCTCCCTTAGTTTTGTCTTTTTGTTTCTTTTTCACACTTATATATTTTTAAAAAGAAAACAATAGAAAATCATAAAATAAAAAATACAAATAAATAAAACAAATAAACTAAAAAAAAAAAGGGTCTAAACATGAGGGATAAGACCATGAAGAAGCCTCAGGGGTCAAAAGGGGGAATAATGGCCCCTGAAAATCCTAGCTACAGCACTGCACAGCATAGCCCCCAGGCAGATAAGGCAGCCCCAGCTCCTGGTGGTTCTGCCAGCAGAACTACCCCTGTGGCTAATACCTGGTCACAGGTGGTTTCTGCTGGCCCCAGTAATACCACCGCTGGGGCTGAGGGGCAGATCACCAGGAAGCATGGGGTTAAATGTCAGATGTCTGGGGTCTACAGCATTGATATCTATTTGCGTGCTGCAGCTAATGTCATCAGCCCCTCTGTTATAGTAGCAGCCAGCAAAATGTACGGGAAAGCAGTTTTCTTTACCCGTACGCTGGCTGCTGCTCACATACTTATACAGAGAGGCATCACAGTGGGGGGATTATATGTCCCAATAGAACCCCTGGAAGGGTTGGGCACAAAAGTAACACTCTCTAATGTGCCCCCCTTCCTACCAGACTCCCTCCTGCGCCCCCACCTGCTAACCCTAGGGTAAGTAAAAACACCATTTATTAAAATTCCCCTGGGGTGCAGAGAGAGAGCACTTCGTCATTTGCTCTCTTTCAAGAGGCAGGTACAAATGTGCCTGCCTCAGGGCGGAGAAAACATTGAGGGGTCTTTTGGGGTTCCATTTGAGGGGGTGCTCTACAGGATTTTTTACAGCACTACGGAGGTGCAGTGCTATCATTGCAAAGGGTTGGGGCATACACGTAGGAATTGTCCGAATGTAAAGCATCATACCCCAGCCCCAGCAAATGGCACCTCCATCAGTACAGCACCCATCCCCGCTGAGCCCATAACAGCGGGGACCTCAAGGGTCATAGCCCCCCCACAGAGCTCAGGCAAGGAGGCCGTTCCTCAAGCCACCACCACGGCCTCCAAACCCCCTTCTTCCCCAAAAAAGCCATCTGTGTCTGTGGTCTCCAGCAAGACTGCAGACACGGGGAAAAAGAGGAAGAATGTCACCGGTCCTCCCAGTGTCACAGCTGCATCTCCCAAGTCCCAATCTGCCCCCACCATAATTACATCAGTTAGTGTGGGGGCACAGTGTAAGCAGAGGGATAATAAGCCCTCTGCAGGGGAGGCAGCTAGTGGCAGCTCCTCTTCCAGGAGTGACGTCCCCAGGAAGAGGAAGCATAAAACCAACAGGGAGGTTGCTGATAAGTGGGAAGTGCTCTATAGTGGAGCACCTCCCTCTAAATGCAAGAAGAGGAACAAAACATCTCCTCCTCATCCGGTGACATTGTCTGGCCCGGTTATTAAACTCAGCCAGTCGGTGCCAGACCACACATCTCTCTCTCCAGACCCTATAGGGGTTAATGTGGAAAAGGGTCTGGAGGAAAAGCAAAGGCAAGAGGGTCTCCCAAGTGAGGCAGGGGTAGACAAGAAAGATCAGGTTCTGCCTCTGGCCTTTGAGGGCAGTCCCAACACAGCCCCTGCTGAATGGGTAGTCAGTGTCCGTGAGGTGCTGAGCTTCAAGGGCACCAGTCAGTCTCCTCCTCCAGTGTCACTATCTAGTGACGTACCTCGGGCTTTGTTAGAGCCCCAGGCCGAGTCACTACTGGAGGGGGGGAATATAGGCATGACCCCCATTCAGGACCCCATGGATTTGTCTGTCAGGGGGGATGTGGCACAAGGGGAAGTGGAAATGGGGGAGGGTGATAAAACAGGTTTTCCTGTTAACATCATGGGAGAGCCTGTCTACCCTCCTCAGCCGTCCACTGACCCTAACATCGGTGCCATCCAAGCTGAGCAAGCAGCGGTGGAACTGGCAGAGGAGGCATATAAAGCCTCCAAGGCTTCCATTAAGGAAGCCATGCCAGCCACTGATGTCCAGCCAGCTACCTCCGAATGCACTCCTGAAGCTACAGGGGTGCAGCAGCAATCAAAGGGTCCATTATTTACCTTGAAGGGTGCTAAAGGGACTCCTTCTGTATCATCTAAGAGGGGGTCCCTGAGAATAAAGCTGAGGAAACTGACTCCAGCCGGGGAGGATGGAGTAAAAGCCCTCAGCCAAGAGGAGCCCAGGGGTGACCCACTAGAAGGAACATCAGATTCTGGGTGGGTTATCCCTATCAAGGAAATAGATCTATTCCTTGAGAGCACCCTTCATGGACAAAAGAAAAGGAAGGTGCGGCTGGCCTTGGAGAGGTGGAAGAATATGTTGTTTATTCTCCACTCTCTCCAGCAATATCTAGTGGTCAGCACTAGGGACAAGAATTCTGGGACTGCGGAGCATCTCCGCGTCCGGAAATTCTATAAAATGTGCGTGTCCTATCAGCAGTCTCAAGGGTCTGAGGAACGCACAATTCCTGACACGCAGTAATGGCTTTGCACATCAGCACGCTAAATACCAATGGCTGTCAAAACAGTTTCCGCAGGTTCCAGGTACTCTCCTATTTATATCAGAGAGGGTACTCTGTGAGCTTCCTGCAGGAAACTCACACCACTCCAGAGGCTGAGGCCTGGTGGCAACTGGAGTGGAGAGGCAGGGTCTTCTTCAGCCACTTCACATCGGCGTCATGTGGAGTGGTGACCCTGTTCTCAGAGTCTTTTCAGCCAGAGCTGCTGCTTGTGAAAGCTGTTATCCCAGGCCGTCTAATCCACCTCCGGGTCCGAGAGCAGGGTAGCTAAATTCACGGACTCTCCCTCCACTTGTCCATTCTGTGGCAAGGGAGAGTTCGTGTATCATATTTATTTTAGTTGCGCCAGACTGCAGCCCCTCTTGTCACTCTTGAGGGGCCTCCTCCTGCAGTTCTGGCTGCATTTCTCCCCTCACATTTTTATTTTTGGGCGCCCAGTGTCCTGGGGCAATAAGGCCAGGGACCTCCTCGTCAACCTGCTCCTGGCATTAGCCAAATTGGCTATATATAAGTCCAGGAAGCAGTGTTTGATAGGGGGGGTTCCCTTGTCACCTGAGGCCATGTTCCGGGTGCTGGTGCACTCCCGTATCCGGGCAGAGTACCACCTGGCTTTGTCCACTGGGGGAATGGATGAGTTTGTCTCCCAGTGGGCTGTAGATGGTGTGCTCTGCTCGGTATCCCCCCATCCGGTTTCTTTTTCTCTCAACATCCTAAAATGATTTTTATTTAGTTTACAGAACATGTTTTCTCATAATTTTAAAATACACTGTGCCAAGTTCTCAGAGAGCATGTTGTGTGCATGCTTGAGCTCTAAACAAAAGGCTTTTTAGGGTCTTAGTCCCTCAAATACAAGTTTTATTTTAACACCTTTCTGTTTATATGCACTTTGTGCACGGTGTTGTTCATTTTTGGGAGTTTTTGTGGTATTTTTCTTAGTTTAATTTAAGTTTTAGTTTTTTGGGAGTCAGGCTCAGCTCTCTATCCCAGGAGAGTGAGCTGTCTCCTGGATACTTTGCCACACCCCTCCCTTAGCACTCCACCTTCACTCCTGGAGCTTTTTTTACTTTGACTTTTTTTTAAAAGTTTTTCAGGTTTTGTTAAAGTTTTGTTTGTTTGGTGTTGGGTTTTATGTTTTGGGGGGAGAAAAGACAAGTAACATCTTTGTAGGCAATGGGGGGGGGAAATAATTTGAATTTTTGTTTAAAAGGCTTTTTTAACATCTGGCACAGAGACACAGAGGGGTTAAAAAGCCTCTGTGTTCTCTGTGTTGTTGCAATTAGCAACACCTTGCAACAGGCCATTAACCTTTCCACTGCCAAACATCATCTATCTCTCTCCCTTAGTTTTGTCTCCCTTAGTTTTGTCTTTTTGATTCTTTTTCACATTTTTATATTTTTAAAAAAAGAAAACAGTAGAAAATCATAAAACAAAAAATAAAAATAAATAAAACAAATAAACTAAAAAAAAAGGGTCTAAACATGAGGGATAAGACCATGAAGAAGCCTCAGGGGTCAAAAGGGGGAATAATGGCCCCTGAAAATCCTAGCTGCAGCACTGCACAGCATAGGCCCCAGGCAGATAAGGCAGCCCCAGCTCCTGGTGGTTCTGCCAGCAGACCTACCCCTGTGGCTAATACCTGGTCACAGGTGGTTTCTGCTGGCCCCAGTAATACCACTGCTGGGGCTGAGGGGCAGATCACCAGGAAGCATGGGGTTAAATGACAGATGTCTGGGGTCTACAGCATTGATATCTATCTGCGTGCTGCAGCTAATGTCATCAGCCCCTCTGTTATAGTAGCAGCCAGCAAAATGTACGGGAAAGCAGTTTTCTTTACCTGTACGCTGGCTGCTGCTTACATTCTTATACAGAGAGGCATCACAGTGGGGGGATTATATGTCCCAATAGAACCCCTGGAAGGGTTGGGCACAAAAGTAACACTCTCTAATGTGCCCCCCTTCCTACCAGACTCCCTCCTGCGCCCCCACCTGCTAACCCTAGGGGAAATAAAAACACCATTTATTAAAATTCCCCTGGGGTGCAGAGAGAGAGCACTTCGTCATGTGCTCTCTTTCAAGAGGTAGGTACAAATGTGCCTGCCTCAGGGCGGAGAAAACATAGAGGGGTCTTTTGGGGTTCCATTTGAGGGGGTGCTCTACAGGATTTTTTACAGCACTACGGAGGTGCAGTGCTATCATTGCAAGGGGTTGGGGCATACACGTGGGAATTGTCCTAATGTAAAGCATTATGCCCCAGCCCCAGCAAATGGCACCTCCGTCAGTACAGCACCCATCCCCGCTGAGCCCATAACAGCGGGGACCTCAAGGGTCATAGCCCCCCCACAGAGCTCAGGCAAGGAGGCCGTTCCTCAAGCCACCACCACGGCCTCCAAACCCCCTTCTTCCCCAAAAAAGCCATCTGTGTCTGTGGTCTCCAGCAAGACTGCAGACACGGGGAAAAAGGGGAAGAATGTCACCGGTCCTCCCAGTGTCACAGCTGCATCTCCCAAGTCCCAATCTGCCCCCACCATAACTACATCAGTTAGTGTGGGGGCACAGAGTAAGCAGAGGGATAATAAGCCCTCTGCAGGGGAGGCAGCTAGTGGCAGCTCCTCTTCCAGGAGTGACGTCCCCAGGAAGAGGAAGCATAAAACCAACAGGGAGGTTGCTGATAAGTGGGAAGTGCTCTATAGTGGAGCACCTCCCTCTAAATGCAAGAAGAGGAACAAAACATCTCCTCCTCATCCGGTGACATTGTCTGGCCCGGTTATTAAACTCAGCCAGCCGGTGCCAGACCACACATCTCTCTCTCCGGACCGTATAGGGGTTAATGTGGAAAAGGGTCTGGAGGAAAAGCAGGGGCAAGAGGGTCTCCCAAGTGAGGCAGGGGTAGACAAGAAAGATCAGGTTCTGCCTCTGGCCTTTGAGGGCGGTCCCAACACAGCCCCTGCTGAATGGGTAGTCAGTGTCCCTGAGGTGCTGAGCTTCAAGGGCACCAGTCAGTCTCCTCCTCCAGTGTTAGAGCCCCAGGCCGAGTCACTACTGGAGGGGGGGAATTTAGGCATGACCCCCATTCAGGACCCCATGGATTTGTCTGTCAGGGGGGATGTGGCACAAGGGGAAGTGGAAATGGGGGAGGGTGATAAAACAGGTTTTCCTGTTAACATCATGGGAGAGCCTGTCTACCCTCCTCAGCCATCCACTGACACTAACATCGGTGCCATCCAAGCTGAGCAAGCAGCGGTGGAACTGGCAGAGGAGGCATATAAAGCCTCCAAGGCTTCCATTAAGGAAGCCATGCCAGCCACTGCGGTCCAGCCAGCTACCCCTGAATGCACTCCTGAAGCTACAGGGGTGCAGCAGCAATCCAAGGGTCCATTATTTACCTTGAAGGGTGCTAAAGGGACTCCTTCTGTATCATCTAAGAGGGGGTCCCTGACAATAAAGCTGAGGAAACTGACTCCAGATGGGGAGGATGGAGTAAAAGCCCTCAGCCAAGAGGAGCCCAGGGGTGACCCACTAGAAGGAACATCAGATTCTGGGTGGGTTATCCCTGTCAAGGAAATAGATCTATTCCTTGAGAGCACCCTTCATGGACGAAAGAAAAGGAAGGTGCGGCTGGCCTTGGAGAGGTGGAAGAATATGTCGTTTATTCTCCACTCTCTCCAGCAATATCTAGTGGTCAGCAGTAGGGCCAAGAATTCTGGGACTGGGGAGCATCTCCGTGTCCGGAAATTCTATAAAATGTGCGTTTGTTCTATCAGCAGTCTCAAGGGTCTGAGGAACGTACAATTCCTGACACGCAGTAATGGCTTTGCACATCGTGGCAACTGGAGTGGAGAGGCAGGGTCTTCTTCAGCCACTTCACATCGGCGTCATGTGGAGTGGTGACCCTGTTCTCAGAGTCTTTTCAGCCAGAGCTGCTGCTTGTGAAAGCTGTTATCCCAGGCCGTCTAATCCACCTCCGGGTCCGAGAGCAGGGTAGCATCATTAAGCTAGTTAATATATATGCCCCTGCTGGAGGGCCTGAGAGAGTGAGGTTCCTCGCCAGACTGTCCCAGTTTTTGGAGACGGTTGACGCAGATGAGTGTTTGGTACTCGGGGGTGATTTCAACAGCACCCTCGACGCTCTGGACCGGAATAGTCCAGAGCCGTACCCGTCTTCTGTGTCAGCCCTGCGGGAGATCATCGCCCGCTTCTCCCTGGAGGACATCTGGCGAGAGCAGAACCCAGGGGCATCAGACGGTTTCACCTACGTCAGGGTGAGAGCCGGTCTGGTGTCCCACTCCCGGATCGACAGACTATTTACATCTAGTCACTATATGTTACGAGTCGGTTCTTGTGCCATTAGGCTGGCTCCGTTCACAGACCACAACTGTGTGTCTGTGACGGTGGCGCTAACGCCAACAGCGCCACGAGCCGCCTATTGGCACTTCAACAATGCTTTGTTGAAGGACCAGGGGCTCGTGACATTGATCCGGGAGTTTTGGATGGACTGGAGGGGTTGCAAGGGGGACTTTGCCACGTTAACACTGTGGTGGGACGTGGGCAAGGTTCATTTGCGACTTCTGTGTCAGGAATATACCAAGGGTGCGAGTGGGAAGCGCAAAGCTGAGTTGGAGTCACTCCGGGGGGAGGTACTCCATCTGGAGCACTTGTAGGGACCAATACCTGCAGAGCGAGTATGTAGAGAGGAAGGGTGTCCTCTGTGACCTGGAACGACACCAGGCCAAGGGGGCATACGTGCGCAGCCGCTTAGGTTTTCTCAAAGATCTAGACCGCGGCTCGCGCCTCTTCTACTCACTGGAGAAAAAGGGGGGTAACAGTAGGCACATCACCTGTCTTCTAGATGAAGACGGTGCCCCCCTTACAGATCCGGAGAGTATCCGGGACAGAGCCCGGCACTTTTATAAAGATCTTTACTCTCCGGATCCCATTTCTCCAGACGCCTGCAGGGTGCTATAGGAGGGGCTCCCCACAGTCAGTGAGGCTGTAAGAGAGCGGCTTGATATACCACTATCTTTTCAAGAGCTCTCTGAAGCCCTCCATGCCATGTACTGTGAGAAGTCTCCAGGACTGGACGGACTGACTGTAGAGTTTTTCCAATTTTTCTGGGAGACTCTGGGACCTGATTTCCATCTGGTCCTTGGGGAAGCCCTGGAGACCGGGGAGATGCCCCTGTCTTGTCGCAGGGCAGTACTTGCCCTGCTGCCCAAAAAGAGGGATCTCCGGCTTATTAAGAACTGACGACCGGTCTCTCTGCTCAGCACAGACTACAAGATTGTAGCTAAAGCCATCTCGCTTAGACTTGGGTCTGTGCTGGCAGAATTGGTTCACCCTGACCAGTCCTATGCGATCCCGGGCCGGACTATCTTTGATAGTATCTTTCTGGTGCGGGATCTATTGCATTATTCACGCAGGACTGGTCTGTCACTCGCCTTTCTCTCTTTAGATCAAGAGAAGGCGTTTGACAGGGTGGACCATGGTTACCTCATAGCCACTCTGCAAGCGTACAGCTTTGGCCCACAGTTTGTGTGCTTTATAAGAACGCTGTACGCCTCTGCAGAATGTTTACTTAAAATCAATTGGTCCCTAACAGCACCTTTGGTATTTGGACGAGGGGTGCGTCAAGGATGTCCCTTGTCTGGACAGTTATATGCACTGGCCATCGAGCCTTTCCTCTGCCTACTGAGGAAAAGGCTCATAGGGCTGGTGCTAAAAGATCCAGACATGCGGATTGTCCTTTCAGCTTATGCTGACGATGTGCTCCCCCTGGCCCAGGATCCAGTTGATCTTGAGCTGGCAAAACAGTGCCAGGAGGTATATTCAGCTGCCTCCTCCGCTCAGATCAACTGGTCCAAATGCACAGGCCTTTTAGAGGGTAATTTACAGGTAGACTCTTTGCCTCCCACGTTTCGTGACATCACGTGGGAGGCAGATGTCATTAAATATCTGGGTCCGTCCCAGACAACTGGAGGGAGTTAGAGGGCAGTGTCCTCTCTCGTCTGGGACGATGGAGGGGTCTAGCAAAAATGCTTTCCCTTAGGGGGCGGACTCTAGTGGTGAATCAGCTGGTGGCTTCTCAGATCTGGCACCGGCTGATTTGTCTGAGTCCGACCCCCGAGTTTGTCACCAATATCCAGAGGAATTTGTTAGATTTCCTCTGGATGGGAAGGCATTGGGTCTCTGCAGGGGTGGCAAGTCTGCCTTTGGTGGAGGGTGGACAGGGAGTAGTTTGTGTGTGCTCCCAGTTGTCCACCTTCCGCCTTCAGTACCTGCAGAGATACCTATATGCAGATCCCTCTTCGCAGTGGTGCGCACTGGCATCCAGCTTTTATCGCCAGTTGCGCAACCTGGGGTATGACCGGCAATTATTTCTGATCAGGCCCGAGGGGTTTGGGAGAGACCTCTCTGTGTTGCCGGCATACTACCAGGAAACCCTTAAGGCCTGGAGCATGGTCTCCGTGACCAGGCAGGGCGTGCCTTTGGGGGATGAAATATTCACAGAGCCCCTGCTATTTAATGCAGCAGTGGGGGCTCCAATGTTACATTCCCCCAGTATCATCCGCCGCCTTAGTCATGCACGGATGACCCGAGTCGGGGATCTCCTGGAATACGGGCGTTCTGATTGGGTGTCACCCCAGGAGCTTGCGCTCCGTTTGGGATATGTGACGCCCAAAGTCTCAGGGCGCTTGCTCCAGGAGATTAGAGATGCCATCTCCCCCGACTCGCGCACCTTCCTTCGCGGGGCTTTGCAGGCCGGAGTGCCACATGCACCTTTCAACACCCCTTCTCCGGCTGTTTGCATTGGACACAAGCCCCGTGTTTCCCCTCAGGCTCCTCCTGTCCCCAACCTCTCGAGGTTGAGGGACATACCCTCGGCATGCTTTCGCGGCATGCCGAGGAAGAGCTTATATTCTCTCGTGCTCCATACAGTGCACTTCCTTGCCCTCGTGACCCGTCCCGATACCATCTGGAGGCGGGTCCTACCAGCTGACGAGGGCAAGAGGCCCCGGTGGAGGGAACTTTATTCTGATTTAGTTCCACGACCCACCGGGGACTTGAGTTGGAGAGTGCTCCATGGTGCACTGAGCACGGGAGAGTACTTAGCTAAATTCACGGACTCTCCCTCCACTTGTCCATTCTGTGGCAAGGGAGAGTCCGTGTATCATGTTTATTTTAGTTGCGCCAGACTGCAGCCCCTCTTTTCACTCTTGAGGGGCCTCCTCCTGCAGTTCTGGCTGCATTTCTCCCCTCACATTTTTATTTTTGGGCGCCCAGTGTCCCGGGGCAATAAGGCCAGGGACCTCCTCGTCAACCTGCTCCTGGCATTAGCCAAGTTGGCTATATATAAGTCCAGGAAGCAGTGTTTGATAGGGGGGGTTCCCTTGTCACCTGAGGCCATGTTCCGGGTGCTGGTGCGCTCCCGTATCCGGGCAGAGTACCACCTGGCTTTGTCTACTGGGGGAATGGATGAGTTTGTCTCCCAGTGGGCTGTAGATGGTGTGCTCTGCTCGGTATCCCCCCATCCGGTTTCTTTTTCTTTCAACCTCCTAAAATGATTTTTATTTAGTTTACAGAAAATGTTTTCTCATAATTTTAAAATACACTGTGCCAAGTTCAACCAATCCAATCTAGTGGTGTACCAGCACTCTACATTTAAAAAAAAACACTTTTTTTCTGTGTAATCTAATTTCATTTGCCTGCCTGCCAGCGTGTGTGTCTTAGGCTCACATCGTATACTGTGCCCACTTCCCCAGTCAGTGCCACCACTCATATCTGGTGTAACAGTCAGTAGTGCACATTTAAACAAAGAATACAATTTTGACTGTAATACATTGAATAGCAGTTACTTGTCTGCAGGCGTCTGTGTCAGGCCTACAGCGTCTACTCTGCCAACTTCTGCAAGTGCACAGTGCCACTCATATCTGTTGTCACAGTAGCTTACACGCATAGTACCAATCTGTCAAAACCTGTAATGATGAATGAGGTCTAGAGTAGCCTGGTTCCCTTATCCTCTACAGGTTGAGACCTAATGTTTGGCTGACTCCAGACCAACACATGAGTACAAGCAGCACACAAACTCAAAGCCGCCATCCTCCTCCTGGTCCAGCATCATCAGCCACATCAACCACTGCTGTCCTCCTTGCCCCCTCTCAACCATCCGCCACTCCGTCTCTCGCCTTGAGCAGTTCCTGCTCATCTGCCCATAGTCAGGTGCCTGTAAAGGACATGTTTGAGCGTAAGAAGCTAATGTCACAAAGTCCCCCAAATTTGAAGTGATACGACCAACCAAGCATCTTTTTCCATCTCCCGGTCCCAAAAATCCAGGCCTTATACACGCCCCCTGATAGGTGACGTAACAAGTATTAAGCTGATAAGAGTAGTACTTACAAACACGCCACTCCTATCTGGTGGCACCTTTGATTGCACATGCCGTGCCCCAAAATTGAAGTGATACGACCAACCAAGCATCTTTTTCCATCTCCCGGTTCTAAAAATCTAGGCCTTATACACGCCCCCTGATAGGTAACGTAACAAGTATTAAACTGATAAGAGTAGTACTTACAAACACGCCACTCCTATATGGTGGCACCTTTGATTGCACGTGCCGTGCCCCAAAATTTAAGTGATACGACCAACCAAGCATCTTTTTCCATTTCCCGGTTCTAAAAATCCAGGCCTTATACTCGCCCCCTGATTGGTGCTGTAACAGGTATTAAACTGATAAGAGTAGTACTTACAAACACGCCACTCCTATATGGTGGCACCTTTGATTGCATGCGCCTTGCCCCAAATTTGAAGTGATACGACCAACCAAGTATCTTTTTCCATCTCCCGGTTCCAAAAATCCAGGCCTTATACACGCCCCCTGATAGGTGCTGTAACAGGTATTAAACTGATAAGAGTAGTACTACTTAACACACCTTATAATAATGCAGAGAGAGGCAACGCAGTGAGAGGAGTCTGAAGAAGAGGAGTCAGAGGAGGAAGGTGGCTTTGAGGAGGTGGAAGACCAAACACAGCAGGCGTCCCAGGGGGCTTGTTGTCACCTTTTGGGGACCCTTGGTGGCTGGGTGGAGGAAGAGACCTTCAATGACATCAGTGAGGACAAGGAACGGGACATGGCTAGCTTGGTATCCAACCTTGTGCAAATGGGGAGTTTGCGGTTGTGCAAATGGACTGTTTGCGGTTGTTTGCAGTGCGTTAAACGGGGAGTTTGGTCTGTCACTGTGAAGCGGGCCTAACCCTTACACTACCTGATCGATACAAAATCATACCTGATGTTTTAAAGCACGTTATTCCAAACAATTTAGGAATGTTAGGTAATTTGGAAGAGGGAGTGACCGGAAATGGAAGCCTAGCCGCGAAGTTCGGCAAGAAGCGGAAGGAGATGGCGTCTCGCGTCATGTGGAGAGAGCAGTGAGCTGGAGGTAGTTGCTTAGCCCAGGGGGAGCGCGGATACATGTAGAAGGATCCCGCAAGAGTGGAAGCAAAGGGAGTAAGCGACGGACCGCCGACGGAGGGGACAGAGAGATAACTCCGTGAGAGCAGGCCAAGGGGGCAGCTATAAGCACTGACAACCTGATAAAGAGAATTGAAACAGAGCAGAACCCCACTGGAAGCGGTAGCACATACAACAGGGCCTATGGGCCCAGGAGCTGAAGTCAAGCAACGAGATTGCCTGAGAGGGCAGTCCAAGAACGCTGGAGCTGGATTTCACAGAGCCTCAGCAGTGCAGCAGGATTAGAAGGTATGGAATAAGGGAAACATCTCCCTTACCTTCAGTTACAAAATTGATAAAGACAGAGAGACTGCTATAAATGCTATTTATAACTATGATTTCATATAGCGAATTGTGTATCCACTGTATGCATCTGTTACTGAAAATATAAGTAAAGCCATACAAAACGCAAACCCTGAGGCTAACAACACCTACCTATAAGATCATATTACGCATGACAGATAATATAAGTCAGAAATGTTCCGTTAATGAAAGGAACTTATCTCATAAATGTATATGAGCGAATTCCGGAATGGGAGATGTATATTTAGCCCACAAAATTATTACATAGGTAATTGCCTTAGAAATTTGCAGAAGAACTAATAAAATAATTAAAGGCAATTAAAGGCAATGATCATTAAGCCTGACGACACGTATCTAGGAAAAATGAACAAATAGATCCTGTGGCCACCCTTGATCTAACCATAACATATGGAACTGCAGGATTTAATCTTATGGGAGTAGCATTGGTGGATAAACCTCACAAGGAATCTATAAAAATATCCAATATAGGGAATTTTTGTAAACTGCACTGCAAGACAATTACAAACTTTGAATAATCTAGAGGATTGTGGAGGCAATAATGTCTCTTTACTACAACAGAACTGGCAGTAGAGGCCAGGGAAGAATCTGCCAAAGATAGGAGGAAGGAGAAAGAGGGGAAATTGAAGGCGAAGAAGAAAGGGTAAAGGGAGACAAAAACTTGAAAACAATTCCCCGTAGGGGGAAAACAGAAGACGACAAAAACAAAAAGATGGCGTCTAAAAATAAATCTAGAGTACGGAAAAGCCCGACTTCAGAACCATCTCCCTTTTTCACGCCTAAAAATTCTACAACTACCCTTCTAAAACACACCCCGAAAGAAGCGCTGGAACAAAAGATTGTTACCCCTTCTATAACTGTCTTAAGCAGAGATTTGGAAGATCAAGAGGATAACCTCCTCACCATAGTCAAAATGAAAGAGATTCTGTAGAACTTTCAAGCAGAATTTTTGGCGAATATTAAAAGCCAAATAATGGAAAATGCTAAATCAATAAGTGAGGTGAACAGACGATCCGCCGACCTGGAGGACAAATTTGATAAGTTGATCATTGATCATAATATGTTACTGGAACAATCATCAAAAATGACGTCTCAAATCAATATATTAAATGAGCAGATGAATATGATGGAAGACAAAGATCGGAAAAATAACCTCCGGATAAGAGGAATACCGGAAGCCATAAAAAAAGAAGACCTCCCAACATATATCACGGAATTGTTTTCCAAAATCATTCCTAACTTTTCGCACCTGGATCAAAGACTGGACATGGTTCATCGAATCCTGCTTCCAAGCCACCTACAAAATAAAAACTCCAGAGATGTGATAGCTAGAATTCATCACTTACCTACAAAAGAAGCAATAACTAAAGCAAGTTATTTAAAAAAGACGTTTGAACATCCATATGACAATATCAAAATATTTGCAGATCTTTCAAAAGGCACAATTAGTAAGAGAAAGGAGTTTAACTCTATAACACAATCCTTAAGGAAGAACAATATTGTATATAAATGGACCTTTCCAGTAGGTCTATTGGCACTAAATGGATTATCCTGGCATAAGATTAAATCTCCGGCAGAAGGTGAAAACTTCTTGAGTACTGTAACATGCAATCTCCCGGACCCTAAAGAACTTACGATGGATTTACAAGTCCCTATGCCAGACTGGCAGAGGAAGAAATGACTTTGATGAACTAAAGGGCTCATTTAGACAAGACTACATCCAGCCTTTACCCCTCTCCCTTCTCTCTTTTGGTCTTCTCTCTCTCTCCTCTCTTTTTTTGTGCCTCTCATTTAAAGTGGAGGAGGGGATGAAGGTATAATGGAAGATACGAACTGTCCATAACAACCTTGATAATATAGTAGTCAACGGAAAAGAAATTAGACTCAAAAAGGAGAGGGAAGCCGACATAAATTAAGGCAAATGAAAGGCATCAGGGGAGGGGGGGAGAAGGGGGCGAGGGAGAGAGGTAGATGATGGAGAGAGATTTAAAAGAATAGGAAAAGGTACTTAAAGAACTCACAGCAAATTATATGGGTATTAGACAATTAAGGATCAGGCGAAGGGCAGACAATACAGATATGACATTTGTCAATAATTAACAGTACCCAGGAAAGAGAGGTAGATAAATAATTACATATATATTAACGGAACCTTAATTAATGTATCGCTATTTCCTGAATAATCCGCTAACCATTTCTGTACAATGGCTGAATCCCTGCGGAACAGAAGGTTGGAAGAGCTTGAGAATAGCCTCTTCTGTTCTAACTGTATGAATGTTTGTATGAATGGAAGTAAGGAAGATTTTGTACTTTTAGTTAATAAAGTCACAATAAGGATAAGCAACCCAGTTAAGGGGGTAACAAATATGATTTGTCTCTCCATCCTGAATGTCATTAAAAATACTTAGTTGGAATGTAAATGGCTTAAATTCTCAGAGTAAAAGGAAAACGGTCCTTAGATATTGCAGAAAAGAGAAAGCAGACTTGATACTTTTTCAAGAGACACAATGGGGGAAAACTAAAATTCCAGGTTTTGCGAGTGGCGACTTTGACTTCAGTCATCACTCAACAGCCGAAAAGAAAAAGAGAGGAGTCTCAATTTTTTCCTCTAATAACTTAGAAATAGTAGAAATAATATCAATTATAGACCATGAGGGACAATATATTTTATGGAACGGACAGATTAATAAACAAAAAATCACACTAATAAACATCTATGCTCCGAACGAGAAACAGGGAAAATTCCTAAAACAAATAGGCAATCTAATCAGGAAGTTCGCCCAGGGGCCACTGGTGATGGCCGGTGATTTTAATATGATCTCAAATATAAACTTAGATAGGTAAAAAAAAACGGTACATAAAAATTTAGCTAAAGTCAGCAAAGAAGCGCAGACATTTACCGATTGGATTATCAAAAACAATTTATTTGATGCTTGGCGAGTCCAACATCCAAACCAAAAGGAGTTTTCCTTCTACTCAAATCCATATAACACATATTCACGAATTGATTTAACACTAGTAAATCTTCAAATTATGAATAAGATCACGCACACGGAAATAGGCAAGATTACCACTTCTGACCACGCTTACATTACACTAGTAGTAGAAATTAATAAAGTAAAGTTGGATAGACCACAATGGAGATTAGACGACACTATATTAAAAATGGAAAAAAACAAAGAATATTTAATTAAAGAAATAGAGAAATTTTATGATATTAATATGCACACGGTTCCTTCTCACTGCACGATTTGGAACACACAAAAAGCGTTCACAAGAGGGTTGATTATTAAACTTAAAGGCCAAGGGCCTCATTCTATTATCGGCCGTAAATCGGCCGTAAGGCTGCGATTCCTTGCGAGGGTTCAGTTAACTCGCGATTCTATTATACGGCCCCGCAAGGATCTCCTTTTACGGCCGGCCGCATATCTTGGAACCGGCCGTAATCTGTGAAATATAAAAACTGAAAAATAAATTCAAGCCTGCACTGTACAGCTCTGTAAATGCTAGGGATCATATTGGGGGACATGAGGATTAAAAGGAACCCACTCTCAAGCTTGCACATCTGCCCAAACCCGAGTTCAAATTAACTGTTTATTTTCCGGCTGCGGCGTGGGTGTGTCTGAGGTGCTCCAAGCACTCTGGACTTTTTACATGGATATTTTACGGATATTAAAAAACAAATATTTTACGGATTTGAGTATAGGGTAATTATGTGCTATTTTTTCTAACACCTAAAATCCCTTTATAGTCTTCTCAAAGTGCAGGATGGCTTTATTTGAGCTATTTTATGTGCTTAATTGGTGCTAGCGAGACCTTTTTCCTGCAAGTAACTGCGGCTCGCTTTTAGCCTTGCAGAGAGGTTTCCCGGAGCAATTGAATTGCAAATCTCTTGCGGCCGTTTAAGATCAAAGGCTTTCCTCCGGCGCGAGCGGCCGCAAGAGATAGCAAGGCACCGGCCGCAAGCCTGCCGGAGCCTCCGGCCGTAAGGGAATAGAATAGCAGAATAGCTTGCGGCCGGTCCTTGCGGCCCCGCAACGGCTGCGGCCGCTAATAGAATGAGGCCCCAAATGATTAGACAAAGAGGAACTCCCTTAAAAGAACTATACATAGAATTAAATAAGTTGGAAGCCAAATATATTGTAGATCCACAACATCAAATAATGGCAGAGAATGGCAGTTAAGATCAGATAGAGAAATATGGCGCTATCAACAGACTTACCATCACCAAAATAATAAAAATAGTAAACTATTAGCTTAACAAGCAAAAAAGAAAAAAGAAAAGAAGAGAATTTCTGTTATTAAAGAGCAAGGAAGATATATTTCTTCCCCGCAGGAAATTGGCCAAGCCTTTTCTAGATATTATCAGGAACTATACAATTTGGAAAAAGCAGTTTCCTTCAGTAAACCTTGGGTAGTGGAGATACAAGCATTTTTGGACGGGATACAACTTCCTAAACTAACGCTAGATGACCAGGTCGAATTGAATAAACCAATTACAAATCAGGAAGTTCTTCAAGTGATTAAACAACTGAAACCCTATACTACCCCAGGGGCAGACGGATATACTAATCTTTTCTATAAAACATTTTCATAAATCTTGAGTCCTCAACTTACAGAAGTGTTTAACGAAATTAAAACTACTGGAATTATGCCAACGGAGATGACAAAGGTAGCACTGATAATGATCCCTAAGACCAACTTGAACACACAATCATGTGCTAACTATAGACCTATTTCTCTGTTAAATGCAGATACGAAATTATATGCAAAGATCTTGAGCCTTAGAACTCAAAAATTCATAGGAAAATTAATTGCAATAGAACAAATGGGATTCATGACTGGCAGACAGGGAACAGAGAATATCAGAAAACTTATGAATTTGGGCGAAATTGCAAGACTAAAAGGTACTCCCACCCTATTCTTGTCTTTAGACGCGGAGAAAGCGTTTGACAGAGTAGGGTGGGAGTACATGAGACTGACGTTGTTTAAGTTTGGCTTTGGGGAATTTGGGGCCAAGGCAATAGGGGCCTTGTATAGATGTCCTACAGCAGAAGTAACTGGTACTGGCTACAGAGCAGGCCCTTTTGGAATTACAAATGGCACTAGACAGGGTTGTCCCCTCTCCCCCACCCTGTTTGCATTAATGATAGAACCATTGGCGGAATCCATCAGGTCATCCCCATTGATTCATGGGATCAGGATGGGGGAAAGGGAACACAAAATTAGTCTATACGCAGATGATGTTGTCCTGTCACTCACTTGTCCGGAAGATTCTCTTTGTCATCTAGCAAGACTAATAGATAAATACAGTAAAGTGTCTTATTACAAATTGAATTACAAGAAATCAGAAACACTCTGTTTTAATGTCTCTTCGAACCTGCTTTCCAGATTAAAGGCTAATTATCCGTTTGATTGGAATTCAAAATTAATTAAGCAACTAGGAATTATCTTCTTGGGAAATATACAGAAAACAGTTGATAGAAACTACAAAGATTTATTTTTTAAATTTCGAAACATCATAGATAATTGGCGAAAAGACAGATTCTCCTTCTCAGGGAAAATTGCGGTAGTCAAAATGATGTTACTCCCCAGACTAAATTATATCCTAATGTGTATCCCTTTTAAGATTCCTAGAGGCTGGTTGAAGAAATTACAACGTGCAATTGACGTGTTTATACACCACTCTAGATATATAAAATTAAAAAAAACGACCATGGGAAGAAATGTTTTAAAAGGAGGAATTGCATACCCTCTATTGCAACCATATCAGGAAGCTAATTGTGTAGCACTTGCATTGAAATGGTTAGAAACATCACATAAATTACCTTGGATAGAAATAGAAAAAGCTTTAAATCCAAACTTCCATTTATCAGCCATGGTTTTTGGGTAAAAGCCATCTAATAAAGACCTAGTCTTAGGATCATCTGTCATGAAAGAAATACTAAAAAACTGGAGACAAATTAACAGGAAATATAAATTAATCCCTAGGGGTAGTTCTATTACCCCGGTGAACTGGTTAATACACTCAAACAAGACAAGTATCACTAAAGACTGGAAGAGTAAAGGATTACTATCTGTAGGAGATACTGTGATCAATGGGCTTATCGCCCCCTTTGAGCAAATCAAAAAAAAGTTTAACATTTCAGGAGAAGGATGGCTAGCATATGAAGCATATAGAGCTTCCTGTGGTATAACTAATGTACATTTACAAAGTAATAAAGAGTTAAACCACAGGGAAAAAATTCTCCTTAAATCAGAGAAAAAACACTTGATATCCAAATGTTTCAACATTATAAGATCTGTTGGAGAACATTCCAAAACCCAGGGCATGAAACAATGGGAACTGACTTTAAATTTAGAAATAAGTGAAACAGACTGGGACATAGCGTTAAAAGTGACAAATAGATTTATTAAACAAACAGTTTACAGAGAAACATTTTTTTAAATAGTTAATAATTGGTATATCACACCTATAAAGGTGGCACAAATTTCCCACTCCCCAGCAGATAGATTGTGTTGGAGAGAATGTGGTAGCCCTGCCCATTTGTTGCATATTTTATGGGATTGCCCTAAAATAAAACCTTTTTGGGAAGGATGTTATGAACTCTTGGATAAGATGGTGGGAAACCAACTCCCTTTTAGGGGAGAATGTAGTATTTTACACATTTTTCCAGGTGATGTACCCATTGAGGGGAAAGCAATGGCGGTTACTGTCTTCTCAATTGCAAAAAATGTATTAATTAGGAATTGGAAAGATAAATCTCCCCCTCTCTTTGCTGACATCATCTGGAGAATAAAGTATATACAAGAATTACAGGCAAACTATGTACAAAGAGGGCTAATTAAGGTAGACCCAGTAAAATGGAAAGTATGGGATCTGAAACAAGGAACAACAAAGTAAAAGACTAAACCTTCCAGGATTGAATGAAGGGTGAATGTGGATGAATGGTTATGCTGTTTTAACTAAGCAATGTATAATTGATTTGATAAGAATGTATTAATATATATTTTTGTTTTTGTATTTGCTTTATTGGAAAAATAAAAAGATTAAAAAAAAAAAAAAAAGGAATGTTAGGTAATTTATGCCCTTTATGGCTTAAAACCAGACTCTGCATCAACTATGTAATTTTCCGTGGGAGTTTTGCCATGGATCCCCCTCAGGCATGCCACAGTCCAGGTGTTAGTCCCGTTGAAACAACTTTCCCATCACTATTGTGGCCAGATAGAGTCCCTGTGGGTTTTAAAATCCGCCTGCCCATTGAAGTCTATGGCGGTTCGCCGGGTTCGCCGGTTCGCGAACATTTGCGGCGGTTCGCGTTCCCGGTTCGCGAACCGAAAATGTTATATTCGCGACATCACTATTCTCAAAGAACTGCAGTAAATCAGTTGGTTGAGATAGCCATCCTGGCCATCCAGCATCTGCAGTCACTCCTAACCAAGCTTAAACCAATCTCTACTCCTTCTCTTGTTGTCCCACCAGCCATTGTCACCTCTTCACCTGTGGAACTACACCCAGACCATACAGTTTTGATGGTGATTGAGAACAGTTTCAGACATTCCGTTATGATTGCCACCTCTTATTCCCAGTAAGACCTTGTACCTATACCTCTGACTTTGTCCAGGTCCAAATGGAATTTCTATTCTTAAGGGAGATCACATGACATGGGCTCACACTCTACAGAACCAAGATACAGTCCTCGACAGTCTTACCGTTTTGTGGGAGGCTATGGAAAAGTTGTATAATGACTCATGAAACATGGCAACTGCTTAGATAACACTTTGAAAGCTTAAACAGGGATGACGGCCTACAAAAGTCTATCTTGTAGAATTAAGTTGCTGGGCTTCAGAAACTCTATGGAATAAGCCAGCCCTGATGCACAAGTTAAGGTTGGGAATCTCAAAACCTCTGAAAGCTCACTAGAGTGGAGCTGCCAATTACTCTCAAATAGGTGTGCATCTTGCTACTCTGGATTAATTGCAGATGGAGAGAGAAAAACAGTAGCATGTGTCTGTCAATAGCTAAGTCCCCTATGAGAATAGGTATCCCCCTATGAGATTGGAGAAGCTCAAACATCATTGACACCGAAAGATTATGGAAGAAACAAAAACCTTTGCATGTATTGTGTTCAGTTATTTTTAGGAGAGTGGCCTCAAAAAAGGAGGGTCTCCATTGGTAAGTAAAAGGCTTGATTCACCCCACTGAAAGCTCTCTTACCACATGTCTCCAAGAATTAATTTACCGTTTTACAGTGCAGTGGGAACACGAAAGGATTCACATGGAGGCCATAGCCAACTCCCCTTTCATGAAAAAAAAAATTGTATAAGATTTCCATATTCCTAACATTTGGAAGACTCTTCCTGTGGCAATACAGTTAATTGATAAAACTAACATACACATAAACACATGAAACTGTCCCACTGCTCCTGGGTTCAACCCGTGTCTCAGTTACAGAACCACAGCTCCCTTCAACTTACCAGTCCGTGGATGTCAGCCCCACCACATTGGATCAATTGTCCAACTGATCTCTTGACTGGTGCCAAAATCTCATTCAGTACAATGTATAAACCCTTTGTCCGAACCGAACCGAGACCCAAACTAAGTTCCTTCAAGAAAATATGCAAGAAGGACTAGCAATACCACTCCATTCCATTGGACTTCTGCAGCTGCTTGATATCCTCAAGATGTGTTTCGCTTCAGCACCTCTCCTAGCACTTCCCAACACCACTTGACCCTTTGTCTTAAATATTTATGCCTATGAAACTGCTGTTGTGACCATTCTTTCCCAGCGACAGGGGACATAAGAAATACTCCACCCAGTATGTAACTTCTCCAAGAAATGTACCTTAGTTAAGAGGAACTATGATTTGGGTAGCGAGTGTTTTTAATTATAAAACTGGAACTAAAAGACTGCCGGCACCTGTTAGAAGAAGCCACATATCTCATGCTGGTGTATACTAATCATCGGAATCTTGAATACTTGCAATCAGCTAAATGGCTTAAGCACAATGGGCTCTGTTTTTTACACTACTCAATTTCCATATCACCTATTGTCCTGGATCCAAGAAACAAGAAGTAGATGTAATTTCTTGAGTGTATGATGCTCACCCCTTCTTGAACAAATTAAGATGATTCCTAAAACAATTTCACTTTACAGACGTTGTGTCTTGGTTATCATAATTTGTAACTGGGTTGCCTGTAAATGCTATGTCAGAGCAGGGGAATAGGGGAGTAAACATGGTAGTTTAATCAAGATGGGCACTGTGCAGTAGCAGAGGGCCTTGGTGCAAAATTATTTGAGGGCCATCATTCCAACTTCTCTATACAAGGTAAATGCCAAGTTGTTTTTTGTTAGGGGAAAAGTATATAATATAAGAATTAGTCAGAATATGCAAAGAGGGGGAGAAAGAACAGGTGAATAAGGGGGTGCACTGTTATTAAGGGCTTGATATTTGTTGTAATGTACATTGGGCTGCAGTACATCTAAAGATGCAAGCACAAGCAGCACAGCTTTCTATTGCTTCCCTTCAGTCTGAAGCAGACACAGGGCCGGATCATCTATTAGGCATTATAGGCACTTGCCTACAGGCGTGCCTTTGAGAGGGGCTTCTAATTTTCACTTCCTGGAACTAAATACAGTACAAATACACATATTGCAAGTTTGCAAGTGGATTTTCCTTTGCAAGTAAAGGTTGATAAATTGCAGAGCGCACTAATTGTGCCCAGGTGAGAAGGCAGAAGTTAATATAAACAAGAGAAGGGCCGAACTTGTGAGCTTGCGAACATTTCTAGTATCAAGTGCAATTCTAGTAAAAGTGTAGGAGTTTAAATAAAAGGAGGGAGTTCAAAGAAAAAAAAGGAGGGGGGACGATTTATAGTGCAAAGGGGGAAGAATATAGGGAATATATATATATATATATATATATATATATATATATATATTTGTTTTTAACAAAACTTTATACAAATAAATTATTTTATATTCTTTATTTTTTCCCACTGAATTTTTGCATACAATAATAATAATTCAGAGTCAGTCCAGTGGCAACCTCACTCAGTGTACATTCTGTCATATGTATGCAATACTGGAACAGATGAACCAGGGTCCATACCTCTGTGGCGGGTGTGAGCATACACGGGGATGGAGGGGGAAGAGTAGGAAGAGGCGGGCCAGTTCTGAGTTGGCAAACACGAACAGATTTGCCAGATTGAGTGAAACTGTTGGGGATGTCCATTCAGGAACGACAATGCCAGATTGAGCTGTTCCCTCTAACAGCCGGGGGAACAGTTCTTCTGGAGGAGTGGGAGGGCAAAATAGGCAGAACAACAGACAGGTTTTGGTGGTAGGGGACTTTATTATAAGGAAGGTAGACAGGGTGATTTGTCACCCAGATCCCAGCAATCGAACAGTTTGCTGTCTCCCGGGTGCTCGGGTTTGTCATGTTGTGGATCATGTAGACAAATTATTGGTAGAGGCTGCAAATGAACCGGCGGTCTTGGTACATATTGGTACCAATGACAAGGTTAGTGGAAGATGGAGTGTCTTTTAGAGAACTAGGTAATAAGCTGAAGGCAAGGACCTCCAAGTTAGCATTTTCTGAGATACTACCAGTGCCACATGCTAGCCCAGGGAGGCAGAAGGAGCTTAGGGAGGTTAATGCGTGGCTAAAGATGTGTTGCAATAAGGAGGGGTTTGGGTTTTTAGAGCACTGGGCTGACTTCTCACTTTGGTACAATCTCTACAGCAGTAATGGATTGCACCTTGATGATGAGGGAGCTTTTGTGCTAGGGGATAGGATGGCAGAAAGGCTGGAGGAGTTTTTAAACTAGTAGATGGGGGGGAGGGACTAGATATAAGTAATGGGGTAGAAAGTGTAGAGGGTATAAGGGATGAATTAACAACTCATAGGGGAGGAGATGGGGGAGGGGTAGTATAGTCAATAGGGAGGTAGTACTAAGTAACACAAGTACAGTGGCAGGCACTTCAGAACTACAGACTCATAACATAAGGTGTATCATTGCTAATGCCAGAAGCTTGCCAGGAAAAATGGGAGGGTTAGAATTATTAGTAATTAATGAAAAATGGGATTTATTAGGCATTACCGAAACGTGGTGGGAAGAATCTCATGACTGGACTGGTAATCTGGATGGTTATAACCTATTTACGAAAGATAGAGACAATGGTAAAAGAGGAGGAGGGATTTGTCTATATGTTAAGCGTGACTTTAAGCCTTTAGTCAGAGAAGATATTTATGGTGGACCTAGTGATAAAGTTGAATGTTTGTGGGTAGAGTTAAATAGCGGAGCAGCAAATTCCAAAAGAATATTAGTAGGAGTATGCTTTAAACCCCCAAATATAGCTGAAAGTGAGGAAATACAATTATTGTTACAGATTATAAATGCAGCTAAGCATGGACAAGTTCTAATAGTGGGAGCTTTAAATTACCCTGAAATAAACTGGATAAATGAGATGAGCAGTTCAGCTAAAGGGAGCAGGTTCTTGAGAACACTCAGGGATCATCATCTGGCCCAGGTTGTACGATAGCCTACTAGAAATTAAGCTATCTTAGATTTAGTCATCACAAATAATATTGATATAGTATCAAATGTTGGAATAGGGCAACTGTTGGGAAACAGTGATCACAACACAGTCTCATTTGAGATTGAATTAAAAAAACAAAATTTTAAGGGGCCAACAAAAACTCTTAATTTTAAAAGGGCAGATTTTAATGGTCTAAAGGCAGCAATACAAAGTATAGACTGGGACAGAGAACTGATAGGTAAAAATACTGAACATAAATGGACAACATTTAAATCCTTACTAAATATACATACACATTGGCATATACCATGTGGGAATAAAAGTAAAAGGAGTAAATACCATCCAATGTGGCTTAACAATGATTTAAAGATCAAGATACAGAGTAAAAAACAGGGATTTAAATTATAAAAACAAGAGGGGATAGAGACTGCTTTACGGGAATACAAGGAAATCAACAAGGCTTGCAAAAGAGCTATTAGACTGGCTAAAATAGAAAATGAAAAACTGATTGCAAAAGAGAGTAAGACTAACCCTAAAATATTTTTTAAGTATATTAATGGGAAGAAGGCAAGGAAGGAAGCTGTAGGAACAATGTGACACAGGCCATCTGAAAATTAGTGACCAGGAAAAGGCAGATGAGCTAAATAGGTTCTTTTCTTTGGTATACACAAGGGAGGTACCAGTGGTTGGGACACTGCAACATAATGGGGCTACACTACCTTTGCCAAATAATTGGTTAACACAGGAAGTAATCCAAAAGAGGTTGGAAAAAATAAATGTCAATAAAGCCCCGGGTCCTGATGGAATACATCCACGGGTACTGAGAGAACTGGGTTCTGGAATAGCCAAACCATTATATTTAATTTTTCAATATTCACTCAACACAGGGTCTTTACCAGACGACTGGAGAAAAAGCAGATGTGATACATATATTTAAAAAGGGAGTAAGAGCAAATCCGGGGAATTATAGACCAGTGAGCCTCACTTCTGTAGTGAGGAAGCTTTTAGAAGGGTTAATAAGGGATAATATACAAGCATATGTCTATTTGAACAGGATTATAAGTAGGAGTCAACATGGATTTATGAGGGATAGGTCCTGTCAAACAAATCTAATTAGTTTCTATGAGGAGGTTAGTTGGAACCTGGATCAAGGCAACTCAGTGGATGTAGTCTTTTTGGATTTTGCGAAGGCTTTTGATACATGCCACATGGGAGACTTGTGCAAACTAAGAGATACAGGAATTGCAGTAAATATCTGCTCATGGGTTGAGAGCTGGCTAAAAGACAAGAAGCAAAGGGTTGTTGTAAATGGAACATACTCCGATTGGACTAATGTGGTAAGTGGGTTTCCTCAGGGATCAGTATTAGGTCCTCTCCTTTTTAACATATTTATTAATGACTTAGAGGTGGGACTGGAAAGTAGCATCTCAATTTTCGCTGATGACACGAAGTTGTGCAAGGTAATTAAATCAGATAATGATGTGCTTTCCCTCTAAAGGGATTTACATAAAAGTGGGGAATGGGCATCTAAATGACAGATGAGATTTAATATGAATAAATGTAAAGTTATGCCTCTGGGAAGGAAAAATAGCCATGCAATTTATAATCTTAATGGAGAAAATCTAGGTTTATCAGATATTGAAAGGGATTTGCGAGTGCTTGTGGACAACCACCTAGATAACAGTGCTCAAAGTCAAGCAGCAGCTGCAAAGGCAAATAAAATATTAGCATGTATTAAGAAGGGTATAGAAGCAAGGGAAGCAAATATTATTCTGCCATTATACAAATCTCTAGTACGCCCTCATTTGGAATATGGAGTACAATTTTGGGCACCACTTCATAAAAAGGACATTTCAGAGCTGGAAAAGGTACAGAGGAGGGCAACAAAACTAATAAGGGGAATGGAGGGGCTAAGTTATAAAGAAAGACTAACCAAATTAAACTTATTTTCTCTAGAAAAAAAGCGTCTAAGAGGAGATATGATTACCTTATATAAATACATCCAGGATCAGTATAAAGATTTGCCAAGGGAGCTTTTTGTGCCAATAGGTTTTCAACTGACAAGAGGACATCCCTTGAGGTTATAAGTAAAAAGATTCCACCTTTAAAGAAAGAAAAGGGTTCTTCACAGTGGTGGTTAATCAATCTTTGGAATTCTCTACCAGAGGAGGTGGTGACAGCGGATCTGATAGATAACTTTAAAAAGGGACTGGATTTATTTCTAATTAAAAAGGGAATTCAGTGTTATCCTGGATAATTAGAGAGAGAGTATTGATCCAGGGAGAAAACCGATCGCCAGTATCTGGGGTCAGGAAGGAATTAATTATTTTCCCCCTTTGAGACGATTGGCTAAGTCTCACTTGTTTTTTTTTTCTGTTTACCTTCCTCTGGATTAATTAATAAATAAAAAATAAACAAATATATAATTGATTATTAATTAACAACAAATGAATTAATATTTAATCTGCATATTGCAGATCAGTGGAGATCTTAAAAGGTTGAACTTGATGGACTGAAAGTCTTTTTTCAAACTTAATTTCTATGTAACTATGTAACTATATTGCAGGCACAGGAAGTGAGTAGGGGGACATTTTGCGCTGAGTGCCCAAGACTTCATCAGCAAAATGCAGCTGTCTCTGTTACTAAGCAGAAAGTGTTAAGATGCCAGGAGCTGGCTAATCCCCCAGCCCTCCCATTTCCTCCAGTGGGGATTCAGGGCTGGAATTCGTGACAAAGGTAAAGTTTATATTCTGCCTAGCTGCCCTCCAGTAAACTAAATCCATATAAATGGTATGTGTGTATGTGTATGTATGTGCATGTGGGATGTATGTAAGCATTCATGAAGCAAAAAACAACAGTGCACACTACATGTGCACAGGAGCGCCTTAAGGTTCAATTCCCAGGGGCTCCAAATATGTAAATTTAAATGTAAAGTATAGAGGTGAGGGGGCAGTAGGAGAACAAAAAGCTCCTAAAAGAGGGCCTTATTTTTAGAAAAACATTTAATGTTTTTTATTAAAGCTATGCAATTACCTTTTAGCATGTATATTAATACTTAACATTTTTAGTTTGCATTTATAGACTGATTTGAATTAAGAATCACAGGACAACGAAGAACAGCCATTTACTGTAGCAGCCCTTTTGACTCCTTTTTGGTACTCAATAAAATTGTAGATTAAACTAAGTTTAGGGGCATGTGATCACCATCATAATATTCATTAAGAAATCCTCTCCTCTAAAAACATAGCAAAGCTGCTATCTAAAATATATATGTATGTCCATTGGGAGTTGTCAGAAAAATAGTATTGTTTTTATTGACCAGCTAATTACTACTGTAATAGAAGAAGCAATGATAATGTAATAAATATTTTAGCTCTCAACATTTAGAGCAGAATACAGTGGTTATTTGCACTGTTCTGAGATAAAGCAGTGCCACTGACCTCTACAGGTAAACAGTGCAACCGATTATGACACACTAGGAGGGCGGAGAATGAAACAGGCAAAGACATTGAAAATGGTGCACCCCTAAAGGAGAGCAAATGAACAATAAAAAAAGTGAGTGAAAATATATAAAAAAATTTGGATGGAATTAAAAGGACAATTCATGTTATTAATATTATTATTCTACATTCAGACTGGAAAGAACGTTTATTACAGTGTCCCTTTAATTCATTTTTGGCGTGCTTGTGTCCCTTTGTTCCATTAACTTATAATATTAACATTTTTATGTAATTCTAGCATTTTTCTACCGCCAGAATAACAACATGGAAATAACTTATTGCTGCAATAGCTTGTGCTTGATTTATGGTATTGATTATATGCAAATGGAATCATGTTTCTGCCTCTCTTGTGGGCAAAAAGATTAATCCATCGTTCTCCAAAAGTGCTGCAAGTTTCTGTGCTGTGATGAAGGCCAGTGGTATCTTTCCCTGCTGAGCCTCTTCAAGATGCAAAGATGTTATTCTGTCAGTTACAGTAAAGTGTTTCTCTTCTCCCTCCAGATAAAGAACTGGCTTTTGCACAACAACTACAGTTAATTAGCTCTTGCAGTTTGCAAGAATATTACATACAGTGCATCTGATACAAAACGAGCAGACATTTGATTATCCAAAGACATGAAATTTAACACCTTCTAGGGAGATATCATTCCACAGCTCTTTTCAGTTTGGTGAAAAAAAAAATCCCAATTGTAATTAAATCCATTTAAAGCATTCATGTAACCTGCCTCTGCTGAGCAGGTTAAATACAAACTGTTGGGGCCTCATTCAATTGCTACGTTTTAGAGATCCGGGCTTGACAATGGCGATCGCCAGCTATGTTGCTATTCAATTGCCTTACGTTTGTGTGCTCCGATCGGGTTACATGCTGCGAGCTGCGATCCATTGCGATTTGGTCAATCGCAGCTTACTATCCTCAAAGCCTTTGATCTTTTAAGGCTGCAAGAGTTGCAGCCGCAAAATATCCCTAATCACTATTTCCCTTCCATCAAGCCCATAAATGGTTAAACGCAAACCCCAGGTTACTTGTACCAAGGAGGTGTCGCAAAGGGCTTACTTACAAACTGTAGAACTTGAAATGCAAATATACAATCAATCCAGCACTGTAAATGAAAGGGACACAATGGTTGACATTAGAATTAAAATCACAACATTATCATGCTCGCACATCGCCAAAATATAATACTTTATTTCATTTTTTTTTTCGGTCCGAAGTCCTACTGGCTTCAATCTCCAAGCCCGTAGGACTTTGGAATCCAACCTCCATATTTCATTTAAGTCCTACGGGCTTGAATAACAAGTTACAGGCTTGAAGGTCATTCAAGCCCATAGCACTTTGGCAGGAAATGAAACATGAAATAAAGCATTTGATTTTGGCGATGTGCAAGCTTGAGAATGTTGTGCTTTTAATCCTAATGTCACCCATTGTGTTCCCCATCATTTACAGTGCTTGACAGTGCTGGATTGAATTTACATTTACAGTACTCCGAGTTTGCGGGCTCGAAACACCAATTACGGCCTTGCAGCTGCAATCATGTTCAAGCCCACAAATGCTTACTGCCGATAGCCTGGTTTGCGATTAGCGGGAACAGGGACTTACTTGAGCGCACGGCCAATTGAATAGCAGCGTAAACGTAGAGTTATGTGCGGACGTAACTCGATTGCAGGAAATTGGATATTTGCGATCGAGTTACGGCCTGCAATTGAATGAGGCCCTTACAGTTACAAGGTAGTCCCACATTCTCAAATGCTTTAGAGAAGAACTATATTTGTTAATGTGCAAAATGTTTTAGAAAACAAAAAGTAAATACAGACTTTAATAAATTAACTATTATATAAAGTCATTTTGTAGCCGAAGCCTCAATTTTAATTTTTGTTTAATTTCTGGGAAGTGACTTCTACTGCAATCGTAAGTGTCATTTCTTTCAAAAGTGCTAAAGAAAACCAAATCTTTTGTAAGACACCTCCCAGATGGGGAATCAGCTCAATCAATCAGTGCAAACAAGACAATGGCTTCATTAGTAATAGTATTAATTTATTTTTGATGTATAGTTGGTTAAAAGGGCATATAATAAATGCCTGGCATCAACAGTCAAAGGGCTGCAGTGCTCATATTTGTCTATATGTTTTTTTGAGTAACTAAACTTGATAATAAGCAATAAAATATAAACTTGTGGGTGCTAAACTAATGAGATTTTTACTAGGTCTGATGAAATCACTGGCAGTTATAGCAGCCATATTGCTATTGTGCAGATCAAAGATTTCTCTGCATTCAAATCTTCTCACAGAAATCAAATGGTAAATTACACAGTAGGATCATTGCACATAGAAGGTAATAAATTAGACCATGTATTATTATTTTTTATATCCTAAAAACATGATTACTATTTTCAAATTCAAAATAGTATATTTAAATATAGGACTACATTGAGCCTTTAATGTCTGTTTTCATCTCCTTGTTTTCCAATATATTACATGTATAGCTATGAGCACTGAAGGGCCTATGCCCAGCAAAGACCTGTTATGGTAGGCACACTTCATTCAATGTTTTTAAAAGGACTTTAACTGGGATGCATGGTTTCAAAAACATATTTACAGCTATCGGACTTCTAGGTTCCAATCCCACTGCCAAAGTAAATAAGAAAACTCTGCAATGTCTGTTTTCTTACTACATACAGTGAAGTACTTATTTTAATTTACTCTTTTAAAGAACCACATCTGAAAATAGGCAACAAATATAGTTTGTTATCTTTTGTGCATGTATGCTGCACTGGGATCTTTCAGTTTGGCTACTGCTGATCCACTTCTGAGGTTGGAGGGGATTTTTATTGCAGAGGCAGCATATTTCTGTACGATGGGAATGTAGCAGCAAAACAAATCAGTGCTTTCAACAGGAAAAAATATTAGTCTACAACAGTGATAGTCAGCCTGGTCCCTTCTGCCCATTAGTGGGCAATTTAAGCTTTCATGGTGGGTGGTGAGGTAATCCCTAGGTGGCATTGCTGACAAGTGACGGCACACGCCGGAGACCGGCATCACCACGCTTGGCTGGTTGGAGAGCTGGTAAGAGAGCCTAGGGACAGCAGTCCGGATCGCTATCTAGTAAGTACAGGGTGATACATAGCTAGGGTCATATCATTTATGTAACCAGAAATCAGATAGGGTAAATTGAGTTACTGCGGCACCGGTGAGCTGTAAGTAAATGTTACCATCAAAATTGGGTGGTGGGTATTAAAAGGTTGAAGACCCCTGGTCTACAAGGACATATGACGTAGTAGCAAAAAGGAATATCTGTGAAAAGAAAATGTAACACAACTATGACTGATTGCCTATAAAAGTGTATTTTCTTTTCTTATGAAAAAGGTTTGTCCATTATCACGTTTAGTTATTCAAGACCATATAGAAAATTTGAGACCTCAATGATCCTTTAAAGTTAAAATGTCTGTGGTAAAATTCTGCATTTGCTTGAGGATTAAAGCCATGCATCTGTAATTATGTTTCAGATGGAGGAAAAACACAATATATTGGGAGAGAAAGGTGTTGCTTTTGTTAGCCTCCAGCAGGGCATCTTTGAAAGCTGAAGACTGAAAGTTAAGAAGAATGAAATGTTTATTTGAACTGTTTTGCCCATTTAAACTCAGTGGACTACCGCATTTCTTGTGTTATACATACAATATTGAGCTGTCTGCATTAATCACACAGCTACTTACAATGTCTGGAACCATCAATTCTTTCCTGGCAGCCGCTGGAAGGATTATTCTGTAGTTAAGTTTTATGATTTACCGCATAAAAATAAAATCTACAGTGTAAAAATGAACAAGTATGCTCTTGTCAGCAGAAGGGTTAAACACTCATATGAAGTGTTCCTTTTGTGTCTGGATTTATATCATTAAGCACTAATTATTTCTAGCCTTATCTGCAGTAATAGATAAGATTTCCATTAAGAAAATGCAAACGGAAAGAAGTCTTAAACTGGGAATGGGTAATTATTGAAGATAGGAATTCACAGCACTGTCAGGGCAGAGGTGCAATTCGAAAAGCACTGAGCTATGTCCACACTGTAAACCCGGAATTGAACACAACAAAGGTCCCAATTATGATAAAGACAACTACCTATGAATAAGAATATTTGCAATTAGTGCTTATTTAAAAAAAAATCTAAATTAGTGTAAAGTAGTTTACCTTGAATGTTGCTATTTTGAGCAGGAATTATATTGAAGATCCACATAAATATCAGAGTCTCTTATCTTAGGTCATTAATGAACACAGTGGGGTGGGGAGGTTAGTGAATGCATCCCAAAGTCCTGAATAATACGTAACTCCTCCTTGAAGTGACAATCACTCTTCTTAGGGGGAATCCTTCTATCCTGCTTATCAACCCTCTTATGGAGAAAAATCCCATGATTAAGGGCAAACCCTGTTCTCCAGCTCTTATCATATCCCACTTTCTTCGTTTTGCCTAGTTGTTTTCCCTCAAAGACAAGTAGAAAGATAGAAGTGGAGTGTCAGTTCTACAGAATATTTACTTGTCTGTATGGAGCAGTGTGCACGTTAAGTGTATGTAGCATCAGGAAACACAACCTTATTAAATTGCGATTCTGCCATTTTAAAAGGGCTCTATTTAAGCACACAGCATATTTTATTTACAGAAGTTTTTAGTTAGTGAAGACCTTGCTTTTAGATAGAAGTTCACTAACTAAAAACTTCTGTAAAAAAATATGCTGTGTGCTTAAATAGAGCCATTTTAAATTTACCGAATTGCAATTTAATAAGGCTGTTATAGTTTATACATTATTCAGAATGGTGTTCCTCCATGGATATTTGAAATGATGGTTGATAATAAAGGAATGGAATACAAATAAACTCATTAGTGAGAAAGCTCTCACCCCAAATTTAAACGTATTATATGCCAAAAGTTATGTTTTGACATGTTTGTGATTGTTTCTAGTAGGGCCACAATTCACCAGTGTACCTATATATACCCCTCAATCCAATAGACTGCTTCAATTTACTTTTCATATAAAAATATTTGTGCAAAAGTAGACAAAATCAACAAGAGAAGTTATGTATGCTAAGGTTATCGTGTGCAAGGGCAGCTGGGCAATTCCTCATGGGACCCTAAATATGCGCAAGTCAGGCTGGTTACAGATGCCGTACACTATGGTCAGTATGTCATACACTGTGCTCTGCAGAATGCAGCCACCAGATGGCACTGCAGAGAGTAGCTCAGACAAAGCTGATATATACTATGAGCCTCATTTAATTGAGGCTTTTCGGGAGATATGGGTTTGGAAATGGAGCCTGCAAGTTACTTTGCTATTCAATTGGAGTCTTTTGGCGGGCTCCAATCGAGTTACGGGCTCCAAGCTGCGATTCATTGCAATCCATTGCGAATGTTCAAATCACAAGTTAATGTCCCTCCAAACCTTTGATCTTTCATGCCCGCAAGACTTCCCAACGCTAAAATCGCAAATCGCTATTCAATTGCTCCGATTCCCCCTCGTTAACCACTCCGTCAAGCCCGCAAATGGCAAAAATCGAACCACAAGTTACTGGTACCAAGGAGGACTCGCAAAGGGCTTAATGACATATATGGAGCACTGTAAATGCACATATACACTCTCACACACTGTACTTTATTAAAAGGGAAAGTGATGTTAGGGGCAGAATTCATAGCACAACATTCTCAAGCTCGCAAATCAGCCCAACAAAATAATTTTTTTTATGTTTAATTTCCGTGTTATATTGATCCTGGCAATCAACATGTTAATACATATAATGAAACTCACATGTAATTGAATATCATATTTACGGCTTTAGCAATATTGCATTATATCTGGAATGTGGGTCTGATCGTAACTCATAATTCAAGCCTGTAGCACTTTGAAATTCAACCTCCATTTTTCATTGAAGCCCTACGAGCTTGAACATGATCGGTGAAGCAAGGCCGTAAATCACGGTTAGAAACAGCCAATGGAATGTGGGTCCGATTGTGACTCGTGGTTCAAGCCCGTAGGACTTAAATGAAAAATGGAGGTTGGATTTCAAAGTCATACAGGCTTGAACCATGAGTCACAATCGGACCCATATTACATTGGCTGTTTCTAACCGCGAGTTACGGCCTTGTGTCAGCGATCATGTTCAAGCTTGCAAATGCTACTTTTGATGGCATGGCCTCCCTCTATATATACATACTAGGAAATTGCTCCTCAAAATGACGGGAATACAATTTGAAAGCTGGCAATTTTTAGCCAGATAATGCTTGGCCCCTCCCAGCGTCTACTTTACGGGCCTCGCGATGAGCGCCTTGGGCACTCATCGTGAGCCGCACAATGAGCAGCTTTGCCACTTATTGCTGGACTTGACCACCTCGCAACTTGCCACTTCTCTTGGCCAACCCACCCTGTGTCTTTTCCCCACCTCTCTCTCCCCTTTGTCACCTCCCCCTCCCCTGTGTCTCCTTCCCCCTCCCCTGTGTCTCCTTTCCCCCTCTCCTGTGCCTCCTTTCCCCTCTCCCTTTCTGCTTCCCCCTCCCCGGTGTCTCCTTTCCCCCTCTCCTGTGCCTCCTTTCCCCTCTCCCTTTCTCCCTTCTCCCTCCCCTGTGTTTCCTTCCCCCTCCCCTGTGTCTCCTTTGCCCCTCTCCTGTGCCTCCTTTCCCCTCTCCCATTCTCCTTCCCCCTCCCCTGTGTCTCCTTTCCCCTTCTCCTGTGCCTTCTTTCCCCTCTCCCTTTCTCCCTTCTCCCTCCTTTGTGTCTCCTTCCCCCCTCTCCCTCTCCTGTACCTCCTTTTCCCCTTTCCCTTCCCGCCTCTCCCTCCCCTATGTCACCTCCCCCTTCTCCCTCTCCTGTTCCTCCTTTCCCCTCTCCCTTTCCCTGTGTCTCCTTTCCCCCTCTCCCTTCCCCCTCATGTCTCCTTTCCCCCTCTCCCTTTCCCCCTCTCCCTCCCCTGTTTCTCCCCCCCTTCCCTGTGTCTCCTTTACCCCCTCTCTATGTACCTACATAGGGCCTCATTCAATTGAGCTTTCGCTCAATCCGGTAGCCTGTATGTGAAGCCGCAAGTTAATTTGCTATTCAATTTGCGTCTTTCTGGGGGCTCCAAAAGCGCTACGAGTTACGGCCTTTAAAAAATGTCCATGTTTAAACCCGAAGCCTTTGATCTTTCATGGCCGCAAGACTTCTGATTGCTAAAATCGCAAATCAATATTCAATTGTAAAAATGGCTCAACAGCGCACCCGCACTCAAACCCGCAAATGCCAAATAGTGACCCAAAGCTTATGGGTTCCAAACAGGACCTGCATAGTGTTTATTAGTTTGTAACACTGCAAATGACAATATAAAGACATCAATGCACTCTAAAACATGGTAAAAGAAATGGAAGTTATTACAATTACATGCACAACAACTCCCAACTATCAAATATAGCAAAATATAAAATGTTATTTTCCTCAAAGGTTGTAATGGTCACGCATATGCCAATATGAAAAGCCATGCTGCAACATGCTGAAAGATATTAACGACACACTCTGTCATTAAATTGCAACACAAATACATGCAAATGGCTGACATATTAATACTTTCACACTCACAAAGGCTCTGGTGTTGTCCCTAAAAATACAAAGATCATTGTATATACATTTCACTCATCACATCTACATTGGGAAAACAAATAGTGGACAAATGACAACGCCACATGTCATATATCAAGCACCAGGGGAACAAAAAGTAATGAACGCCAAAACATTAGGGGTTACAAATAGGACTGGCAAAAACTATACAAAAGCATTCATTAGATCATTAGATTAATATGATCCAGATTCCCATAGCCAGAACCTAAACCAGCTGTAATGCTAGATAAGTCTCAAATACACAAGTGAACTATTCCTAACCCTGAATGTGGGTGAGCGTGCTAATGTGATCCATGGTGGTCCAGAACCAAACCAGGCATATAGGTTGCACCTGCAGACAGGGAGGATGACCTTGATGTGGGTGAACAGCTTCAGGGGGTTCCAGAAACACACAACCAAGCAGATGATGTACTGGGAGAGACTGGACCTGGAAGTGCTGACACAGGCACAACAACAGTCACAGGGAGATGAGCAGCCCCAGGAGCCTGCAAGGAGGGCCCAGGCACGCAAAGTATACAGGGAGAGAGTTACATTACAGTGGTTAACTAATGGGGAAGTGTATGAGCATTTTAGGCTAACCCGTGCCAGTCTTGAGGCGCTCCATGTGGTCCCGAGGGAGGACCTCGAGACTTTCTCATGGACCAATAGAGCCATCCCAGCAATGACACAGATGTTAGCCGCAATACACTTCCTTGCATCTGGTAGTTTCCAGAACACTATTAGTATAGTAGGAGGAATGTCTCAGGCAAGCTTTTTAAGGTGTCTGAGCACATTCCTCCATGCTATTGTTCTGAAAGCTATCAGATACATCAGTTTCCCTAACACTGTGGAAGAGATCTTGAAGGTGAAAGCAGATTTCCATCGAATATGAGGTGTCCCTAATGTTCTAGGTGCTATTGATTGCACACATGTAGCATTGATACCTCCTAGAGAGCAAAAAGTGATATTTTGAAATCGCAAACATTATCATTTAATCAATGTACAGGTTGTTTGTGATGCAAACATGCGCATACAAAGTGTGTTTGCAGATTCCCTGGAAGTGCTCACAATGCCCACATCCTGCGTTAATCATCCACCTATGACTACTTCCAGTCTGGTCAATATCCATCTGGGTGGCTACTGGGTGAGTACCCATAAGTAATCCCAGCAAAGCATATGTAACCAAGAGAAAATACCCTAACGTATAAATCTTTTTCCACTGTATTGCTGTATTGCTTGACATTCACATGTGACTAAGGGAGTAAGACCTACATTACATTATTGCTTGTTGCTGAGCATAACCATGTGTGGTGCAGTCATAAGAGTATTAAGTTCACCCCCCCATATCGATAAACTAACATCACATGAATCATTATGTATACGTTCCAACTCTTTAACAAATATCACAACATCACATTAATATCTACATCTCCCATTTTGTTTACTTCAGGATCTGGGTGTTTGCCATGAATGTTGACCCCTGTGAACAATCCACAAACACAGGAGGAGGAGAGGTACAATGTGGCCCATGCCACATGCCGGAATGTAATAGAGCGCACTTTTGGTGTGCTTAAGATGCGCTTCAGTTGTTTACATTCCACTGGAGGGGCGCTACAGTATACCCCTGATAAGGTTTGTCAGATCATCATGGCCTGCTGTTGTCTGCACAATATAGCAGTACAGGCAACTGTGTGGGGGACATTGATGAGGCTCAGTTCCTTCAGGAAGAAGAGCCTCTACCTCCCCCTGTTGTGGACAACGTTTAGGAGGCACAGCTATGTGCCCGCATCATTCGTTAGTACTTTACATTATTATTATTATTTTTTTATTTATTATTATTATCGTTTATTTGTAACGCACCAACATATTCCGTAGCGCTATACAAAAGTTAAGTTACAGGCAATGACAAGTTCAAGATTCATACATTGCAATGAATAGAGGGCTCTGTCTTTGAGCTTGGAATCTGTTGTCCTCGCAGACTTACAATCTAAAGGTTGAAGTTTGGTACAGTAGGGAGAGAGTAGTGCTGGACAATTCCACTTAGGGGTGTACTCACTTTGTTGCCAACCCATTAGACATTAATGGCTGTATGTTGAGTTATTTTGAAGGGACAGCTAATTTTCACTGTAGCAGAGTGTAATTTCTTCAGTGTTGTCACATGAAAAGATATAATAAAATATTTACAAAAATGTGAGGGGTGTACTTACTTTTGTGAGATACTGTATATGAATATACACATATACATTACACAACTGCACGTTATTCTGAGATATGCTCTTATATAGAACATGATTACATTGGTGATGTCGCGAACATCAAATTTTCAGTTCGCGAACAGCGGACGCGAACTTCCATCAAATGTTCGCGAACGGGCGAACCCGGCGAACCGCCATAGACTTCAATGGGCAGGCGAATTTCAAAACCCACAGGGACTCTTTCTGGCCACAATAGTGATGGGAAAGTTTTTTCAAGGGGACTAACACCTGGACTGTGGCATGCCGGAGGGGGATCCATGGCAAAACTCCCACGGAAAATTACATAGTTGATGCAGAGTCTGGTTTTAAGCCATAAAGGGCATAAATCACCTAACATTCCTAAATTGTTTGGAAAACCATGCTTTAAAACATCAGGTATGATGTTGTATCGATCAGGTAGTGTAAGGGTTACACCCGCTTCACAGTAACAGACCAATCTCCCCATTTAATGCACCGCAAACCACCGCAAACAGTCCCTTTGCACAACCGCAAACTCCCCATTTGCACAAGGTTGGATATGAAGCTAGCCATGTCCCGTTCCTTGTCCTCACTGATGTCATTGAAGGTCTCTTCCTCCACCCAGCCACCAAGGGTCCCCGAAAGGTGACAACAAGCCCCCTGGGACGCCTGCTGTGTTTGGTCTTTCACCTCCTCAAAGCCACCTTCCTCCTCTGACTCCTCTTCTTCAGACTCCCAGAGTCTGGGGGCTTCCACTGCCCAGCATGGAATATTATACACAGGTCAGAGTCTGGGGGCTTCCACTGTCCAGCATGGAATATTATACACAGGTCAGAGTCTGGGGGCTTCCACTGCACAGAATGGAAACATATACCCAGGTCAGAGTCTGGGGGCTTCCACTGCACAGCATGGAATATTATACACAGGTCAGAGTCTGGGGGCTTCCACTGCCCAGCATGGAATATTATACACAGGTCAGAGACTGGGGGCTTCCACTGCTTAGCATGGAAGATTATACACGGGTCAGAGTCTGGGGGCTTCCACTGCACAGCATGGAATATTATACACATGTCAGAGTCTGGGGGCTTCCACTGCCCAGCATGGAATATTATACACAGGTCAGAGTCTGGGGGCTTCCACTGCCCAGCATGGAATATTATACACAGGTCAGAGTCTGGGGGCTTCCACTGCACAGCATGGAATATTATACACAGGTGTACAAAATACTAATTGTTAGTTTCAATAATTAATCTTAGGGTTCACAATCATGGTACATTACAAACACACAGTAACAGTGATAACAGTATGAAAATATCATAGTTACGCAGAGCACATGTTTATCAGCATATGACTGTGCATTAACACAATTGGTGTGTTGTGGGCGGATACCAGAAGGGGACAAGAGGGCAAGAGGCTGTGCTTGTGAACAAGGGGATACCTAAAGGGGGTAATGCCATAATCTTGAATTAGCATGATGCATTGCAACTACCAGGGTCACATGTGGTCACTACACCACTGCAACCAGACTCTGATGAGAAAAGAGATCATCAGAAATCACTCCATGTAATTGGAGAAATCACTTACAACCTGTCTTTATCTGCTCAATGAAACAGATTAACATAATCATGGATAATCTCATACAGTTCTAATCCACACAAAGTGTGTTGTCAGATATTAAGGAATAATCTGAAATGTATTATAATATAGGACACAGAAAGAGGAGGTTGAGGAACATGCCTTCATGGTCGTGAGATTGGGCTGTTAAGACCTACTCAGACCAGAACAAGATATCAATCAGAACACTATTTGGATTAACTGCAACATCTTATCTCAACGGCAATCCACATTGAACATCAATTGCAGAAATATTCAACATGTACACACTCTGTAGCCAGCCATTAGTATGTCAACATTAATACAAAATTATATTCATTGTGGAGTGTGGATGAGGAGGACTCAGGGCAATGGTTCTCAATCCAATACATGAGGCAAATAGTATTCAACAGGTGGTGGAGCCTCAAATTGCTTCACATGTGTACTCACACAGTGTTTCACCTAAATCATGGTGTGTGTGTGTGTGGTCGGTCTGGGTAGAGGTTTGACAACCACTGACCTGGGGGACGTTCTCACCTACTTTCTCTTTCTGGACACTGTACCCACACCTTCTGTAACCACGCGCTTCCTCCCTCTATCACGGACAGGAAGTGTTGGATTGAGGGGTGCATCCAACTGGGGTGGCTGTGTAGCAGCTGTCCTTGGCTGTAAGCGGTGAGATTAGGAAGCTGTAGGCCTGCTCGGTAGCAATATCATTCTGACTTGCCAGCGGATTTGCCGATATATGTCACTCAAGGTGCCTAGTGCGAGGACGTTAGTTCCATCTCCCAACGCTGTTGGACTCTGGATGTGCTGTGGTGAGGACAAATGCATTGCCTGTTGTATTGGTGTACCCCGTAGGGATAGGGATGGTTTTGCCAGTAGGGATTCTTTTGCCAATGGAGATGGTGTTGTTGCCAATGGAGATGGTGCTGGCAATGGAGATGGTGCTAGCAATGGAGATGGTGCTAGCAATGGAGATGCTGTTGTCCATAGATATGGTGTTGGCCTGGTCTGTTGGGTCAACCATGGCTGTGACATCAACAGCTGGGACAACTGCTGGGACAACAATGGCTGCCACATCTGCTGGGGCAACAATGGCTGCGACATCTGGTGGAGCAACTGCTGAGACAACCACTGCTGGGAAAACCACTGCTGTGGCAACATCTGTTGTGGTCCGGTCAGGAGTGGGAGAGGATTGGGGTCCGCACACGTATTGCTTGAAAGTCACCTGGTGGCAGTAGTGGGTGGCAGTAGTGGGCCTGTGGAGAGTTGTCTCCATGAGCTCTACATCCCTGCAGGTGGTTGTTGGCTCATTGAACCTCCAGTAATTTGAAAAAGCTGGGAACGTGCCCATGATGCGTGTGAGGGCTCAGGGGGTGATTCCCACAATGGCCCTGCTGCTGATGGTCCAGCCTCCTGTGATGGGCCTGGGCCCTCGGCTTCCTCCACCACCACCTGAGTTGGTGATAGTGGTGCCTCTGGTGTTGCCACCGCCTGTGTCTCTGCAGGCAAGGTACACCACCTGGGTACTGAAATAAGAGGACAATAGTATTTGCGTATTGATTCCCTGAACAATTGTTTGGTGTGTGTTTCCATATCTCTGACATCATGTGCGGTGTGCCATCTGAAGCTCATTAGGACACGTGCTCATCTGAATCTGCTGTGCAGTGTGTGAGACTGACCAATATGTGATCAATGCTCAGCAATGGGGGTTAACATGCTTATGAGACATGGTCCAGGTTAGGCTAGTACATGACACGCACATGCATTCGCTCAGAGACTGTATCCGCATATGCTGCAGTGTGCACACCTATAGATTTACACTCTTTTGGATGTAAAATCATTGTGGATCTACAGCTGTACCTCATTTAATGCTGGGGATAGCTTCCAAGCAGTTGGAGTGTTAAGCGACACAGCTTTAAACTGTGCAGTGTAACATGGGGAAGATAGGGATAGGGGAACTCATTACAAAATATATACAATTGCAATTGATAATTATACTGTTTTGTTTTATATTAACTTTGAACAAATAGCACACAACACTAACACAAACTGCATTGACAACTGCTATTCAGAATCTGTTTTAACTACAGGTATTGGACTGACATTTAATTGATAACAATTAGGATGATAATATGATGATAATATAATATATTATTATACTTACATGGTTATTGATGCCCCATACATCTGTAGTCAGAACCAGAAATCTTACAGTAATATTGTACGTCAGTTATATATGTGTGTGCCGTTCACTTGTTTGCATATGAAAGTCTGTGTCCTACTGTTCTGGAAGGCCCACTACTGCTGTTGGCCCCAATGACTCCTTGATAGTCCACTCCCATCCACGGTATGTGATGTTGAGTGGTGGGCCACCACCAGTCCCACGGGATGCTCTGGCCTCCACTGCCATCTTCTTCTTCACCTTCATTCGACAGTCATCATATCAGTGTTTAACCGACCGAACATCGCAGTTTGCAACACCTCATTCTAAGCATGCACCTTATCGCCAGGCCTCACATCCCCCCCACTATGGATGATGCTACGGAGGGTTTCTGTCTCATCTTGGCTATAATTTAGGGCCCTCTCCTTTGGCACAACTTCTTGCCCCGCCAACTGTGCCTGGGGTTCCTGGCCTCCCTATTCTCTCCCTGGGGCCTGCCCCTCATCCCCACTACTCCCCCCATGGGATCAGGTCCCTGACCCTCTGCTCCTACACCTTGTGTACCTACATCTGGGGGCACATCCCTCCCCCCCCTCCTGCTCTCCTACGCCTGTGCCTCCCCTCCCTGACCTGCTTACTCCTCTCCCTCTCTCCATACCTCTATCTCTCCTCTCTCTCCTCACTCTCCTCACTCTCCTCCACTCCTCACTCTCCTCCTCCTCCGGTGTTACTCTCTCTAGCACCCACTATCTCTCTTTAGCACTCTCTAGCTCTCTTTAACAGTCTCTATTTCTCTCTCTGGCACTCTCACTCGCTCTCTCTAACATGCTCTATTTATCTCTCTGGCACTCTCACTCACTCTCTCTAGCACTCTCTATTTCTCTCTCTGGCATTCTCACTTGCTCTCTAACACTCTCTATTTCTCTTTCTGGCACTCTCACTTGCTCTCTAACACTCTCTATTTATCTCTCTGGCACTCTCACTCACTCTCTCTAACACTCTCTATTTCTTTCTCTGGCACTCTCATTAACTCTCTCTAACAATCTCTATTTCTCTCTCTGGCACTCTCACTCACTCTCTCTAACACTCTCTATTTCTCTCTTTGGCACTCTCACTTGCTCTCTAACACTTCCTATTTATCTCTCTCTAACACTCTCTATTTCTCTCTCTTGCACTCTCACTTGCTCTCTAACACTCCCTATTTATCTCTCTGGCACTCTCACTCGCTCTCTCTAACACTCTCTATTTCTCTCTCTGGCACTCTCACTCGCTCTAACACTCTCTATCTCTCTCTCCAACAATTTTCTATTGCTCTCTCCAACACTCTCTCTCTCTCTCTCTCTCAGTCTCTGTCTATCTCTCTCTCTCTCTATATATATATATATATATATCAATCGAAAACCTACCAATGCCTAGACCTGTTTGTCGACTTTCTCAGCTACAGCACAGTCAAAGAATTATGGTTTTCACCATCTTTTAAACTGGTTCCTGCGGAGTTGATTGCTGTCCTCCGCTTCCTATTGGTTAATTGAACTGTGACAGGATTGCAACTTACGGCCTTGACTGATTTTGGCGCGCTTCATCGGATCAGATACCCGCAAGCATTACAGGTCACAGCATTACAGGTCACAACAGACTTTATGGGCACGAGGCTTAGGCCCGTAACTCTCACCCTTGCTCAATTAAATAGCATCGCAATCGGAGATGAACGGGAGCCCGCAACACACCCTCAGACATACGGCCTACTGCGATAGAGTTGCAGGCTTTCAATTGAATCGGGTTCACATATTGCATTACAGACACACTCCTGGCCTCTATGTATACATACATACTGTATACTGCATTTCAGACACATTCCTGGTCTGCCTCTATTTGTACATGTAGTGCATTACAAACATGCTCCTGGCCGATATAAAATACATACACTGCATTATAGACACACTTCTGGCCTCTATGTATACATACATACTGTATACTGCATTTCAGACACATTCCTGGTCTGCCTCTATTTGTACATGTAGTGCATTACAAACATGCTGCTGGCCAATATAAAATACATACACTGCATTATAGACACTCTTCTGACATTTCTTTAAACTACATGAATGAACTACATTACAGACACACTCCTGGTCACTTTTTATTAATACATATACTGCATTTTAGACAAAGTGTCTAATTATCCTGCTGTGGCCTCTAGTTTAGCTGCACCAGCAATATATTGAGCTTATGGTCAGAAATATCTGGAAGCTTTCAGGTCCTACAGGGGCCATAAATTATAAGTTCACTATAAATGCGAATGTGTGAACTACACTGGAATTCTACATTTCACATTTCTTTCCTTTGGGGTTACTATGACTGCAGTAACTAAATGATAAAAATGTTTAGTTTTTTCTATATTGGCTAAAAATATATAGACATTTGCAGAGTGCTTTTGATTTTTGATTCTTTCAGAACCAGTAGAGACAACAACTGCATGCAGCAGCGATGGGGAGCAGCTGGAGGAAAACTGGGTTCTATAAAAATGTTTTAAAAATAATTAAACATGCATCAATTAAAAAAATTCGCTATAATTTTGTCAGTTAATTTTCAGTGTTTGAAGACGTGAATGACCAATGATAAATTCATGTCCATTAAATAGACTATGAAACTGACTTCCTTCCACTTTTTGTCTGTTAATATACTTGGTGGTACTTTTCGTTCAGTACAAATCAGTCCACTGCACCTGTCAGGACCGATGGACATTATGAAATATTTATTATAAAAAAAGATGACTGTAAAATGTCTGATTCCGGTTTATCTCTCAATGAGCTGCAGGCTTTAAAGTCCCATCCTGCTGCTAAGTGCAGATAATAAAGGTATAAAGTTGCCTGTTACTTTCAATCTTGGTATGTATAGTAGCCGCAGTCCACGGAGTGAATGCAAGGGGATTATAGCAAATGTTAAACTTTATCCCTCAAATCTCCCCAGAGGATTTACTGCATCATATACAAGTGGAAATAGCACAAGGGGCCTGTGGTGGCATTTAAGTCTGGTACATTTTATTTAAACATCATCTTTAAGTTCTCTGAAAGGAAGAAACTAGGTAGGAAATATTTACCTTCCATTTCCCAACGGAGTACTTAATGGCTTCCACATGACTGCATTACTTGTTTTCATGACAAATGTCCTGCAGAAGAAATAATAGTAGTTATATAACATGCTCTTAAACTCTGCTTTAGTGATGCATCTTGTGGCACTAACTCATTAGGACATCCTGCTCTCATTTCACCCCAGTGTCCTTATCCCAGGAGCAGATTTTGACTTTAGAGCTAACACAGTTCTGGCATACATAGATACCTTATGATACATATGCAAAAATCATTCACGGACACAGATCATTTTTTGCTTAAAGGGCAAGTTCCACCCACAATGTAGATTCTTTTATAGAATAGCTTAGCAATTAATATAAACATTATGGAACTTGTCTAGCCTATCAGAAGCTGCAATTTTAAAATTAAAATCTCAGATCTACAGGGAATCATTTCTTAGCATTAGGCTGTCTTGTTAAGGCTTGAAAAAGGTTATCACAACTGAAATCTTTCACTTCCTTTTAGTACTGCTCAGGACAATGAAAGAGATAGGGAGGGGTTCAGCAGTGGCTATTAATGAGGTAAACTGTGTTTTTTTAATTATATTTTCTGCCTAAAGCTTTGATTTGCAGTTGATTGCTGTATGTACACTTTAGGTTATTTATGGTGAACTAAAAAATAAGTTTACCATGAAAAGTGCTTACACTGGCCCTTTAAATATAACTACAGTTTTTGCAGTTATTGGACACCAAATCTATAACCCATATCAGTATTTTTTAAAGTATTGATCACTATGGGCTGAAACATAAAACAATCACCCATTATGCATGGAAACCACGTTTAATGCTACCCCAATTCGCTATAGCTCTCTTTAGTGCTAAGCCCAGCGTAGTGCTAAATCTCGCGAGAGCACAGTTTTTGTCAGCCAAATGTAATTTGGCCCTTTAAATCCCTGCTTAGCGCTCCCAGATCAGTCTGAGCGCTATAGCGATAGAATGCCCTGTTGCATGCAGGAACGCATGATGAGCGCAAAATGGGGTATTCCTGTAGCTCTTATTCTCTTCACCAGGTGAACCCTCTTTACAAGACCATATGCTGAAAAAATACACATATTTTGAAAAGCTTACGTCTGACTAAGATAATAACCAGGTCATTAAGCTAGTTCTCATTTGAACAAAACAAATGTTGATGTTTTGACGACCCATAGAGAGACATGGACATTTACATTTTTGCTAGTGAAGGGCTTGCTTGTTATCTGTTTCTAAATATGTGTGGGGGAAAGAAGTGGGTGTCAAATTCCTGAAAGTCCAATCAAGTAACAAATCCTCCACCCTCTCTCTTCTCCCTCCTCTCCCCATCCTCCCCTCCACTAATAGATAAAATAAACACACACCCTCAGTTGCCAGTGCTCTAAACAGGCATAGGCCTTCATTCAATTGCAATTTTGCCAATTGAATAGGGGTCTAAATAAGCACATCACATATATTTTTTAAAGAAGTTTTTAGTTATTAAGCATCTATCCAAAAGCACGGTTTTCACTAACTAAAAACTTCTTTAAAAAATATATATTATGTGCTTATTTAGAGCCGTATTCAATTGGCAAAATCGCAATTGAATGAGGGCCATAGAGTTTTGAAAAATTACAAATGTTCAATGTACATGACTTACACAGCTTCTAATGTTTTTTACATACTTCATAAATGTATGAGCTTCTTCCTAATACCCTGAAACACGTTGCAATACACTGACTGGAAAGTAGGCATCAGTGCCTTTTACTCTTGACTTGAGACATGAGTGTGAATGCTTTCACCTGTGCTGTACATATTGTGTATTTGGACTTGCTTCTTAATAACTTGAAAGCTGACAAAGCTTCCTGTGATGTGAATGTTCATGTAGCTGACAATGATGTTGTCAGTGAATAAGAATCATCTAAGACAAGGCTTCCTGCACGTATATTTGGTTTGACAAGAGACTCTGGGGAGATCATTGGCTTTCTGAATTGATATCTGCAATCTATTTTTATGTTCATATATTTAACTTTTCCAAATGTATTCTATACACACAAAAAATGCTATTGCACACTATCATATTATTTACACCTCTGGTAAAGGGATGTAGAAGCAAACTAGTATGTTCCTTTTAGGGTATAATAAGTCAGAAAAACTTTACTGTGCACGTGATGAGAGAGAGCAAAAGAGCAAGAGAGAGAGAGAGAGATCCCGTGTCAGTTGATGTTCTCTTTAACTATAAACAGTTTGAATTTATAATATCAAACATTCAGCTGTATAGTAGATTACATCACACCAGGAATAATAGCAAAAAGAAAAGCAAAAACGATCTTAATTACTTGATCCCATATTTCTGCACAGTGACCTTCACCATGTCCCCAAAAGTAACCTCCTAATGTCATTATCTCATGATGTCTTATAAGGGCCACTGCAATGCCCTCATAAGAGGAAATAGTTATTTTAATTATGCATTAATTATTATTAATAGTCCAATTTAATAATTTATAGTAGTGATATTCAATTTTTAAATAACTTTCAAAGAATAGTTTTTGTCTCCACAATGATCATCCATGGAATGATCTAAAAGGCTTTATGAATAATCCAATTAGATAAGAGGCCGAATAATAATTAGCAGACTGTCCTCCATAGTAACAGATTATTTTCAATGGAAATCATGGTATTAGTATAACTTTGTGCCTGAACATTTAGCACTGCCTGCTAGACAAAGGTGCCCCATTGATCTTATTTTGGGTGGAAAGTAAGTTTTATATTAAACATGTTTTTTAAATAATTGAATATGAATAATGTTAATGATCAGTGTTTAATTAAAACATCTAACTCAGCTGTTAGGACATTATAGTGATTCTTTAACCAACAGACACCCTCAGAATACATATATATTGCAAGAAGAAATTAATTCACAGAAATCTCACTATTGAACTATTTCCTAATGCACTGGCACAAACACAAAATGTAATGTATGTTAGAGCTTACCTGCTGCTTTAATTTGCTTATGCATACAACATTCACACTAAATCTTTCAGTGTAATAATGTAGGACAGCACCCTCAGAGCAAGGGATGAGATAAAACACCCAGCATTGTTAATAATTCTTGAGTAAATGATTTATAATTAAATAAATGTCAGTGCTAGCTAAGCCTAGTCTTTATTAATAGCCATTTTAATTATACTGCTGTAAAGTACTGGTACTATAGTTATTAGATAGTGACTGCAGCACTTGGCAGGTTTAATTCAATAATTTATTGTCTTTTGATATTAATCTTCAAACAAACCAACGCTCCATTTAGAAATTTATGATAACATACTGAAACATCGACTTTCACCATATGTGAACATAACAAACGTTCAGCATTTGTAAGGATATGAGCAAATGCTCCAAAATCATTATACACTTGCATGCTCATGCCATACATCTTCTGTTTCATCTAACCCTGGGTGCTAATACCCATCTATACATTCTCTGCAGCAAGGGGGATGGGTGGAAAAATGCCACTCTTGTCTTTTAATTGAAAATAAATGATGCATTGCATTCATCGTAATGAATGTCACAGCACACCCGTCTTCCTGTCACTGTCTTAGTTTTATTACATTTTCAAGAATAATTTCCAGCAGACCAATTTGGATTTAAAATGCAGTATTCTAGCAAGCAAGGCTCAAGGACTGCTTTCTCATAAATTCTGTGTTTGTTTAAAAACATTTGCAAGCTATTGTTTTCTAAAGAAACTTGCATTCCCCTTTCAATATCTCAGCTTCTTTTTTTTTTCCTGTCAACTAATAACAATGTCAACTTTGAAAAAGCTGCACTGCGGGAAGCCTCTGGAAAACCATCAGCACCAAGGACAGCAACCAGTGCTGACTGGGGAACTGCTAGCTTCTGTGCTACTTTCCAAGGTGCCCTTAATTAAAGGGACCACTGGAGTTCAAGAAACACAGCAGTTATTTGTGAAGCATGTAACAGGCTAACAATATTAGCAGCTGTGTAAACAGTGAAGGCAAAATTATTTTGTGGGAAAATGAGAATTTTTGAAGATTTGTTTATGTAGAGAAGACCCCATTTTATCTTTATTTCAACACTTGCTGATAGCAGTAGCATATGGGATGCCTCAGCAAGCAAAGGAGTAGGAGAGGCAGAAAGAGGGACAGGTGAGGAGGATTTGTTAGATAATTGGAACTAATTTGATTTGACACCTGCCCCCGTCTCCCACACATGCGCAAAATAGATTAAAAGAGAGCTAGCATCAGAAAATATAGAAAATATAAAACATCCCTTTCCCACAAGGCCTTTGCTGATGTTTACTGCATGCTTACTGGGTCCAGCGGAAGGATCAGAATGTATTTTTAATTATGTACCTGTTTTAAAACTTTTACCCTGTCCAATAATGCCAGTAGTCAGATTTATATATATATATATATATATATATATATATATATATATATATATATATATATATATATATATAGATATATACAGTTGTGCTCAAAAAATAAAATGTGAAATTTCAGCATTTATTTTGAAAATATGACTGATCATGCAAAAAAATATATTTTATTGAAATGATAGTGGTCATATTAAGCCATTAATTATCACATCGTTGTTTGGCTCCTTTTTAAATCATAATGATAACAGAAATCACCCAAATGGCCCTGATAAAAAGTTTGCATACCCTTACTTCTTAATACTGTGTATTGCCCTCTTTAGCATCAATAACAGCGTGCAGTATTTTGTAATAGTTTTCTATGAGGCCCCTAATTCTTGCAGGTGGTATAGCTGCTCATTCATTGTGGCAAAATGCCTCCAGGTCATGCAAAGTCTTTGATCGTCTTGCATGAACCGCATGTTTCAGATCTCCCCAGAGAGGCTTGATGATGTTAAGGCCAGAAGACTGTGATGACCACTCCCGAACTTTCACCTTTTTCTGCTGTAACCACTGGAGGGTCAACTTGGCCTTGTGCTTAGGGTCATTGTCATGCTGGAAAGTCCAAGAGCTCACCCCCCCCAAAAAAAAACATCACAGTGGGGATGGTATTCTTTTCACTATAGACTTTAAAACTCTATTTTGGTCTTGTCACTCCTAATTACGGTGTGCCGGAAGCTGTGAGGCGTGTCAAGGTGTTGTCAGGCTTATTGCAAGCAGGCTTTTTTGTGGCATTGGCACAGTAAAGGCTTCTTTCTGGCATCTCGACCATGCAACTCATTTTTGTTCAAGTATCGTCTTATTGTGCTCCTTGAAACAACCACATGTGATAATAAATTACTTTATATGCTTCGTATCACTATCCTTCAATAAAATCATTTTTTTTTTTTTTTGCATGATCAGTCATATTTTCTAAATAAATGCCAAAATTTCACAATTTCTGCCAGGGTATGCAAACTTATGAGCACAACTGTTTATATATATACATATATATATATATATATATATATATATATATATATATATATATATATATATATATATATATATATATATATTCATATATTTTCATTATGTTCATATATATTCATTCATCACATATAGTAGTTGTCAAACTGTGAGTTGTCATCACACATGCGAGCCTCGCAAAGCGAGGTGAGCAGTTGAGGCAAACTGGAAAAGACGGCAAAAACACACAAATATGCTTCAAATTCACTTACACACACAGCACAATGGGAGAGCCAGGGAGCCTGTGAGTGAGGTTAATTTGAGGCATATTTTGTCTTTTTGAACGTTCGTAAATCGCTGATAAAATCTGGGGGCTGAAGAAACTTAAAAATTCTGAAACAAGATGAAAACAAGGCTCAGCAGGGCCAGGCACACAGCACTTAGAAAATACACGACACAAGGCAAACCGTTGAGGCACAAGTTCGCAAAAAATACGACTTTTCCAACCACCGAACTGGAAAAGATGTCAAAAAGACACAAATATGCCTCAAATTCACTTACACACTCACACACAGCACAGGAGCAGATTCAGAGATCCTGTGAATGAGGTTGCAAGTTAATTTGAGGCATATTTTGTCTTTTTGAACGACCGAAAGTCGCACAAGTGTAAAAAAAATAGCAGTCGAAAAAACTTAAAAATTCTGAAACAAGATGAAAATGAGGCTCAGCAAGGCCAGGCAAGGCAGAACTTAGAAAATACATGACGTAGAAGACAGTAACACTTACACTTACACCAACAACGGCAGGCATGCGGGACTTAGATAATATACAACGGGAAAGACAGTAACACTTACACCAACAAAGCCAGGTATGCAGGACTTTGAAAATAAAACCAACGGCTGTCAGCGCGCGCCACGCAAGATTCAGCAGAGACACAGAGGTGCTCAGAGGGGGCAGAACATCGCATTGTGTGGCAAACAGAATTGCCAGGCTTCAAATTTTATTGCCATAATTTTTGATGGGCAAGTTGCTAGTTATACATAAAAGAAGAAAGGTGATGCAATACAAATAAAGCTTAACACCAAATAGATTGTCTGACAATTAAGACGCTTAGAATATTCTTATGCTTTACCCATTTTTGTTTTCTTTTCACATATTTTTATTGTTATGTTACTGCTTATAATACTTGAACACATTAACTCAATATATCATTTTATTTTTAGCAAAGCTCTGCTCTACAGACAGATGTTTAATGATGCTGTTTGCTTTTTGGGACAATGTTTTGCTTTTGATTTCATATTTTACAATATGTAGAGGTTTAAACCCCAGAGAAGAAAATGGAAAACATCATTAAAAGCAATGGAAACATCTAAGTACTTATATTTTAAAAAGCAATGCATTTATGAAAAATAATTTAATTTCTAAATCACTGCAGCTTTAAAGCCTAACAAACTGTTTAAATTGTACAGGTAGGGTGGTAGATCTTATAAAAGATAACCAATCAGCAGATCCCTTGTGACTAAAGTATTGCCACTCTACTAAATAGTTGGTTGGATGAGTATGTCCATTTCAGTTGGCATACAAAAGTAGAAGACTTGGCTATAATCTACAAAGCCAAAGAAGTAAAACCAAACCATCTGGTTCCAGTACACACTCTAGATTATGGTTCTGTACTTTTACATACTCCTTGGAGTGGGAGAAATGAGATGTTCCCAATTAAACATTTTATAAAACAACATTGTCACAAAAGTACAAGTTAGGTTCTGTAAAGATAGTCTTCAAAATTGAATATTGGCATTTTCATATTGTATTATTTGGGTAATATGACCTATATATGCTATCTCAAGTGTGTCTTCAAACAAAAAGATAATATAAAGTATGCAACATGTTTCAGGGTACAGAAAAACAAAAATTACTTCTAATTGAGACTTCTTGTTTGTCCACTCAGAGTTTTTTATTTAGGTCACTCTTTTATTTGTTTCTATATTTTCTAACACAATAAAATAATATAGGAATGCGTGGGGTATGATAAAGTATTTCCTGAGGCTTTATAAAATCTGTGCTTTCGAGTAGATGTAATAGACAGGATATATGGGCCTGTTGGTGCATATCTGCAATCAAAACATATGTCTCTTTTGTGTGTTATATATTTTGATAGATGGTCATATTTGCATTTTAAATTAGATTTTTATTTTTTTATTTCCATACTTTTTTGTATGATCACAGGCAGATCTGAGAATGGAGACACCTCAGTGCAAAGAACAGCTTTCACACAGCACTATGGAAAACAACAGTATGTGCTGTTTTCAGCAACAGGAAAGCTATTTATTTGCAAACTTGCAGTGATTGGCCTATATATTTGAGAGTTATAGGGAGGTAGAACAAGGCTGCAGGTACTCAAGGCCATTCATTCTGAGAGCCAGATGGGAAGGTAGTCAAGAGAAAAGCCTCCAAGGAGCCAATAAAAAATACTCCTGCAACATCTGGACATCCCAAGAAGGTAATAACGGCAAAATAAATCATGTCCCCCTGAAAGAGAATGTTTATCATGCCCTGAAAGATCCACATCAGCACCAGAGATCAGAAGACACAGGAATCAGAACACAGCCTGCAGTAATTTGTCGCACTTTACACCAGACGAGTACAAATTCTTCATTCAAATGAGTTTCATTTATCTTGCCACCAATTCTTTACTAGTTTTCCTTGTCCTACTCTCCTTACTTCCAGCTGGCTGTCACTGTAACAACCAGACAAGGCTATAGCTGAGAGGAACAGACAGTTTTCAGTTTTAGCTGATGATGAAGTGATTTAGTAACCTGGAACTAAAACTAGGTCACAATTTCTTTCTGTATAAGGAGTGTAAATGAGAAGCAAAACCCCCATTACAGGAGACAGCAAGGTGAATCATTGGCGTAATGTAATGCTTTTTAGGCAACTTAGGAAGTGAAAACATAAATTGCACAAGACACCCTGCTAATCTCAATATCATATTCAATAAAATGCCGGCTCCTTATCTAGCACAAGGAACAGCAAGTTCAAGGTGTTATAGAGCACAAAATGCAATTATGTTATTGTCACTGAATGTTTTACATATATTGTATATGATGTTAGAAGGCTCACACTGGTTAATCATTTTACTTGTTGTGAAAAGGTAGGTAGGGATTTATAGGGTTTATTTTCAGGATTTTTTTTTCACTTTTCTTGTAAGAGATGTATTTAAAAATACAGCTGTAGCTGTGCATATATACTTATTGGAGATGATGAAGGTATACTGTAGGAATATTTTGCTGATACTTATAAGGATGAATTGTACTATTATTAGGAGATGCAGTTACATCTGTCATATGTTGCTGGTATTTTGACATAAAATGGTACAAGTATTGCTGGGATAATATGCAGGTATGTATAGACATGGCATATATACTCATTTTATTATCACATATATAGTTGTGAGCATGCGGGTTGTTGCTAACGCTGCAGACTCCCATAGCGAGCCTGCGCCCTCACGAAGTGAGGGCCTCAGTTGCTGGCATCGAGCACCGAAGGCACCCCTTGCCAGCAACTGTGGACCTCGCAACATTTCAGACTTACGACAAACAAATACGAGACGAGGGACTTAGAAAAAAAACACTACGACCTTGCATAGATAGAACTTTAACGGCCGACCTGAGATAACCTGAAAACATTACAAACACAATAAATACACACAACAAACATATAAAAAGCTTACTCACAGCAAGGTGGTGCACCCAGGACCTCTGCAAGGGAAGTTACACCTCCCTTTAAGTCCAAATTACAGAGTTTAGACACCCGAAAATCACCTAAGCGAGAGAAAAAATGTCCGCCAAAAAAAACTAAAACGAGGAGACAGCATCCTAAAGACGCAAAACACCACCAAACACTTACAGATTTTCCGAAAAAGCCAGACGAGGTCCAAGAACAAGGACGCAAAATCAGCCACAGCCTCGTACCACACACATTAGGCGCCATTTTACAACACAAACTTACACAATCCGGAAGTACACAGCTACCCTAACGGATTTTACTCGCACACGCACACTATTTACACTACACACTGCACACATTGCTCGCACTTACACAGCAGCTCCACAGCACTCAAAACACGCATTGTATGCTGCAGCAACATCAATACAGATTGCCAGCTCTTCAACACAATGCTTCCTGCATATATTACTTCAAAATAGGTAAAGTATATTCCTTTATTAATGTATTATTTATTTCATTACCATACACCAAACAGCATTAGCTCACTTAGAATTTCATTGCCGTCATTTTTTGACGGGCAATATTCTAGTGTTTATAAATAAAATCTAAAATTTAGTCTGAGTTGAAACTGTTGGCACCATAGGAAGCCCTCAGGAGAGTTTTCTTTGCTTTATGGTGTAACACTTTAGTAAACACAGCATCAGTCTCTTGTTGTGTTTGATACTGAAATGATTCTTGTCAATTCATTAGTCCACTGCACCTGCACAAAATTATGCAGACCATCCCAGGTGACTATAAATGAATTCTAATAATATTTTACAATTACTCATTACTGAGGGATGCTAACCTGCCTCTTGAGTAATTTTCATCTAGGAGGTACTGTGGTTTGGCACCCTTTTCTGTTTTTGATAACTGAAGCGTACAGTGTAGTTAATTTATCTGTTTTGCTGCTTTGAGACATAGAGAAAGGGTGACCAGCTGTCACAGAGCACAGAGATTTGTAGGCAGCAGAGAATAGACAAGCACAACTGAGCATCACAAGTGCGGACCTGTCCCTCCGGCTGTCACAGATCTGTGTCTTAATTCTCTGGTTAGATCCTGAGGTTCTTATTGCTTTGTCTGACTGATCATTACAAACTTTCCTATTTTTTGGAGAGGATCCTAAAAAATGTGTATGGTGCCAATAAATAATACCATAAAATATTTGCACACAACAGTCCAATAAAGAACAACTGTAGTCTAGGGGAAATGTTGTATGTTTATGTAAAAAAAACTAACACCTGCATTCCTAATAAGTACCCCCTGATTGAAGTAGATGTTAATTGTAGGTCTCGTGTTCTTTTTTGTGGTTATAGATTTTAGCTCCAGTGTTTCCCTTGAGTCGGTTTTCTTGGACACAGCAGCTAAAATACCGCACAGGTCTGATATTTAACTTAAAGGGATATCTAAGTGAGCTGTATTATGAATGTATCTGATATGGGATAATTAGTATTGTATGAAAACATGTGTTATATAGAAAAGTTCAGTTTACTTACAAAGTTGTTTGCAAACTAGGCAAGTTCCATAACTTTTACATAGATAGCTATAATTCTCTAAGAGTGATCTTTACTGTAAAAAAGCATAATTGTAGGTAGAAGTTGCCCTTTAAGAATTACTAGAGATAAATACGCTTGTAGCAATTATTTATCACTGCCCTTCCAAAGCATTGTAAATTGTATCTCTTCTCCATATGAAACTGAACAGAAATATCTTGATATACTTTCTGACTTGGCACTCAGCTAATTCTAATAATTTTCTGTAGCTGTATAATACAAATTCAATGTGGACAATTGTACCCGAGAAACCACTATTGATCACACATTTCTGCTGTACCAAAAATGAAATATATTTGCTTAGGTTTTGGCTACTATTCTTTATATGTATTCATGCAATAAAGAATAAAATGCAGAATATTTAATAATTAGAAAAAATGCATATCAATTTAATATGAAAATAGAGCATAAATAGCTATGAAAACAGGAATATAAATGTTACATATATGATAACAGAACTATTTAATAGAGATGTCCCGAATAGTTCGCCGGCGGACTGTTCCCGGCGAACATAGAATGTTCGTGTTCGCGGCGAACTGTGAACATATGCGATATTCGACCCGCCCCCTATACAGCAGACACATTCCAGCCAATCAGCAGCATACACTCCCTTCCAGAGACTTCTAACTCATGGACAGCAGACATTTTGGAATCATAACTAACTTGCAGTCTTACTGGGAGGAGGCTGAGTGTAGGTGATACTGCATCAATAGGGAAAACCATAGCTAGGCTACTGTACACAGTGTGCAATACAGTCCTGAAGGACTCTTTTGATCTCTGCTGCAAGGACACCCCTGTGTCTCTTCCCCCCCTTATCATTATCCTCCCCTCACCTTAGCACCCAACCCTAACACCCCTCACACTTATCCATAACACCCATCACCCTAACACCTAGCCCTAACACCCCTCACACTTATCCCTAACACCCCTCAATCTAACCCTAACACCCCTCACACTTATCCCTAACACCTAACCCTAACACCCCTTACACTTATCCCTAAAACCCCTCACCCTAACCCTAACACCCCTCACACTTATCCCTAACACCTAACCCTAACACCTAACCCTAACACCCCTTACACGTATGCCAAACACCCCTCACCCTAACCATAACACCCCTCACACTTATCCCTAACACCTAACCCTAACACCTAACCCTAACACCCCTTACACTTATCCCTAAAACCCATCACCCTAACCCTAACACCCCTCACACTTATCCCTAACACCTAACCCTAACACCTAACCCTAACACCTAACCCTAACACCCCTTACACGTATCCCTAACACCCCTCACCCTAACCCTAACACCCCTCACACTTATCCCTAACACCCCTCACCCTAACCCTAACACCCCTCACACTTATCCCTAACACCCCTCACCCTAACCCTAACACCCCTCACACTTATCCCTAACACCTAACCCTAACACCTAACCCTAACACCCCTTACACTTATCCCTAACACCCCTCACCCTAACCCTAACACCCCTCACACTTATCCCTAACACCCCTCACCCTAACCCTAACACCCCTCACACTTATCCCTAACACCTAACCCTAACACCTAACCCTAACACCCCTTACACTTATCCCTAACACCCCTCACCCTAACCCTAACACCCCTCACACTTATCCCTAACACCCCTCACCCTAACCCTAACACCCCTCACACTTATCCCTAACAACCCTCACCCTAACCCTAACACCCTTCACACTTATCCCTAACACCTAACCCTAACACCCCTCACACTTATCCCTAACACCCCTCACCCTAACCCTAACACCCCTCACACTTATCCCTAACACCCCTCACCCTAACCCTAACACCCCTCACACTTATCCCTAACAACCCTCACCCTAACCCTAACACCCTTCACACTTATCCCTAACACCTAACCCTAACACCTAACCCTAACACCCCTCACACTTATCCCTAACACCCCTCACCCTAACCCTAACACCCCTCACATTTATCCCTAACACCTCTCACCCTAACCCTAACACCCCTCACACTTATCCCTAACACCCCTCACCCTAACCCTAACACCCCTTACACTTATCCCTAACACCCCTCACCCTAACCCTAACACCTCTCACACTTATCCCTAACACCCCTCATCCTAACCCTAACACCCCTCACACTTATCCCTAACACCCCTTACCCTAACCCTAACACAGCTCACACTTATCACTAACACCTAACCCTAACACCTAACCCTAACACCCCTTACACTTATCCCTAACACCCCTCACCCTAACCCTAACACCCCTCACACTTATCCCTAACACCCCTCACCCTAACCCTAACACCGCTCACACTTATCCCTAACACCTAACCCTAACACCTAACCCTAACACCCCTTACACTTATCCTTAACACCCCTCACCCTAACCCTAACACCCCTCACACTTATCCCTAACACCTAACCCTAACCCTAACACCCCTTACACTTATCCCTAACACCCCTCACCCTAACCCTAACACCCCTCACACTTATCCCTAACACCCCTCATCCTAACCCTAACACCCCTCACACTTATCCCTAACACCCCTCACCCTAAAACCTATCCCTAACACCCCTCACCCTAACACCCCTAACACTTATCCCTAACACCCCTCACTCTAACACCTAACCCCCTCACCCTTATCCCTAACACCCCTTACCCTAACACCCCTCACACTTATCCCTAACACCCCTCACCCTAACCCTAACACCCCTCACACTTATCCCTAACACCCCTCACCCTAACCCTAACACCCCTCACACTTATCCCTAACAGCTAACCATAACACCTAACCCTAACACCCCTTACACTTATCCCTAACACCCCTCACCCTAACCCTAACACCCCTCACACTTATCCCTAACACCCCTCACCCTAACACCTATCCCTAACACCCCTCACCCTAACACCCCTTACACTTATCCCTAACACCACTCACCCTAACCCTAACACCCCTCACACTTATCCCTAACACCCCTCACCCTAACCCTAACACCCCTCACACTAATCCCTAACACCCCTCACCCTAACCCTAACACCCCTCACACTTATCACTAACACCTAACCCTAACACCTAACCCTAACACCCCTTACACTTATCCCTAACACCCCTCACCCTAACCCTAACACCCCTCACACTTATCCCTAACATCTAACCCTAACCCTAACACCCCTTACACTTATCCCTAACACCCCTCACCCTAACCCTAACACCCCTCACACTTATCCCTAACACCCCTCACCCTAACCCTAACACCCCTCACACTTATCCCTAACACCCCTAACCCTAACACCCCTCACACTTATCCCTAACACCCCTCACCCTAACCCTAACACCCCTCACACTTATCCCTAACACGCCTAACCCTAACACCCTTTACACTTATCCCTAACATTCCTCACCCTAACACCCCTCACACTTATCCCTAACACTCCTCACCCTAACCCTAACACCCCTCACACTTATCCCTAACACCCCTCACCCTAACCCTAACACCCCTCACACTTATCCCTAACATCTAACCCTAACACCTAACCCTAACACCCCTTACACTTATCCCTAACACCCCTCACCCTAACACCTATCCCTAACACCCCTCACCCTAACCCTAACACCCCTCACACTTATCCCTAACACCCCTCACCCTAACACCTAACCCCCTCACCCTAATCCCTAACACCCCTTACCCTAACAGGACCTCACACTTATCCCTAACACCCCTCACCCTAACCCTAACACCCCTCACACTTATCCCTAACACCCCTCACCCTAACCCTAACACCCCTCACACTTATCCCTAACACCCCTCACCCTAACCCTAACACCCCTCACACTTATCCCTAACAGCTAACCATAACACCTAACCCTAACACCCCTTACACTTATCCCTAACACCCCTCACCCTAACCCTAACACCCCTCACACTTATCCCTAACACCCCTCACCCTAACACCTATCCCTAACACCCCTCACCCTAACACCCCTTACACTTATCCCTAACACCCCTCACCCTAACCCTAACACCTCTCACACTTATCCCTAACACCCCTCACCCTAACCCTAACACCCCTCACACTAATCCCTAACACCCCTCACCCTAACCCTAACACCCCTCACACTTATCACTAACACCTAACCCTAACACCTAACCCTAACACCCCTTACACTTATCCCTAACACCCCTCACCCTAACCCTAACACCCCTCACACTTATCCCTAACATCTAACCCTAACCCTAACACCCCTTACACTTATCCCTAACACCCCTCACCCTAACCCTAACACCCCTCACACTTATCCCTAACACCCCTCACCCTAACCCTAACACCCCTCACACTTATCCTAACACCCCTAACCCTAACACCCCTCACACTTATCCCTAACACCCCTCACCCTAACCCTAACACCCCTCACACTTATCCCTAACACGCTAACCCTAACACCCTTTACACTTATCCCTAACATTCCTCACCCTAACACCTCACACTTATCCCTAACACTCCTCACCCTAACCCTAACACCCCTCACACTTATCCTAACACCCCTCACCCTAACCCTAACACCCCTCACACTTATCCCTAACACCCCTCATCCTAACCCTAACACCCCTCACACTTATCCCTAACACCCCTCACCCTAAAACCTATCCCTAACACCCCTCACCCTAACACCCCTAACACTTATCCCTAACACCCCTCACTCTAACACCTAACCCCCTCACCCTTATCCCTAACACCCCTTACCCTAACACCCCTCACACTTATCCCTAACACCCCTCACCCTAACCCTAACACCCCTCACACTTATCCCTAACACCCCTCACCCTAACCCTAACACCCCTCACACTTATCCCTAACAGCTAACCATAACACCTAACCCTAACACCCCTTACACTTATCCCTAACACCCCTCACCCTAACCCTAACACCCCTCACACTTATCCCTAACACCCCTCACCCTAACACCTATCCCTAACACCCCTCACCCTAACACCCCTTACACTTATCCCTAACACCACTCACCCTAACCCTAACACCTCTCACACTTATCCCTAACACCCCTCACCCTAACCCTAACACCCCTCACACTAATCCCTAACACCCCTCACCCTAACCCTAACACCCCTCACACTTATCACTAACACCTAACCCTAACACCTAACCCTAACACCCCTTACACTTATCCCTAACACCCCTCACCCTAACCCTAACACCCCTCACACTTATCCCTAACATCTAACCCTAACCCTAACACCCCTTACACTTATCCCTAACACCCCCTCACCCTAACCCTAACACCCCTCACACTTATCCCTAACACCCCTCACCCTAACCCTAACACCCCTCACACTTATCCCTAACACCCCTAACCCTAACACCCCTCACACTTATCCCTAACACCCCTCACCCTAACCCTAACACCCCTCACACTTATCCCTAACACGCCTAACCCTAACACCCTTTACACTTATCCCTAACATTCCTCACCCTAACACCCCTCACACTTATCCCTAACACCCCTCACCCTAACCCTAACACCCCTCACACTTATCCCTTACGACTCCTCACCCTAACCCTAACACCCCTCACACTTATCCTACTAACATCTAACCCTAACACCTAACCCTAACACCCCTTACACTTATCACCTAATCACCCCTCACCCTAAAAACCTTCCCTAACACCCCTCCTACCGAACTTTATCCCTAACACACCCTCACCCTAACACTCTAACACCCCCATTTCTTAACACGTATCCCTAACACCCCTTACCCTAGACAGGCCCTCAGCACTTATCCCGTAACACCCCTCACCCTAACACTAACACCCCGATCACACTTATCCCTACACCCTCACTACCTACCCTAACACCCCTCGACACTTATCCCTAACACTCCTAACCCTATCACCTAACTCCTTGCACACTTATCCTAACCACTCCCTCACCCTAACCCTAAAACCCATCACACTTTATCCCTAACACCTAACCCTAACACCTAACCCTAACACCCCTTACACTTATCCTAACACCCCTCACCCTAACCCTAAAACCCCTCACACTTATCCCTAACACCCTCACCCTAACACCTATCCCTAACACCCCTCACCCTAACACCCCTTACACTTATCCCTAACACCCCTCACCCTAACCCTAACACCTCTCACACTTATCCCTAACACCCCTCACCCTAACCCTAACAACCCCTCACACTAATCCCTAACACCCCTCACCCTAACCCTAACACCCCTCAGCACTTATCACTAACACCTAACCCTAACACCTAACCCTAACACCCCTTACACTTATCCCTAACACCCCTCACACCTAACCCTAACACCCCTCACACTTATCCCTAACATCTAACCCTAACCCTAACACCCCTTACACTTATCCCTAACACCCCTCACCCTAACCCTAACACCCCTCACACTTATCCCTAACACCCCTCACCCTAACCCTAACACCCCTCACACTTATCCCTAACACCCCTAACCCTAACACCCCTCACACTTATCCCTAACACCCCTCACCCTAACCCTAACACCCCTCACACTTATCCCTAACACGCCTAACCCTAACACCCCTTTACACTATCCCTAACATTCCTCACCCTAACACCCCTCACACTTATCCCTAACACTCTCACCCTAACCCTAACACCCCTCACACTTATCCTAAACACCCTTCACCCTAACCCTAACACCCTCACACTTATCCTACATCTAAACCCTAACACCTACCCTAACACCCTATACACTTATCCCTAACACCTCTCACCCTAACACCTATCCCTAACACCCCTCACCCTAACACTAACACCCCTCACACTTATCCCTAACACCCTCACCCTAACACCGAAACCCCTCACCCTTATCCCTAACACCCCTTACCCTAACACCCCCTCACACTTATCCCTAACACACCCTCACCCTAACCCTAACACCCCTCACACTTATCCCTAACACCCCTCACCCTAACCCTAACACCCCCTCACACTTATCCTAACACCTAATCCTAACACCTAACCCTAACACCCCTTAACACTTATTCCTAACACCCTCACCCTAACCCTAACACCCCTCACACTTATCCCTAACACCTAACCCTAACACCTAACCCTAACACCCCTTACACTTATCCCTAACACCCCTCACCATAACCCTAACACCCCTCACACTTATCCATAACACCTAACCCTAACACCTAACTCTAAAACCCCTCACACTTATCCCTAACACCCCTCACTCTAACCCTAACACCCCTCACACTTATCCCTAACATGCCTCACCCTAACCCTAACACCTCTCACACTTATCCCTAAGACCTAACACCCCTCACACTATCCTAATATGCCTCACCCTAACACCCTTACACTTATCCCTAACACCCCTCACCCTAACACCCCTCACACTTATCCCTAACAACCCTCACCCTAACCCTAACACCCTTCACACTTATCCCTAACACCTAACCCTAACACCCCTCACACTTATCCCTAACACCCCTCACCCTAACCCTAACACCCCTCACACTTATCCCTATCACCCCTAACCCTAACACCCCTCACACTTATCCCTAACAACCCTCACCCTAACCCTAACACCCTTCACACTTATCCCTAACACCTAACCCTAACACCTAACCCTAACACCCCTCACACTTATCCCTAACACCCCTCACCCTAACCCTAAACACCCCTAACACCTTATCCTAACACCCCTCACCCTAACCCTAACACCTCTCACACTTATCCCTAACACCCCTCATCCTAACCCTAACACCCCTCACACTTATCCCTAACACCCCTCACCCTAACCCTAACACCCCTCACACTTATCACTAACACCTAACCCTAACACCTAACCCTAACACCCCTTACACTTATCCCTAACACCCCTCACCCTAACCCTAACACCCCTCACACTTATCCCTAACACCCCTCACAATAACCCTAACACCCCTCACACTTATCCCTAACACCTAACACCTAACCCTAACACCCCTTACACTTATCCCTAACACCCCTCACCCTAACCCTAACACCCCTCACACTTATCCCTAACACCTAACCCTAACCCTAACACCCCTTACACTTATCCCTAACACCCCTCACCCTAACCCTAACACCCCTCACACTTATCCCTAACACCCCTCATCCTAACCCTAACACCCCTCACACTTATCCCTAACACCCCTCACCCTACCCTAAACCCTCACACTATCCCTAACACCCCTCACCCTAACCCTAACAACCCATACACTTATCCCTAACACCCCTCACTCTAACACCTAACCCCCTCACACCTTATCCCTAACACCCCTTACCCTAACACCCCTCACACTTATCCCTAACACCCCTCTCCCTAACACCCCTCACACTTATCCCTAACACCCCTCACCCTAACCCTAACACCCCTCACACTTATCCCTAACACCTAACCATAACACCTAACCCTAACACCCCTTACACTTATCCCTAACACCCCTCACCCTAACCCTAACACCCCTCACACTTATCCCTAACACCCTCACCTAACACCTATCCCTAACACCCCTCACCCTAACCCTAACACCCCTTACACTTATCCCTAACACCCCTCACCCTAACCCTAACACCTCTCACACTTATCCCTAACACCCCTCACCCTAACCCTAACACCCCTCACACTTATCCCTAACACCCCTCACCCTAACCCTAACATCCCTCACACTTATCACTAACACCTAACCCTAACACCTAACCCTAACACCCCTTACACTTATCCCTAACACCCCTCATCCTAACCCTAACACCCCTCACACTTATCCCTAACACCTAACCCTAACACCCCTTACACTTATCCCTAACACCCCTCACCCTAACCCTAACACCCCTCACACTTATCCCTAACACCCCTCACCCTAACCCTAACACCCCTCACACTTATCCCTAACACCCTTAACCCTAACACCCCTCACACTTATCCGTAACACCCCTCACCCTAACCCTAACACCCCTCACACTTATCCCTAACACGCCTAACCCTAACACCCTTTACACTTATCCCTAACATTCCTCACCCTAACACCCCTCACACTTATCCCTAACACTCCTCACCCTAACCCTAACACCCCTCACACTTATCCCTAACACCCCTCACCCTAACCCTAACATCCCTCACACTTATCCCTAACATCTAACCCTAACACCTAACCCTAACACCCCTTACACTTATCCCTAACACCCCTCACCCTAACACCTATCCCTAACACCCCTCACCCTAACCCTAACACCCCTCACACTTATCCCTAACACCACTCACCCTAACACCTAACCACCTCACCCTTATCCCTAACACCCCTTACCCTAACAGGCCCTCACACTTATCCCTAACACCCCTCACCCTAGCCTTAACACCCCTCACACTTATCCCTAACACCCCTCACCCTAACCCTAACACCCCTCACACTTATCCCTAACACCTAACCCTAACACCTAACCCTAACACCCCTTACACTTATCCCTAACACCCCTCACCCTAACCCTAACACCCCTCACACTTATCCCTAACACCTAACCCTAACACCTAACCCTAACACCCCTTACACTTATCCCTAACACCCCTCACCATAACCCTAACACCCCTCACACTTATCCATAACACCTAACCCTAACACCTAACCCTAACACCCCTCACACTTATCCCTAACATCCCTCACCCTAACCCTAACACCCCTCACACTTATCCCTAACATGCCTCACCCTAACCCTAACACCTCTCACACTTATCCCTAAGACCTAACACCCCTCACACTTATCCCTAACACCTAACCCTAACACCTAACCCTAACACCCCTTACACTTATCCCTAACACCCCTCACCATAACCCTAACACCCCTCACACTTATCCATAACACCTAACCCTAACACCTAACCCTAACACCCCTTACACTTATCCCTAACACCCCTCACCATAACCCTAACACCCCTCACACTTATCCCTAACACCCCTCACCCTAACCCTAACACCCCTCACACTTATCACTAACACCTAACCTTAACACCTAACCCTAACACCCCTTACACTTATCCCTAACACCCCTCACCCTAACCCTAACACCCCTCACACTTATCCCTAACACCCCTCACCCTAACCCTAACACCCCTCACACTTATCCCTAACACCTAACCCTAACACCTAACCCTAACACCCCTTACACTTATCCCTAACATCCCTCACCCTAACCCTAACACCCCTCACACTTATCCCTAACACCTAACCCTAACACCTAACCCTAACACCCCTTACACTTATCCCTAACACCCCTCACCATAACCCTAACACCCCTCACACTTATCCATAACACCTAACCCTAACACCTAACCCTAAAACCCCTTACACTTATCCCTAACACCCCTCACCATAACCCTAACACCCCTCACACTTATCCATAACACCTAACCCTAACACCTAACCCTAACACCCCTCACACTTATCCCTAACATCCCTCACCCTAACCCTAACACCCCTCACACTTATCCCTAACATGCCTCACCCTAACCCTAACACCTCTCACACTTATCCCTAAGACCTAACACCCCTCACACTTATCCCTAACACCTAACCCTAACACCTAACCCTAACACCCCTTACACTTATCCCTAACACCCCTCACCATAACCCTAACACCCCTCACACTTATCCATAACACCTAACCCTAACACCTAACCCTAACACCCCTTACACTTATCCCTAACACCCCTCAACCTAACACCCCTCACACTTATCCCTAACACCCCTCACCCTAACCTTAACACCCCTCACACTTATCACTAACACCTAACCTTAACACCTAACCCTAACACCCCTTACACTTATCCCTAACACCCCTCACCCTAACCCTAACACCCCTCACACTTATCCCTAACACCCCTCACCCTAACCCTAACACCCCTCACACTTATCCCTAACACCTAACCCTAACACCTAACCCTAACACCCCTTACACTTATCCCTAACACCCCTCACCCTAACCCTAACACCCCTCACACTTATCCCTAACACCCCTCACCCTAACCCTAACACCCCTCACATTTATCCATAACACCTAACCCTAACACCTAACCCTAACACCCCTCACACTTATCCCTAACACCCCTCACCCTAACCCTAACACCCCTCACACTTATCCCTAACATTCCTCACCCTAACACCCCTCACACTTATCCCTAACACTCCTCACCCTAACCCTAACACCCCTCACACTTATCCCTAACACCCCTCACCCTAACCCTAACACCCCTCACACTTATCCCTAACATCTAACCCTAACACCTAACTCTAACACCCCTTACACTTATACCTAACACCCCTCACCCTAACACCTATCCCTAACACCCCTCACCCTAACCCTAACACCCCCCACACTTATCCCTAACACCCCTCACCCTAACACCTAACCACCTCACCCTTATCCCTAACACCCCTTACCCTAACACCCCTCACACTTATCCCTAATACCCCTCACCCTAACCCTAACACCCCTCACAACTTTTTAATACTTGGTTGCAAATCCTGTGCAGTCAATTACAGCCTGAAGTCTGGAACATCAGATAGTCGCATAGACATCACCAGACGCTGGGTTTCATCCCTGGTGATGCTCTGCCAGACCTCTATTGCAACTGTCTTCAGTTCCTGTTTGTTCATGGGGCATTTTCCCTTCAGTTTTTTCTTCAGCAAGTGAAATGCATGCTCAATCGGATTCAGGTCAGGTGATTGACTTGGCCATTACACAATATTCCACTTATTTCCCTTAAAAAACTCTTTGGTTGCTTTTGCAGTATGCTTCGGGTCATTGTCCATCTGCACTGTGAAGCGCCGTCCAATGAGTTCTGAAGCATTTGGCTGAATATGAGCAGATCATTTTGTCAGCAGTCACATCATCAATAAATACAAGAGAACCAGTTCCATTGGCAACCATACATGCCCACGCCATGACACTACCACCACCATGCTTCACTGATGAGGTGGTATGCTTTGGATCATGAGCAGTTCCTTTCCGTCTCCATACTCTTCTCTTCCCATCACTCTGGTACAAGTTGATCTTAGTCTCATCTGTCCATAGGATGTTGTTCCAGAACTGTGAAGGCTTTTATAGATGTTGTTTGGCAAACTCTATTCTGGCCCTCCTGTTTTTGAGGCTCACCAATGATTTACATCTTGTGGTGAACCCTCTGTATTCACTCTGGTGAAGTCTTCTCTTGATTGTTGACTTCGTCACACATACACCTACCTCCTGGAGAGTGTTCTTGATCTGGCCAACTGCTGTGAAGGGTGTTTTCTTCACCAGGGAAAGAATTCTTCGGTCATCCATCACAGTTGTTTTCCGTGGTCTTACGGGCCTTTTGGTGTTATTGAGCTCACCGGTTCTTTCTTTTTAAGGATGTTCCAAACAGTTGATTTGGCCACACCTAATGTTTTTGCTGTCTCTCTGATGTTTTTTTTTTTCCAGCCTAATGATGGCTTGCTTCACTGATAGTGACAGCTCTTTGGATCTCATACTGAGAATTAACAGCAACAAATGCAAATAGCACACATGAAATGAACACTGGAGCTTGTATCTGCTCTTTGTAAATGGGATAATGAAGGAATAACACACACCTGGCCATGAAACAGCTGACCAGCCATTTGTCCCATTACTTTTGGTCCCTTAAAAAGTGGGAGGCACATATACAAACTGTTGTTATTCCTACACCGTTCACCTGATATGGATGTAAATACCCTTAAATTAAAGCTTAAGGTCTGCAGTTACAGCACATCTTGTTCGTTTCATTTCAAATCCATTGTGGTGTATAGAGCCAAAAAGATTAGAATTGTGTCGATGTCCCAATATTTATGGACCTGACTGTATCTCTCCAAAATTTTGTTAAAGAGGTTAGTCAGATGAGGAGAAAGGAGGTGGTCATATTTTTTTATAATAGAGATTAGTAAAACCGTCTGGACCTGGGGCCCGCCCCCCACCCATGCTCTTAATAATTGTTTTAACTTCAGCTTCGGTAACTTTGGAGTTTAATAGACCACATTCTTGGGCCGCAATCTTGGGCAGTTCACAAGATTCTAGAAAAGCCAGCCTTTGCCGATCCTGATTCTGTGTATTGGATAGATATATTTTTTAATAAAAAAAAAAAAAAAATGTCTTTTGAATCTTATTCGGGCTGACTGTGATATCTCCGGCAGGAGTTCTGACGCTAAATATTTTTGACTGAGATATTGTATTTTTGAGTTTTCTAGCCAATAATGTATCAGGATTATTCGATTTAGCATAGAACTTGTGACCCGTCCATCTCAGCGCCTTTTCTGTATGATCTGATAATATTAGATGCAATTCTAGTTTAATTTTATCAATCTGCTTACACAGTTGTTTGAAGGGGTGCTGGTGATTTAATCACTCAAGTTCTAGTAATTTTTTCCCCAAAGATTCCTCCCTATGCAGCATTTGCTTTTTATGTCCAGAAGCTAATTTGATAAGAGAGCCCCTAATGAAAGCTTTATGGGCCACCCAAGTCCATCCAACGTCTGATTCATGATTAATATTAGTGGAGAAATATAACGCGATATCCCAGGCAATTTGCTCCCCGATCAGTGGATTGGATAGAATTCACTCATTAAGTCTCCATGAATATGGTGTTTTACTGTTCTAGCCTAACTTCAAAGAGAGATAGATCTGAGAATGGTCAGACCATGAGCATGGATGGATATCTACCTCTTGTACACTATCTGAAATTGCAGAATCAATTAGAATATAATCAATCCTAGAGTAAGATCCATGAACCAAGGAATAAAAGGTGTATCCCCTCTCACCTTGATGAATCTGCCTCCATTAATCAAGCAGATGAAGTTCTTTGAGAAGGACATCAATTTGCTTTAACTTGTATGAAAATCTGCCACCCTGGTCCTTCACTTACCTGTCTACTCTAGGATCTAGAGCAAGATTAAGGTCCCCTCCTAGTATAACCCTCAGATATTTGAGTAAACTAATAAATGAGTTATGTGGGGTATTGGCAAGGGAATAAAAATAAATTAATGATAACCTCTCACCCAGAAGTGTTCCTTTCAGTACCACCAAGTTTCCATTGAAATCTATTTTCTTATGTTAAATATTAAATGGGAAATCCTTTTGTAATAAAATTGCCACCCCAGCTTTCTTAGTCAGTTGCATTGTAGCAAAAAAGGTTGGGTAAGCCTTATGTAGAAACTTGGGAATCCCATTATGTGAAATATGAGTTAAAGATCACATCGGCTGTAGAGATTTATACAATAAAAATGCTTTTCTTCTTTTAAACTGTGAATTAATGCCTTGAACATTATGCAAGACAAATACAAAGGATGTATTCGTCATGGCGACCTGTATTTATGTATTGAAAGTGTATACCTGAAGTCTACGAGGGAGTGATGGGAGTAGGACCACGAGATCCAGGAGATGGCGGAGGGACAACTGCTGAAACCAACCTGAAACGAAATGCAGAAAAGGGATAAAAAGGAAGAACCAAAAAACTAACTGTAAAAAATAAACTTAACAGGGAATTATATGCCTCAAACCAATACTTGAGGCACCTCAGTGCCAGGGGAAGGAGTTGAATTAACTAAACTCCCTAAATTCCCCTTAAATGAGGAGGAATAAGAAAAAAATATACTGCAATCAATCAAGAACCAAATTACTATTTTCATGGGCTTGGTCAGCCAGCTGTGAACTCTATCCATAGTCTTGGGGTATCTATTGGACTATATCACATTATAAATCCCATAGATAAACTGTGAGTATTTACTTCATGTACTATATGTCAACAACTAGATCATTGGTAAGGTAAACAAAGCCATCTAAATTGCATATATTTCAGTCATACTATAACGATGAGCAAACCTCCTCACACCCTCTTTCTTACAGTTCCCCTACGCCTTGGGCGTAAAAATTGAATCTTCAAATACGTTCTAAAATCTTTATGTGCCAGAATGACTGTTAGATAAATGTGATTAACCAACCATATAGTCATGCAAAAATAAAGACAGTTTTAGTCCTGAAGCGTAGCAATATTGACATATGATCTATCTTAAGCTACTGTAAGACTTTCCTGAGGTTGAAATAACATCAGCTAAAAGTTTCCATGTTCTATTAACTTCTTCAGATTTATGATAATTTAGTTATAATCCATCTTGAAAGCAAAGTTCGCTCCAAACATCCTGGCTGCAATGACCTAAACATTTTCCTAAACATTTTTCAAAAGTCTGCTAGCTCCTAAAAGCAATAGTCATCCCAGGTGAGAAATTAAATATGCACAATATTATGCAAGAACTGAGCCAATACAATCATGCCGGGTCTGAGGTCAAGATCAAATAATTTGTCCCCATCAGGTCTCTCATGGGGGTCCAGAGCTAGGCACCATCCCTTGGGCTCCAGAAAAGGGCCCGCCGTGAAATTCTGCTCCATTTGTTTGTGTTGTCTTCTGGATCCTTGCACTTCTGACCATTGTCTGGATGGGCCTTGTGGTAAACCCTGTATTTGTGGAGCTTCAAGAGTATCCTCTATTGTAATCAGGTTCAGGCGAGATAGGACTGAGCGACACTCCTCCAGCGAATGAACAATATGAACATTTATACCTATTTGAAATGTGAGATTAAATGGGAATCCCCACCTATAACGAATATTATTTTTAATAAGAATTGAAAGGGCTGGCTTCAGTTGCTTTGCTTGAAGAGCGTGACAGGAGCGAGATCAGCAAAAGTTTGTATGGCTGCTCCATCTGGTCCAACTGCTGTTTTCAATTCCCTAGATGTTGTCAGGATCAGATTCCTGGTACCTTGAGGCAAGTATCTGGCTATGACGTCCTTAGGTAAATCCGAAGTTGTTTGGGAAGCATAGTATGTCTAATAGCATTCAGGTACAGTAAGTCTGTTACTGATTTTGGGATACCTCTAAATCTAATCATATTTCGTCGATACCTATCTTCAAGGTCTTCGAGTTTACTTTCTGTAATGGTTAAGCGGAGGTATTGCGGGTCATATCAGACCAATTTTTTTGTTGAGTGTCTAGAATTTGGTCTGCTGGCATTTCCAATGTATGAGTGCGCTGGCCAAGGTCGTTTGGCCTGATGTTGGATAGATTGTGCATCCTCATCTGGATCTGAACACTCAGATGAACCAATGGTGGAGTGTGGTGGTGAGGCCTGAGATTGTTTCTGAGCCTGAAAATGTTCTGGGCTATTTCTTGCTGTCCAGGTTTTCCTCGATTTACCCATTGTTATTTATATTCAAGTTCAATTTATTTGAATATGCCCACCAAAGCATCCCATCCTAGGGCTGTAAGACAGGATTCTGGGCTGTATATTGCAATGATGGAGTTCCCCAATATGTATGGACAGAAGCTATTTTTGTAAGGAAGCATACTCGGCTGACTCAATATAGCAGGAGAGAGATCATGTGATCTGTTGAGCCAGGGAGTAGCAGATATAATCTCAGTATAGCAACTGGGGAAATATATGTACATAGCTAGTTACCATCTTATAGATAAACATTTACCGTATATCCTATCCATATATCTTAAATAATTTGTCAGACAGACAGCCATTTGGTGAAAGTGCAGCATTACATATTAGGTAACCAGATACAAATTGTGCAGTTGATAAAGCTTAGCAATTCAATATTTGTATAATAGGAATAGCATAAGTTCAGTCAAACAAATTCCACTGTGTTTGCCACAACATTAGATGCAAGAGAAACAGCTGCCTTCAGACCTGAGCTTTGAACATGCAGGATCTAAAGTCTGTTTTTAAGAGAGATCAGTTTATTCATTACAGAAATGTATTGTTGATACTACTCAGTCTCTGTGAAATAGTTTCCTTCAATCAACACCAGGGTGCGCTGATGTTTTGTGTGTTGCTGGGCGGATTACAATAACAAGATCCTCCTGTGTAGTTCTGGGCTGATTCCTCACCATTCTCATGATCATTGAAACTCCACGAGGTGAGAACTTGTATGGAGCACCAGACCGAGGGAGACTGACAGTTATTTTGTGTTTCTTCCATTTGCGAATAATCGCACCAACTGTTGTCACTTTCTCACCAAGCTGTTTGGCAATGGTCTTGTAGCCCATTCCAGCCTTGTGTAGGTTTAAAATCTTGTTCCTGACATCCTTAGACAGCTCTTTGGTCTTGGCCATGGTGGAGAGTTTGGAATCTGATTGATTAATTGCTTTTGTGGGCAGGTGTCTTTTATACAGGCAACGAACTGAGATTAGGAGCACTCCCTTTAAGATAGTGCTCCTAATCTCAGCTCGTTACCTGAATAAAAGATACCTGGGAACCAGAAATCTTGCTGATTGATAGGGGATCAAATACTTATTTCAAATCAATTTATAACTTTTTTGACATGCATTTTTCTGGATTTCTTTTTGTTATTCTGTCTCTCATTGTTAACAAAAAACGACCATTAAAATTATAGACTGATCATTTCTTTGTCAGTGGATAAACGTTCAAAATCAGCAGGGGATTAAATACTTTTTCCCCTCACTGTATACCCCATAGGTTCACAAAACCCAATATATCTCAATAGTCGTTTGCCCATCATAAATTACGGTATAATATTGTGTTAAGAATTATGTCTTCTGTCTTTTTGTGCGCCCTCTTTCTGTGTACCCTGGCATTGTCTCTGTGCACCATCTCTCTCTATGCACCCTCTCCTGCTATCTGTGCTCACTCTCTCTCTCTCTCTCTTTGCACCTTCTCTCTCCTCCTTGCACCCTCTATAATTCTCTCTCTCCCTCCCTTCTTCTCTTGCTGTCTCTCCCTCCCTCTCTCTATCTCCCTCCTCTCTCTCCCTGCCCCTTTCTCAATCCTTCCTTCTCTCTCTCCTTTACTCTATACCTTCCTCTCTCTTTCTCCCTCCTTCTCTCCTCCCTCTCTCTCTCACTCTTTTTCTCCCCCTTAGTCCCTCTCCCTCTGTTCCTCTCTCTCTCTCTCTCTCCATCTCTCCCTCTCCTCACTCTATCTCACTCCCCCTCCTTCTCACTCTCTCTCCCCCTCCTTCCTTCTCTTTCCCTATCCTTCTCTCCCTCTCCTCACATTTCTGGATTGCAAGTCCGGTTGCAAATTGGACTTTGCAGCAACTTAAGGGTTTGGCTCTGTCTAAGCAGTAAGTTACGGGTCTTGCTTAATTAATCATGATCAGGCCCTGAAATGCTACATATGCATGATTTACGATTTTGTCTGTCTGCCATATACCTGCGGACTTGAGTAATTTTATTCGCTCTGTAACTGTTGCAGTTTTCAAGCCCACAGACTTACAGCCCATAGGAGCATGAATTATGATTTTGGCTTTCTGCCATGTAGTTGAAGTCTCAATTTTGTGATTCAAGTCGCAATTTGTGCATATCGTGCATGCGTAACTCGCAATTTGCGAGTGTTACACACTTGCAGTATGACAACTATCTAAGTGATTCATTGTGTTACAATGACATAAATATCCAAGGTTCCTACTTTTTCATAAGAAATACAACTTTGCATTTTGGGAGAGCTTATAATGCATCCCATATATAAGGAAAGTGCAATACATTATGCTAGAAAACAAACATTTCTTGGAAATGCCATTCATAAGTACAATAGGATAACTACACAGTATTCAGAAATAAAGCATACAAGACGAAAAGGATAGCATCATAATGTGACAACCAGTCTAATGGCACATCAGAACTTTGAGTTCTTGTCCCCAGATCAGGGCATTTCTGGACATAGTGACGTTAGTTAGGGGCCCATATGGGACACATATGGGCCACTAACTAGAAAGTGTAGTTTTTTACAAAAGAGTCACTCTGTGCAGGTACCGCAAAACCAAAACCAATCTCACCATAACTATGGACTGGTCTAGGCATTGATGCCCAGACACAGTAATTCCAGGACTGCAATACACCACATTGGTGGTAACTGAATGTCAGGCATCAGTTTTGAAAGTCAATGTCAGTCACTTAGAGGCTTATTGACTATTCTGACTAGTTTCCAGCTTCCCTAGTACTGCCCTAACTTGTTGTTGCTTCAATATCTGCTCTGACTAGCAAAATAAACTTCTACTGAATTCCATTGTTTGGAAAAAAAACTTTTTTTCAAACATGGAAAAATAAATAATATTTATGATATAGTGAGTATTAAATTCTCAAGCAATCAATATAAGTGCTAAAGAATGTCTAAACTGAGTAAATGTCCTTAAGAAATGAGAGTTAATGTTCACGGTGACCGAGCAGTAAATATCCAGGTGTCATATCCAGCAAACAAATTGCAATGGGGAAATATGAAGTTTAGTAAATTGAAAGGAAGAAAAAAATCCATGAAAGCAATGCTAAAACGAGAAGAAGAATGCACCATCTATTTAAAAACTAATAATACCTTTAGGAACAGTAGGGATATTCACACACAAGTTTAAATAATAATAAAAAAAAGTGTATAACTTTTCTCCTTGCTCCTTCATTGCTGTTTTAGTTATCAAGATGGATGGCTCTCACTCCCCGTGTCCAGTTAAATTATCCTGCCACCGATCACTATGTAAAAGTCCTCCCTAATATGAAGTGTCAAGTATGAACTGTACCTACATCTACAATTTTGTGAGAAAGGCACTACAGTATACAGACAAAAAATGTTATCACTGGGAATTGCTTTTTTTGATTACTAAAGAAGTAATCCGTTTGAGCTTTCTAATAAATGTACACATTTTGCATTTGCCCCTGGCAACAATATCCACTGGTTTCTCTAAAAAAAGCTATTTTTCTGTCGATTACAACTTTTCATACTAAGGGCTAGTCTTTGTTTTAAATTAAGAAACATTTTAAAAGATTGCTCTTTTTTCTAAAGTGATGTTCTTTGTATATTTATGTAGCAATAATAAATACCAGTCCTTTGTTTTATTTTATTTCATACTGAACAAGAAAATCAGTTTATGGTCCATTTTATTTGTATTTCTAATTCCTTAATTTTTGGGGAATAATAATGCTTTTCAGTCAATATTTTTAATTTCAGTAAATGTTGTTTTAATGATTTCTCTCTCCAAAGCATTTACTCAAACAGTTATCTATAATAAAGTCTGCTTATCTTATAATATTTTCCACAGTGAAGTAATATCTTTTGATCTACTATGGACCACTAGCCATAGAATCGCTAACAGTTGTCTTCCATATTTGGCCTGTGCAAGTTTGCATTGTAAAATTTTGCATTATTATCTGATCGACATGGCTAATTTTCCATTGAAAACTGGCTAACAGTGCTTTGAGATGGCTCATACTTCAAATATGCTCATTTGAAGTACTTGGTAGATACAAAAATTAATACAGCATTTTAGTTAATTATCTTACATTATTTGTTTGTTTACCTGCCTTGGCAAGGCAGAGGGAATCTCAGATGTTGACATGGTTTAGAGATTCTAGACTAAAAGCTTGTTTGAAAGTCTTCTCTTCTCTCTCTCCCCCTCGCTCTTTCCCTCCTCTCTATCTCTCCCTCTCCATCCTTCTCTCCCTTATATTTCCCTACCTCTCTGCCTCCACTCTCTTCATCTTTCTCTCCCCCTCCCACTGACTGCGAGATTCACAGAGGCAACAGTGCTTGCGCAATTACGTCGCCCATGTGCTATTGCACAGTTCGCGTATGCGCAGTTGCATAATTTCCCCGCAGTTTGAGGATAGTAGTCGTGAGTAACACTATGAAGATTATATTAGTGACTAGCGACTTGCCCGTCAAAAAATGACGGTCAATAAAAATTAAATGTTGTGAAATTTGTTTGCAACACAAAATGACTCAGCTACATTTGTCCCTTTTTTTTTCTTAAAATAAATACACATTTTTTTTTTACTTTTTTTTTTTTTTACTTTCAACTTATATTTCACCAACATTTTTTTTTTCAATCTTTAGTCTTTTAATTGTGATATATATAATAACAATATAATAATGTCTTACTTTTTAATGCATACATATTGTAAAGTCTAACATGAAACTTTGTAACATGCAACTTGTATATTAAACATTCGTTCAACATTTTTTTTAACAATACTAACACTTTTCAATACATATTTATCACTGAGTAACTGCGGACTATATTAACTTAGAGTAAATACATTTTTTTTAACAATAACATGCTTTTTGTCATTTGTAACTTTTTTGTTAAACTCTTTTTAAACTAAATTTGCATTGAATCCAGAGGAAGGCAAACAATAACAAAGGCTGGAAATCTGTGTTAATGTGTAAATCTGTAATTGCGTTTCGTAAAATGTACTCGCTACTGTCTTTTTTTACTCATTGTGCGGTTATTGCGCATCCTTTGTCTCGTTGTTTTTCGAGCTCATACGTCTGTGGCTGTGTTTTACGCAGTTCGTTGTAGTATAGCCTCGTTTTCATTTTTTCCGGCGGCCATTTTTTTCTCGCTTAGCCGATTTTCGATCTTTGTAACTCGTCTAAATCGATGTATATTGGAGTTCCAACTTACTCCCAGACGTCCTGCCTGGTTCCCCATGCTGTAAGTGACCTTTTTTTTATTTTGTTGTGTGTATTTAGTTTTTTTTTAATTGTTTTGGTTCCGCCGCTTATGTCTTAATTTTTTTCATCTCGTATTTTTTTCTAAGTCCTGCGTCTTGTGTAAAAAAGTGCTACGGTTTAACGGCTCGCCTCGCTACTTCTGCGGCGCTCATTGCCAAAGTGCTATGGATTAACAGCTCGCCTCGCTATGCGAGGCTCGCCTGCAATGAGCGCCTGCGGCGCTCATTGCCAAAGTGCTACATTTTTACGGCTCGCCAGGCAATGAGCGCCTGTGGCGCTCATCGCAAAGTCGTACGATCGACAAAGTGGTAAGGTTTAACGGCTCGCCTTGCTGCTAAGTCGTACGCACCACGCAACACAGCGTGACGACGAATCGTAGTTGGACAATTATAATATGTGATAGGAACTCTGGTCCTGAGTTTTGCACAAGGGGACAGGAAACGGATCCCTTCTGGATGGCTACCTTGACATGGTGAGGAGGCTTATGTATGTCAATAAAGCTGTGAGCTATACCATGTAGGGTTACTCAAGATGGGCAGGTCATAGCAGAAGTCAGACAAATTGCAGTCCACTTAACAGGGAACTGGCAAAACAATCCAGTATTGATAACTTTATGGATAAACACAACAAGAGACATAATGAAATGACACCGGAAGGTGAAACCCTCAGGTCAGAAGGTGCCTACTACATTACTGGGGAAGAGCAAAGGGCAGGTACGAGTAGCACCAGATTGAATGAAGTGGTTGGGCCAAAGCCAAGAAGACACCCAGCTGCCAATGTGTCTGGAGGTGAAAGCAAATTTAGCTGCTACAAAGAACAATTATGAACCTGAAATGTTCAAATTATGAACCAAGGCAAACTGGACGTAGTCAGACATGACATGATGAGATTAAATATTGATGTCCTGGGAAATAGTATACTCAGATGGTCTGGAATGCAACTTTTCATGTCAGACAACCACCAGAGGTTCTACTATGATCAAAAATGCTGCAGAAGAAATGGAGTAGCCTTCAAAATCAATCACGAGATGGCCAAAACAGAGCTTGGTTACAACCCAATAAATGACAGAATGATTTTAGTCCAAATACAAGGCAATTTATTTAACATTACTGTGATCCAAGTCAATGCTCCAACCATGGATGTTGAAGAGGCTGAATATGTCCAATTCAACACCTCCTAAATATAACACCAAGAAAAGATGTTACTCTCATCATAGGAGATTGGAATGCTCAAGTAGGTAACAAAAAGATACCTGCAATAACGGGCAAGTTTGACCTTGGAGTACAAAATGAAGCAGTTCAGAGATTAGTAGAATTCTGTCAAGACAATTCTATGGTCATACTAAACAGGAAACGGATAGATCAAATTGAGTACATCCTGATTATGAAAGAAGAGAGATAAAAAGACAAACCTTATAGTGAAGTTTCTTGCCCCATTAAAGAAGCCTTTTATTGTAGGTATGACAGAATTGATGAATGAGGACCATGAATGCTAATTCAAGACAAAGCAAAGGAGGAAGAGTCAAAAACATATAGGTCTCAAGAATTATTCATGCTTCACAGGCTATTCTTGCACATCTGAGGGTTAATGAGCACTAGATCCAGAATGTTAAACCTTTGTTAATTTAGGTGGAAACCCTATATATCTATATTGCACTGCAGTTGCTAACCTGATGTAAAGTTCACTATCAATTAGTATCACCTGATTTGATATGATCAGGCTGTATACATTTGTTTGCTAGCTTGTGTATCTGTCTATGTACTAGTATATCAGCTGAAGTATCTGCCTATCTTCCAGACATTTCTGTAGCTTACCTCCAGGACTTGTTGCTTCTGGCTTTGTGAGATATTCTTCCTAGGAAATTTAATGTTTTTGACCTTATCATGTGTTACTAGTTTTGTTATTAGAGGTGCCACCTCCCACTTCCTTCAATTATGTTTGAATATTGCTACCTGCTCTGATAATGTACTTTTCTCTCTGCAATAAAAGAGAAATTTTGGGAGCTGGTGTTCAACTCTGAGACATACAAAATACATTGTGTTTCAGAAAATGCAGCTGAACGCATAGTCAGAATATTTTTTTTTGTCTGCCAGAATAATGTTTAGATGTAATTTAACACAGTATATATACCAGTGAAAATTTTTATTGTTTACCAGATTTAACCCAATATATTTAATCAAAATTGCCAGCTTGTCTTTGAACTGCAGTGATACAGAACTATATATGCATTGCTTATTTACTAAAAATACCTGGCTAAATACACTTGTAAACTGAAAAATATTTCACATCATAGGGTTAGAATTTCCAGGCATTCTGCCAAAGCTGTAGAAGATTATAAATGTATTAAAATACCACAAGCTTAGCTGCACTACTCGATTGACCCTGTTATGAATGTCATGAAAAAAGAAACTTTTTAATACCTGCTGTTATACTGATATACAATAAATAACAAATAAGTAATGGAAAAACATAATAAGTGAAGCTTAATTTGAAGGTAAAATTTATATTGTGTGTGTACTTTTCTTTAATGACAGTGATCATACAAGTGTTCAACTTGCATATTTCAAATCTTTTTAAAAGATGTCAAAAGCTGGCATGAAGACAGCTTTGAGCACTATATATGCCCATGATATTGTTACACTGTATGAGGTAAATGTGCTAGTGTTCAAAGTAATATAAAAACATGTGTATGCATTCATTTATGGATAGGAAGTGGTGGAAGATAAATATGAAACTCTGATAAAAGATAAAGCTCTGATTTCAGATAAACTTTTTCTGCTTGACCACAAATTCTATATCCTTAGGTCTACACAATTAAAAAAATAGACAGTGGAACCTCGGCACTTGTCTACCTCAAAACTCATCGAGTTTGAAGAAACAACAAGGCTCCAGAGAAGAAACATTGAGAAAAGACCTGAAAGAGTCAGACAAATGTAATCAAATCAAACTCACACCTAACCTCTGCCAACAAAATAGATAAACTCAGTTCAGAATTAGACTTACATACAGAAAAAGCCATCAGATATACACATCATAAATTATATTCCAAGGCTAACAAACCGGACACTCTCCTAGCTAGAAAACTGAAAGGTAAATTGGCCCAATATAGAATCTTTAGGATTAAAACTCCATCAAGGGATATCACTAGTAGCCCAATTGAAATACAGAAAACATTCTCCAGTTTACTTAAAAAATTATATTCATCCTCTCCCCTCAATTCGGATATTCAGCCTGCATCCTTTCTTCTATCCTGTCACCTCCCTTCCCTATCAAATCTTAAAAATTAGGCACTTAATTCCTAAGTTTCCAGTCAGGAAGTTCTGAGGGTTATACAGAGTCTGAGAGTAAATAGGGCCCTGGCCCCATATGACTTTTCTAACCAATATTATAAAATATTAATATTATTAAATAATATTATTAAAGAGATGCAAAACCCCCCTTTTAACCCCCCGTTTAACTAATTTATACAATAACATTTTAGAGGGGGAACCAATACCCCGGGTAACTTAACCAAGCAGAAATTATATTTTTTTCCTAAGGAAGGCTGGGACCCCCTTGAGGTTAAAAATTATAGACCCATATCCCTCTTGAATGGAGACATAAAGATACTTACAAAGTTTTTGGCTGACAGAATTGCAATATTGCTCCCTAGATTAATACATAAAGATCAAGTAGACTTTGTGCCCTTTAGACAGGCAGGAGATAACATTAGGAGAGTCCTGAACACCATTCATTGGGCACGCCAAAAACACATCCCCTCTTGCTTACTAGCTTTAGATATTGAGAAGGCCTTTGACTTCCTTAAGTGGCCTTATCTTAAGGCGGTACTTAAAATATTTGGATCCTCTGGTCACTTTATGAACTTGATAGACACGTATGATTTTTTTGCAACCTCCCCATAGCCTTGAGTTACAAGGAATTAGATACTTTTCAACGACAAGTTTTTAACTTCGTATGGCAAAACAAATTTTACAGAATATCTAAACAAATCATGTTTAAGCACAAATCCAAAGGAGGCCTGTACTGCCCAAACTTTAGACTCTACTACAAAGCCTCACAGCATCCCAATAACTCATTCAATAACCCACCAACCCTTGTGGATATTCATGGAAAATCTTATAATGGCTCCTTATACATGGAGTTCCATAATATGTCTCCCAAAACCAGACCTCCCTCACCCATTGGAACTGGGCTAATCATAGGCATGACCTTACACCTAAATATTAATCCTTCACACCAATAATCTCCCACCCTCAATTTCCTATTGAGTTTTCCACCAACTCTTTAGTGTGGTGGAAGCTCTATGATCTTCTAAGTGTCGACTTATGGCAACCACTCCCTTGCTAAATAAGCTAATGGTAAAGGGGATGGACTGGCCAAGCTTGTCACCAGACGTAAACCCTATTAAGAAACTGTGGGGCATCCTCAAACAGAAAGTGGGGTAGTGCAAGGTCTCTAACAACCACCAGCTCTGTGATGTCATTATGGAGGAGAGGAATAGGACTCCAGTGGCAACCTATGAAGCTCTGGTGAACTCCATGCCCATGAAGGTTAAGGCAGTGCTGGAAAATAATGGTGGCTACATAAAATATTGACACTTTGGGCCCAATTTGGCTGTTTCCACTTAGGGGTGTACTCACCTTTGTTGCCAATGGTTTATACACTAATGGCTAATGGCTGTGTGTTGAGCTACTTTGAGGGACAGGAAATTTACACTGTTATACAGGCTGTACACTTACTACTTTACATTGTAGCAGAGTGTAATTTCTTCAGTGTTGTCACATGAAAAGATATAATAAAATATTTACAAAAATGTGAGGGGTGAAATTTGTGAGATACTGTATATGTTATTTCAGTGATATTATATGCTGTAACCTGTCGGAATCTGTCAAAAAAACGTATTGAAACAAAAAAACTCATTGCGTTTGGTATTTAACGCATTTACATTACTCCTTATGGGAACTTTGGTACGGGTTGTTTTCACCACTTGTGCCTTCTGGAACCAATTAACGATGAGTACCAAGGTACCACTGTATATGAAAACATAAAGATGTTTTACTTTAGAGGCTCCCATGATAATTTGTTAGACGTATGTAGGTAAGAGAAGTGTTTACATTCCTGGAGAGCTGTAGTTGCAGCTTCTGGGCCTGTGAGGGGGAGGGTTGTTGTGTCAATTTTAATCTTAACCTGTTATCTAACAAAGACTTTTGAACTCTTTCGATTCCCCCCTTCCCCATCCCTTCCTAAAATGATTGATAAATAACTACACCCTCATGATACAGCTCTCAGGACAAACACAAAATGAATCCCTGCACTCATAAACAGATTCTTCAAATGTTTGATTTTCTCTAAAAAAAAAAAAAAGGTTAAGCCCATGGCTTACACAGCTGCTAATATTGTTAGTTTATTATAACCTTCACCAAGAATTAGCTTTTTTTCTTGAACTACAGTGGTCCTTTAACAAGCTATAGAATATTCCATTAATATGCTGCCTCTGTTGAAGCAGGTGTAATAAAAAGGAGGTGATTTATTGTCTAATAAAAAGCATATGGCCAAGTATACAAATCAAACAATACTAAGCATATTACACCTTATTACAACTGACCAAAATAATACGTCATGAGCCAAAAGTGCAGACAGCTCAATCTTTATAAAACCTGAAGCAGCTTCCTCACAGTGAGCCCTCATTATTAATGAATTTAACATTTTATTCGTTGTGAATTAAATGTCCACACATAATTTTCTAAGGTTAACATATGTCACAGGCTTATTGTAAAAATATGAATTTTTAAAACATTAATATTGGGATTCCCTAATGTTTGTGTCATCCTTCAAGCCACAGGAAACCTTAAAACCCCCAGAGATTAAGAGATAGATAGAGTGAAGCCATAGATGAAGACCCATAAGACCTCTAACCTGCAAAGTACACTGTTTATTCATAAACATTACTGTAAGGGAGAAAAAATAACAATTGAAGAAATATAGGAGAATGAGTGCTTCTCTCTTACAAAAAACAGTGGTTAACAGTTCGACATTGTGTGTTGATTCTGGAGTTCAGTCAAATGTGCAAATGCCACTGACGTAACTACCTAGCTAAAGTCCTCTTTGTCTTGTAGTTCAACAATGCTCCAAATTATAATGAGTGAGAATTATTGAATCAGATTATTATTATTATTGCGTACACTTGAGTTCTTACTGAAAAAATTCTGTTATTTCACACATTCAATTTTTGTATATAGGTACTTCTTTAAGATGCTTTGTTGATCCTTCAATTTTGCAATGTAGTATGAGAGCTGGAGTTTTGTTTTGTTTAGGGATGGTACAAAAAAAGGTAATTCTAAGCAACTATTTTTCTAGAACTATGTGGTCCACCACAGCTGGAATGAGTCCAGTGCTATATTCCTGCCTAGGCCCACGAGGTCCATTGGGTCCAGGGGGTTTGTGCCTGTGTTTCTGGCACTTTGATGGAGGAACACAACAGAGGAGGCTTTCATACATTTCCAAATTTTACTTTATTATTAGCCAGTTCTACATTACTAAAAAAGCAAAACAAATCAAAGAAAACTACAGACCTAGTTCCCACCGGAGCACTACCTATACTGATAGTTCCCCCACTATCAAAACCAGCTAAACCTTGGTGGAGCAAAAACAAAATAAAAAGTTCAATACTTTGTCCTCAGTCACTGGCCTGTATGCTTTAGTAGTCCAGGTTTTCACTCTGCTTCAAAACCTCTCTGTGAAAATCTGAAAAGGAAAAAATCCAGTAGAGGTTTGAGGTACCTTCCTGATAGCAAAGTGCAAATAGGGTAAAAGTAGGTCCCCGTTTTTTCCCATTTCATTGCACAACTTTTCGAATGCTCTCCAAGGTCCTAATAAATCATCCCACCAATCCATCTGTGGGTGGTAGACATTGTAGATGTCCTCAGTCTAAATTGAGATTCGGTAAATTTAAAAGGGCTCTATTTAAACACAAAGCATATTTTTTTACAGAAGTTTTTAGTTAGTTAACTTCTATCCAAAAGCAAGCTAACTAAAACTTCTGTAAATAAAATATGCTGTGTGCTTAAATAGAGCCCTTTTACATTTACAGAATCACAATTTAATAAGGCTATTAATCTGTAGAACCTTGCACATGTCTTTCGTTAACTTTGATATAAAGGGTGTTCTTTGAGCTATCAGGACTTCCTTTGGTTTCCCACCCTTGAATAAAGTTATATTAGTTTTTGGCCACTTTCTTTGAAATTGCTGTGCACAGTGGTATAGGTTCTGGGTATCTTGTGGCATAGTCCAGTATCACTAATATAAACTGTGTCCTCTGGCTTTTTTTCGTAGAGGTCCCACGAGATCCATCTTGATTCTCTCACGCATTTTGGGTAATGATATGAATAGGACACCGAGTTCAGGTTTGAGATTAAGTTATCTGGCATCGTGGACAGGATGCACAACAATGAGCCACTTCTGTATATATACCTGGCCAATGAAAGCATTTAAAAATTCATGTGTTGGCACTTCCTAGGTATCCTCCACGCTTTCGATGAGCCAGGTCTGTCCAAATATGAAAGATGTGACCCTATATATTCTTGAGCACTCTGTAGGTGTTGGGATTCACTGTTCTGTGTACAAATTTTATTAGATGTTTTTATTTCACCATACTTTCACCATGATTTTGCCTCAAAAGAGAGCATCCTGAATCAATTAACACTGTGTTTTTTTAACCATCAACATTACCATGTTGATAAATTGGAGAGACTTTTCTGCCACTTCCACCAAGTTGATCAGGGTACAATTGTACTGGTGCTCTCCCATGTTACATTGCATTGGTTCTTCCTTGTTTGGACAATACTCCGCTATATATATCCCAGTTCTCCACAATACAATCACTTGAATTTGCTTACTGGGTTTTATCTATGTTTTGGCTCTTACTGGGTATTTTGTAGTGGATAAATCCCAGATTCTTAGTTCACATTTTCTTGTCTGAATTATTTTCTTTCTAACCCCATTATTGGTTTGAGCCTTAAATGCTGTAGGCCTTCCCCCTTGAGCAACATTAATTCATATCCAGATATCTTTCTGTCAGTGTACCAAACTCATCTGGAATCTCTGGTTCTCTGGTTCATTTTGTCTCAACCATTATTGTAAGGACTGAAGGAAGATTTTTTTAAAATAGTTATTCATCATCCACAGTTCAATTATTCTCCCTGGTCCAATATTTTCAGGACACAGACCCTTTTTTGCTAGATGCAGCAGATCAAACATCTATGAGTGAGGGATCTTATCGTCTGCAAACTTATCAGATCAGCATAATTCATTACTTCCTCCTCACCACATAATTAAGGCACAATAATACTGGCCCATTGACGTTGAGGCCAAACTTTCCTGGTGGCAGTTCATTACAAAATCAGGAGGTATGCTTCCATATCACCTTCACTTAGGAATAGATTAGATGTTCTATGTGGCTTGGAACTGCAATTGCTGTATATTCACTTGCTGGTATGCAGTGGTTTGTATTAGGGCTACCATGAGTTTCCCCATTTTAAACCCACCTCTATTACAACATGTGGCAAATTGTCAGTCTCCACTAATACATACCGTAGTTCCCTCATCAAAACACCCATTCAGCTAAACTTGAGTGGAGTAAAAACAAAACAAACAGTCCAATACTTTGTTCGCAATCAATGGCCTATATCCTTTAGTAGTCCAGGTTTTCACTCAAAATGAACATCAACTTCAAGGTGCTCTCTCTCTTTGTCTTTTTTTTTTAGCTTCGGATATAACACCTCTCTCTGTGTTTCTCTCTCAAGCTCAGACTAAATGTAACACTTAGTTGAATAGCAGTCAAACCCAAACTCCAACAACAGTCCTATGTCCTCTCTGATCAGATGCATCTAATCAACTGCTCAGGAAAGTTAACTCTTTATCTCCTCCCAGGGAAACAGAGCTTTGCATAGTCTGTGTTTCACATAAACCCCTTGTATAAATCTGTCACAACAATTATATTTCTAATTTTATATATAAGTGTACAGTAATCGCATGACTGAGCAAGGGAAAATGAAGAGTATTGCTGGTGAGCAGGGGGTGCACAAAACTGAATTGTCTTGTGTGCATCTATCAATGAGGAGCAAGGGCAACATATTCACTCCTAATTCACTTTGGTATCAGTTGTCAGTATTAGAATATATGCATAAATCTATATATTTCTCTAAATACATTTTTGTTATATAAAAATCAACTCCTAAAAATCTTTGCAAATTACAGCACATTTCAGCCTGTTTCATATTTACCCTTTATACTTATTAATCAGTCCTTCACGCAATATACAATTTTTATGTATTCTGACCAATTGCTAAATATAGTTCTTTTGGCAGATATTATTTAGCACCAAAAATAGCTTTATAGTCTTCTGAAGCTAGCACAGAATTTGTAAATAACTTAGCAACAGTAGCTGCCAGCCACACTCATCAGCGTAAACTCCAGTTCACATTTTCGTACATTGGTGCCAGTAAATTGCAGCTTACAATGGTTCTGGGCTCCTGTGTCCCAGGGAACCAAAGCTTGACTTGAATTTCCTGATGAGCAGGAGTGAGCTGGCAGTACTGTGAGTGATATAGACCTGAATGGAGGAAGAAAGGCATGACAGCTGCACATAGATACTAATTCACTCGGTGGGCAGCTGTAAGCTAGAGGATATTAGAGGAAGCATTGAACAAAGCTTTGCTATCCCTCCTACATTGTCTCTGCAGCGCCTGGAGGACAGAGATGATTTCAAGGAGATTGCAACACTATATACAAGCTGCCCAGGAGACTCTGCTCGTGTGTCACTGAGCTACACTATCTATGTACATTTTTTTTCAGCCAATGATGTTTTGAAAAGTGCTGTTGTCAAGCTTGGTTCTTTAGCTTATGGGCATGTTTGTTCCACCTCTTATATCTATAATGCAAAAGATAAATAAAAGCCAGTTGAGTCAACAGCGGGCGGTAAGAGCAAAATATGTGCTCTGTTTGTGTTTTATTGAATGAGTCAGTCTATGATCTATTTGTGTTCTTAGTAATTCCTAGAGTTTTGAGCATTTAAAATACTGGCTCAGTGGTGGGCACTGGCTAAGTGAATGTAGTTATTATTTTTCTGACAGATAGGTTAAAGTACAGGTTGCCCAACATAGGAGGAAAATCGGTAACAAGACATTATTGCAGACGTTAAGTTTTATAGAGGGTTTCAGAAAGACAGAAATATTTTAGGATCTGCTCTGTCATGTTTATATTTGAATTTCACATTTGGAAACCCAAAATGTAATTCTGAATGTTAATATTAATATTAAACACACTCATTTTACAATGTATGCTCTTTTAGAGAACCTGAATTACCTTAGTTGATTTAAGCAATAATAAACCCAAGACTACCTTGTTGCATACTATTGGTCTTTTAATTGATTGGGATCCTCAGGACCTTGTGCCTTCATATAAGGGTTCAAAAGGATGCATACACTAATATTTGTATAGACGTGTTTCCCAAGAACATCACATGCAATGTGATATAGGCACCTTAGAGAAATACTGGAGAAATACAGGGTCGAGTCACACTATTATTACCACCGATTACGTTTGATATCAGCAGTGCAGAGCCAATGAAGTACAGCACCTGTCGTGAGCTGGCTTGGTGGGTATATAAGGTGATATATAGGAATTCTGCAAATAGTGGGATGGTCATTGGCTTTTGCCCCAAGGGTGGCAGAATTTCTGAAACAGCGCAGTATGTAAATTGTTTGCATGCTGCTGTGGTTAAAGTATACCATGAATGAACAAATGGCACCATTGCGAATAAACAGCATTGAAACTGCAGAGCACCATGTGCCAGTGATATAAAAAATGAACATCAGCTACAAATGTGTTTGAGGGCCAACCAACACACTACAGTTGAGCAACTCACAATCCAAACCAACCATGGGACTACCAGACATGTGTCTAAACTGACTGTACAGACAACCCTGTTGTGTATGGGGCTCTGAAGCAAACATCTGGTCACTGCACCCATGCTAACTAGGGTTCATTGACAGAAACAGCTCCAATTTGCATGACAGTATACAAATTGTACCTCTTCTGATTGGTAAAGGGTTACCTTCTCTGATGAGCAATATTTTCTGCTCCATCGACTGGACAGACATTGGCGTGTCCTTTGCAAATCTTCCAAGAACAAGCACTATGCAACCATTGTTGGAAGAACACAAGCTGGTGGCGGCAGTGTTGTGGTCTGGGGAATGTTTTCTTGGCATTACCTGGGTCCACTCATACATCTGTAAGGCACTCTCAACCGATTGGGTTATCTATCCATCCTTGCAGATCAAGTACACCCATGCATGTTGATTGTCTTCACTGGAGCAGATGGGATCTTCCAGCAGGACATTGCAACATGTCATATGGCCAGAATTGTCCATGAGTGGTAGGAGGAGCATGACAAAGACTTTCAAGTACTTCCCTGGCCTGCAAACTCCACTGGACTTGAACACCTGTTTAACACCTTAATCTCCATGTTTGCCGTATGGATCCTACACCATGCACCATTCAGCAGCTGTCTGATGCACTGCAGTCTGCATGGCTCCAGATACCCTTGCCAACCTTCCAGCATCTTATTGACTCACTAGCACGCCGTCTAGCTGCTGTCTGTGCTGTAAACTGCAGTTATTCTGGATATTAGTCATAATAATGTGACTGTACCGTGTATTTGCTATCATACATTTAAAAGAGCAGGTTTTAAACTTTTCAATTTATTTATTAAAAGCTGTTTGTATGAGTATTAAACACATTTCAACCCTTGCAGCAACCATTTTTGACAAAAACAAAAAGCTTTTGTAATTTTTAAAAATTGTCTGATAGCAAATTTGTGATGTTAGTGTCCCAATTAAATACTGTTTTTATTGAAGATCTTTACAATTAGGAGTTCAGAGCCTGTTATAGGCCTCTAAAAGGAGCCCTCACATGATTATTCCTGTCTTTTCACGTACACAACTTCCCCAAAGAGCCAAGAATGAAAGAAAACACAATCGAGAGTGTTGTCTGAATTCTGAAAAAGATAGTCTAACAACACATAGACCTATGTATACTTCCTCTTGTACAAAACTAACAGCCCCATTACATTTGAAGCCTGTAGCAGCATCGGCACACTTGCAAAGGCTGCGGGCTTGAAATTCGGCTACATTACAGAGCTATTAAATTGAACTGCGAGTTACAGGCCATAGACGCAAACACGTAAACCATTCTTAGATGTGCGACCATGAACTTGATTAGTCAAACCCATAGTTACAGGTTTAGAAGGAGCCAATGGCAAATTATATCGTCATCATTACGTCACTGAAAAAAGGAGGTTAGATTTCAAAGCCTTATGGGTTTCAATTACGAGTTGCGATCAGACCCGCATTCCAGAAATAATGCAATATTAATAAATCAGTAAATATGATATCCTAGTCCATGCGAGTTCCATTATATGTATTAACACATTGATTGCCAGGATCGATATAACAAGGAAATTTTACAGAAATAAAATAATTTTAGATTGCAAATTTGTGAGCTTGAGAAGGTTGTGCTATTAATTTGAATACCTAACATCACTTTCCCTTTAATTGAAAATACAGTAGTGTGTGTATTTGCATTTACAGTGCTACGGATAGGACTTTAACCCCCTAGCGGGTCCTCTCTAGTACCTGTCGGCTTTTTGGCTCCATTTGCAAGTTATGGGTTTGTACGCCAGTGGATTTGTATCAATTTCATATCGATTTTCGAACGTAACAGTTATGGGCTTGACAGATCAAAGCATTTGCGGCAGTGGAAGTTAAAAATTCGACATCCCGTTGGGTTTTTCCACCTGGAACCCGCAGATCGTTAGCGGGTTGCTTTACGGGGCCAATTTAATAGCTGTAGGTCTTGAGGGCTACGTTCGGGCTACCGTTTTACAAGTTGAGGGAATTAAATAGGGCTGCTAATCTAGCGCTTTGGAAGAAAATAGGAATAATTGCTATTAACCAACTGGTAAAAATTTACGATTTTCTAAAATTAAACTGATAAATGCATAATAAGACACTTATAGAATACAAATAGTTAAAAATACACTGATTCTTCTGTTTATACTGCCAATCCAAAAATAGTCCCTTTAGACCTGAGATATCAGTGTTTTGACTCCTTAAAATTTAATATGTGTATACAACATTGAGTTTTCCATGGGAAAGCAAAGAAACGGAACTCAACAAATCAAAACCCTCACAAAATGTAAATACTAAGACGTACAGACCTGTCAGTATTATTCATTGTTAATTTTGATCAACAACTTAGTACAAGTCACAAATAAAAAAAGAAACACAAAGATTTATTAGTTCAAATACCTCTATGAACAGCAATTTAACTGAAAAATAATTTTAATACACAGACCATGTTTCTGCAACATGTTGTCATATTCTCCAGGGACTCTGCTTTCTTTGTCTGATTAGTGCTGTAAACCTAGCATCTGATCAGTCTTTTCTGTTGAATGTGCCTGATGAAGATGACTTTAATGAAAAGTAATGGAATTTTGCATTTAAATCTCTTGTGATGTTGTCACATTAACTGAGCTGGCTCTGTACAAGATATGTTAATCAGAAAGGAAGGGAGCATGCGTCAGCACAGAAAATTCAGGATTGTAAGAATAATTAACTCAGTTATAAATTCAATCCCACAAACTGAAGTATGTGTCTATATATTGGCAGTGTGGAAAGAGCTTTGCACATTAACTGATTACCAGAAGAGGCCAGAGAAGCATTCAGGATTAAAGTCGCCCCAAATTCAAGTTGGATGGGAATTCCTCCATGTCTGTAGTATCTGCATTTCATCTACTACTACTCTCCTTCTTTATCTTCTTTTTCCTCTTTTTGCACTGCTTCTCTTTCTTCATTATCACTTCTTATTTACTTACTGCCCTGCTCCTCTTTTATGCAATTACTTTAAAAAAAACAGTCTTGGTGACTTCCCTCTGTCGGTTCACATTTGTCTCCTTAGGCCTGCTGCCTTAAATGCATTTCATATTGACATCTTCATGTTTTCTCCATCAGTTACACTATGTTTTAGTATAGTACAAATCTTTGTAATTGCAGGTAAGATTGCAGATGGCTATGAAGACACTATGGAGAGTGAGTTTTATAAATTGCATAGATTGAGGAGTCTGCACAACACAGGTTTAAGGAAACTGCAAAACATAACTCTTGTGTTTGTGTATGTGTGTTTTGCAGCATTGGGATTTTTAGGTTGGTATTAATTACACAAATGTTTTAACCACATTTCAATGAATTTACCTCAAAGTTTGTTTGTGGACAAGACATGGCTTAGGATGGCACTAGATCATGGGGCAAGGGAGTTCGAAGACATTCATATCTCATCTCCAGTATCTCTTTTTTCCCCAGTTCTATTTCCCAGATTGTACTTTTTATCAATTTTCCTTCTATAATTTTTGCCTTTTCTGTTTCCTCTTTCGATCTTTTCCATATTCGGCTTGTTTTGTCCATATCTTTCCTCCCATCCCCACTCCATCTCCATCCATTCTACCATTTATAGTCTCTTTCTATTTCCCTGTCTGGAATATGTCCTCAATTTCTTTTCCCCTTTTCCATCTGACAAATAATACCCTCTAATCTCTCTTACCAACTAAATTCCTGGTAGGATGATTCTGAAAGTGGTTTATGTTTGCAGTTCTTTGTAATTTGTCTCTGAGTGTGGGATCATATTCTCTCATAGAGACAGAGGACAGGATTCACTAAACTTTGCAGCTCATGAAAAGAGCATTTGCCAATACCAATTTTCTGTGAAGACCCTGAACAGATTGGGGAATTTTGGCTGAAATGCACTTGAAATGTCATGCAGGCTTTTGATGCAAGCTAGCCATTTAAGTTTGGCACAGTGGCTAAAGTTTCCCTCTGCAGCATTAATTTATAGTTAATATTCCTTTTATGGATATAGTGTTATGAAACAGAAACAGCCAGACTAGTGCTGGAGCTCTGATATTTAGGCTCTGGGAACTGACCCCCAAATCACCACTTATAACAGCCAGCTTGAGCTACCTGCAGATCAAAGTATTTAAGAATACTAGATCTTAGTAGGAGACCTGTAACACTTGGTAAATGCTCCTTAGAGGTCAAGGAGGTCAGCCTGGACACGTGTCTCTCCAAATACTTTTCTTTATTGAATGACACATTTTCTGCACAATGTTAAACATAAAAACATTCCCATACCCTAACAGATAATCCAGATTTATCGAAAGGCTACAGATTACTTCATTATCCCTCTCCAAGGACCAGCTAATTTAGGACAGGTGATGTGCACTTTCCTTCATATAGATTCAAACCATTTACTGTCATCAACAGCTCTCCCATACAGAATGTAACATGTAACAGCACAAAGCTAAAACTGGACTCCATATGGCCAGCTCCCAAGCTTACAAATGGCCAAAACAAAACACAAATGACAAAAAAAAAAAAAAAAGCATGCATCAAACCAGTTTAGTTACAAACAAATATGGTACAGATTTCTCTGGTGTAAAAAAAAGTTCCACAAAAAAAACATGTTGTAATCTCTGGGTCCATGATCTCAGGGCAACTTATCCTTAGAGACCCCCGCCTTCCTAGTGTCTCTGGGGAAGAATGGAGATCCAGTACCGGTTGTATTTAAGAAGATACAGCATTATTAAATTGCGATTCGAAACATTTAAAAGGGCTCTATTTAAGCACACAGCATATTTTTTTTACAGAAGTTTTTAGTTAGTGCACTTCTATACAGAAGCAAGGTCTTCACTAACTAAAAACTTCTGTAAAAATAATATGCTGTGTGCTTAAATAGAGCCCTTTTAAATTTACTGAATCGCAATTTAATAAGGCTGATAGCTTATAAATCTGGGGGAAAAACCTGAGAAAAATTAGGTCCATGACAAAGATTTGTATATATTCTTTTACGTGGGTGGTTTCAAGTGAACACTGGCATATTGGCTACCTCAGAGTTTGTGAGAAAAAATAGTTATTTGATTAAACTAAACTTTCTATTCTTTGGTTATGTTATTGTAGTGCATTAAAAACATGACTTGTTACGCTAGCCCTTTGTAGATCACTGACATTTATAACTGTCAAGTTTCAACTGAATCTGGTGTAGTCCTTATCTGAAGTCCTTTCCCATCCTTAGAAACACATGACCAAATAAATGGCAGCTCTCATTATAGAATCATTGCAAATAACAGTTAATAAATGCAAGGTTCTGTAAACATTTTGCCCATTATTAATTATAGTTCTTTGAAAGATTGTTTTTGTATATCTGGAATTAGTGCTGTCCATTAATGTTCACTATATAATGAAAAAATGTATGTCTGTAAACTGAAATCTGACAAAGAGCATATTTAACAAGGGAAAAAATAATAAAGCTAGTTTTGAATTATAAAACATAATATGTACATGTCCCTTCCCACAGTCTCTGCTGGACGATGTAGGAATCCATGATACGTTGGTGAAGCTTGTAGGTGAGAGAGGGGCATTTACATTTCTGGAGAGCAGGGCTTGCATCTATTGATGCAAGTTTTCTGCTTCTGGGCACGTGAGGGGAAAGGGTGATAGTATCTTCTACACATTGAAAATCATTTACATTTTTGCTAAAATATGTTATGTTAATGAATTATACAGATACTGATGTTGCTAGATTGTAACATACTTCACAAATGTGTAGTTTTTTTAACTACAGTGGTCCTTTTAATAAAATTAGAACAGTAGTAAAAGCCTTGGAACCAGGTCATAATTGAATACAAATGATCTTTTTGTATTTCATCATTTCAATCCATTGTGTTAAATGTAATACTAGCGGTTTTAATTGAGGAACCAAAGAAAACATTTTTCTATTGCATTCATGTGAAAAAACAACAGCAGAGAAAATTAGAAAAAATAGCATATTCTCCACCTGCATTCCTGTGATCTGTGCTGAAACTAAGCAAGAAGGTGCTGCTATCCTGCGGTTCATTTAACTTCCCAAGGGCAATATGAAGGTTAAGAGCGAGTGCCCTTGGTGCTACATCTATGTGGCTACTGTAATCAATAATCAGTGGAAGTATAGTATGTCTCTACCTGCTCATACAGTCTTAGAGGTTGATGTCCCAGTGCTTCAGTCCTGATCCTCTGAGCTTCATAGCCAGCTGCTAATCTTCAGACAGTTTGCTGTTAATCTTCAGAGAGCAGCCTTGCTGCTATTCACTGGCTCTTTTCACACTGTGCTCAGTCAATACAATATACTGTGCTCGTGAGTGCAATATAAATATACATGAACGGCAACACATTAGTTACATGTCATTGTTGACAAGGTATCACTAACTTTGTGGGAGCTGTGACAAATAGCAGTTTAATTTTTCACACAGAGCCTGAGAATTTCCTGTTTAAAAATGCAAAGAGAAGACATATTATATTTCAGTTCTTTTTTTAATAAATGTCTGTCATAATGCTTTCATAACACCTCCTTTTAAAGATCTCAAGTAAAACAGACGGCATATGGGCAGAATCAAATTCAAGATGAAAAACAAGACATCTCTACAGGTGTGCCATCAATAAAAAAAATTTTAATGCACATCACACCTAAGTTCTATTTCAGTGTTGCCAGATAGAAGTATAAAAGTATATAGGAGTCTGATTAGACATGCTTTCAATTTAAAGTGACACAGCAAAGGGCACAAATTTGGTATAATTAAAATCTGTATTCAGCACAAATAGTTACAATTTAACTATGAAAAAAATATTCAGCCAAAACTTAGCTTGAGCTTGTTATGAATATCCTCCAGGATCACTCCCTTAGTCTCGATGGGAGAATGGCATAGCACATGCTCAAAGAGATGCACAAGTGTATTATGAAAAGTTATGTTCCTCCCTGCCCACCCAATCAGTAGCATAAATCTCTATGAGCATATGTTTGGTGAGTGACGACTTTTATTAGTAACTAAGAGATTGGCCGCCAAAAATGACGGGAATAAAATTGTAAGCCTGGCAATGCTTTTTGCCACACAATGAGAGGCTATGGGCCCTCTGAGCACCTTCGGCATTCATCGCAAGCCCTGCAATGAGCGGCTTTGCTGCTCATTGACGTTTTTTTGAACTTTTCTCCTTTGCATTGATCGCCTGCGGCGCTCATTGCAAGTCTCTCCCCCTGTGTACTTTATAGACCTTGCGCTTGAGGATCTTTGGCGCTCATCGCAAACCTGCAGTTGCATCTACGTGCTGTGGTGCTGATCGCGCTCATTTCAGCCTAAGTCCCACGGGCCTCTGATGTTGCTATATTGTTACATAGTTTCTTGAACTACAGTTCACCGCTCATTGCGTTTTTTTTTTTTTTTTAACCATTCTTTTTTTATTGGTCACTTTTGAAAAATGTTCCACAGTATATCAGTATGCCATCAGATCAGGCAATATCATTCTATTTCACAACTTGTATAGATGCATACTCTAACTTATTGAATTAAGAGACCTCTCCTGCATCCTTTTCCGTTTTCTAAACATTAAACATTTATGGATTTCTCCTTAAAGTCTATTTAATAACTGTCTCAGTCGCCCTTAGCTCACAGGCTAGGTTTGCAAGGCCTACATTTTTTTTAGTGTGTCATTCCCCGGACCGTGCAGGCTGTTTCACATGAGACCTCTCCTCACCCTTTCTTCCTTGATTCATACTCACACTAACCCTTTGAGCTAAAGCACCTAGCTTTAAATAACTAAACAAATAACAATATGTAACATAGCCTGTATTTTGGGATATGTAGTCCTCTTTATCGCTTTTGAGCCTTATACTCTCTACTAGGGCTATATTTTTCCTTTATGATCTTCTCTGAGTACTCCTATTATATTGACATTTTACCTTTTTGAAGTCTGAGACTCATCTTTATCTTTCCTTGCCCTTTTCCACCCCCTTTTTAGTTTACCTTTTCTCCTCAGATAACAAGGAAAACTATATACAGTCTGGTCCTTTGAAGTGTCCAGTTTGGTGGAAAAACAAATTCTCTTTATTTTTGTTAGCTTTTTACCTTATCTCCTCTCTGCGCTTTGGCTCCCCGCCGGTCCTCCCGACTCCTCCACCGCCTCCTCCTCTTTCTCTTTTTTTTTAATTTTTAATTTTTTTTTTTTTAAATTTTATCCCCCTCTTTTCTTTCTTTCGTTGTTCCCCCTGTTCATCCCCTATTTACTAGCCATGGATCCCAAATGTCTCTGTATTTCTGGACTGCATCTATTAATATATGTGTCATGTGTTCGTTCACTGCTATATAATTTATTTTGCTCCTTATTGCATGGAGTTCCAGTGTGTCTGATTTCCATTGCTTTGCAATGTGTTATTTGGTGGCTAAGTACATATACTAGAATAGCTTGTTTTGAGTAGTGGAAAGCCCTAATTCCAGAATTCCTAGTAAGCAGGATTCCATTGTGCCCCCTACTTGGGTTCCCAATGTTTCAGAGGCCAGGTCTGTCACTGTTCTCCAAATCTGTGTTACTTTGGGGCAATCCCACCACATATGTATAAAAGTTCCTAGGGTTTGGCATCCTCTAGTGCAGTTTTTCCCCCTGTTTTGCTCCATTTTGCCATCCTCTCCGGGGTCAGGTAGGCTCTGTGGAGTACTTTTATGGCTGTTTCTAGGAGTGATTGGTTGAGCGAGCCTTTGTATATACTTCTCCATGCTTTCTCCCATTTCTCCCTTTCCCATTGTTCTCCTAGATCTTTCTCTTATTCATCTATATATTTGTCCTTCGCTCCCTCTGAGGGTGCATTGTATATTTCATATATTCCCCCAATAATTCCCTTTGTTAAGGGGGTTTTCTGGCAGATTGTTGATAGCCAAGTTTTCTTGGGGGTCCCCAGTGATCTAGTTATCCTGTTTACCAGGTGTTTGATTTTACAATAGTTGAAGTGTTGGCTGATGGGGATATCGTGATGGTCTCTTAAATATTCAAATGTTATGGGGGTCTCTGTTCCTATCCATGCTCCTAGCCTATCTAGCTCCCTGGATTTCCACCACAGTTAGCTTCTAAGCCAAGTTCCAACGATGACTGTGGGTGATAAAAGCATTGACATCATTGGAGAGGGGTGTTTAAAGAGGTTTGTGTGTTCCAAGGCCCATTTTCAGCCTTGTAATGTGTTGGTGATAACCGGGTGTCTAATCTTTCCCACTTTATCTGGTACTTTGTCTAGCCAGACCAAAGTATCCCATGTGTAAGGGTGTAGCATATGATCCTCCATTGTTTTCCATATTGGGTGGTGGGTCCCTGAATGAATTATAGGGATGAAAGATAGCTGTGCCGCTCTATAGTATTTCTTTAAGTCTGGGCATGACAGTCCGCCCTTATCTTTGTGTTTAAACATTATTTCCTTTTTAATTCTGGGGGGTCTGCCCTTCCAAATGAATTGGGACACCTTCCTCTGGAATCCTTTCATTTCTACCTGAATGATAGGGACTGGCAGGGTCCTAAACAGGTACAGAAGCTTCGGAAGAACAGACATTTTAAAGGCGTTAATTCTTCCCAACCAAGAAATAGGGTATCTAGCCCATTTCAGCATGTCCTCACTGAGTCTTTTATAGATCGGGGGGTAGTTAGACCTGTACAAGGTTTCTGTGTGCGGTGTGAGTTTTATCCCAAGGTATTAAATATAGTCCTTGGCCCATTGCAATTTGAATTTTTCAGTTATTGATTCCCTAGTTTTAGCTTCCATGTTTATTGCTAATGCTTCTGTCTTCTCGACATTTATGATTAAGCCCGACCTTTGGCCGAATTCTGTTAAAGTGTCCATTAATATTGGTATTGATTTGTTAGGTTCTGTTATTGTGCACAACATATCGTCCACAAATAAGATAATTTTAAAGTGTTGCTGACCCACTATAAGCCCCTTAATTCCTGAGTCCATCCTAATTGCCTGGGCGAGAGGCTCTATCGCGATGGCGAAAAGTAAGGGGGAAAGAGGACACCCCTGTCTGGTTCCCCTCTCTATTTTAATGGTCTGGTTACGTTTGCCCAGGAGCTTCAGATGGGCTTCTGGGTTTTTGTAGTATGTATTTATTAAGTTTAAAAAAAAAAACCCTTAAAGACAAATTTCTTTAGGACCTTCCTAAGGTATGGCCACTCCAGGGAGTCAAAGGCCTTTTTGATGTCTAATGCCAGCAAGCAGGCCGGGGTCTTGGTGATATTAGCATGGTGTATTATGTTCACGACCTTCCTAATATTGTCTCTGGCTTGCCTGTGGAGGATAAACCCCACTTGATCCTTATGGATGATCCTTGGTAGAAAATTTGAGATTCTATCTGCCATTATTTAATATCCCCATTTAGAAGAGAAATGTGTCTATAATTTTTGATTTCTGAGCTGTCTTTCCCTTCTTTAGGGAATAGGATTATTTCTGCTAAATTCATTTCGGGGGGGGGGGGGGATAATTTGGTTAGTCTGGGTATTAATCGGTCTTTGAAGGTCTTATAATACATGTTCGTGAACCCGTCTGTGCCCGGGGCTTTTCCATTTTTACTTGCTTGGATTCCCTTACCTGCCTATTCTTGTGTGATCTTAGCGTTCAGTGTTTCTGCCTCTATTTCCTCAAGCGGGGTAGATCATACCTATCTAACCAGGATCTGATGCTGTGTTCTGTTTCCTTGCCCGAAGTTGAATAAAGTTTTTGGTAAAAATTATAAAATAGTTCTTGTATTTTAGTGGGGTCAGCCATTTTGACATTCTCCCTAACCTTTATACAATACATTTTAGAGAGCATTTGTTTAGATCTTAGTTTTCTCGCTAGCATCCTATCAGGCTTGTTCGCTTGGAGGAAGAATTTGTGTTGGGTTCTCCTGAGGATTTTCTACGCACCTTTCCGAGTAGATCTTGTCTAATTCTATTCTCACTCTTTCTAACTCCCGCCTAGTCTGCGTTTTAGGGTTTTGTTGGTTTATTTTCTCTAGTCTTCCTAACTCCTCCGTGAGTTTTTTTTCTTTGGCTCTCTGTTCTCGTCTAAACTTGGCCGCCTCCTTCATGCATATGCCCCGAATGTAGGCCTTGTGTGCTGCCCAGACCCAGCCAGTCGCCACTTCCGGTGTTTCATTTTTCTCAAAAAAGAATTCTAGTTCCTGGGCAATACATTCTTTTACTGTCGGGATCGTCAGTATTCTTTCATTTAGTCTCCATTTATAAGGGGGTTTAGTCGTGGGTCCTAGGTTTATGGTCGCCTTGACCGGGCTGTGATCTGACCAGGCGCATGGTACTATGTCTACTCTCTTAGAGTTGTGTAGAACAGTAGAGTCCGTTAGCAGATAATCGATCCTGGAGGATGTTTTATGTGGGTAGGAATAGAAAGTGAATTCTTTGTGACCTAAATGTCTTTCCCTCCAGAAATCCACTAGCTCAAGCTCACTTAACAGTCGGTTAATTTGTTTAAATTTTTTAGAGAACTTGTCTCCCAGGTCTTTCCCTGTTCTGTCATTTTTGACATCTAGTGCCAGGTTAAGGTCCCCCCCCCCCAGGATGATCCTGCCTAGCTTTACTATTCTGTTTTAATGCCCTGATTATGGGGAGAGTTGGTGCGAGCATTTTCTGCTGCTAAGGTGACCGGGATGTCTAGTACCCTTCCCATTAAAAGTAGATAGCTTCCCTGTTTATCTGCAATCTTTTTGTCCAGTGTTAATGGGAAGTTTTTATGAAGCAGGATTGCCACCCCTTCCCTTTTGGAGCTGCTACTTGTCTTGTGGAACGTGGGGAATTTCTCGTTCATAAATGACGGGATTTGTTGGTGTTTAAAGTGGGTTTCCTGGATGAAGATTACCACTGGATTATGTGTTCTATACGATTGAAATGCCTTGCTTCTTTTGGTGGGGGTGTTAAATCCTCTAACATTATGTGTAATGCAAAAGTATTCTGCTTCACCCATTGTTTGTGGTGTCGTGTATAGCTGTTGTCTGTAGAGACTTACCACCCTTAGAGTTGGAGGTTTTGGAGTCAGCAGCCGAGGTCCGGGAGGGCCAGCGGTAGGGCCCCGCCATCCTTATTCCACCGTTCTGGATGTGCAAAGTACAGAGAGAGAAAAGTGATGACCAAACAGAAAAACATAAAACTTTTCGGACCCTTGGTCCTCCCCCCCCCCCCATTCCTCTTCCTCATGCAACCTTTCATGTTTCACCTAACGTGCCTAGGGAGTGGCATCTACTAATCCCACTATACTTCCCTAGAATGAGGAAATTCTTATTAGTAATCAATCCGTACCGTAAATTGAGAAAACACAAACGTAAAGACCTGAAAATCTCTCCCCCTCTACATTGGGAGGGTCAACAAGCGTTACAAACTGCGGCTAATATTCTCCTATATTTATACCTAGCTACCTTCAAGCTTATTTTGGGAACATTGTCCCAACTCCTACTTAAGCATTATTTTAATTATCCCTGCGCATTACAATGAAGTCATACATTACAGACTGTGTGATTGTCTCTGAAACCTTGGGTAGCATTAGCAGGGAATATCATTCCCCTGCTGGTGTGCTCTCTTGTTCGGCTTCTTCAGCTCCAGCGATTTGGTCTCTTTGTCCCTTGTTGCTGTTATTCCTTTGCTTTTTCTTGGCGGAAACGTCTATCCATTCTCTGGCTGGTCTCTCCCTTGGTTTAGGCAGCTGTCCCAATAAATTTGTGCCTTCTGGGAGCAGTTGTAAGTGTATAAGCCTTTTTTGGAGGGCTTCCAGCGATTGGGCCACATGTGTTTGCTCTTTCCATCGGAATTGTAAGCTAAAGGGAAATCCCCAGCTATATTGGTTTCTGTTCTTTATCAGAATTTTTAATACCGGTCTCATTTCTCTCCTCTTCGCTAAAGTGGTTGGAGCTAAGTCCACAAAAAGTTGTAGCTGTGTTCCGTCCGGGCCTACTATTTTGGGCAATGTTCTGGCTGCTGCCATCAATAGGTCCCTGGAGCTTTGTCTCACAAACCGTACTACTATGTCCTTAGGTTTCTCAGGGTTGATTGGGCCTCCAAGTGCCCTATGGGCTCTCTCAATAAGCAGCTCCTCCTCTGGTTGATTTGGTAAGATGGTAGAGAACACCGCTTTGAGGTAGGACACAAGATCCTCAACATTTTTAGGAACACCTCTCAGGCGTACGTTGTGCCTTCTAGACCTGTTTTCCAGGTCTTCTATTTTGTTTTCAAGAGCCTCTATGCGGGTTGTGTTGGCGCTGATTTCGAGCTTATCTTCCTCTTGTGTAGAGATAATCAGATCTGTTCTTTTTTCTAGCTCGTGTGTTCTCTGTCCTATTGCGCGGATCTCTTCTCTCATCTCTTTTAGTGCTAAAGCAAGCTGGGTTTTCAGCAGCATTTCGAATTTAGCCATTGCAGATACTGAGAAGTCGACATCTGTGATGGTATTCGACCTTTCCCCCTCAGTCTCCGACCTTTCTGGGGTGCTTTCCCCTGCTTTGGTTGTCGGTGTGGTCGCTGCCTGGAAATGCTCGGGAATGCCTTTGAAGGTTGTGCTTCTCTTTGCCTTCTTCATCTTTGGCCCTGCTTCCTCACTGGTTCTTTGTCTCTGGTGTGTCAGTCGTGGAGTATAGGTATCTCCCCAGTGTTCATTGCTATGGCTACGTAAGAATGTGCGTTGTCCCGCCCTGATTGGAGCTTGATAGTTATTGCTTTAGGAGATGCTGCTTGAGTTGGGGCAATTTATAGTTTCATCCTTGTTTAGGCATGTCTTGTCTATGCTTCATTTCCCTCTGCCTGTTGCTTCCCCCATTGCTCTATCTCCTGAGTTCCATCTATATATTCCGCATGTATCTGGGGAGTGGGCGCATACCTTTGGGGTGGGGTTCTTTGTTAGGCAGCACCAGGTTCAGGTGGCTGTTAGTCCAGTTTCATGCTGTGAGAAGGGCTAGTTTGCCACTTTGAGTTTCTATATGTATTATTTCTCTGTGCCTTCCACTTGAGGGCCTGTAAAGCTGCCCTGTTTGTGCGTGTCCACCGCTGCTTTTGGTTGCGCTTATTTTTCCCAACTGAGTGCCTTCTCTTTTTAGGCCACTAGGTGGCAGCCTTTGCCCATGAAATGCACCAGAGCCTTTGGGGAGTCTCTCCACAGCCTATTATTAAGTAATTGTATAATTCCACGGACTGGGTAGGCAAGGGCCAGTGGCAGCTTATGTCTATCTTTGTTCCAGGGCCTGGTTTTAGAACTCTCTTAAGTCTGGCTCTTGCCTCCCCTCTCTTTTATTTTCCTTTGTTGTTGTTAGAGTTTTATCCGTGGGGGATTTGGGCCCTTTTTGTCCCTTAGGGCCTCTGCTGACTTTTATACTTTCTTTGTTGGGTATTTGCTATTAAAGTGGCTGTAGAAGTGAGGGGCCCAGTGTCCTGCCTAATGCATTCGTGGGGTGTCTGCGCCACTCACCCTCTGCTGCCTTGGTGATCTAAGATGGCCACCTGTCCTTTTGGCAGGAAGCTCTCCTGGGGGTTATGTTTCTGCTGGTGTCTGGTAGGTGTGAGGGTATGGGTTCCCCAATCCCCAGGGCGTGCCCAACTCGAATGTCCCTGTGAGCCCCTGTCCGTTGAGCTGGTTGGCTGGAGTCCCCCATGGCCTTTTACCTTAGTTTCTGGGGTGGCTTGGGGGTATAAATGATTGCCCCGTCATGTGTTCCCTGGTCGCCCCCAGCTGCTACGTGCTCACCCCTTCTCCTCCCTGGCCTCCGCTCCTCCGGGAGTGTCTCGTTTCCCCTATGCTGGCGCGCTTCAGCCCGCCCCGAGGCACTCTCACCTCTTGCCCTCCGGGTGGCCGGCCGCTCTCACAGGTTCTCCGGGGCTCCGGGCGTCTCTACACCGGGGAGGCCCGATGGGGTAGGCCTCAACCACGCGGTGCACAGGTTCCGTCCGATCTGGGCCAAAGAGGTATCCCCGCACTCCTCCGTTCCTTCTGAGCCAGAATGTGTAATTAGTTTCTGGGATTTCCCACGATTAGGGGTTGTTTGCCCCAGTTGTTGTGGATCTGTGCTCAGAGCTGCAGCACTGTGCATCTTGTCTCCTCGGTGGTTAGCCGATTTTCGACCATGAGAAAACGCCAAATATGCTTCAAATTAACTTGCAACCTCACTCACAGGCTCAAGTGTGTGACAGGGCGCAAGTGTGTGACCAACATCACAAATATCACCAACATTCGTAAGATCCACAACTATATATATGATTGATAAAATGCAGAGACAGCTTGGATCGAAAAATCTAATTTGTACACAATAAACAGTAAGTTCACTCTTACCAGATCCCAAACTGGGTACATTGGCTGTGTTCTTCTCCATTGTCTCATTTTTTTCTATCTCTCTCTTGTCCCCTTTCCTCTATTTGCCAGTCACACTTTCCCATCCTTCTCTCCCACTTCTCTCATCACATGTGTCTCTGCTTCTCTTTTTCTCCCTTTTTCTCCTCTGTCCTTTCTTTCATTCTCTTTTCTCTATATGCCATTCTCTGTCCTCATTTCATCTCTCTTCTATTCCATTTTCCTCATCTTTCTCCCCTTTGTCTGTCTGTCTCCTCCCTTCTATTACCCTCACACCCTTATATTGGCATCCCCCTTCTCCCTCTCTTCCCATTCTCTCGCTACCATTTTCAACTCCCTTGCTCTTTTTTCTGTATCTCCCTTTTTCAGTCTCCCCTTATATATTTATTTCTCCTCTTTTTCTAATACAGAGACATGCTAAGTGGGAGCAGCTGCAGGGAGAAATTTCAGCTGTATTACAGATGGACAGAGGACAAAGGGAGATGTAGAAGAGTAAGGAGGTCACAACAAACCCCTGACGTCAAACACAAGGGATGGAGAATATCTTAGGAAAGATTCTTCTGATGTAATGTACAGTGGCTTTTCAGCTTTGTTATGCTTTGTAGAGGCACAGGGTCACTATTTTTGTAGAGGGCCCTAGAACTGAATCACACCATTTACAAGTATGAATGGGTAAGCATCTATACTAGGTCTTTAATAAATAGATGCTCTTGCATTTGGTGTATTTTGGCTCTTTACTTCAAAACATTTCTAGACCCCTTGAGTATACAGCATATAGTAAATATTTTACAAATATTGTTGCTAAACTTAACATTGAAACTTAAGAGTATTTATGCTCAAAGACATGTTCCACAATCAATCATATGGAATGTGGTGTTTCTTTTCACTTGATATAGTTTATGTACAATAATGTATGACACCTGGCACATCAGAGCAAGGTGTACCAAATATTCAAATGATATCATGTAAAACAAAAAAATATAGAAATAGTGTAACTATGGGACTCAATAATTGGACCAGTGGCAGCTCATGAAACGTAATATGCTGGCGTTCAGGAACAAAGAGGGATGATGAAGATGTACTGTATTCAGATCAGTGCAAAACTAGATCAAATTTAGTGTGTCACATGTAGTAGCAATGGTCAACTTGTATATTGTAGCGGCTTGCTGTAGCACTAAAGCAGTTCAGTTAAGTCTTCTAAAATATCATTATATGGTTAAAATTCTAGATTTGATTAAGTTTGCTCAATGCAGTTTTTTTCAACATTTTAAGCAAAAGAATGTCACAATTTCTATTATAATTAATTAAAGGCTAGAAGCAACTGCTCTATAGGATAAAGCCATAGTTCATGTGAAATTAAAATTCCAATCACTAATCAAAACATCACAATACAATGCTTATAAATTTTGACACACTATTGTTAAAAATATAAATATGGGATATATATTAGCATTGTGTCACTCTAACATCTACTTTACACTGTTTATGGAAACAGAGGCATATATACAAAACATACATTAAATTATATAACAGGTCAATTAAAAAATATTTGGTATATAAAAAATATAATAGGCATATCTAACATTTTGCAAGAACAAAGCAATCTAACATTAAACATGTCAAAATCATGCAAAAGCTACAGAAGGGACCAAGTGCAGATTTAATAACTGGTAGCCAATAAATAAACTATTTAAAGACATTATAGATGCTAACTGTAAATCCAAATCAAGAGGCGCATCCATTTTATTTAGAGAGAGTCTGTCAATAGAAGAATAATTAAAAAAAAATTACCCCCAGGGCAGGTATATCACATGGGTGGGAAGTATCAATAATATATCTATCACTTTAGTGAATATATACTCCCCCAATGACAACCAAGTGAAATTCTTGAGGAACATATTAAAAATAATGTATATATATATATATAAAAAAAGGCTCAGTCCTCGTCTGTGGGGACTATAATATGTTGATGAATTTTTCTTTGGTCATAATTTCCTCTTGGGAAAATCAAAACTGAAAAAGAAATTTGAGTTTACTCAAATAGTGTTAGAAAATTATCTATTTGATGTGTGGAGAATGTTACACCCATACACATGAGACTATACATTCTACTAATTGTCATTCCTTACATAACCAAAATGATTATTTTTTGGTGGAGACTGAAGTTTTGAATATAGTATACTCGGCAGAGATCATAACCTTGGCTTGGCCTGATCATTTAATGATAAGTCTAAAACTAAATGATAAAACAAAGTGTAATCAAAGGAGCCGGTGGAAAGTGGATAATAGTCTACTTAGAAATTTGGAATATACTAACTTTATCAGAGAGGAAATCGATAAATTATTTTAGTTAAATAAGGAATCGGTTTCCTCTCCTGCTCTCTTCTGGTGTGCGCATGAAGTATACGTAAGAGGAATGATGATATGTAAAAATTGTGAGATTAGAAAAAAGAGAGGGAAACCGCTAAGAGATTTATATATTCGATTAGACAGAGTAAAAGCGGAAAATAAGATTTTTCCAGATAAGATATTTAACGCCAAGATAATCGAATTAAATGGCAAGATAAAACAAATATTACAGCTTCAGATTGATAATCAACAATGGAAAAATCAACAAAATCAATACTTTATGAGCAAAAATTCTAGTAAATATTGATCACAAAAAATCAAGATACGAAGAATACAAAGTAGAATTAATGCATGAAGACGATCCGATAATCGCTTAAACTCCCATCCAAAAGATATAGGCAAAATGTCTCAAAAATACTATTCTAACTTATATAATTTAGAGTCAGAAATATTAGTAACTAACAGCCTTATTAAATTGTGATTCGGCCAATTAAAATACCTCTATATAAGCACAGAGTATATTTTTTTACAGAAGTTTTTAGTTAGTGATCTTCTATCCAAAAGCAAGGTCTTCACTAACTAAAAACTTCTGTAAAAAAAATATGCTCTGTGCTTATATAGAGCCCTTTTCAATTGGCCGAAACGCAATTTAATAAGGCTGTTAATCTTCTAAAAAAGGAATATCTAGATAAGATTACCCTTCCAAAAATAAGCGAGGAAGATTTGGTCTTTCTCAACAACACTATAACGAAAGTGGAAATAGAAAAAGCTCAAATTAGATAAAGCTTCTGGAATAGATGGATTTGGAAGCTGTTATTACAGATCATTCTCATCAAGTCTAACAATTATGCTATTTGTTTAATGAATTTAAAAATAGTGGATAGATGCCGACAGAAATGTCGGAAGTGAGAATTCTGAATATATTGAAGAAAGGGAAAAATCCAGAGGAGTGCTCTAGTTATAGACCTATCTCCCTTATCAATTCAGACGTAAAGATATATCTTTAAGATCTTGGCAGATAGATTGGGTACTGTGATAGCTAAATTAATCCACTTAGACCAGTCAGGTTTTATCCATGGCAGACAGGGTTCGGAAAACTCTAGACGCCTTACCAATATATTATCGTACATAAATAGACAGAGTCAGCTGGGAGTTTTTAAAAGAAATTATGCAGAAATTTGGTCTAGCTGAATTTGCACAGAAAACTATAGGAGCTTTATACTCCCAGGGGGATAGAATCCGGCTAATCGGATAGATTTGAAATAGATAATGGAACACGCCAAGGATGCTCACTTTCTCCATTGTTATTTCTTTTATATATTGAACCCTTGGTGGAATTAATTAGAGCAACAGCAGAAATTAAGGGGGTCAAGATCGACAAAGTATCTTATAAAATCATTTTATTTGCCGGAGATATTGTCTTGACTATGACTGATCCCGAGTCATCATTATTACATCTATCTAAAGTAATGGCAGATTATAGTAAATATTCCTATTTTAAGATAAATGTTACTAAAACAGATATTATATAAAAGAGGAATGAAGAGAGGTCTAGTGGAAAAACTGACACGGTTATATCCATATAATTGGAAATCTACATTTGTTATCCACTTACAAATAAGTTTTACTTTTAATCTGAAGAAGTTAATGACTGACAACTTGAAGAGCGTAATTGGTGAGATAAGACTATTACTTTCGGATTGGAGAGATACAAAATTGCCATGGATGACTAGGCTAGAGATCATTAAAACCTTTATATTACCGAAGATAACATACTGTCTTAGGTGCATCCCAGAAGTAGTCCCAGGATTTATCTTGAATAATATTCAATCAATGGTAGACAGATATATACATAATGGAAAGAAATTGAGAATTCGCTCCCTTATTACTGGAAAAGTATTTGAAAGAGGAGGTTTAAATCCCAGTATGTAAAAAAAAAAAAAAAATTGCACAACATTATAATGATATCTAATACAATGAGATGGAATAATACGTTGAATAATTGCATATGGAGAGATAGAGAGGAAGTATTGGTATCTTCGATTCCAATTAAGATAATAAGATGACTACCTAAATTTGAAGCTATTACATTTTTGTCAGTACCAAAGGGACTAAAAACAATAGTTAGACATTGATATAAATATAGAGAAGCCAGGAGAATGTCTTCTTATCCCTCCCTCAAAGCCCCAATTGATCTTATAAGTTATATGGGAAATGAGTATGATATTTCCTATCTTAGGAGCAAAGGAATAAAGAAAGTTGGGCAATTCTCGAACGAGATCTTAATAGAAATTCAAATCTTGATTCGAAAATACCATCTGAAAAAATGATCATTGCCAAGGAAGACATGCTCCATATAATAGGGAAATGTAGAAGAGCAATGGAGAAGGTAGAAGAAAAGTGCGAAAAAGAATTGGAGATATCAAGGCCTGACAACATATGGTATAATGCACTGCGTAGGGTTAAAAAAACAACAACAGTTATTTCCACTTCATATTTGGAGTTGTTATTCAAGGTTGTTCAGAGGTGGCATCTTTCCCCAATGGCTATGAGTAAATTCAGTAGTGATGGAAGTAATCTGTGTTGGAGGAGATGTGATAAACCTGGGACGTTACTCCACATGTGGTGGCAGTGTGACAGAATTAGACCATTCCAGCATGGTGGAATAACCAGGATGTCTGGGAGTGAGGTGGAACGTGAATTTAAGGCAATTTCGAAGACTTTCGCCACTCGAATATCACCTAAGCGATAAAAAAAATGGGCACCAAAACAAATGAAAACAAGGCTACACGACCCCGGACCGCGAAAACTACTGCCAAATGCGTAGCACTTCCACACAGGAATGAATGAACTACAAAATACACCATTTCAAATGACAGAAAATGCTTGCGAGACGCGTAACACATTAACAACATTACAAATCTACAATGGCGCTTTACACAACTAAACCAACGGATTTCCCTCGCGCACACAGCCTGTTTCTAATGCACAGTTGGGACATTCATTACACTTTATCATCAGGGCACCAACACTCAAACTGTACATTGTATGCTGACGGAAAATATAAACAGATTGTTAGCCCTTCAGGCTATTGATTGCTGGATATATTAATTACAAATAGTTAAAGTATATTAATTTATTCAACAACTAATTTAGTCATTTTTGCTTAACTAAATATAGATAAATATATATATCACTCTTTATAATGAGTGACAAAGGTGCTCAGAGGAGCAAAAGTAGATGAGAGGAGAGGCTCGCCATGAGCGCCAAAGGCACTCATTGCAAACCATGCGATGAGCAACAAAGGCGCTCAGCGCGAGGCTCGCAATGAGCACCAAAGGTCCTCACAGTACAAAAATGTTTACATTATGTGTCAAACAGCATTCCCATGGCTTAAAAATGACGGGTAATAACATTTTAACGGGCAAGTCGCTAGTACACTCATAATACGTAACAAAGATTGCCAATCATTATATTACAGTATATACATAAATATAAGTTAATAAGATACCTTTCAGGCAATAATATGTCTAGGTGAACAAGCCCCAGACCTATGACAGTATAATTTTCAGTGGGCCTCTTGATTCATCAATTTGCCAGTGCTTCATCACGGAGTACTATGTCTTTATACAAATTTCTGACATTTTCTGACAAATTATAATTTTGTTGATATTTTTTGATAAGGCTGGGCTGAGGTCATAGTAATGGGAAAGTAGTAAGGGGAGACAGATACCTGAATGAGCTTAGGGCACCAAGAAAAGATACATACCACTCTGATTTCAGGAACTTTTAATATTTAGTCCTAGAGTTTCTAGGCCAGGAATCTCCAACCATGTCTATACCGAGATCCAGTGGTGGAAATACTGTTGGTGCTGCAGGTTCCAAGCACCAGGACCAGCCACAGGGTAGGGGCCCTCTGCAAGGGGACCTTTAGCAGAGGGGGCAGATAATTAAGAGGTGATCTGATTACAGTAGGGGTCATCTAACAATAAGCATTTGCTTTTTATTGTACCCTACCCGATGTATAGAGAAAATGCAAGGCGGGCCCAAAATATATTGCACTGGAGCCCTTTATTCACTAGCCCCACCACTGATGATAAAATATTAAAAGCTACCTAGACATGTATGATGAAAAGAAAGGAAAGCACAGTGACCTTAGTGGGCACCATTAAAAATTACTTATTACATTCAATAAAAAAGTTATACCCAGATGCAGTTATCAAGAGCATATAAAACAGAGATGCACTATCCCTCAGGAAGCTGTTCATTACACATTGGAACACTCTTTACAATAAATGACAGTAAAGACTATAATGATATAATGATATAAAACTTAGCACATTTAATTTGGTTTTGTCAGGAATATACGTGAAAACTGTGTTAGTGCTATGATGAAACATAGTCATTTTAGACTGTTAAAGTATATAGCTTTTGAGCCACAATGATTTAGTGTTCTACTGTTTCAAATTGGACACAGGGAATATATTTCAGCTATGTACGGTGTATATCTATCTATCTATCTCATGGCAAAATTGCCATTCTCCTCTCTGTTTTGCTGCCATGCTTCTGTCACTTTTAATAGTGGAACACAAGTACGCAGGAGGCTTCAATATGTTCTCAAATTTTACGAAAACTTCAGCCAGTGTCACATGTAAGAGTAAAACAAAACAAACTATAAAAAACAGAACAAGCTCCTACGGAGCAATACCTATTTACTAGAATCAGTTCTCTTACTAACCAGGCCTGCATCCATCTAACCCGGAGTGGAAAAAACAAAAACAAACAGTCCAGATAATTTGTATATAGTCACTTCTGCAGCCTGCTTCTAAGCTCCACACTAAAGTCAGTGTCTTTTCAGCTGTTCACCAAAATACGTCTCTCTCAATCAGCTCAACTGGATCTGAGCTGCAATTCCTTAGTCTGCAAAAGTTCTCGACCTGCAGGTCCTCTGTCTGCAAATTCTTGTGCCTGCAAAATCCTCTATCTTTAAATTCAGCAGCCTTACACAGAAAACTGCTTGTCTCCAATCCAAGTCTGTCTTAGGCGTTTCTCTCGCTAATGGCTGAATGCAGTCCAAAAAACCCCAAAACAAAACAATCACTTCTGTCTCTGGCTCAAGCATTTGAAGTCTTTTATCAGGTGTAACTTGATTAAACTGCTCCTGCAGTAAACTCTGCAGATCTCCTGGAGAAAAAAAACCCTCTTTTATATATATATATATATATATATTGTGATCAGGATGGCCGCGTATAGCGATGGTTTCTTGAATAAAGGGCTGATACCGGCTTGAAAGTGCAGCAAATTGGTTTATTTGCAGAAAGAAAATAACAGCTGTAGCAGTAGCTCTGCTTAAAATAACAGAAATTAAACAACTACTTCTCCGCGTGGTGGGAGAATGCCACCTTGTGGCCAGGTTGTAAACAGTCCTTTAAACTTGGGAGACTGCCGTCCCTGAGACTGTTGAGGGTGCCACCTTGTGGCCAGGATACGAATAGTCTTTGAGACTGGTGAGAGTGCCACCTTGTGGCCAGGACACGAATAGTCTTTGAGACTGGTGAGAGTGCCACCTTGTGGCCAGGACACGAATAGTCTTTGAGACTGGTGAGAGTGCCACCTTGTGGCAGGACACCGGCCCGCCCTACTCTCCGAGTGTCCTCCCCCCAGGGCCCTTAATCAGAGTACTCGGGTACTCAAACCGTAGGAAAAAGTCACTTTAGAAATGCTCAGTCTTTTTCCCTGGGGGGGGTTCTTTTTCCGGTAATGGTCCAGTGACCGGAGGCTTTGAGATTATGGTACAGTCCTCTGTAATAAAGCAGTACAGGTCACAGCAGTCCACTAAATCCCACCGGTATGTGCAACAAAAGATCTTGCCTCTAACTCCAGCAGCACTGGCGGGGCTCACCCAGCAGGAAGCTTAGGACTGAGGTCCCCTTTGGTACGAACTTACTGTGTTTGCAGTCTCTCGCTCAGGCTCTGGTACACAGCAGGTCTTTTACCTCGCAGCTCCAGTTAACCGCAGGATCCCACTCACAAAGCCGCTTCTCCAGAAGTTCACCTTGGTTATCTGTGCAGTATATCAGGCAGCTGACGGTTCTCTTGGCTAGCTGCCCTTTGCAGGCTCCACACAGCTTGTCTCCTAGCTAGGCCTCAGCTTCTGGCTTTAGCTTCTACACCACTCAGGCTAGAGTCTAATTAGCAGTCTTCTCAAGCAGCACACACCCCTCTCTCTTTACTGGGACTTCCTGGGGTTTTTATAGTGTAGCACTGGACCAGGTGAAGTCAAGTGCTTTAACTCTCTGAGAGCTGGACACAAGGAGCGGTACAGCCTATGGCTTATATACCGGTCCTCTATGATTTGCCCCCGGCTTCTCCTTACATTCTCACAATACATATATATATATATATATATATATATATATATATATATATATATATCCATATACGTATATATATTTTTTTTCTGTATATATATATATATATATATTTATAGGTGTTGCATAGTTCCATACGTTGCTGTTATGTATGTTTATGCAGCTGTTGCCTCTTCACCATCATATAAACCCCATCTCTTTCCCCTTCTACCAGTGTTTTTCCTCTGACTCACTTCATCATCCTCAATTAATCCATTTTTCTCCTTTTCTCCCACCCCCTTTTACCTCCCACCCATTCTTCCCACAATGCAAATAATTTAAAAAACAGTGATTAATTCCAGTAACTTATTAATGCTGTGCTCTCACATAAATGCACTAGTTTTCTCAGGAAATGTATAAATACAGTGGCGGAGTTAGTTATTATAGGGCCCTGGTGCAAAATAATTTGAGGGCACTCTTTGAATTTTCTCTACACAGGACAGCTTCCTCTAGGAGTCAATACAAAATAAAAAATGTTTGTAGTTTGTAAAAACGCACCTTGGGAGATTAGATCACATTTTTGCACCGCTCACTTAATACTTTAAGAGTCCTCCTTCACATTAGGGTACTGCCAGTAGAAGAGGCCCCTACTGTATTGGCACTTTTCACCTAAGGCACCAGCAGTAGCTCCACTACTGTCTATAGAAATGTATCATGCTACTCTATATAAGAGACTTATCAAGTTAGCAGAACAGATACTGGCCACTGACTAATGCTAAATGTGCTCACCAGTCTTATGAGTGGTCACCAAATCAGCCCATGAAGAGAAAAGCTTGGGCTCCTGGTCTTTATAATCAACTGACTCATTAGAAGCATCACAAGCAATTTTGGACTCCACCCTGGTTTAGGTGAAGAAAGATAGAAGAAGACGAGTGACAAATGATTAAATTATCTTGATAGGAGGAACTCCTTTAGTTTAGTTAATTTCTTTATTCATCTCAAATTAAAAATTGTCAATTTTAAAATACGAACGATTAATAACAATATACAACTGTACTCTGATGACAGATAATTGCTAACTTATTATCCAACAGTTTTTTACTAAGACAGTAACTAGTCAATTTTTATTTTAGTGTCTGTAATTTTAGTCCAACCATGCTTGACAATTGTATGAAGCTTTTTTGTTTTTAAATTCAATATGACATGAAAGCCTTACTTTTATTTTGTAACACATTCTCTCCTTACTTTTAATTATTTATTGTATACATAATTAGGCAACATTGTCAAAGTTTGTTCTTGACTTTGACCTCTAGATAATAGGATAATTTGTATCTGTATTTTTTTCCTCAATTCATTATAGATGAATCAAAATAGATCTCTAATTTATGTACCTCATATCCCAATAATATGAGTCACTACTGATACCTTCTATATATCTTTTTTTCTATGTTGTTATAAAGATGTGATAAATACCTTTTTACCTCATTACTCCAATTGTAAGAATCCCTACATTTACCTCTTAATGATAAGTATGATCTTAGTACTCATACTACTTGTTTAACTTGCTGATATTTCTAGAATATTGCTAGAATATTGCTATACCATCATTTGTTGTAAATGAAATATCAATCATTTTTTAAACTGGTTTACTTTGTAACCCAAATTTTGGATCACTACTTTAACCAGCTTTTTATAAATTTATAGTAGGCTTGTTTAGTTTCAAATCTAATGTACCTCATGACCCATATTTGAGTCACTACAATAACCCTTCATTCTTATACATTTCTTTTACTACTTTGGGTAAACAAAACCCTCATGACCCAATATTTAAGATCACTACATATCAGTGGCGGCTGGTGACTTTTCAAGTTGGAGGGGCGACAGGGCGAAACATAGCCACTCCCCCTTTTTCAAACCACACCCATTTTTATAACTCCTCCCCTGACGTCATAATGACCTTTATAAGCCCCGCCCAATGACCTTATGCTTGTGAAGCCCATTGAAATACATGATCTGCAATGCAGAAATGTCAAGAAGTAAAGTAACAATGTGTTAAATTCATTGGTATACAATATAGATTGAAAAAACTCATGTGACAAGACTACAGCAATATCATAATTGCACCTATACGTATTAACAGAAAAATTAAAGGAGTGACACCTACCATTAGTCGGCTCTTCTTCTCAGGGTATTCATGTTCATTAAGTTGACCAATGAGTAGAAACAAATCTGCAGCCACATAGGGTTTGCACCTGGGGTTGAAAGAAAACAAGCAAATCAATCAGACCATTCAAGAACAAAACCATACTTTCAAAACCTTAAAAGACCAAGTGGAACCATATAGGCCCCAAACATACCTTAGAAGACCAAGTGTGACTATATAGGCCCCAAACATACCTTAGAAGACCAAGTGTGACTATATAGGCCTTAAACATACCTTAGAAGACCAAGTGTGACTATATAAGCCCAAAACATACCTTAGAAGACCAAGTGTGACCATAGGCCCCAAACATACCTTAGAAGACCAAGTGGAACTATATAGGCCCCAAACATACCTTAGAAGACCAAGTGTGGCCATATAGGCCTCAAACATACCTTAGAAGACCAAGTGTGACCATAGGCCCCAAACATACCTTAGAAGACCAAGTGGAACTATATAGGCCCCAAACATACCTTAGAAGACCAAGTGTGGCCATATAGGCCTCAAACATACCTTAGAAGACCAAGTGTGACCATAGGCCCCAAACATACCTTAGAAGACCAAGTGGGACCATATAGGCCTCAAACATACCTTAGAAGACCAATCAGCACTGCATAGGCCCAAACCAGTGGATCTTGGGATTCAAGAAAACAACAACATTTCACTTCTGTTTAGACCACACAATAATCAATGTCAAACAAACACGTTGAATTAGCATATGGATAACCATATGAGCAGTAACGCCACGCCAAGGCTTCAACAATTGTTACTGACCATTCACACACCTTTCATAGCTCCTTCAATATGCACACCCACACACCATTCATACTTTACTTACCACTAGTTATTTTTGGTAGTGAGGTGGTGCCATTTCTGAGAACTTTACGTACCCTTGAAGGTGCCTCCAATTCCTTCAAACCAATGCATTTAACCGCTACAGGGCCATGGTGCTTTTTAATTACTTTTTTGATCCTCTTCAATGTGGAGAAGCATCTTTCTGGTTCTTTAGTAGTCTTCGTTGTTGTAAGCAGGATTCCTTATAGCTTCACTCACTCTGTTAAATTATGTAGATTAAATTGATGCTAAAGTTGCTGCAGAGCAACAGCACTTGTACAGACATGGAATTCTTGCTTCCTGTACACAAGTGACAGCTACCCTTGGAAGTGCCTCCAATTCCTTCAAACCACGCCAAGGCTTCAACAATTGTTACTGACCATGCACACACCTTTCATAGCTCCTTCCATATGCACACCCACACACCGTTCATACTTTACTTACCACTAGTTATGTTTGGTAGTGTGAGGTGGTGCTGCTTAATGCAGTTTATCTTTGCACACCTTGGGGGTATGCATTCTTCTTTGCTTCAATCACTTGTATTTTAATTTTGCACGGCGATCTTTCAAAGAAGAAAACTTCTCAATGTTTTTTTCATTGAAGTGTGGGATCTCGGAAATCAGTTGCTTTTACATTGAGAGCATCGCCAATGCATTCAACCGCTCCAGGGACATGGTGCTTCTTAAAAAGGTTTTTATCCTCTTCAATGTTGAGAAGCATCTTTCTGATTCTGCAGTAGTCATTGGTGTTGTAATCAGGATTCTTAATAATTTTACTGTCTCTGTGAAATCATTCTGCAGATTAAATTGATGGAAAAGTTTGTGCAGAGCAACAGCACTTGTACAAGTATGAAACTCTGTCTTCCCATACAGAAGTGACAGCTCAGTGCGTAATTGTTCCTTCTTCAGTATTGGATATGCTTGCACGGTGTCTTCCAGAGCTTGGGTTGGAAAGCAAGTGTCATGGGTTTTATACAAGTCACTTTGAACAAGTTTGGCACTGACTAGGTGATTTGAAAATGAAAAACGTTCTTTTGCATGAACCACCACTATGTCACATACCTCTCTTGAAAGTTGTCTCAAGGTTGAGATCTCCGCACTCCGTCTGTTGACTGTTAGATCGCTTGGCAAACTTGCTTCTATCTCTTCCACAGAATTACGGATTTTCTGGATGCTGGCGACAAAGTCTTCTGTGACTTTTTTGATATAAACAGTATCCGTGTCTCGCTTCTGAAGCTGACTATAGAGGATGTCTACATGTGGCATTATTAAATGAAATAATTTAAGGAAGTAAAGGAACTCCCTGTCTTCCAGCATTCCAATGAAACCTGCGGCTTCCCGTATAGATGTTGGATCAAAGTTTAGACATGCTTCAATTGTCTGGAAACACTCAAGTAGCGCATCTCTGTTCTCGTAGATCACGTTCACGGTCCTAACGTTGAAGTTCCATCGTGTCGGTGCACCTCTTGGAAGTCTTCTACCAACTACCTCATCCAGAACTCCAGTCCTTTTTGGAGAGCGTGAAAAAAAAGATGGTATGCCGCCTATGTTTGAAAAAAAAACTCTAACTCTTCCAATCCTTGAAACTGCTTTCTCCATTATTAGGTTCAGTTGGTGAGCATAGCAATGGACGTAGTGTGCGTTCGGGTACACGTCTTTTATTTTTCTTTGAACTCCTCCTTGATCTCCACGCATCACACTGGCACCATCATAGCTTTGAGCTATGAGTTTCTTCTTGTCTTCTGGCTCTGGGAGAACAGTATTCAGTGTTTCCAGCACAACAGCAGCAATGGAGTCTGCATCCGTTGATTTCATTTCCGTGAAGCCATCAAATCTTTCCACCACTTGATGCTTCTTGTCAATGTAGCGATAGACTACAACGCACTGTGTCCTAGCGGAAATATCGGTTGTTTCATCCGCTTGGATTGCCACAAACTGGGCTTCCTTAAGCTCTTGGTGAATCACTTCCTTTATAACTTCATGCATGCAGTCCAGTAGCTCATTCTGCACGGTTTTGGAAGTGCCCTTAAACACAGTTGCAGTCTTCAAATGCTGTTCCATTGCACTATCGATACTGCCAACCAAATCCACCAGGCCTCTAAACACTCCTGGATTTAGCGATGTTTCACTCTCGTCGTGTCCTCTTAATGCCAGTTCAAAGGCGCCACAAAAGCGAACACAATCAATTATCTTCGAAAGGATGTACCGGTTCTTAGCCACTTCTTCGTTGTGTTTTTGAATGCTGACTTGGTATCCTTGGTCCAGTTGAACAGCAATGTTCGCCTGTCCAAGCATCTCAAACTTGATCCTGTTATCCAAGTGAGCTTTAGAACTTTTGTGTTTTGCCAATTTGTCAGCTAGATGTTTGACGTCAGTCACTCCAGTTTTGGTCCAAGCAGCGTCACCACCAAATAGGATGCATGGGAAACAATATAAGGACTTCCTAGAAACGCTTCCAGAAAGCCAGTCGTTCTTCTTGTACCATTCAGTATTGAAATTACGGACATATTGCTTCCCTCTATCTCTTGCGATTTGCTGCAGATTTATCTCTGGTTGGTCAGCTCCTAACCGTTTTACTTCCACCTTCTCCTCATAGGTTAGGGTGGCGAAAGGCTTCACAAGTAGAGAGTCAATAGTATTCATTTCTGATATTGATACCAATAAAAGAAAGAGATCACGGTATATTAATTTATATTATGTCACAAAATTACTTTAAAATAACAGTGTGTTGATTTCATTGGTATACATTACAGATTGCAAACCCTCATGTGACAAGACTACATCAACATCAAATTTGCATCTATACACATGGACAGAAAATTAAAGGCAATGATACTCACCAACAGTTGACTCTCCTTCTCGGGGTATTCACGTCCAGTAAGTCAACCAACGAGTCCAAACAAATCTGCTTTCACAGATAGTTTGCACCTGGGGGGTGATAGAAAACAACAAAAAAAACATTAGAAATCTCAAGACCCAAACCGTAAATTTTAAAACCTTAAAAGTCCAAGTGTGACCATATACTCACCAACAGTTGACGCTCCTTCTCGGGGTATTCACGTCCAGTAAGTCAACCAACGAGTCCAAAGAAATCTGATTCCACAGATAGTTTGCACCTGGGAAGTTATAGAAAACAAAAAAAAAAACATTAGAACGTTTAAGACCCAAACCGTAACGTTTAAAACCTTAAAAGAGCAAGTGTGACCATATAGGCCCCAACCGCCCCTTAAAAACCTTAAATAACAAATTGGGACCATATAGGCCCCAACCGCACCTTAAAAACCTTAAATAACAAATTGGGACCATATAGGCCGCAACCGCACCTTAAAAACCTTAAATAACCAATTTTGACCATATAGGCCCCAACCGCACCTTAAAAACCTTAAATAACCAATTTTGACCATATAGGCCCCAACCGCCCCTTAAAAACCTTAAATAACAAATTGGGACCATATAGGCCCCAACCGCACCTTAAAAACCTTAAATAACAAATTGGGACCATATAAGCCCCAACCGCCCCTTAAAAACCTTAAATAACAAATTGGGACCATATAGGCCCCAACCGCACCTTAAAAACCTTAAATAACAAATTGGGACCATATAGGCCCCAACCGCCCCTTAAAAACCTTAAATAACCAATTTTGACCATATAGGCCCCAACCGCACCTTAAAAACCTTAAATAACCAATTTTGACCATATAGGCCCCAACCGCCCCTTAAAAACCTTAAATAACAAATTGGGACCATATAGGCCCCAACCGCACCTTAAAAACCTTAAATAACAAATTGGGACCATATAGGCCCCAACCGCCCCTTAAAAACCTTAAATAACCAATTTTGACCATATAGGCCCCAACCGCACCTTAAAAACCTTAAATAACCAATTTTGACCATATAGGCCCCAACCGCCCCTTAAAAACCTTAAATAACAAATTGGGACCATATAGGCCCCAACCGCACCTTAAAAACCTTAAATAACAAATTGGGACCATATAAGCCCCAACCGCCCCTTAAAAACCTTAAATAACAAATTGGGACCATATAGGCCCCAACCGCCCCTTAAAAACCTTAAATAACCAATTTTGACCATATAGGCCCCAACCGCACCTTAAAAACCTTAAATAACCAATTTTGACCATATAGGCCCCAACCGCACCTTAAAAACCTTAAATAACAAATTGGGACCATATAGGCCCCAACCGCCCCTTAAAAACCTTAAATAACAAATTGGGACCATATAGGCCCCAACCGCACCTTAAAAACCTTAAATAACAAATTGGGACCATATAGGCCCCAACCGTACCTTAAAAACCTTAAATAACATATAGCCCCCCCAAAAAAAAAAAAATAATATATACATATATATATATATATATATATATATATATATATATAATATATATATATATATATATATATATATATATATAGAAAAATTGATATCAATATATCACAATAAATAAATATATATATATATATATATATATATATAAAAATTGATATCAATATATCACAATAAATAAATAAATATATATATATATATATATATATATATAAAAATTGATATCAATATATCACAATAAATAAATATATATATATATATATATATATATATATATATCAAATTGATATATATATATATATTTATTTATTGTGATATTTTGATATTAATTTTTATATATATATATATATATATATATATATATATATATATATATATATATATATCCAAATATATATATATATATATATATATATATATATATATATAAAAAATTACACATAAATATACATAAACATATACATACAACAATATATATTAATTGATATTTATTATTTGATTAATTGATGTTCTTTATTACATGGTATATTATATTGTTCATGCATTTCTATTACACTTTATTTGTTATACATATTACAGTGCTATTTTTTGGCTATACATGTTACAGGATATTATCCTGTAACATGTATATCACATAAAATAGCCCTGTAATATGTATAATACATACAGGGTCAAACAAGTTCACACTAACCTTTTTTACCCTTACAGGCTTCCATACCTGCTTGCTGATTTGCTAATTTTTTGAAGACTCTCATTGGTTGAAATCGATGTCAATCAAAAATTTCAGCCAATCAGAGTCCTTCAAAAATTAGTATATATAGCAGACCGTGGGAAAAAAACAATTAATCGCGGGAGGGGCTCCTTGTAGGAGGAGCTCTTTTAGTGTGTTTTTTTTTTTTTTTTAGAGCGTCGGTTTTTTTTTGTGGAGGCCTATTTCAATGGGCCAGAATGGATGGATGGACAATGGCTTCAATCAAGATTGGATTATTTTTGATCATTGGCTTCAATCAACATGGATTATTTTATTTTTGACCATTGGCTTCAATCAACATGGATTATTTTATTTTGACCATTGGCTTCAATCAACATGGATTATTTTATTTGACCATTGGCTTCAATCAACATGGATTATTTATTTTTCATGACTATATCCAGAGAGGACAGAAGGCCAACGCTGGAGGGGTCAATTTTACAGGTAAGTATGTGCTGTTGTTTATTTATTTTTATTTTTTAATGTTTGTTTAAAGCTGTTTATTTTTGTATAAAATGTGTTACTAACTGTACTAACAATGTGTTAGCTTACTGTTTAATTGTAATAATGTTTTTACTTTTTACTGTATTTTTTTTCCCTTCCCTTATTTTTATTTTATCTTTAGAAGTGACAGGCACATATACATGCCTGTTACTTCTAAAAATGGAATAAAAATAGGGGGGGGGGTAGGTAGTAGTTTGTTCATCCAGGGTGGGGTCGGTCACGGTCAGGCGCCCATCGGTCGCCCATAGGCCACGACCAGGGGTGGCACAGGCCTCATGGGGGTGAACATCCACCCCCATGTGGCCTGGTCAACCCCGCTCACTGCCCGAATACCCGGGGTAGCATAGGCCGCATCGGGGTGGTGCCGGGGGCCCGGTGGTGATCGGGCCTCGGGGTTGGCATAGGGCGGCAACATGGAGGTCATCAGGGGTGGCACAGGCCTCATCAAGGGGGTGATCCGATCACCCCCATGTGGGCCTGTGCCACCCCGCTCACCACCCGACTACCCCGATCCCGTGATCGGTGTAATCCGGTGGTGGCATGATGGCATAGCTAGGTTAGCATAGGGCAGGCCTGATCGGGGGTGGCACAGGCCACATGGGAGTGATGGCTGGGGTCGTCGGTGGTAGTTGGTGGGTGGCTGGGTAGGTGGCACTGGCAGGCTAGGCAGGCATAGTGGGGGACTGGGGGTAACTGGTCACCCCTAACTTTTATTAGGGGCTACTAGGGGTTTTGGTTTGGCCAGGGGCAGGGCAGGTGCCAGGCAGAGGCAGGTGTAGACTTACTGTGTTAGGCAGGCAGAGCAGATGAGTAGATTCAGCCAGGGAGGTCTCTCAGTCTCAGCGTGACCAGGGTCAGGAAACAGAAAGGGGGAAGGGACAGGGAACTGGTGGTTTTATTGACTGTATCAGTCAATCAAAATGTAAACTCGAGGCCCTATTTGCTGGCGGGCACTCAGGGCTAACGGTTTGGTTGGGTTTAGATTGATCACTTAGTAACTGGACAGCCTTCCATCATTGATTGGTCAATGATGGAAGACTGTCATTTATTAATTGATACATTTATGACCGCCCATGCATATCGTCACTGTGATGGTGGGCGGCATGCATTAACGGTCAGGGGGCCAGGCCAGGACTCATTGAAGAGAGAGAAGAGTCTAAAGGTTAGTGTACACAGTGTATAACTATTGTAATTTGATCACACAGGGTGCAGGCAGGGGGCGATAGATACACAGCATTAGTTAATGTAGCGCAAGGGTTATTTTAAAGTGACAGTGTCCCTTTTCTAACTTTACTTCATTTTTAATACTATTTAGACTTGTTGATGTAATGATGATGTACACCTTATATTTATTTGTTTTTGGGTTATACTAATACATTGTTGTGTTTTTTTTATTGCAGGGTGAAGAAAATATTTGGGGGGGCGTTTGCCCTGACGCCCCAATGGACGGGCCGCCCCTGCTACATATAGCTCTGATTCATATACATGTTTTCAGCTTAAACCAACTTTCCATAAATTAGATATCAGTTCTATGTTATGTTAATATAATTCACTACATTAACCATTTGACCTTCTAAAACTCTTTTGCTTCATTTAATGAACATAAATTCCTAAATACCTCATGACTCAATATTAATGATCACTACTTATACCTCTAAATTATATGAAAACATTACTCACAGCTACCAAATGCTGTGCTTACTTCTTTACATTACTCCTAATCGATCAACTCTATGGATTATAATATACTCCAATCGTTTGAATCACTTTAGGGCTCAGTCCATATAGTCTTTATATTTTTTTTTAGAAAGATTGTCTGTAGCTGCATATTTTATGTATGTGACTTTAAATTTAAAGCTTGCTTAAGTTAAGAAAAACTTTATTTTTTGAATAGTATCGGAGATATACCTTATCTTTTATATTAATCAAGGCTTTCATGTCACTAAATATTGCTTTGCATTATATTATTAAATATTTTGTTACCAGTTACCATCAAGCGCTGTAAACTGCACTTTGGAGGATGCAGAGACTGCGCCATCAGGTAAACACCTGTTTTTTTGACTATCCCTAAAGATATTTCTTCTTGACCGAAGTCTATCTTGGGCAAAATTTGGTAAATACATAATTATACCTAGAACTCAATTCTATATAAAAAATAAAATGATAGGTTTTGTAAAGTAGTTTTGTTATTCCTTTCATATGTCACAGAAGCGGCTGCGTTAATTCTAGGTGTCGGCAAGCAAAGTTTTACTTTTGTTGTCAGGTAAGGTTTTTTTTCTAGTGCTGTTGATATCTGTACAGGTTTCACATATTTATCTTTCAAATTGGAATGTATTATTATTATCGTTTATTTATAACGCACCAACATATTCCGTAGCTCTGTACATAAGAAAGTTCAAGACAAAGATAAACACAAATTAAACATTGCAAAGCAAGGACGACCCTGTCTTTGAGCCTCGAATCCAGTGTCCATAGCACTTTCCTAAAGCACCTTGCAGGATTGAAACTTGCAGACTTAGGCCCTCATTCAATTGCGATTTGGCCAATTGAATAGGGCTCTAAATAAGCACATAGCATATTTTTTTTTAAAGAAGTTTTCAGTTAGTGAAAACCTTGCTTTTGAATAGATGCTTACTAACTAAAAACGTATTTTAAAAAAACATGCTATGTGCTTATTTAGAGCCCTATTCAATTGGCCAAATTGCAATTGAATGAGGGCCTTAGAACCTAAAGAAACAGACAGTCACAGAACATTTATTAATAACTTATCAAATTTCAGATTGGATAGAAGACTTCCTCTGCAAGCACTAGAAATGCAAAAACAAAAATTAGCCTAAAGCTCACAAATCTGCAATCATTTTTATTATTTTTATATTTAATCTTGGTGTCATATCAATTTTGGGAATCAATAAGTTAGTACATATCAGGCCAACCACATGGACTGAAACAGTATCGCTATTCATCTCTAATATTTTGTACATTGCCGAATTCTGAGTCTGATCGCATATCGGACATCTAAACACTAATTGATTGACGTGTAACCTCCATGTTTTACTGTCATAATTTACTATTGGATGTTTCTAATCTGGTAGTTATGCCTTGCATAATTGATTGCATGGTTTATGGTTTCGGCTTTCGGTCCCAACCGGGATCCCCGCAGGGTACCCACATCAACCCCATGCTTGGGGTCCCCTGCAGTGTCCCCCACATTAACCCTTGCAGCGGGGGTCACCACTGCATTTGAAAATTTATAATTCCCAGCCGCGAGTCCTTAAAGGGCCCACGGCACACAAATGCTTACCCCTATGCCGCGGGGGTACTGTTATGCAATGCTGGGGATCCCCATTGGAAACCTGAAAGGTCCCCACATTAACCCTTGCAACAGGGGTCCCGCTGCAAGGGCTAATGCGCATTGAAAAAAATTAAATTCCCTGCCGCGGGTCCAGGACCCTCATGACACAACACAATTAACCCCTCCTCTACACTACTGTCAACACAACAATCACCATCATTGTTTCAAAATCTTCCTAAAAAAAAACACGTATTAAAAAAAATAAAAAAGGGATTTCAACTTGCCTTTATGAGATCTTTCCACTGATGCCCTCCAAATTGTGCTAAATGCACTATCCCTCTAATCCCATCTGGACCTATTTAACTCTATTTGGACCCAATAATCCTATCTAGTTCTACTTAACCCTAATTGCACCCAATAACCCTACCTGGACCAATTTAACCCTCAATGTACCCAGTAAACCTTATCCTATAAACCCCCTCATACCCTACCCTATTAACACCTACACTACCAACCGAACACTAATTACAGAAAATAAAAACCCCACCTAATTACTGAAAATAAAAAAAATCATTACTGAAAATAAAAAAAAATACTACATATAATAAAAAAGACCAGTATAAAAAATAAAAAAGAACACAACATAAAATAAAAAAACACATTACTGAAAATAAAAAAAAAACTAATTTACAAAAAAATAAAAGAAACCTAAAGTACAAAAAAAAACAAAAAAACATACAGTACATAAAAAAACATACATTACATACCATTTACCCCTAAATACATACATTAATACCCCTAACTACATACATTTAACCCCTAAATACATACATTAATACCCCTAACTACATACATTTAACCTCTAACTACATACATTAATACCACTATAAGTATAGAGCCCCAAGTGATTGGGTTAATGTTTATTGTAGTGCGGGTCCTTTAAGGACCTTTAAGGTCCTATCAGGACCCTCGGAGGGAAAGTAGAATTTTTAAATGCAGCGGGGGTTCTGATCAGGACCCCCGCTGCAAGGGTTAATGTAGGGAACCACCGGGATTGCGCATTGGTGTGCGCAAGCTCTTTAAGGACCAGCGGCGGCACATTTGACATTTTTAAATGCAGCCAAGGTCCTGATCGGGACCCCTGCATCATTGGGGGTTAATGTGGGTACCCTGCGGAGGCCCCAATCGGGACCTATGCATTATTGGGGGTCAATGTGGGGAGCCTGCGGGAGTACTCAGAGGTTTCATGCCGTCATGATGACGGCCTCCACTCCTATTGGCTGACAGTGAGCAGTAGCTACAAGCTTGAACTCACAAGCCCAGCTCTGCTTGCTGTGGAAACCTGGGTTTCCAATTTCGGATATCGGGCAGCGAGTCTTAGTTTTGGCTAATTGAATAGCCTCGAAACTCACTCGCTGACATGTGGCCATCGGCAAGTGAGTTGCGAGCTGGCAATTGAATGAGGCTATTTGTATGTAACAGATGCTGTAGGTAGTAGTAATTGAATAGTAGTAATGAAATCGAATCCGCTGTAGGTAGTAGTAACTGAATGGTAGTAAAGAAATCTAATCTAGTTACAAGAACCCTCTCTGTTTTGTAAATAGCTTAATCAAGTAACTCAAGACTATAACCACATTCAGTTGAGATCCGTAAGCCCGTAAGTGAGCTTGCAAGCGAATTTCCCTATTCAATTGGCGTCTATTTGCGGTCTCGGAATGACTTCCAAGTTACGGGCTTGAAAAAATGTTGATGATTAAACTTGTAAGTTACAGCCTCCAGAAGCTTTTGATCTTTCACTTTTGCAAGGCTAAATTTGCAAATCGCTATTCAATTGCTCAATTTCCCCAAGCCCACAAATGTTTTCACACCTATAAACGTCAACAGAAGGAGAAAATCCCACGAGTGCTAGAGAGGACCCGCAAGGGGGTTAAACACCTATTCGTAGCACTGTAAATGCAAATAAAAAATCAATACTACACTGTAAATAAAGGGGGAAAGCGATGATAGACATTAAAATTAGTTGCACAACAGTCCCAAGCCCGCAAACGGCAAGAATTCAGATTTATTTTTTATGTTTCATTTCGTGGTTAAATTGATCTCGGGTATCAATGAGTTAATACATATCAGGCCACCCAAATGGACTACAACAGTATTGGCATTCATTTTCATAATTCTTTATTTTGCTGGTTTGCGAGTCTGATAGCATATCGGACCTCTGAACCTAATTGGATGACATGCAACCTCCATGTTTTACTGCCGTAATACTCATATTTTCTATTGGCTGATTCGAAATGGGAGGTTACGGGCTTGCTTAATTGATCATGTTCGAGCTGTGAAGTGCTCCGAAACAGTGCATAATTTACGGTCTTTGTTTGGGGCCTGTAACTTGCGGCCCTGAGCAATTGAATGGCATCGCAATCTGAGACCAACAGGATCCCGCAGAACACTTGCAGACATTCGGCTGTCAGGCGATTGAGTTGCGAGTCTCAAGCTAAATGGAACCCTTTGTCCACAATAAAAAACATTATTGCATATATTAGCCACTACATTTTACACTGTATTTAAAGGTATATGGAAGTTTCCCTGTTTGTACCTTTTTCGAATCTAAGACATGCTGCTTAAATCAGACACACGCATCAGAGTCATGCTATACACAAAGGCCCTCATTCTATTATCGGCCGCAAATCGGCCGCAAAGCTGCGATTCCTTGCGGGGCTCCCGTTACCTTGCAATTCAATTATACGGCGCCGCAAGGTTATCCCCTTACGGCCGGCCGTATATCTTGCAACCGGCCATAAGCTCAGAAATCTTTAAAAGCAAAAATAAATTCAAGACGGCACTGTAGAGCTCTGTAAATGCTATGGATCATAATGGGGGACATGAGGATTAATAGCAACCCTCTCTCAAGCTTGCACATCAGCCCAAATCCGAGATTACATTAACTGTTTATTTTCCGGCCGCAGCGTGGGCGGGTCTGAGGTGCTCCAAGCCCTCTGGACTTTTTCCATGGATATTTGATATAAATTCAAATAAAATGTATTTACGGATTTGAGTGTAGGGGAATGTTGTGCTATGAATGCTAACACCTACAATCACTTTATAGTCTCCTCAGAGTGCAGGATGGCTTTATTATGGCTTTATAATGTGCTTAATTGTGTGCCTGCGGGACCTTTTTTTCTGCAAGTAAGCTGCGGCTCGGTTTTAGCCTTGCAGAGAGGGTTCCCGGAGCAATTGAATAGCAACCAGGATTTTCTTGCGGCCGAAACTCTTGCGGCCGTTTAAGATCAAAGGCTTTCCTCCGGCGCATGCGGCCGCAAGGGATAACAAGGCGCCGGCCGCAAGCCTGCCGGAATCCCCGGCCGGAAGGGAATAGAATAGGCAAATAGCTTGCGGCCGGTCCTTGCGGCCCCGCATCTCCTACGGCCGATTACAGAATGAGGCCCATAGAGATTTATTTTATTTAAAACTACAACTTGTTTTCCACAACCCCAGAGCTGCTGACAAAGGCACAGTGTACCTCCCAATAAAAACACTAGATTTAAGTACTTTTTTAACTTTTTACTAACCTTCAAGCCAACAGCAGTAGCTCAATGCAGAAATCTACAGATTAGTGTCTTGCTCCTCCTGCTTCCTTCTACAGGGGGACTACATATTGCATGATTACTTCCAGCACAAACTGACATCACTGATTGTTACAATGTATTAAAATGTATTAGCTACAGATGATTAGCAAAATGAAATTATGAATGTTATACTAATTTTAGCAGAGATATCCAGGGGTATTAACTAACAAAAGAAACTGCTTGCAAACTCAAGAGATTTAGAAAACATCAGGATAAGTTTTATAATGTTTATTTTGGTATTTTTTTTCATGCAAAAAATGTTTTCACATGGTACCGATTCTCCGCTATCAGATGCACTCATAATCGAGGAAACTTAAATATGTCTTTAATTATTTAGATAATGGCCACTCTTTTATCATACCCTATTCTGATTAATTGCTACATGAACCAGTCAGAACAGGGGGAAAATAGCTCTAAACCAGCTTTAATCAAGAGCAGGGAGCATATCACAGTAGCAGGTACTCACAAAGGATTACATATTAGAGTTTGTTACAAGCAGTGAGTAATCTGAACATGTAAGACTTTTAAACATATGAATTCCTGCGGTAGCACAAGACATTTTGAATATATTATTTGAAACCATAAGCAGAAATGACTATACAGAAGGTAGCAATTATGTATTTATTTTATACTTTGCATTTACGGGTATGGGTTCAAAGAAATTCAAGGCATTAGTATATGTCACCTATTGCAATCATTTTAATCTGTAAAGATTTTTGTATAAATTGCATGGTTTCACAACTTGTATCTTGATACCATGACCCTCACTCAAATGAGCCGTTTTGTCGGCTCACAATTGGAGGTTGCAATCTATTTTGCTATTCAATTAGCTACTTCTTGTGGGCTCCGATCGAGTTACTGACTCCGAGCTTTGATTTATAGCGATTATCAAAATCGCAAGTGAATGCCCTCCAAGCCTTTATTCTATCAATTTCACAAGGCTAAAATCGCAAAGCGGTATTCAATTGCTCTGATTCCTTCTTGCTAAGCCATCCGTCAAGCCTGCAAATGGCCAAACTCGAACCATAAGTTAATGGTACCAAGGAAGACTCACAAGGGCTTTAAAAGCCCTTACGTATGCTCCCCCGAAATATCCCCACTGCTCTTAACCCCCCACTCCTAAATTAAACCCCCATGATGCAGGGGTCCCCACATTAACCCTTGCTGCTGGGGTCACAATTGGGACCGCTGCAGCATTTAAAAAAATAAATTTCCTGCCTTGTGGCACCTAACATTAACCCTGCCTATGCTGCGGTGTCTCCATTGGGACCCCTGCAGGGTCCCCACATTAGCATTTCAAAATTTTAATTTTCTGCTGAGGGTCATTAAAGGGCCCTGGCACACAAATTGTTAACCCCGGCTTTAAGTACACCCGCGGCACCTAACATTAACCACCCCAATGCTGCGGGGTCCCCATTGGGACCTCCACAGGGTCCCCACATTAACCCTTGCTGCGGGGGACCCCCGCAGCATTTAAAATTCAAATTTCCTACCTCAGAGGTTCCTACCGCAGAGGACCCGCGCTAGAAATTCTTATTAACCACTGTCTAAAATTAACCCTGTATACAGACCCCCATGAACCTCTGATTAACCCCATTAGTCCCATAAGGGTCGATATAGACCCTTATGGGACAATAATTAACCCTCACATATAAGTGCCATGAGGGTTCTCCAGGACCCTTATGATACTAAGTCTAAGCACTACCCTACACTACACTATTATCCATCCCAATAAACTGATAAATCAAAACTAACCCCTCTAAATAATTAGGCCCCTCTAAGTAATTAACCCCCCTCTAAGTAATTAGCCTTATTTAACCCTCACCATACCTAATTAACCTATCACTAACTACTTAACCCTATCTAGGCCCAGTTATCAATATTGAGGCTTATTACCCCTAACTGGACCGAATTAGCCCTGGCTGGACCTAATTTCCCTTAACTGGACCTAATTACCCCTAACTGTACCTATTAAACCCTAACTGTACCAAATTATCCCTATCTGGACCCAATAAACCCCTACCCTATTAACCCCTATCCTACCCTAACCCCCCTCTACCCTACCCTATAAACCCCTGAACTACCCACCTAACCCCCTAATAAAATCTCTAAATCCCCTCCAAGTACAAAAATTCTTTAAAAAACACATTACAGAAGATAAACCCCCCCACTAAGTACGAAAAATCACGAACGACTAACTACAGAAAAAAAGCACTACAGAAAATAAAAAAGCATTACAAAAATCAAAAATCTTACACATAAAATAAAAACCACTATCCAAAAAAAAAAAACTTACAACCTGTTGAAAGAAAAGGGTTAATTCCACTGACCTAGCCAAAATGACCCTCCAGTTGTGTCCATCAATACCCTGGTCTTCAGTCTTCTGTGCCAGGAAAGGCCCCTCCAACAATGTCCCAACGTCCTGTAACACCTACAAAACAAAAGACACATTACAGTAAATAAACATATCCTGACAACCTGTAATAAAAAAAAGGGTTAATAGTCTACTGACCTGGCCAAAATGCCAATCCAGCGGTGTCCATCGATGCCCTCGTCGTCGGGTCCTCTGGGCACTCCAACAAAATCCAGATGTTGTAAAAAAATAAAAAATACTAACAAAGCTCCTCCCAAATGGTGGTTCCCACACATGTCCTGATATAAAAAACTAATTTGCGCATTCTGATTGGCTGATATAACGGTCAAACATATTTCAGCTATCAGAACCCTCAGATGCTTGTAGACAATCAGAATGTAATAAATAAGTAATCAACCCCCTCTAAGTAACTAACCCCCTCTCAGTAATTTACCCCCTCTAAGTAATTAACCCTATTTAACACTCACCATACCTAATTAACCCTAACCTAACCACTTAACCCTATCTAGACCCAGTTATCCTTATCTAGTGCTATTTAACCCTAACTGTACCCAATTACCCCTAACTGGACCTAATTAACCCTAACTGGACCTAATTACCCGTAACCGTAATTATTTAACCCTAACTGTGCCTGTTTAACCGTAACTGGACCTAATTACGCTTAACTGGACCTAATTACCACTGCCTGGACCTATTTAAGCCTGATTGTCTACAAGCATCTGAGGGTTCTGATTAGCTGAAATATGATTGACCGTTATATCAGCCAATCAGAATGCACAAATTCGTTTTTTATATCAGAACATGTGTGGGATCTACCATTTGGGAGGAGCTCCTTTAGTATTTTTTATTTTTTTACCATGTCTGGATTTTGTTGGAGGGCCCGGAGGGCCCGAAGACCAGGCATCGATGGACACCGCTGGATTGACATTTTGGCCAGGTCAGTAGACTATTAACCCTTTTTTTTATTACAGATTGTCAGGATATGTTTATTTACTGTAATGTGTCTTTTGTTTTGTAGGTGTTACAGGATGTTTGGACATTGTTGGAGAGGCCTTTCCTGGCACAGAAGACTGAAGACCAGGGTATTGATGGACACCACTGGAGGGTCATTTTGGCCAGGTCAGTGGACTAATTAACCCTTTTCTTTCAAAAGGTTGTAAGTTTGTTTTTTTTGGATAGTGGTTTTTATTTTATGTGTAAGAGTTTTGATTTCTGTAATGCTTTTTTATTTCCTGTAGTGCTTTTTTCTGTAGTTAGTCGTTTGTTATTTTTTGTACTTAGTGGGGGGGGGGGTTATCTTCTGTAATGTGTTTTTTTAAAAAAATTTGTACTTAGTGGGGATTTAGAGATTCTATTAGGGGGTTAGGTGGGTAGTTAAAGAGGTTTATAGGGTAGGGTAGAGGGGGGTTAATAGAATAGAATAGAATAGAATAGGGTTAATAGGGTAGGATAGGGGTTAATAGGGTAGGGGTTTATTGGGTCCAGATATGGATAATTTGGTACAGTTAGGGTTAAATAGGTACAGTTAGGGTTAAATAGGCACAGTTAGGGGAAATTAGCTTCAGTTAAGGGTAATTAGGTCCAGCTAGGGGTAATTAGGGCCAGTTAAGGAAAATAAGGCTAGATAGGGATAACTGGGTCTAGATAGGGTTAAGTAGTTAGTGATAGGGTTAATTAGGTATGGTGAGGGTTAAATAGGGCTAATTACTTAGAGGAGGTTAATTACTTAGAGGGGGTTAATTATATAGAGAGGTTAATTTAGATTTATCAGTTTGTTGGGGTGGATAATAGTGTAGTGTAGGGTAGTGCTTAGACAGTGTCATGGGCGTTCTGGAGGACACTCATGGCACTTATAGTGTTAATGTCAGGGTTAATTATTGTCCCATAAGGGTCTATATTGACCCTTATGGGACTGCTGGGGTTATTTAGAGGCTCATGGGGGTCTGTATATAGACCCATGAGTAATGGGGTTAATTTTAGTCAGAGGTTAATTAGAATTCATAGAGCGGGGCCTTTAAGGACCTTTAAGGACCTGCGAGGTGGAAAATTAGAATTTTAAATGCTGCAGTGGTCCCTATTGGGGTGTAGGATACCCTGCAGGGGTGCCAATGGGGACTCCACTGCAGGGGGGGTGTTAATGTTAGGTGCAGCAGGAGTACTGTAATCATGGGGTTATATTTGAGGGTTTGCGGGTCGAATCGCTGACGGGCTCCATTTCTATTGGCTATTTCTTTCTAGAGAGTTACGAGTTTCTTAAGAAAAAATAAGAACAAATCTCTAAGTGAAATAGAGTAAATAATGATATCAAATGTGTGTTCCCAGTAACTCTGGATCCTCTGAGTCTATATCCAGTGTACTAAAAAACACCTAAGACTCTATTTTGAAATATGTAGCAACTAGTTACTACAAAAGAAACAAAATAAACTTTATTAGAGAAAAAAAATGTGAATAAGATATATTTACAATGTGTGTAATAAAATATATACTAAGGTATATCAAACAGCAGGCATATAAAGGGGGAAACATACGTTGGGACCTTAGCAGCAGGCTACAGGGGACAGTCTATCCCCATTGGTATGTAGAAATGCTGATTTCTGCACCATTACAAGGTAATGAGAGGGAAAAAAAATTGTTTTCTGTTTTGAAGCATTTTTTGGTGCAGTAAATTAATTGTGAAGACCACCTAACCTATTACTTGTGGAAGGGAGGGTCTTTCTTGATTACAGCATTGTGCTGTGTTATCAAGACTACTAAACTAATTTTGACAGTGGATATTATCTATGGTGTCTCATTTTTTTGAACTTACTTCAGCTTATGGGACGGTGAGTGCGTTGTCACTTTTTTCTCCCATGGGAAACATAGAGATCCACCTGTTTTAGTAACTGCAGCAACTGTTGGCCGCCATCTGTCCTCTCAAATAGACAGGTGCTGACCTTATAACTAAATTACCATACGTGAGTACTCACATTATTACTTTGGGGTTTACTCATTAGACTGTACCCCCCCCCCCCTTTATATGCCTGCTGTTTGATATACCTTAGTATATCTTTTATTACACACATTGTAAATATATCTTATTCACATTTTTTTTTTCTCTAATAAAGTTTATTTTGTTTCGTTTTTAGTAACTAGTTGCTACATATTTCAAAATAGAGTCTTAGGTGTTTTTTAGTACACTGGATATAGACTCAGAGGATCCAGAGTTACTGGGAACACACATTTGATAGAGATACGAGTTTGCTTAATTGATCATGTTCAGGCCCCGAAATGCTACATAGGACGGCATGGTTTCCGATATTTTCACTATCGGACCATAACTTCTGGCCTTGCCGAATTGAATAGCTTCACAATCGGAGATCGAGTTGCGAGCCCTGAATTGAATGAGGCTCCATGTGTCTAAGGGCCCGATTCAATTGCCCAATTCGTAAATTTATACACACTTAAAATGACTCTTAATATTGCTACATATTAGGGAAATATAATGAATTCTTAAGTCAATAGAATGCATATAAACATTTATAAAAAAAACACCCAAATCCAAACTTATGAGTTCAAGTAATTTGCAAGTAGCTAATTGAATAAGGCTATATGTGTCTCACAGGTGATACCACATTGGCTCATTAACTGGAATTCCATTGCTCCTTAAAACATAGGTACAAGTTTGCAAAGCCTTATGCTACATCTTTCAGCACAAAAAGCTTCTTAGACTGCCTCCTATAATCCTGGTACTAGATGATTATTTAGCCTTCAGGAAAGTGCAGTCTGTGCATCTTTTTTGAAAAAGCTGCTGTGCTGTTTTCCGCCAGAATAATTAAAAATTCTGTACTCAAGGTCCAGAGTAAGTCTCAGGTGCTCACAGACATTTTTGAGTTGTGTATCCAATACCCGGCAGGGATATTAGTCCAATAAATTCCACAGTGTGTATTTAAAGACAGGCTATTATTAACTTTGCAGATTATTCATAAGTGAGTTACAGCACATTTGTAATACAGAATTCCTCTCTTCTGGCACTAAATTTAAGAGAGCAGCATTACCTGGACAAAAGCAGGATATGCTCTGTGAGGTACATGTAGAAATATTTTGAATATGGTCTATTTGCTACTTTGGCTATGTTAATCATACCCAACTATTATAATTTCTAGTATAGCTAAATTTAATGTATCTCTCATCAAGCTCCTGTTTGTGTCACTGTTCCACATCTGTGTGATAATTAATGAATTAATAAAATCATAAATTAATATACTTTACCTATTTGTAATTAATATTTGCAGCAAGCAATATCCTGGAGAGCTAACAATCTTTTTTGATTTTCCTGCAGCATACAATGTACATTTGCACTCTTGCTTAGCTGTGTAAGGTGTGTCAGCAAGTGTGTAGTGTAAATAGGTTGCGTGCCCAAGGGCAAACCGTTTGTTTAGCTGTGTAAGTCTGCATTTTGTAATGGTAATATTATTAGTTGCAAGTTAGATTGTGTATGTGTTACGCGGGTGAGGATCATTTTGCGTCCTCCCTAATAGTGTATTTTATACCTCGTACGGGCTTGTGCAAAAGTCTTATGTGTCTGATGTTTTTTTGCATGTGTATAAGTAGGCTGTGTGCACGATCACAAAGTGTCTGTTTAGGTGTGTAATTCAGCATTTTGGATTGGTAATGTTATTAGTTGCAAGTTAGTGTTGTGAAATGGAGGCAATTGTCTATGTGTTAGGCAGTTGTGGAGCATAGTGTCCTCCCTAATAGTGTATTTTGTACCCCGTACAGTCTTGTGTACAAGTCTTATGCGTGTGGCTGGTTTTTGCCTGTTTATTGATCGTGTAGCCTCATTTTGCTTTTTTTCTGCCGCCATTTTTTTTGTTGCTTAGGCAATTTTTGTGTGTGGAAACTCTGCAAATTGTGGTTCAATTGACTCCCAGACGTTGTGGCTGTCCCCTCCGTGCTGTGAGTGATGTTTATTTTTGTATTTTTGTTAATTTTGGTGTTATTGTTGTATGTGTGCGGGTCGGACGCTAAGTTCGTATTTTTGGACCTCGTATTTGTATTTTTTTAAGTGCCGCGGGTCATATTTTTTGTGTGTAAGTATTGCTTTCCTTGTTGGAAGTGTTACGGGACGTAATTTTTGAATGCAATTTTTTTCACACTGCTGCGGTTCTCGCATTATGAATTGTGTATTTGAGTTTTGTGTTGATGTGTGGTTCCGCGGGTCGTAGGAATGAGCGCCTATGGTGCTCTTCTCCACCAGTGCAGTGAACGCCTTTGGCGCTCACTGCCTAAGTCGTGTGGGGTCGTAGGGATGAGCCACTACGGCGCTCATCTTCCCCAGCACAGTGAGCGCCTTCAGCGCTCCCTGCCAAAGTCGTATGGGGTCGTAGGGATGAGCTTTGCGAGGGCTGCAGTTGTGGCGGGCTCGCTATGCTGACAACTATATATGTGACAAGCGACTTGCCCGTCAAAAAATGACGGCAATGTGATGTATATGTTTGTCAAGTTGTTTAGTTATTAACATATATTTTTGTCACTTGTAAGTATTTTAATATGAACGTGTATTTTTGTAAAATGTTGATGTAATGGTTTTTTAAAATGTAATTTGTATCTGAAGAATTGTTAACTTTAATATACATTGAATGAATAGGAAAGCAAAAAGTAAAAAGCCTTCTTGAAACGTCCCGAATTTTAACATGAAGTTTAAAATATATGTAAGCAATAACCTTCAAAGTATATATTTTTAAACTTGAACTTTATTTTTTATGTAAGTTTAGAAGTTGACAAAACATTGGTATAATTTTGAACATTATAAACAGGAACATAGTGAATACATTTTGTAACCTAATTTTTTATTAAAAGTATTAACATTTGAATGTAAAAACAATTGACCTTTAAATTAATCAGTATTAAAATGCAATTTCTATCACAATAATTGTTAACTTGAATATACATTGAATGTAGAGGAAGGCATACAGTAAAACTCTCCTTAAAACGTACGTAATTAAAGTAATTCATTACTGAGCACATAAACTGACGATAAACATTAATGTAGGTAGTAATCTTAAGATAACAGACAATATTTACATTGTGACTTAAAAGGTGCTTAACCTCTTAACATCCACTTTGTAATCTGTTGAATGAAATAACTTGAAATTATATTTTTTAAACTTGTAACATTAGAAACATTAACATAGTGACTTAACATTTTAACATAATTTTTACTAACAATGCAAGGCAAGTATTTTGTGAGGCGAATCATTCATAAACAGTACTTCCATTAATTATGACTGAATTAAACAACCAATTGTTATGTATTTTGGAATGCTTTTTAAAAAATTTGGCATCTTTAATTTGTATCCTGCAAAGTTATAGTACTTCATAGTAGACAATGTTTTTAGTAAAAATACGTCCATCTTTTAATAAATCACCTTGACTTTCATTGTTTTCAATGTAAACTTTAATAGCCTGTGGATTTTTGCACCGTGACAACGCAACGTACAATTGACCATGTGCAAAAACTGGTTCTTCCAAGAAAATACCCACAGATTTGAAAGTTTGACCTTGTGATTTATTAATGGTCATGGCAAATGCCATAATAATGGGAAATTGTCGTTCTTTGATGTATAAAAGGGAGACTACTTTCACTTGGTGCTAAATCTATTTTTGGTATGAAAACTCTCTCTCCTTTATGGGTCCCAGTTAAAATTTCAGCATCTATAAAATGGTCCTTTAATTGTTGAACAATTAATCTTGTGCCATTGCATAGGCCTTTTTTGGGGTTCATATTTCGCAGTAACATGATAATTGCACCTTTCTTTAGCTGCAAAATATGTGGTGGCATTCCAGAAGGAGTTAAAGAGTTTATGAATTCAGTTGAAAAGTTTGCCTGACTTTCATTGTCATCAGCAAGTACAGAATCAGCACTGTGATAATTTCTTTGTGGTGCATTAATTTTTTTAAAGATTTCATTATTGAGTATTAATGCATCTTTATTTTTACATGTCAGTATAACTTGGTTGGCAAGCTCGGAATATTCTTCGTTATTTATGCTCCCTTCAAATATAGCCGATATAATATCTTGTTGACAAATCATATGAGGTGGGATCTCTACAGTGTCGTCAGGTAAATGTAGTATTTTTTCTGTTCTGCCTTCTCCAATTTTAATAAGCCAATCATTGAAATCAATTTGGCCTTCTGATCTCATATTTTGTTGCAGTTGAAGATGGGTAAAATGTTTCCATACTGTACTTGACTTTATACATGTTTCGATAATGTCAGTTCGATTTCCATGTACAACGACAGGTAATGTTTGTCTAAAATCGCCACCCAACAACATTACCTTTCCACCAAATGGAAAAATATTATCCATGACTTCACGAAGCAAACGGTCAATACATTGGAGGGCATAGCATGACATCATTGTGGCCTCATCTATTATAATTAATTTACATTTCTTCAATTTCTTTGCTTGTAAGGATGTCATGCGAATATCTGACACAGAATTTTCTAAAATAGGCACTGGCAGTTTAAATCCACTATGAACAGTTCTTCCACCTTCTAATAAAAGTGCAGCAATTCCAGTAGTGGCAAACGCCATTGCTATTTTACCTTGTGCTCGTACTGAACTCATTAATAAATTGTACAAATATGTTTTTCCTGATCCGCCAGGTCCATCAAGATAGAAATAACGCTCTGTCACCATGTCATCATCTATAGCATTTTTAATGGCATGAAATGCTTGCAATTGTAGTGTATTTAAAGTTGCAAGTCTTTCTTCTGTTCTTTCTGCTTGTAGTTGAATGTCATAGTCTTCAAAGTTAATGTCATCTATAAGACCTGGATCAGGCAAATTAAAACTTGCACAACTTAATCCATGAGTTAAAAAGACTTCTTGGATTTCCATTAACGCTTTTAAGTGTGCAATGGGTTCATTGTATCGTCGCATAAAGTCTTCAGCCATATTACTTTTAAAAGTCTCCCACAAAGCTAATGCATTTGGAGCATTTGAGAAGATACAAATAAAAGCAAATTGTTCTCTCATCTGTCGTGGCATTTGACATTGTGCTGCTTCTTCTAAACATCTTTCCCACTCTGTATCATCAGCGAGTAAGTTTCTATGTCTTGCAGCTAAATGGAAGGATTCATATACAATGTCATTAACAGTTCTTAATTGTTCAAAACTTTGTGCTCCTGGAACATTTAAAAGTAATATCCGTAAGCAAAAACGTTCAACATCTCTTGGACTGACTGTGTAAATTCTTGGAATAATTTTATTGCCTCTGGTTTTTCTTGGTCTCCATAATCCATTCACAAAAACATAGTGATATGGAATTTCAATATCTAAGTATTGTGTTGCTTCAGCATCAGTGGAATTTAATGCAAACCATGCAGTTAGTGTAGTGTGACGATCTTCACTTTGGGCCAATGCATTCATTTCATTTCCAGCATGGAAATAGACTAAATGTCGTTGTGGCAAATGTACTGCTAACCTATATACTGCATGTGATCTATCATGCATTTCAAATTTTAAAAGCCGCCACATAGTTTCTGGCGCACTGACATAGCGAGCATCTACATGAGATGCAAGTTCATCATGTACTAACTCACTACTTTCAGGGTTGTCTGCACTTTTGACGACTACAGTAGCTGCATCGTAACCTTTGTAAATATATTTGTAGACATATTTAATGGATTTGATGGAAGTGCAGGCTTCTACGTTGATGTGGGCGTTGTACTTCATGAGTAAATGTGGATTGTAGGGTACTACATATCTATTGTCCACTTTTTTTCCACGAATAATGGCTCTATCTCCTTCTCTTCTTTTATAAAGTGGATATCCATCACAATTGGCATAGGTTTTGTCTCTATAATCTTTTGGAAATTCTTTGGAACATTTATTATTTTCCATACATGGTGATTGTGGATTAAGGTCACCACAGGGTCCATGAATCATGCGATGAGTAACAATCTCATATAGTCTACCATATAGTTCTGGATCTGGTAGTTCAGCAACAATGACTGCATCCACTTTGTCCGAAGTATCTAATTTATCTTTTTCTTGAAGTATTATTAGAAGATGTGCATGTGGAAGGCCTCTTTTTTGAAATTCAATGGTATATACATAAGCAAGACATTTGCCAAATAACTGATTTATAGTGAAGTCACGTATTAATTCATTTAATTTAATCTTAAAAACTCTGGCTACTAAATCTGGTCGATCTGAAGCAGTATGTCCAAAAAGTAGATTTAGTGTAATTTCTGGCCATTGTGGATTACATGTAAATGTCACAAATAAATCGGGTTTGCCAAATTTAGTGACAATAGCCATAGCATCATTGTATCTTTCTCTCATATTCCGAGGAGATCCTTGAAAGGAAGATGGTAAAATGATGGCTTTGCCAGCTGTCATGTCTCTGCTTGTAGCCACTTCAGCAACATAGTCCATTAATCCAGAATATTGTTCTACACAGAGTTTATCTTGTTGATATTTGATAAAGTTTAAATTATTTGCCTCAACTTGCAAATATGAATCAATAATCCATTGTTGTGTTAGTTTCCCACCACATAAAATTGGATTAAATACATTGCGAATGGCAATTTGAGCTACTTTAAATTCAAGCATAGAAACATTATTTCGGATTCTGGCTTTAGCATTTGGGTAACTGGGAAGAGTTAATTTTGGTTGCCAACCTGCTTCTCCGTGTGGGAAAAAGATGGGATATGTCATTGGATCTAAATTTGGACTTAAGATACTCATATTAATAAACGGTTGCTCCTCATTTCTGGGATATATTCGAATGTCTCTTTGAAATGGTGGTTCTCCTTCATCATTCTGAAACACCATTGCAACCTCATTTGATGTTGGCAAGTTATAACGACGTTTATCAGTATGTCTGTCTCTTTTAAGCACCATATTAACCTTCGGCATTGGTAATTGATGTCTTTGTGCATGAAGTAGTTGTTCATTTTCTACTTCTGCCAATTTTTTATAAGCTTTACTGTAGGGATTGTTGTCCATAATGTTATTTAGCTCTATAAAAACACTGTGTAAGCATTTTTTATTTTCTTCCATCTGCATACGTTGGTCAACAGCTTCCATTGTATCTAGGACATATAGTTGAGCGAATTTTCTTTGATTTCCTTCCTCTGGATGTAAATGGGAAGTGCGATGATAAATTTGTCCTTGGACTCTAAAACAGTAAGGACCATGTCCTGGTACATTAGCAGCTAATGTTGCCCCCATGGATGCAAAGGATATGGCACTATTGTAGGATCTTATGTTTGGTTTAAAATTTTTGTAGTTTGGAAAAGTAGGTTCAGTCATAATGTTTTGTAAATAGAGAGGAAATTGTTACCTTTCTGGAAGTTAGAACTTGCCTTTTTGACAGCAACTAATAAATTGGCCATCTCTGGGTCTCTCCTGTTTAAAATAATAAGCCTCACAAAACTGACATTGAGTAGTCATGTCCCCACAACTATGAACCTCTACTGCTAAAGACTTGAGTAGAGGACAATTTGCAAAGCATATAGGATTTTGACTTTCATATTCATCAGGTGAAATGTCATATAATGTTTCAACAACAGGTTCTAAATGCTTTGTTTTTTTCGTGGCTTTTCTTGGTATATGTCGTATTGTTTCAGGTAAAATGTCATCTGATGTTTGAGCAACAGGTTGTAAATGCTTTATTTTCTTTGTTGCTTTTTTTGACATATCTTTAATTTCTGCAGGTGACAGTCTTTTGCTTGCAATTCTTTTGCGTTCTTTTTCTCGTCGAATTTCCTTCTTCTCCGGTGTCTGCTGGCTGTCTGCTCTCTGTCGTCGTTCTCTAGCTTGGTGTCTTTTCTTTTCTTGTTTACTCTCGTTATCAGCCATGTCTCGTTATCTCGTTATCATTAGTTTATTTTGAGATGTTAAGTTGTTTTTCATGACAAATTGTTATCAACAGTGTGTTTACATTTTATACGTAATCAATTTCAATGGGGTCAATTGAATAGAAGTCTAAATAAGGCCATCAGATAATTATTTAAAGAAGTTTTTATTTATTAAACATGTATCCAAAAGCAAGTGTTTCAGTAACTAAAAAGGTATTTTCAAAAAGATGTTATGTCCTTATTTACAGCACTATTCAATTTGTCAAATGGCAATTAAATTAGGGTTTAGGACTGGAATGTTACAATGACAAATTGTATAGATTCTGTGTTTTTAGACTTTTTTGGACTATGCAAATTTTTTTTTTAAGTTTACATTGAAGTTTGTATTTACTGTTAAAGATTATTGGCCCTAAAAGACAAATAAGAGATAGATGAAAAATGTGTTAGTTATATTTTTTCAACAGTTATAGTTACCGGTGGTTTATTTTAAATTTTATTTTCTGTTGACATCGATGCAAAGCTAAGATCTTTATTTTTTTTTTCTCTTTTTTTACTTGTTATACTGTACCTTGGTTGAAGTTTGATTTCAAGCAAAATTCTTTGTTGGTCCTGTGTTGAAAGCCTTCGTCCGATGGTCTGGTCCTGTGTTGAAAGTCCTCGTCCGATGGTGTAGTCCTCTGTTGAAAGTCCTCGTCCGCTGGTCTGGTCCTCAGTTCAAACTCCTGTTCCGATGTTCTTGACGCAGTATCTGTTCTAAAATAAAAATGAAAATGTTATGTTATTTGAATGTCTTTGTATTAATGAAAAAATTCCATTATTTCTGTGTTTTTCTACAATCCTTTTTGGTGCGCCGCAATTTTGGTATGCTTCTTTAGGCTTTTTTCTAAGGCTTATAGGTGGTTAAACATTAAAGAAGAATATTAATTAATTTTTCTCTTTTTTTACTTGTTATACTGTACCTTGGTTGAAGTTTGATTTGAAGCAGAATCTTTGTTGGTCCTGTGTTGAAAGCCTTCGTCTGATGGTCTGGTCCTGTGTTGAAAGTCCTCGTCCAATCGTCTGGTCCTCTGTTGAAAGTCCTCGTCCGATGGTGTAGTCCTCTGTTGAAAGTCCTCGTCCAATGGTCTGGGCCTCTGTTGAAAGTCCTTGTGCGCATTTCTGGTCCTCAGTTGAAACTCCTGGTCCGATGTTCTTGACGCAGTATCTGTTATAAAATAAAAATGAAAATGTTATTTTATTTGAATGTATTTGTATTAACTAAAAAATGACATTATTTCTGTGTTTTTCTACAATCCTGTTTGGTGCCCACCACTTTTGGTATGCTTATTTAGGCTTTTTTCTAAGGCTTATAGATTGTTAAACATTAAATAAGAATATAAATGTAGTTTGGTATGTGTTTGTGTGAGTTTTCGTACAATCCTGTTTGGTGCGCACCACTGTTGTTATGCTTATGTAGGCTTTTTTGTACGTCTTATAGGTTGTTAAACATTGCAAAAGAATATTAATTTAGTTTGCTATGTGTTTATGTGAGTTTTCGTACAATCCTGTTTGGTGCGCACCAATTTTGTTATGCTTATTTAGGCTTTTTTGTAAGGCTTATAGGTTGTTAAACATTAAATAAGAATCTAAATGTAGTTTGCTATGTGTGTGTGTGAGTTTTCATACAATCCTCTTTGGTGCGCACCACTGTTGGTATGCTTATTTATGTTTTTTTTTTATGCTTATATGTTGTTAAACATTAAATAAGAATGTAAATGTAGTTTGCTATGTGTTTGTGTGAGTTTTCATACAATCCTGTTTGGTGCCCACCACTGTTGGTATGCTTATTTATGTTTTTTTTTAATGCTTATATGTTGTTAAACATTAAATAAGAATATAAATGTAGTTTGCTATGTGTTTGTGTGAGTTTTCATACAATCCTTTTTGGTGCGCACCAATGTTGGTATGCTTATTTAGGCTTCTTTCTAAGGCTTATAGGTTGTTAAACATTAAATAAGAATCTAAATGTAGTTTGCTATGTGTTTGTGTGAGTTTTCATACAATCCTGTTTGGTGCCCACCACTGTTGGTATGCTTATTTAGGCTTCTTTCTAAGGCTTATAGGTTGTTAAACATTAAATAAGAATCTAAATGTAGTTTGCTATGTGTTTGTGTGAGTTTTCATACAATCCTTTTTGGTGCGCACCAATGTTGGTATACTTATTAATGTTTTTTTGTAATGCTTATAGGTTGTTAAACATAAAATAAGAATATAAATGTAGTTTGCTATGTGTTTGTGTGAGTTTTCGTACAATCCTGTTTGGTGCCCACCAATGTTGGTATGCTTATTTAGGCTTCTTTCTAAGGCTTATAGGTTGTTAAACATTAAATAAGAATTTAAATGTAGTTTGCTATGTGTTTGTGTGAGTTTTCATACAATCCTGTTTGGTGCGCACCAATGTTGGTATGCTTATTTAGGCTTCTTTCTAAGGCTTATAGGTTGTTAAACATTAAATAAGAATCTAAATGTAGTTTGCTATGTGTTTGTGTGAGTTTTCATACAATCCTGTTTGGTGCCCACCACTGTTGGTATGCTTATTTAGGCTTCTTTTTAAGGCTTATAGGTTGTTAAACATTAAAAAAGAATCTAAATGTAGTTTGCTATGTGTTTGTGTGAGTTTTCATACAATCCTTTTTGGTGCGCACCACTGTTGGTATGCTTATTAATGTTTTTTTGTAATGCTTATAGGTTGTTAAACATAAAATAAGAATATAAATGTAGTTTGCTATGTGTTTGTGTGAGTTTTCGTACAATCCTGTTTGGTGCGCACCAATGTTGGTATGCTTATTTAGGCTTCTTTCTAAGGCTTATAGGTTGTTAAACATTAAATAAGAATTTAAATGTAGTTTGCTATGTGTTTGTGTGAGTTTTCGTACAATCCTTTTGATGGGCGCCACTTTTGTTATACTTATGTAGTGTTTTTTGTAATGGTTATAGGTTGTTAAACATTGAAAAAGAATATGGGCCTCATTCTATTATCGGCCGCAGCCGTTGCGGGGCCGCAAGGACCGGCCGCAAGCTATTCGGCTATTCTATTCCCTTACGGCCGGGGATTCCGGCAGGCTTGCGGCCGGTGCCTTGCTATCTCTTGCGGCCGCTCGCGCCGGTGGAAAGCCTTTGATCTTAAACGGCCGCAAGAGATTTGCAATTCAATTGCTCCGGGAAACCTCTCTGCAAGGCTAAAAGCGAGCCGCAGTTTACTTGCAGGAAAAAGGTCTCGCTAGCACCAATTAAGCACATAAAATAGCTCAAATAAAGCCATCCTGCACTTTGAGAAGACTATAAAGGGATTTTAGGTGTTAGAAAAAATAGCACATAATTATCCTGTACTCAAATCCGTAAAATATTTTATTTTTAATATCTGTAAAATATCCATGTAAAAAGTCCAGAGTGCTTGGAGCACTTCAGACACGCCCACGCCGCAGCCGGAAAATAAACAGTTAATTTGAACTCGGGTTTGGGCAGATGTGCAAGCTTGAGAGTGGGTTCCTTTTAATCCTCATGTCCCCCAATATGATCCCTAGCATTTACAGAGCTGTACAGTGCAGGCTTGAATTTATTTTTCAGTTTTTATATTTCACAGATTACGGCCGGTTCCAAGATATGCGGCCGGCCGCAAAAGGAGATCCTTGCGGGGCCGTATAATAGAATCGCGAGTTAACTGAACCCTCGCAAGGAATCGCAGCCTTACGGCCGATTTACGGCCGATAATAGAATGAGGGCCTATGAATTTAGTTTGCTATGTGTTTGTTACAATCCTGTTTTGTGTGTACCAGTTTGTGGGTACCATATGTTGCATACTTTGGCCCTCATTCAATTGCAATTTGGCCAATTCAATAGGGTTCTAAGGCCCTCATTCAATTGCAATTTGTCCAATTGAATAGCAGTCTAAATAAGCACATAACACATTTTTTAAACAAGTTTTTAGTTAGAAAACATCTATATAAAAACAAGGTTTTCACTAACTAAAAACTTATTTAAAAAAAATATGTTATGTGCTTATTTAGAGCTCTATTCAATTGGCCAAATCGCAATTGAATGAGGGTCTAAATGTGCTTATTTCGAGCCCTATTGAATTGTCCAAAATATCAATTGAATGAGGGCCTTTGGTTGCTGGATTTGTTATATTGTGAGGGCCTCATTGAATTTCGTTTTTCGCAATGGAATTGGGCTCAATATGAGCACAGAGCATCTTTTTTTACAGAAGTTTTTAGTTAGTGAACTTGTATCCAAAAGCAAGGTCTTCACTAACTAAAAACTTCTGTAAAAAAATATGCTCTGTGCTTATATAGAGCCCTATTGAAATGGGCAAATCACATTTGAATGAGGCCCTCGGCCATTAAACATATTTAGGTCCTGAATCAATTGCGTTTTGACCAATTGAATAGGGCTCTATATAAGCACATAACATATTTTTTGACAGAAGTTTTGAGTTAGTGAAGACCTTGATTGTGGTTAGAAGTTCAGTAACTAAAAATGTCTGTCTAAAAAATCTGTTATGTGCTTATATAGAGCCCTATTCAATTGGCCAACTCGCAATTGAATGAGGCTCATGGTTCGGTTCTTTTTTATACTTAATACTTTACCTTGATTGAAGTGTGGAATAACAGAGGGTCCCCTCCTGCCAATCTTAATCCGCCGGTCTTCTTGTAGTGTCTGTTTGAAAAATAAAGTGAAATAGTGAATTATATAATTTTTTATTTTATTTAGCAAAGCATGGCCTTTTAAGCATATAATGTCTTGTTGTATCTTACCTCTTCTTCTTTGTTGGTGTTCTTTAAAAGGGATTGTGCTTCACAATGCACGGTGCAAATTGTTGAGTGACGCTGTTGATGCAGAGTCTGTTTGAATATTAAAAAAAATAGAAAGATTAAGCTTTAGGTGATCTATTGAATTGCAGTAAATTAATGTCATTTAAATATAGTTCTGTAATTATTTTCAATTAACATTATTTTTCGGTGGTGGCTACACACATACCGTATGTCACATACATGAAGCACATTTCCATAGTTGAAAGTAATTTTTTTGTGTGCGTGTGACATATCACTATACATGAATCATATTTTAATTGTTAAATTAACCTTATTTTTATTTTTGGCCAACATACATAAATGTGTGTGTGACATGTGACTATAGATGATACACATATATGTGAGTGTCACATATCAGTATACATGACTCATATTTTAATAGTCCCAACTTATTTTTTTCTAATGTAATTTAAATGTAGTTGTTTAATTAGTTTGTTTTAAGATAATTTTGTTGCAGGGGCAATACACATAAATGTGCGTGTCACATGTCAGTATACATAAACCTCTTTTTCTTATTTAATTTTTTTTTTTGATGTCCTGTCCTGATAATAAAATGTAATATATTATAGCTTACCTCTCAGTTGTAATTTGCACAGTGTAAAGTATTAAATTAGGAAAGAATTATCTTCTCAAGTTTTAGCAGCAGTTATGTCTGAAGTCACTCTGTTCATCATCTGAGTAGAAATGTATTTTTCTCTGTCAAATAGGCAGTATTTATAAACTTGTAGAACATTCTGGAAAGTTAGATCGTTAGAACGCAATACGCATGCGCTATTTGCGTTCCAGCTTATAATTTGCGTTCCATCCACCATTTTGTGCGTAATAGTGGTTAAAATGGTCTTTAATATGAGTGTGATCCGTTCCGCATAGTATGTGTTTCATTATTGCGAGTAAGTGTAGTGTAGTTACGTCTGGAGCCTCGTTTTCGTTTTGTTCGGCGGCCATTTTTTCTCTCGCTTAGCCGATTTTCGGCCGTTTAAACTCTTTGTTTTGGACTTAAATGGACGTGTAAATTAACTTTTGGAGGTGCCGGATGCCCCTCCGTGCTGTAAGTAAGCTTTTTATGTGTTCGTTGTTTTTATTTCTTGTGTTTGTGATGTTTTGATGCGCGGCGGTTGGAATGGGTCTTTCGCGGACTTATTTTTTTCCGATGCAGCCGTATTTTGTTGCGATGTTGCCGTATTTTTTTGTGATATACGCAGTTAGCTTTTACGTGTACGACGCAGTGTATTTGTTTCTAAGTCGTGCGTATGTGTGTTAAGAGCGTGTGAGGGGCCTTTTTTACTGTTTTTTTGTTAAGTCTTGCGTCTGTGTGTCTGGGTGTAAGCGGGTGCGAGGCGACTTTAAGTTTTTTTTTGTTATGAAGTTGTGTGTGTGTGTATGTGTGTGTTAACACAGCCGATATTGGGATGCTCCCACCACCGCAAATGCGGACCATCGCTTCGCGAGGATCCGCATTTGCGGGGACATTGTTGGGTTTTTGTTGGCTGGGAGGTTGGGTTTATTTTGTTAAAAAGTCGTGTGTGTGTATGTGTGTGTTAACACAGCCGACGTTGAGCCTCCACCTCCGCAAATGCGGACCCTCGCTTCGCGAGGATCCGCATTTGCGGGGACGTTGGGATGCTCCATCACCGCAAATGCGGGCCCTCGCATGAGCAACGACCCGTACGCTCACAACTATATATGTGATAACTTATCAAATTTCAAATTGGATAGAACACTTCCTCTGCAAGCACTGTAAATGCAAAAAAAAAAAAAAACAATACTGCACTTTTAAAGATGGGGAAAGCAATGAAAGACATTAGAATTAATTGCACAAAAGTCTCAAGTTTGCAAATCTGTAATAATTTTTTTTATGTTTCATTTTGGTGTCATATCAATTACGGGAATCAATGAGTTAATACATATCAGGCTAACCACATGGACTAAAACAGTATCGCCATTCATTTCTAATATTTTGTACCTTACCAAATTGCGAGTCTGATCGCATATCGAACCTCTAAACACTAATTGATTGAATATTTTTACTGACGTCATGATGCCTGTGTCATTTACTATTGGCTGTTTCTAAATCGGTAGTTATGGCCTTGCTTAATTGATCATGATCAAGCTCTGAATTTCTACTTATGATTGCATGGTTTACGGTTTTGGCTTTCGGCTCGTAAATTGCGGGCTTGTTCAATTGAATCGCTCTTTAATTGTAGCAAATTTCAAGCCTGCAGACATACGCCCAGTATAACGTAATTTGCAATTGAATAAGGCCAAGATTCTGTCATTTAAGTTTCTGTTTATCTAATTTTATTAGTGGCTTTGTATTTAACAGATGCTGTAGGTAGTAGCAATTGAATAGTAGTAATAAAATCTAATCTAGTTTGCAAGAATCACCTTTGTTTTGTAAATTGCTTAATCAAGTAACTCAAGACCACAAAAAAAAAATGTAATTGCATATAATAGCTGAGAACAATAGCATATATCAATTGTACCTATGATAAACTAATGTCTGGTATCTAACTTCTGTTTGAATACCCACATTTCAAACATTTTTGTGACCCCTGTTTCCTTTTTATAAATAGAGAAAATCCAATTAAAAAACGCAATAGACTTACTTTAGTTGCATGTATAGCTTTTGGAAACTGATTTCAAACATATGATGGTGCATTAAATCAACATTAAATGGTGTCTAAATATTCAATGTTATCAATATCTCCATAATGATATAATGTTTATTTGGTTATTTGAAGGAACTGAGATGCAATTATCTCTTAAAAGTGTGAACAAAGTAAGTAAGTGGCTGTTGTACAGCCCGTAAGTCTGAAAATTATCAGGAGTTACAGAATGATCAAATGTGAAAAGGCCGCAGCGACATGGCCGCAATCTAAATCAGTACACCATGCTGTGGCACGTAGCATTTCCGGGCATGAACATGATAAATTATTCAAACCTGTAGTAACGGGTTTAGACAGAGCCAATAGTAAAAGAGACTGTCATCATTACATCACTAAAACATGGAGGCTAAATTCCAATCACTTACAGTTTTAAAGTCTGAGTTGCGATTGGACCCGCATTCCAGAAATAATGTAATATGAAAAAATCAATAAATATGATATTCTAGTCCATGCGAGTTCTATTATATGAATTAACACATCGATTGTCAGGATCACTATATCAAGAAAATTAAACATAAAAAAATATTTTTTATTGAAGATTTGCGAGCTTGAGAATGTTGTGCTATTAATTTTAATACCTTTCATCACTTCCCCTGTAATTTAAAATACAGTAGTGTGTTTATATTTGCTTTTACAGTGCTCCGAACAGGAGTTTAACACCCTTGCGGGTCCTCTCCAGTACCCTTAAGATTTTTGGCTACATTTGCCTTTTATGGGTGTGAAAACAATTGCGGGCTTGAGGACTTGTAGCAATTTAATTGCGATTTGCGATTATAACATTAACAGGATTGAAAGATCAATGGCTTAGCTGGGTCAGAGTTCAGATTTTGACAGCCCGTAGGGATTTTCAGCCTGTAACCCGCAGATCATATGCCAGTTTAATAGCCGCAACTTTACGGGCTTCTGGAACTACAAATCTACAAATTTAATAGGGCCCTAAGTTTTTATTTCTACTTCTTTGTATTGGTAATTGTAGAATATATAAATACTAAAGATTTGGACAACTCTTTGAGAGTTTCTATGTTATCATTTTGAGACATATGTATTACTATTTGACATAGCAAGAGTTCCCTATCTCTTTACCATTTAGTAATAACATACTGTACCTCCCAACTTTTCAAATGGTTAAATAGGGACAGTTATATTATCCTTTGACCCTGTAACTGAGGATGAAGTATCTACCTTTTCAACCTCTCACCTTACAACTTGTCCACATGATCCTATTCCATCCCATCTAATCCCTCCCCTCTCTAGCACACATAACCCAGCTCTCATGCATATATTCAACCTTTCCCTAAATACTGGCAAGTTTCCACCATCTTTAAAACATGCCATAATTACACCCATTCTTAAGAAACCCTCATCTGATCCAGCTTTTGCAATCACCTTACCCAATTTATTTCCTTCAATTCTGTTTTTGATCCCCTTCCAACCTGGCTTCTGGACCCAGCACTCTACAGAAACAGCTCTCACAAAAGTTACTAACGACTTGCACATCACCAAATCAAAGGGTCACGTCTCTATTCTATTTCTGGACCTCTCTGCTGCCTTTGATTAAATTGATCACCCTATTCTAATCCAAACTCTACACTCTCTTAGCATCCGTGACACAGCTCACTCATGTTTCACATACTACCTAGAAGATCACCTCACCCTCTTCCTCACATACTATCAATAACAAAATGTTGTCAGTTTCACCTATAAATTTATATAACTAAAACTCTAGTACTTTCTCTCATAATATCTCGACTCGACTACTGCAATTTGCTCCTTGCTGGTCTCCCCATCACTCTTTTGTCCCCACTCCAATACATAATTAACGCCTCTGTTAGACTCATCTACAATATCCTAGGCTCAGTGTGTGTGGCTTCTCTTTGTCAATCTCTCCACTGGCTTCTTGTAGCCTTCAGAATAAAAGTTATTAAAACATATAAAGCTCTCAATAACAATGCTCACACTTATATCTCTCCTCTTGTCTCAAAATACTCCCCCAACTGCCCTCTTCCCTTAGCTAATGACCTACTTCTTTCTTCTTCTCTTATCGCCTCATTTCATGCCTTCAAGACTTTTCTCATGATGCTCATACTCTATGAAACTCCTTGCCTCTATCCACTAGTCTACCCTCCTGCCTCAAAACCTTAAAAAAAATCACAAAAAATTCATTTGTTTAAAAATGCTTATCACCTTTAGCCTTAATATGCACAACTGCCCACTTCACAGAATTATATAACCCATTGCTACTATCTACAGTGCAACACACAGCCACCTCCACTTGTACCTATTCCCTTCACTTCCATATTGTATCTATCACTCTCCTGTATCACACCCACACCCTTTAGAGTGCAAGCTTGTAAATTGACAATCTTGTAAGATGCTTTTGAAACAAGCACTATGTATGTTTTTTTTTAAGATCAAAATCAGGGCCCTCCATTCTTTTGCAATAAAGAATAATAATAATATTAAAAACATATATTTTGTAGAACTTATCCTTTATATTTCTATACTTCTACTAGAGAAAACAACACATGGAATGGGAGAAAGTGGGTCATTTCCAGCCAGGTCAAGCCTGGAAAGAGGATTTTGTATGTAAATTTTAGACGGACAGGGGAATTTCAACTAATAAGAGTAAAAAAGGCACAGTTGGCAAGTATAGTATAGTTTTTCGTAATTGGGCTCAAACTGCTTTACTGCTCCTACTCAGATATCAAATATCAAAGACTTGAGTAAATAGATATGTCTTGAACTTCTTTTTGAAGAGAGAGAGTTCCACAACACCAAATGATGCTAAGTGAACTCTTTGTACATTTAGCTGTGTTGCACTTGCTGACTACAGAACATGGCTAGGAGTATGGGGGTCAAGAGTTCCTTCGGGTAGCTGAGAATCATATAGTGTAAAGTTATGGAAGTCAGCAAGCTAACCCTAAAAAAAAACTGTTTAACACACATCATAGCATTGTGCACTAACTGTAGGTGGTGTAATGGTTTAATCTGGAAATCCCAGAAATTGAACATTGCAGTAATCAAAGCATATACTCACAAAAGCTTGGTCTAATGTAGACAGAGCCTCTGAGGAATCAAATTCCTAATGAACACTGTATTTTTCAGGTAGTGAAAAGAGATTTTGGTTGCAGCTGACATCTGTTTAATTGATGATCCATAATCAAGCTCCACATCAGGATTTTGCACTTATTGTAAACTAATAAGGCCTAATCCTTTATATAATACAATGTTTTATTTGTCATCCTCTATTCAGTACAGATATAGAGTACAGATACAGTATATAATACATGTTGCCCAGTGTGTAACTCTGTATATATTTGTGTAATTTATTGATGTGTACATGTCATATAGTATTGTGTGTTTAAATAATAATATATAAAATACAATGTTGGAAGTGGCTAATTGTTCCCTCATTTATAACCAGAACTAATAACTCCACACCAAATCATATCACACATTCAAGATTATGTTGGATTAGTTTGTAGTAGTTTCAAGAATTGTATTAAGCACATTTGCAGATTTAGCTGATGCATTGCAAACATCTGTGCACAACCTAATTGTGTATGTCTAAAATCTGTTTAAAGAATTATTTGAAGCATATAAAATACATTGAAAAAAATCTTATTAATACACAGCTGCACACAAAGGCAATAAGCTATTTAAATTTCTATTCTATTCTAGCATGATGAATCCCTTTTTCTCATGCTGGTTCATGGGTCTCGGCTTACACAATCAATGTATGGATGAAAGAGTTAATATCAAGCAGTGGCCTGATCACTGTAACTTGTGTAGCATAACATAATGAAATGATGAAACTATCCCCCAAAACGACTTGCTGCAACCTCTAATAATTATGTTGTCTATTTACATAAGGATGTAAATAGACAACTTAATACATGACCAGAGCTGTCTCTAAATTTGGAGTGAAATTTATTGAGAGCACTGTGAGACAAATAGCATGGAGAAAGTGAATGCATGGGGGGAATTTCAAGAAAAGATATATAAAAAGAGATGCGTAGATTATGAGTATCCAGGACCTTCAAAATAAATTCTTCTGATACAGTACCAAAGAGCTTCAAATTTTGCCCTAAATGTATTGCTTCACCTATTTCTCTCACTCATTCACTGAGGTCCTGTTGACAAGTCTGGCATAAAGTCATGCATTTTCTTTCAACACTTATTTAGCAGGTATGGAAGTCAGACCACATATTTTGCCTTTTTGGAAATCTTCAGACAACCCCACTGGTGATCATTCTATTTCAACCACTAGTGACAATAATTTTATGAGCAGCTAGAAAGGCTGTACTGATTAAATGGACTTCTAAATTACCTCCCTCTTCAAGAATGCTTTCACAATGCACTATCTTTACTGTTGTTGGGTGACAACCATAAGGCAAAATGAGTTCTAAGTCGATAGAGACCTTACATCCTAATGTTATCTACAGCTACACCACAATACTCTCTGAAATCCTTCCTAAATACTGCAACTTTCTTGCTAGAAATGACACCTAAACACATAACTATCAACCTGACCAAACTAATTCTTACAATTAACTTAACTATCACTGTCAGAACTGGCCAGTCCCCTACCTCTCTCCCTACCACCCTCCCCTACACCCCAAAAATGCAGAGGATTAGATTTTTTTAATTATTTGGACAAATCTAGATGTCATTGTCAGAAAAGATTACATGACCAGTACTGTGAACCACTGATCTGAAAACTTCTGTAACCACATTTGTACAACCACCATGTTTGTACCAAAAAAATAAATTAAAAAAAGAAATAGGTTGTAGGAGACAGTAGTAATTTTTGCAGCTAAAAACTACTGGACAGTAAAAACAGGCTCAAACGAGAGAGATAATGAAGAAGCTTGGGATCGAAAATAGTAAAAATGTATTCTAGGAATGGGGTAGGAGGGAAAATGGATACAGTAGAAAAGGGGCAGCACATGGTAATGAGCGAAGGGAATTATGACATTGGAGGGATGAGGCAGTGACAGGGCAAGGGGAGTAAGGTTAGAATCAAATGAAAAGGCAAAACAAGAAATGGTGCAAAGAGGTTAATGAAAGAGAGGACAAGTAAGGAGAAGAAGGTGTTTTAGAGAGTTGAGTAGGGACAATAAATGTCTGATATGAAACACATATCAGGAGTGGTCAGTTGTGCTTTTTAACCAGTTTCTTGTCAAAGTTCTATCTACAGAGCACAGTTATTTCTCTGAAAGTGTTAACATTGTCATATGTCTGAGTGAGAAAATGCAGCACAGTTCAGAAGGTAAAATCTCTGTTTTCAATCTGAAAAGCAGGATCCATTGTGATAAGACCAGCAAAAAGGTGGTCCTCACTCTGCAAGAGGCAAGGTACTAACTGAAATGTCCCAGACTAGGTCCAGGAACAAAATGGAAAAAGTTAGTAAGGGCTACAAAAATGATCAATGCATTCACAATGGTTTTCTTAATTATTTGTTTAAAATCACACAATTTAAAATAGAGCTTTAAAAACCCTTCTAAATTAAAATAAATTATCAAACAGCTACACATGCATTTATATACCTTGATTCCTATCACATATTATAATAGTCCAACTGCGAGTCGTCGCAGGCGCTCATCGCCGCTAAACCCGTAGCACTTAGGCAATGAGCGCCGAAGTCGCTCATTTCCGGCGAGCCTCGCGTAGTGAGGCGAGCCATTAAACCCGTAGCACTTAGGCAATGAGGCGAGCCGTTAAACCCGGAGCACTTTTAGCGGGATTTAGCCGAGACGCGGGACTTAGCACAAAAAATACAAGACGCAGGACTTAGAAAAAAAAACATTATGACCTCGCAAAAATACGACATTAACTGCCGAACCTGAAAACATTAAAAACACAATAAATACACAGAAAAAATACATAAAAAACTTAGCCACAGCAAAGGAAGTTACACCTCAATTTAAGTCCAAATTCCCAAGTTTAGACACACGCAAATCCCCTAAGCGAGAGAAAAAATGGCCGCCGAAAAAAACGAAAACGAGGCTACAGGACCCTAAAGACGCAAAACACCACCTAGCACATACGGCTTTTCGAAAAAGCCATATGAGGTACAAGATACACTTTTAACATTTAATCATCCACAGCCGCGTACCACACAGATTCACCGCCATTTTACAACACTACAGCTACCCTAACGGCTTTTCCTCGCAACAACCAACAGCCTCGCAATGAGCGCCGAAGGATCTCGGAACAACAACAACATTTATGTCTGGACCAAACAGCATTACCTGCCTTACAATTTTATTGCCGTTATTTTTGACGGGCAAGTCGCTAGTAAAATATAATTTCCTCTGCTAAAATTAATTTATTTGTTTTGCAGTGATTTGACTCAGTTTGTAACTGGGATATTTCCCAAATATACACCTTTGGGTGATCTATGCTTTAGTTATTTGCTGCATCAAATAAAATTGTATTGTTGTACGTTATCCATAGAACAGTAACAGGACAGATTACATGGTATGAGAGAGCTGGAGGATGCAGGAGCTAAGATAACAGAGATATACATATGGTTCAGAGCGGTCATACTCTTTGTACTTACTAGGATTTCACAGATAAGGGATTACAAGAAATGGCTGTAGAGAAGTGTGCAATTCATCATTCTGCAGCAGTGGGAGGGATCATGCTGTTAAGGTCTGTGCTCTGAGAGGTGTGAAAGCTGAAAAAGCAAAACAGCTGAGTCTGTGATGGCTCCACAGCCCATTCTCTGCTAGAGAGCTTTGCAGATTTCTTACACAGCCAACAGCCTAGCTTCATGCTGCTGCACTTGATACATTTCTACATCCTGTGCTTATGTGATGTCTTAACTACACGGCTAAATTAGGCCTTTAGGGGCGTTGGGACTTTCAAACTCTTTAAACGCTTCTGAAAGCCGACATGATATTTTATCATCTGAATCAATGCTGTTAGGGATGTTCACTTGACCTTCTGTGTTCTGTTTGATGTTAGAGGCTCCTGGGGCTCTAGAATTCCTGTTTTTCTAAACTACTAACTAGGTACTGCTTTCTTCCAATGTCTACATTTAAAGGCATGTAGGGTTTGATCAGTTTGGTTTTCCAGCAGGGTAAGATGCTGCCTGATACTTTATTTTATCAGTCAACACACTAGGCCATGTATTGCATACTTACAAAATATCACAGATGCAAAGATATTCATGAAGAATTCTTGTGTATCATACATGAGTTAAAGAAGACAGCTTTCTTTGCTATTCAGAAAACATCCAATATATCACACTATTTCTTGAACACACTACTATGAATAAATGTCTTCCTTCAAGCAATGCTTGCCCCGATCTGTGCTCACCGATTTATACTTTGAAAAGGAGGTATTTTTTATGGTTCCATCCATGTAAAAGCAGAATCTTATAATGAAGAATTTCTCTGAAAATTATTTCTTAATAATGGCTTAAACAGATGCTAAGGTTGATAGTTTGTTACATACTACACACACACATGAAGCTTTTGTTAATCTACAGTGGCATTTTAAGTAGCAGGCTGACTTGATGTTGGTTTCATTAAAGGTGTTTCGTAGAATTAGAAGAGAGGTCAGACAAATCACACTCCACTAGAGAAGGAACTGGCAGCCCACTCCAGTATCACCTGTCATATTCCTTTTAGACCCTCATGGGAATGTTAATACTCCACAGTATCTCTAATTGGACTTGGCCTGTGTATTAACCCTTTGTTGTTGTTATATATGATATTTAGTATGATATGATATCTATTGCTATTATGACTATTATCCTTTATGTATATATTGATCTATTGCATGTTAACTAGGGCTCATTAGTTTACAGATATAGGAATGTGACACACATGTGATGTTTGTGGATTTCCCAAAAACCCAACCGTTGACAACACACTGACATGGTGAGAATGGTATAACAAAGCTTTATTTCATACACAGAGCACAATCAGAAATGGACAAGACTGTGAATTAATATCATGGGTGTGGTGTGAGCTGATACCGGAAAGGCAAGAGGCTGTGGACAATCAAATGACACCTAAAGGGTTAACTGTTAGACAACATCAGAAGGATAATGCATAGCAACTACTAGGGTCACATGTGGTCAGGACACCACAACCATAATCATATATGACATAGGAACATCATATAACACTACATTTCATAGAAATAAGCATTAATGCACATACAGCAACCATATGGTTTCCATCTGCTATATTAAACAGATGCTAGAAATCATGGATCATGTCATACTAATCAATTCCACACACAGTGTGTTTTCATACATTACTGCTGATTCCAAAATAGATTATAGGAATCTGGAAAACTGAAACAGGAGGTGTTAGAACAATCATTAGCTGTTATTATAGTACATTGTTTTTGCTCTGGACACGACAATACACCAATTAACATGAATGTCATCTACGAGCAGTAATAAAGATATTGATTCTGTCCTGTCAATCAGCCTTGCCGGAATATGTTAAGGATGTGTAATACAACATGGCATGCTTCACTGTGGACACAATCTTTTAGCAAAAAGTACTATCACTATCTACATGGAATAGTTGTGATATGCTGATATCACATCTCAATTGTATATGGGTGGTACCAAGGCCAGACAGATTACGCTGTTCACTTTAACCCTAAACACATGCACATTGATCCTGATATCAAACAAAGGAAATTAGCCATTTATTTTTGATGGCATGTAATACATTAATCCACTTTCATACTGTTAACAGGATGAGATGCAACAAAAACATATGTATAACTACTGGTTTGGATTAGCAGATCCTAATGGGACCGTGCAACTTTCAGATCCTTCTGCAGTGGTAAATTACACTGATTGAATGCCTGTTGGGAACTGGGTTGAGTCTTCACTCACATGATGGTATTGTACCGATCGAAGAACATGCCTTCATGGTAGTTAGATTTGGCTATTAACACATACAGAAACAAGAACAAAATATCAATCATAACAATATTCTGTTTAACTACAATACCTCACCTCAAGGTCAATCCATATTGAACATCAATTGTTGAAATGTTAAACATAACCAGACATGTACACACTCTGTAGCAAGCCAATGTCAACATCTATAACAATCAGTATTCAGTGAGGAGTGATCAGGAGGAGGACTTCTATGCACGTGGGCAGGGGTGTAGGAGGCAGAATAATTCTAGGGGGATACAGCTAATTGTATACACCAGCCAGGGTAAAAGCTTATTTATACATACATACACACATCATGATATCTGTGGGGTATTTGTCTACCCCCCCCCCCGCCCCAAAAGTTCATACACCAACTGTGTGGTGTGATATGATACTCACTCTGCATAGTTCCTGGCGCACTCATGTCCTCCTGTCCTGGTAGGCCCATCACTTCCACTGGCTGCATCCACTTCCTCAGGGTCTGCTCCCATGCACAGTATGTAATGTTTGCTGCAGGCCCACCACTGGTTCCATGTGCTGCTCTTGCCTCCTCTGACATCTTCCTCTTCACCTTCGCCCTACAGTCGTCATATGTGTGTCTAACAGATTTTACGTCTCTATTAGCGACCTCTAATGCCGCAACAGCTGAAGCAATCTGGGACCAGTCCTTTTGCTTGTGGCTAGCCCTCACATCTCTCACACCATTTATGATCTAATAGGGGGAATGGATTTCCCTGAGGAGGACGTTCATCTCCTCTGAGCTATAATAAAAAAGGTGGGGGTATGGAGGGGTGTAGAAGTGATGTGGCCTACTGCTATGTATAGCTATGTGTACGTATTTATCTGTGTGTGAATTATGTGATATCAGTAGTTATGTGTATTGTAAAATAAGGGTTAAATTATCTTAGAGTTAAAAATTTAAAAAACTTACAATGCTCCTTCTCTCTCTCTCTCTTTCTCTCTCTCTCTTTCTCCAATGCTCAAAAACCCACCAACGCTTAGACTTGTGTGTTCACTTGCTCAGCTACAGCACAGTCAATGATTTACTGTTTTGGCTCCCTATAAACCCATTTCTGCGTCTTTAATTGTGGTTACCCGGTTTCTGTTGGCTGTTCGGCTTTAACAGCTTGTGTACGTGGAAAGGATTTGCGTGTTTGTAAATCAAGCAAGCCACTAACTCGCAGCATGTTCTAATTTAATAGCTAGGTTAATCTGCAAAATTTCAAGCACACAGCTAATGCGGGTCTCATGTTGCATATACGAGCTTTGAATTTAATGTGGCAATATGCTAGTACAACTATCTAGTTCAAACTTGACTTCTTCAATCACACATGTAACAATCACAGTGCCAGTTACAAATATGGCTGACACAGCAACTCTACATAGAAACAATAAAGCAGAATCTGCCTGCTTCATAAAGAGAAATAACTAGACACAGAAGACTTCAGTTTTCAGGACTAAGATAAGTTTTATTCTTGTTAAAATATGTATTAACATATACTCAGAAGGAAAAATATATGTTTAAAATAAAAATATAAGAAAAATTTGTTTATTTATCAGTTTTCCTTTAAAGGGACATAATGCTCAATAAGTTTCTAATATGCATTAAAAGAGCATGTTTTATACATCACACATTTCCCTCTTTCCCTCATGAAAAACAGTTAGTAAAGCATTTTTATTATTATTAGACTTTATTTGTAATGCCGCTTGCATTGTATGTATGTTCTATGCATCAGTGATTGAAAGGGAGAGATAATAAAGCTGTGAATTGATCACATCTAGCAAATGATAGCTACACATAGTAGAAATTAAGTGAAACTCCTAAGTTCAAGACAATATGTCAGATAGTTGCACATAACACATATACCATTCTTCTTTCCTTTTTTAAGCTGGCAGGAGGTGGGGGCGTTGGCTCCATCGGAACCGGATGTGCAGGAAGTCTGCCCAACAGGAACCGCCGCAGGGGCGGGCAGGCAGAGGCGGGGTGCCCAGAGAGCCACTGAGTTTATCACTTGGATGTTTTTTTTCTAAGGGTTGGAGAGGTGGAGTAACATCGAAAGGCCACATTGCAACCCCAGGATTGAGCCACAGAAAGGGGAGTCAGGACAATGGACACTGGTAGAGAGACTTACCACCTAGCTCGGATCGGGTTCTTGGACCCTGGAGATTGTTGGGGCAGTGTCATAGCTTAAACCTCAGAGGAAGATAAGTGGCGGCTGTGGAGCTGGAAAGCTATCTGGCAGGATGTCTTTCCAGTGTCCACTAGAAAGAAAGGGGGAGGAGTTGTTATGCCCAGGGCCTGACTGGACTGTTTTGGACCACAGCCTGGGCCTGAGCTGTCAAAAAGTTACCCTGTTTTATTGTCATAGTTACGTATTTTGTATTACTTTTGTTTAAAATTACATATAAATTGTATGTATTGTGATTATGTTACAATATTGTTATCCGGTAATGACTCACTCAGCCCACCTAAAAAAACAGACACAGGGGGTCTTGAGCAGATAAAAAGTCTGAATGTTTAAAGCAATAGGTAATACAATCACCACGATAAGCTCATCAGATGTACAGGGTTTCCCAGTAAGCAGGGGCAGCCTATTATGTTCATTGGTCCCTCTTCTGTGTACCTAAGGATGTGACTTACTGTGATTGGCCAGCCTGTGTGCCACAAAATTGTATAAAATGTGACAATTAATAAAGGTATGACAGTTGTGTCTGGACTTACATAAAACAAGGTGTAAGTGTCATTCTGTGTATAACTCCAAATTCTAAGGGATTACAGTGGCTTGCAAAAGTATTCACCCCCCTTGACTTTTTACCTATTTTGTTACATTGCAGCCTTAAGTTCAATGTTTTGTTTATCTGAATTTTATGTGATGGATGGATCAGAACACAATAGTCTAAGTTGATTAAGTGAAATGAGAAAAATATATACATAAAACAATTTTTTAGAAAAAGAAAACAGAAAATTGTCATGTGCGTATATATTCACCCCCTTTGTTATAAAGCCCATAAAAAGCTCTGGTGCAACCAATTACCTTCAGAAGTCACATAATTAGTGAAATTATGTCCACCTGTGTGCAATCTAAGTGTCACATTATCTGTCATTACATATACACACCTTTTTTTAAAGGCCCCAGAGGCGGCAACACCTAAACAAGAGGCACCACTAACCAAACACTGCCATGAAGACCAAGGAACTCTTCAAACAAGTAAGAGACAATGTTGTTGAGAAGCACAAGTCAGGGTTAGGTTATACAAAATATCCAAATCTTTGATGATCCACAGGAGCACCATCAAATCTATCATAACCAAATGGAAAGAACATGGAACAACAGCAAACCTTCCAAGAGATGGCCGCCCACCAAAACTCACGGACCACGCAAGGAGGGCATTAATCAGACAGGCAGCACAGAGACCTAAGGTAACCCTGGAGGAGCTGCAGAGTTCCACAGCAGAGACTGGAGTATCTGTACATAGGATGTCAATAACCACCATAGACGACCATAGAATTGGGCTTTATGGCAGAGTGGCCAGAAGAAAGCCATTACTTTCAGCAAAAAACAAAATGGCACATTTTGACTTTGCGAAAAGGCATATGGGAGACTCCTAAAATGTAGGAGGAAGGTGCTCTGGTCTGATAAGACTTACATTTAACTTTTCATCCATCAAAGAAAACGCTATGTCTGGAACAAAACCAACACCACACATCACCCAAAGAACACCATTACCCACAGTGAAACATGATGGTGGCAGCATCATGTTGTGGGGATGTTTTCCAGCATCTGGGACTATGAAATTGGTCAGAGTTGAGGGAAAGATGGATGGTGCTAAGAATAGGGATATTCTTGAGCAAAACCTATATCACTCTGTGCGTGATTGAAGGCTAGGAAGGAGGTTGACCTTCCAGCAGGACAATGACCCCAAAACACACTGCTAAAGAAACACTTGAGTGGTTTAAGGGGCAACATGTAAATGTGTTGGAATGGCCTAGTCAAAGCCCAGACCTCAATCCAATAGAAAATTTGTAGTCAGACTTAAGATTTGCTGTTCACAAGCACAAACCATCCAACTTGAAGGAGCTGGAGCAGTTTTGCAAGGAGTAATGGGCAAAAATCCCAGTGGTAAGATGTGGCAAGCTCATAGCGACCATCATATTATCCAAAGCTACTTGGAGCTATGATTGCAGTAAAAGGTGGCTCTACAAAGTATTGACTTTAAGTAGGTGAATAGTTATGCATATTGACTTTCTGTTATTTTGTCCTATTTGTTGTTTGCTTCACAATAAAAAAAAAAAACATCTTCAAAAGTCAAGGACATGTTCTGTAAATTAAATTATGCAAATCCTCAAAGGTTGTGAGGTAACAAAACACAAAAAATGCCAAGGGGGTGAATACTTTTGCAAGGCACTGTATATGGTGTCCTGATATCCTGGTGTTCCTGATATCCTTGAAGCAGGCTGCTGGGAGTGGTACTGGTGTTTGGTCCATCTTCTGCTATCAGAGGTGTAAAAGGACCGCACAATTCTGCTGGATAGTTTTGAATTAGGTTCTTACCAGTTCCAATTGAAGTAGCAGATCGTGACAGTACTCCTAATATTTTTGACAGAAATGTGATACTATTTTCAGTTGCGGTTTAGACTTTATTTGCGAGCTAGTGCTTCGGGTCTAATAGACTATCGATTTTGTGTCATTGTGCTCAAAGGAATTCTAATGCTGGTTTTGTGGATTTGGCTAGCCCGTAGTGATTGTGGGCAGGTAACTCATAATTGGATTGCAAGTAGTTAATAGAATATGTGGCAATATAAAGAGCAGTTTTAAGTGTTTATAAAATTACAACTTGTGCAATAGAATAGGGCCCAATGTCAGGGTAGGTGAGTGGGCTGAGAAGGGGTTGTAGACATTGGAAAGTTGTTGTGGGTCAAGTGCTTGCAGGTTTCTGTAGATTTTGGTGTCAGGGATTGAAGAAGGGTAGTGAGTGAAAGCTGTGGTGAGGTTGCAGGAATCTGACCATTGACAGAGTCCAAGATAAGGGGCAAGTGAAATTTACTTTGCGGCTGTTGTGAAGGTGGGTGTCACCAAGAATGAGTGAAGGTACTTTGGAGGAAAGAAAACAACAAAGTCAGGCAGCAAAATGATGCAGGGATTGAGAGGGTGGTCCAGGCAGGTGATAGATCAAAATACATTTAAGAGAGATGGGTGAGAAGATTCGTATAGTGTGAACTTCAAAAGATTATAATTGGAGGGAGGGAACATGGATGTATGCAGTGAAATGTGCAGTGAAAGTAAAGTAGTACGCCCACACCCAGGGCCGGATCATCCATTAGGCGAGTTAGGCTCCTGCCTAGCAGCGCATCTCTGAAAAGGGCGCCCCATTCTCACCCCATCTTCCCTTTAGAGACACCATGCAAATCCCCTCCTCACGTGTGCTGCTCTGTAAGTTGTCTACTTTCTCTAAAAGCAGAGTTAAAACTGAACTCCAGACAGGAAGCTCAGATTACACTGCATTAAGCCTAAACACAGACAGGACAGCAAGGCTGGTTACAGACAGTGGCAGGAGATTTTCAACACAAGATGGAGGCAGGAGCTGTGATGAGGTGAGAGGTATGTACATTTGAGTGAGAGGGTAAGGGAGAGAGAAGAGGGAGAGAGGGTGAGGTATAGAGAGGGAGAGAAAGAGAGAGGGAGAGAAAGAGGAAGGGAGAGAAAGAGAGGGAGAGAGAAATAGGGAGAGAGGGAGGGGAAAAGAAGGGGGAGAGAGAAATAAGGAACGAGAGAGGGAGAAGAAGGATAGAGAGAGGGTGGGGGTAGAGAGGGGAGATAGGGAAAGAGAGGAAGAGTGAGGAGGATAGAGAGGGAGAGAAAGAGGAGGAAAAAATAGAGAAGGGAGAGAGAGGAAGAGGGAGGTGGATAGAGAAGGAGGGGGAAAAGAAGAAAGAGAAAGAGGGAGAGAGCGGAGGGAAGAAGAGAGAGAAGGGGAGAGGGAGGAAGAGGGAGAGGGATAGAGGAGGTGGAAAGAAGAGAGAGAAAAAGGGAGAGAGATGGAGGAGAAAGAGGGAGAGATGGGGCAAAAGAGAGGGAGAGAGAGAGATATAGAGAGAGAGACAAACAGAGGAAGAGAAGGGAAGAGAGAGAGAGAGATGGGGAGAAAGAGGTAGGGGAGAGAAAGAGAGGGGTAGAGTGAGGGAGAGAAATATGGTGAGGGAGAGGGAGGAGAGTAGGAGAGAGGGAGAGAAAGCAAGGGAGACAGAGGGGGAGAGAGAGACGGAGAGAGAAGAGAGAGAGAGGGTGAGGCAGAGAGAGGGAGGAGGAGAGAGAGAAATAGGGAAAGAGAGAGAGGGAGAAGAGGGAGAGAGAGAGTGGCGAGAGAGAGGGGTAAGCGGGAGGGAGAGAAGGGGGAGAGAGAGGAAGAGGAAGGGGAGAGAAAGAGATGGGGAGAGAAAGAGAGAGGGTGAAAGAAAGAGATAGATTGAGGGGGCATTGAGAAAGAGGAAGAGAGGGGGATGGGAGAGAAAGAGGGAGGTTTGAGAGGGAGATATAGAAATAGGGAGAGAGAGGAAGAGAAAGAAAGGGGAAGAGGAAGGGAGAGAAATATGGTGAGGGAGTGGGAGTGGGAGGAGAGAGAAACAGAAAGAGGGAGGGGAGATAGGGAGAGAAAGGGGGAGAGAGAGGAAGAGAAAGAGAGACAATGAGAGAGAGTGGAGGACAGTGAGAGAGGGGGGCGAGAGACAGTTAAATTGTGGTGATGTAGAGAGCGAGACTGGGAGAGAGGAAGAGAAAGAGGGAAGGAGGGATAGAAAGAAAAAGGGAGAGAGAGGAAGAGAAAAAGAGAGGAAGAGGGAGAGAGTGTGGAGGAGAGGGAGGGAAAGAGAGGGACAGAGGGTCAAGAGAAAGATAGGGGAGATAGAGAGAGACATAGAAAGAGGGAGGGGATAGCGGGAGACAAAGAGAAGTTAAGAGGGAGAGAGAGAAATAGGGAGAAAGGAGGGAGTAAAAAGGAGAGAGAGGGAGGGAGACAGGAAGAGGGAGATCGAAAGAGAGAAATAAGGGAGAGAGAGTAAGAGAAAGAGAAGGGAGGGAGAGAGAGAGAGTGGGAAAGGGAGAGAGGGAGACAGAGAAAGGAGAGATAGAGGGGGAGAAAGTGGGGGAGAGATAGAGAAAGACAGGGGGTAGAAAGAGGAGAAAGAGAGGGAGAGAGAGAAAGAAGGTGAGACAATGGAGGAGGAGAGAGAGGGAGAGAATGTGAACAAGTAATAGCAAGATAGCGATATACACGAAAAAGGAAAAATGGTTCCTCCACTTTACTGCCTAGGGGCTCCAAAAAGATAGGTCCAGGCCTGCCCACACCTCCATCTTGCTTGCAAAAAGCATTGATCACACAGATGTACATCAAAGCACTGATACTGACTGATGATATTAGAATTCTATTAATGCTCATTAGCTGACAGGAATATTAATTTAAAAATTCATCATGATAATTCTATTGTCTCAAGAATTAGTGCAAAACTCTGATGGCTGAGTTGGATTTTTCTAATTTAATTGGGACCTTGAGTATATTGTGTTGCTAGTCCATTATTATAAAAGGAATGTGACAACAGCCCTGAACACAATTGCTCCTACTTGAACATGACCCATTAGATCTCACCATTCAGCACCCTGGTTTTATAGAACCATCAAGGAGATGAAATATAAATAAGTTGCAAGTTTGAAATTAGTTGGATAAAGTCTTACACCATGATGGATAGACTTAAATCACAATAACATATACAGGAATATCAGTGCACAATCTGAACATGATTATAAGTAATTCTGAACATGATTATAAGTAAAGGTCTATTCCCTCCTGGAGAAGCTTTGACAATGTTGGTGAAGAAGACCTCGACCAAGGGAAAGTCATTGAGAAACTTGTTGGAACTCATCAAGAATGTATTTTTAGTCCAACTGGCCCCTGACAACATAGGTATGAGGAGATATGTAGCTCTGCTGGAAAACACACTGAGAAAAAGCTAAGAAAAATTGTTAACATTTATTTTTTTTATCTCCAGACTGTTTTTAATAGACTTTGGGGCTCATTAAATCCCACAAAATTGCAAAAGTTACAGAGCGATTAAATTGAACAAGCCCGCAAGTACATCAGCAAAAACCAAATCCGTAAACCATGTAACCGTACGTAGCATTTCAGGACATGATCAATTAAGCAAGCCCGTAAGTAACAATTCAGAAACTGTCAATAGTAAATGAGACCGTCATCATGACATTAGTAAAACGTGGTGATTAAACGTCAATCAAAAATTAAATGAATGAATAAACTGTTATAGTCCATGTGGGTGGCCTGATATGTATTAACTCCTTGATTCCCGAGATTGATATACCACAGAAAATAAATGTAAAAAAATATAATGTTTTATTGCAGATTTGCGAGCTTAAGACTGTTGTGCAATTAATTCTAATGTATTTCATTACTTTTAAAGTCCAGTATTGTGTTTTTATTTGCTCTTATAGTGTTAAGAACAGGTGTTTAAGCCCACTGTGAGTCCTCTCTAGTACTTTTTTGCTATATTTTACATTTACAGGTTTGAAGGCAATTGCAGGCTTGGGGGATTGTAGCAATTTAATAGCGATTTGCGATTTTAGAGATAGTAACATATGCAGGCTTGAAACATCAATGGCCTAGACGTGTTGGAGTTACGATTTTGACAACCGCAGGAATTTTGAGAGCATGTAAGCTGCAATTAAATAGCAGTATCTTTTGCAGTCTATATTACAGGCTTCAGTAATTGCGATTTTGACAATTTAATTGGGCCCTATGCACAGCAGTGGTCCTTTAAACATCAAATGGCAGTGGCAATCCAGACCTCTTCCTTCCACCTGAAAATTATAGCAAGGATTAAGCACTTGATTCCCTTAGAGGATCTTGCTACCATGTTTCAAGTCTTTATGACTTCCTGGCTTGATTACAGCAGTACACTATTCGTGGGATGGTGCAGAATGCTGCACATAGGCTAATGACAGACAAGGAATGCTCTTGTTACTTAACACCAGTCTTCATGCTTGCACTGGTTATCTATAAAATGATACATGTATTTCCAAGTTAGCTTTTTGATCTTAAAAACTCTAAAAGACTAGGAACCCAATTCAGTTGAGCAACTGTAACTTACAGTAGCCCATAATGGAAGTTATTTTGCTATTTATTTGGCGTCTTTTTGTAGGCTACAAACGGGTTACGGGCTACGGCCTTGAAATCCTTGTGGCTGTTGAAACCGGAACTTACAGCCCATCGAAGTCTTTGATCTTTCACATTCGCAGGAGTTCCGAGCGCTAAAATTGCAAATTGCTATTCAATTTCTACAATTACCCAAGCTTGCAAATGTTTTCACACCCGTAAATGGCTATGTAGTAGAAAATCCTACCAGATTGGACTCGCAAGGGGATTTAACCCCCGTCTGTAGCACTGTATATGAAAATAAAAAATCACTACTGCACTGTAAATGACTGGGAAAGCAATGAAAGACATTAGAACTAATTGCACAACAGTCTCAGGATCGCAAATCGGCAATAAAAAATGTATTTTTTTATGTTTAATTTCGGGTTTATATTGATCTCGGGAATCAATGAGTTAATAAATATCAGGCCACCCACATGGACTAAAACAGTATTGGCATTCAATTTTATTATTTTGTATTTTGCATTTTTTCCGAGTCTGATCGCATATCGGACCCCCAAACGCTAATTGATTGACATATAACTTCCATGTTTTACTGCTGCAATGATGACGGTCTCATTTTCTATTGGATGTTTCTAAATGGGTAGTTACGGCCTTGCTTAATTGATCATGTTCCCGCCCTAAAATTCTACATACGAGTGCATGATTTACAATTTCGGCTTTCAGCCCCTAACTTGCGGGCTTGTTCAATTGAATAGCACCAGAATTGAAGCAGAGTTCAAGCCTGCAGCAAGCCCACAGACATTCAGTCTGCATACTGCGAGGTGCGGGCTTCAAATTTAATCTGGCTCTACGTCCCCAGCTACCTGAAGAACACTTGTTTCCCTACACTTGCTCTTTGATGATTTAGTGTGTCAAAAATAGGTGTACCACATGTTCACCTGGCATTGTTTGGTGCTAGACATTTTAATCATGCAGCACTAGTTCCTGTGGAACTGTCCCTGTAACAGTCCAAGAAACTTCATCTTTACAATTTTCAAGACATATCTGTTTACCCAAGCCTTTTGGTAACACTATATATGGGGAGAGATCCTTGAGTCTAACCAGGTGAAAAGTGCTATATAAGTTATTATTATTATTATTATTATTATTATTATTATTAATAATAATAATAATAATAATAATAATAATAATAATAATAATAATAATAATAATATTGTTGAAAGCACCAGACTACAATAAATCCAGTTTCATTGCTGTAAAGATTATGGGCTAAAATGTAAAGAATAAAATGTGGGAAACTACTTATATTTCTCAGATCCCACTAACAAATTTTACACCTGAGTTCAGCCCTGCAGTATGCTTAAAGGTACACTGTAAAAAAACGTGCTTACATTTTTTTTAATTATTGATAAATTAACTTATGAGCTTTTAAAATTAGTACTTTTCTGTTATGCTACTTCTCACCTCCTCTGCTCTGGTTGAATATATAATGAGCTGCACCAGTCAGTGGCACTAATTAGAATCAACTGAGTGGGTTGTGGAAAGAGCTGTTACATTATTTACTATTCTTTTTTATACACAATAAAGCATAGGGATCTTTAGTCTAGTGGTACAGTAAGTGGATGTACCTATGAACTTGCAGCCCTGGTTTGATTCATCTCCTTGATAATTATTTTTTTAATAAATAGCAATTTTCATTTACATTTTACCAGAAGTAACACATTTTACATGTATGTAGGTCATGAGTCACGCCAAAACCTGTTTCAGATTAGTGAAACACCCCATAGATTGTGATGGATTTGGATATCTCAGCACCCAGCCTGCTTATTCAGCTCAGAAACACAAGTCATCAGGATACAGGACCCAGGAACACAGGAACAGACAATGATCCCTTTAAAAAGGATCAGCATGAACATCAGGATACAAGCAAGTTTAATAAAATAACAGTTACATAGTAACATATTTACATAGTAATTGAGGTTGAATAAAGACTTTTAGTCCATCAATTTCAACCTTTTTAAATCTCTCTTATAATATGTGGATTATTTGTTAACCAATTGGTAATTGATCCAGATGAAGGCAAACAGAAAAAAAAAAAAAACATTGTAACATTGCCAAATGTCTCATAATGAAAAAAAAAAAAGTCTTCTTGACCTCTGATACAGGAGATCAGATTGCTCCCTGGATCACTATTCCTTTGCTAGTTATCTAGGATGACCCTGAATGCCCATTAAGATTTTAAATTGCATGGCTATTTTTCCTTCCCAAATGCATAATTTTTCATTTATTTGTATTAAATCTTATCTGCCACTATGTCCGCCATTCCTCTAATTTATGTAAATACTGTTGGAGGGAAAGTACATCATTATCTGATTTAATTACCTTGCGCAACTTAGTGTCATCAGCAAAAATGGAGACAATACTTTCCAGTTTTACTTCTAAGTCATTAATAAATATGTTAAAAAGGAGAGGACCTAATGCAGAACCCTGGAGAACCCTACTTACCACTTTTGTCTAATCAGAGTATGTTCCATTTACAACAACCCTTTGCTTTCTGTCTTTTAGCCAGTTCTCAATCCCTGAGCAGATATCCCTTAGCTTGCATAATAGTCTTCCATGTGGCACTGTATCAAAAGCCTTTGCAAAACCCAAAAATACGTCATCAACTGAGTTGCTTTGATCCAGGTTCCTACTGACCTCCTCATAGAAACTAATTAGATTTGTTTGACATGACCTATCCCTCATAAATCCATGTTGACTATTACTTATAATCATGTTCAGATAGACATATTATTGTTTATTATCCCTTATTAACCCTTCTAAAAGCTTTCCCTCTACAGAAGTGAGACTCACTGGTCAATAATTCCCTGAATTTGCTCTTGCTCCCTTCTTAAATATAGAAATCACCTCTGCTTTTTGCCAGTCATCTGGTAGCGACCCAGTGTTGAGTGAATCTTGAAAAATTAAATATAATGGACTGGCTATTACAGAACCCAGTTCCCTAAGTACCCTTGAATGTATCCCATCAGGACCAGGACATTTATTTTTTCCAACCTCTTTTGGATTTCCTCATGTGTTAGTAGTGTAGCCCCATTATATCCCAACCACTGGTACATCCCTTGTGTATACTGAAGAATAAATAACTATTTAGCTCATCTGCCTTTTCCTGGTCACTAATTATCAGACAACTTGTGCCACATTGTAATGTTCCTATAGCTTCCTTCCTGGCCTTCTTTCCATTCATATATTTAAAAAATATTTTAGTGTTAGTCTTACTCTCTTTTGCAACTAATTTTTCATTTTCTATTTTTAGCCAGTCTAACAGCCTTTTTGCAAGTCTTGTTGATTTCCTTGCACTTATGTAAAGCAGTCTCTGTCCCCTTTTGTTTGTATAATTTAAATGCCTGTTTTTTACTCTGTATCCTGATCTTTAAATCATTGTTAAGCCACATTGGAAGTGATTTACTCCTTTTACTTTTATTGCAACATGTGATGTGTTTGTATATTTAGTAAGGATTTAAATGCTGTCCATTTATGTTCAGTATTTTTACCTGCTAGTTCTTTGTCCCAGTCTATACGTTGTATTGCTGCCCTTAGACTGTTAAAATCTGCCCTTTTAAAATTAAGAGTTCTTGTTTCCCCCTTAAAGTTTTGTTTTTTACTTCAATCTCAAATGAGATTGTGTTGTGATCACTGTTTCCCAAAGGTTGCCCTATTTCAATATTTGATACCATATTGATATTATTAGTGATAACTAAATCCAAGATAGCTTCATTTCTATTAGTTTCTTGTATAACCTGGGCCAGATAATGAACCCGGACTGTACTCAAGAACCTGCTCCCCTTAGCGGAACTTCTGGTCTCATTTATCCAGTTTATTTCAGGGTAATTCAAATCTCCCATTATTAGATCTTGCTCATGCTTAGCTGAATTTCCACTCTGTAATGATAATTGCAGTCTTCACTTTCAATTTTATTTGGGGGTTTATAGCATACTCCAACTAATATTGTTTTTGAATTTGCTGCTCCGCTATTTAACTCTACCCACAAACATTGAATATTACAGCTAGTTCCAGCATAAATATCTTCTCTGACTATAGGCTTAAATTCAGGCTTTATATACAGACAAATCCCTCCTCCTCTTTTACCATTGTCCCTATCTTTCCTAAATAGATTATAACCATCCAATTTAACAGTCAAGTCATGAGATTCATCCCACCACGTTTTGGTAATGCCTATTAAATCCCAATTTTCCTTAATTGCCAATAATTCTAGCTCTCCCATTTTTCCTGGCAAGCTTCTGGCATTAGTAAGCATACATCTTATCTTATGAGTTTGTAGTTTTGAGGTGCCTGCCTCTGTACCTATTGACTATACTAACCCTCCCCCATCTCCTCCCCCATGAGTAGTTAATTCAACGCTTATCCCACCTACACTTTCTACCTCATTACATTCATTTAGTCCCTCCCCCCACACCTACTAGGTTAAAAACTCCTTCAGTCTTTCTACCATCCTTTCCCCTAGCACAAAAGCTCCCTCATCATTAAGGTGCAATCCATCCCTGCTATAGAGATTGTACCGAAGTGAGAAGTTAGCCCAATGCTCTAAAAACCCAAACACTCTTTAGTGCACCACATTTTTAGCCATGCATTAACCTCCCTAAGCTTCTTCTGTCTCTCTGGGCTAGCACGTGGCACAGATAGTATATCAGAAAATACTACCTTGGAGGTCCTTGCTTTAAGCTTATTCCCTAGTTCTCTAAAATCACTCTTTAGGACACTCCATCTTCCACTAACTTTGTCATTGGTACTATTATGTACGAAGACCAGCGGTTCATTTTTCAGCCCCTCACAATAATTTATCTACCCTATCTACAACATGCCGAACCCAAAACCCGGGAGACAGCAAACTGTTCGATTGCTGAGATCTGGGTGACAAATCATCATGTCTACCGTCCTAAAAATAGAGTCCCCTACCACCAAAACCTGTGTGCCAAAACCCGCTCTGCCTATGCTGCACTCCCACTCCTCCAGTAGAACTGTTCTCCCGGCTGTTAGAGCGAACACCTCAATCTGGCATTGCCATTCCTGAATGGACATCCCCAACAGTTTCACTCAATCTGGCAAATCTGTTGGTGTTTGCCAACTCAGAACTGGCCTGCCTCCTCCTCCTAAACCCCTGCTTCCCCTTCTAAGTGTAACCCAGCTACCTCCCTGGACATCATCACTAGCTGCATCTCCACCCTCCATGCTAGGCCCAGCTAAACTGTGCTCTCTTTCCATTGGAATAGCAGTAAGTGCTGCAATTCTCCTCTACAGTTCCCCAATTTGAGCTTCCAGAGAGGCAACATGATCACACCTGTCACTGGCATGGACTCTGGATCATCTGTTCCAATAGTGCATACATATGACAGAATGTACACTGAGTGCAGTTGCAACTGGAATGATTCATACTTATTGTCTACAAAATTTCAGTGGGAAAAATAAACAGACTATAATAACACAGGCCAAACCACACCCACTCTCACCTGGACACTGATTACAGACCACAAGACAGAAAAACACGCTTTAGCTTTGTGCACTGAATCCCAGAGAGATTCACACAGGATGTGCTGTGATCAATGTTTCCCAGGGGCTCCCCTTTTTCAAAATTTTATATTATATCAATATTATTTGTGATGACTAAATCCAAGATAGCCTAATTTCTAGTAGGTTCTTGTAAAACCTGGGCCAGATAATGATCCCTGAGTGTGGTCAAGAACCTGCTCCCCTTAGCTGAACTGCTGGTCTGATCCATCCAGTTAGTTAAAATCTCCCATTATTAGAACTTGACCATGCTTAGCTGCATTTTCAATCTGTAGCAATAATTGTAATTCCTCACCTTCAATCATATTTGGGGATTTATAGCATATTCCTACCAATAGTATTTGGTCCTCCACTATTTAACTCAACTCCCAAAAATTCAACCTTATCACTAGTTCCACAATAAATATTTTCTCTGACTACAGGCTTAGAATCAGACTTAACATACAGACAAATCCCTCCTCCTCTTCTACCATTGCCCCTATATCTCCTAAATAGGTTATAACCATCCAAATTAACCATCCACTCATGAGATTCATCCCACCATTTTTCAGTAATGCATATTAAGTCCAATTTTTGATGTACTGCTAATAATTCCATCTCGCCCATTTTCTCTGGCAAGCTTCTTGCATTACCCTTTATGTTGCTATGACTCTGGAGTTTTGAAGTACTTGCCACTGTATTTTAGTTACTTAGCAATACCTCCCTATTGTTTATAGTAACCCTCCCCCTTCTCCTCCCCCATGGGTAATTAATTCATCCCTTTGCCCCTATACTTTCTACCCCAATACATTCATCTGGTCCCTTACCCCACATACTAGTTTAAAAACTCCTCATCTTTTCTACCATCTGCTCCCCTAGCACACCAGCTCCCTCTTCTTTAAGGTGCAATCCATCACAGCTATAGAGATTGTACCCAAGTGAGAAGTCAGCCCAGTGCTCTAGAAACTCAAAAACATCCTTCCTGCACCACTTTTTAAGCCACACATTAACCTCCCTAAGCTCCTTCTGTCTCCCTAGGATAGCACGTGGCGCTGGGAGTTTCTCGGAAAATACTACCTTGGAGGTCCTTGCCTTAAGCTGGTTTCCTAGTTCTCTAAAATCATTCTCTAGGACACTCCATCTTCCACTTACTTTGTCATAGATATCAATATGTATCAAGACCGCCAGTTCATTTCCAGCCCTTCCCAATAATTTATCAACCCCGATCTACATCATGCCAAACCCGAGCACCTGGAAGACAGCAAACTGATTGCTGGGATCGGGATGACAGATAACCCTGTCTACCTTCCATAATAATAAAGTCCTCTACCACAAACAGCTGTCTGTTCACTGCCTAATCTGCCCTCCCTCTCCTCCAGTAGAACTGTTCTCCTGGCTGTTAGAGGGAACACTCTAGCTGGCATTGCCATTCCTGAATGGACACCCCCAACAGTTTCACTCAATCTGGCAAATTTCTTGGTGTTTGCCAACTCAGAACCGGCCTGTCTCCTCCTGTTCCCTTGGTCTCTTCTTCTCACTGTAACCCATAGGACATCCTCACGAGCCCCAGCTCCACACTAGGCCCAGCCAAAATGTGCCAAAATCCAAATCCCTTTCCAGTGTAGCAATATCATGAAGTGCTGCTTCTCATCTCCAGTTCTCCAATTTGAGCTCCCAGAGAGGCAACATGCCACAGAAGTATGGACCGTGGATCAGTTGATCCAGCCATGCATACATGTGGCAGGATGTACACTCAATGAGGTTGCCACTGGATTGACTCATTATTACCAATTACAAAAATAGAGGGAGAAAATAAATCAATATATTTGTATAAATATTGTTTTTCTATACCTTAAACTATTTTATTTCTTTTTTTTTTTTATACCTTTTCTTTGAACTCCTCCTTTTTTAAAACTCCTACACTTACACAGTAACAGAAATTGCACATGCACCATGTTTATGTAAAGTCAAACAGAGCATAATTAATTTGGGAAAAACGCAGGGTATTTATAGGAAAAAGAACAATGGGTACTCAGGGGTGTAGGAGCCAGAATAATCCCGGGGGGATACAGTTCATTGTATACACAGGCTATAAAATTGCTTACATATACATATATACAGTGGATATAATAACTCTACACACCCCTGTTAAAATGTCAGGTTTCTGTGCTGTAAAAAAATGAGACAAAGATAAATCATTTCAGAACTTTTTTCACCTTTAATGTGACCTATAAACTGTACAATTCAATTGAAAAACAAACTGAAATCTTTTAGGTGGAGGGAAGAAAAAAAAAAGAAAAATAATGTGGTTGCATAAGTCTGCATACCCTCTTATAACTGGGGATGTAGCTGTGTTCAGAATTAAGCAATCACATTCCAAATCGTGTTAAATACGAGTCAGTATACACCTGCCATCATTTAAAGTGCCTCTGATTAACCCCAAATAAAGTTCAGCTGCACTAGTTGGTCTTTCCTGAAATTTTCTTAGTCGCATACCACACTAAAAGCCATGGTCCACAGAGAGCTTCCAAAGCATCAGAGGGATCTCATTGTTAAAAGGTATCAGTCAGGAGAAGGGTACAAAAGAATTTCCAAGGCATTAGATATACCATGGAACACAGTGAAGACAGTCATCATCAAGTGGAGAAAATATGGCACAACAGTGACATTACCAAGAACTGGAGCTCCCTTCAAAATTGATGAAAAGACGAGAAGAAAATTGGTCTGGGAGGCTACCAAGAGGCCTACAGCAACATTAAAGGAGCTGCAGGAATATCTGGCAAGTACTGGCTGTGTGGTGCATGTGACAACAATCTCCCGTATTCTTCATATGTCTGGGCTATGGGGTAGAGTGGCAAGACGAAAGCCTTTTCTTACGAAGAAAAACATCCAAGCCAGGCTACATTTTGCAAAACACATCTGAAGTCTCCCAAAAGCATGTGGGAAAAGGTGTTATGGTCTGATGAAACCAAGGTTGAACTTTTTGGCCATAATTCCAAAAGATATGTTTGGCGCAAAAACAACACTGCACATCACCAAAAGAACACCATACCCACAGTGAAGCAAGGTGAGGGATGCATCATGCTTTGGGGCTGCTTTTCTTCAGCTGGAACTGGGGCCTTAGTTAAGATAGAGGGAATTATGTTCCAAATACCAGTCAATATTGGCACAAAACCTTCAGGCTTCTGCTAGAAAGCTGAACATGAAGAGGAACTTCATCTTTCAGCATGACAACGACCCAAAGCATACATGCAAATCAACAAAGGAATGGCTTCACCAGAAGAAGATTAAAGTTTTGGAATGGCCCAGCCAGAGCCCAGACCTGAATCCGATTGAAAATCTGTGGGGTATCTAAAGAGGGCTGTGCACATGAGATGCCCTCGCAATCTGACAGATTTGGTGTGTATTTGCAAAGAAGAGTGGGCAAATCTTGCCAAGTCAAAATTTGCCATGCTGATAGACTCATACCCAAAAAGACTGAGTGTTGTAATAAAATCAAAAGGAGCTTCAATAAAGTATTAGTTTAAGGGTGTGCATACTTATGCAACCATATTATTTTATTTTTATATTTTTTCTTCCCTCTACCTAAAAGATTTCAGTTTGTTTTTCAATTGAGTTGTACAGTTTATAGGTCACATTAAAGGTGGAAAAAGTTCTGAAATGATTTATCTTTGTCTCATTTTTTTACCGCACAGAAACCTGACATTTTAACAGGGGTGTGTAGATTTTTTATATCCACTGTACAAACATAGAAAAATATGGGGGGGGGTGGGGTTGTCCCCCACATTCCCCCCAGCTTCTACACCTATGTGTACAGTCACACATTAACATGAACTGGGGAGGGAAGGCAACTTTAAATTCCGGGCTTAACAGTTAATCCAACAATCAGAAGAAAGGGTATTCATCATGGGAGAGCCTGCCTCCTCCTGGAGAGCTTATCTGTGCCTCATGATCTGCTGCACGTAGGCAACCAGACAGACTGGCACCGGCAGCATTCCTAGACAATGGGAAGGGGAATGAATGGGAAAATGTCTCAGACCAGTTGCTAGTAACGGGCGCCATCTTGTGAAGTAAGATGGTGTCCCAATATTTAGTAAAACCCACTTTATGAACCATATTAACCTTAAAAACAAGGGGTTAATCTTATAGTGGTTATAGTGGTACTATAAATACTCTAGATATCAGAACACATTTTTAACATGTCCAACATTTGCCATGTGGCATGGGGTTAAATACCCAGGTTGTGTGGCATACCAGCTAACAAGGCTTAATTTGTCTTCATGAGACTATCAAGTGGTCAATATTCTTGTTTACTATCGTTGTGTTTGCATCAGACTGCACATACCCTGCAGACAGTACATACATGTAACTGCTAGTAGTATCAGTAGGGTCTCATAGCAGTAAATTGGGAATGGGTATCTGGGTGGCAGGTTGTTATATCAATCATTAGCACCCGTTATATCAGTTCAAAAACCCACTACTTGATGATTGTCCTTTACTTAGGGGAAAGTAGTTGGGGTACAAATAGTCCTTTAACTTGGCCCTGTCCTCATAAGTGGATTCTGAGTGTACTCCCATGTGAGATCCTCCATTCTCCTGGTCTGGGTTATTAGTTCTGTGGTGGCATCAAACTGCTGTCTGATAGGAAGCCTCCTCCGACATTGGCATCATTAATATCTACACTTTCCTCTAACCCCAAACATTTGTTCACCATTTTCATTGGTAGAAGACATCTGCGCATCCTGATTGGCTCCTACATTGACGACTTTTGATTGGCTGACAGCTTTCTCAGCCAATCACAAGCCGACAATGCCAATTTCCTCCCGGAAATGACTCCGGGAGGTTCATTAGCGTCGGGGAGGTCTGCCAGTGCAGACCTCCATTAGTTTTTTTTCTTTTTTTTTTTTAGAGCGCGGATGGTTCCGCGGCCCAGCCGGGGCTGAAGGAGAGAAGGCCGGGGACATCGCGGGGAGGTAAGTTAAATGTATATTTAGATGTTTATTTGTGTATTTTATTTATTGTTTATATATTGTATTCATGTATTCATGTATTGTGTTTTTTTTTTTAACAGGGCCGCGCCGGAAGAGCTAAACAGTGACTGGACATGCTGTAAAGGTGAGTTGAATATTTAGAATGTATAGAATGTTTATTTATTTGATGTTAATGTTTTGTACTAATTTTTATTTTTTGTTTGACCCATAGGTTAGTGATCTGAAGCAACATCTTAAAGGTAAGTGGTCTTAATTTATTGATTTTAGCTTAGAATTAGGGTCTGTGTATGTAGTTAGGACTGTAATTATTTTATTTTATTTTAGAATAAGGGTCTGTGTATGTAGTTAGGATTTTTTGTATATTAGATAGATAGGGGGATGTATTTGATATAGTTAGGATTTATTTTAAATTAAATAGATTGTATGTTAGATACATAGGGGGTATTTGATTAGGACTATATGTAATATATTATTTGTAATATATTATATGTAATATATTATATGTAATGTATGTAATGTCATGTATTGTATGTAATGTATGTAATGTATTATATGTAATATATTATATGTAATATATTATATGTAATGTCATGTATTGTATGTAATGTATGTAATGTATTATATGTATGTATTGTATTGTGTTTATCTGTCTTTCCTTTTCAGGTGTGTAATTTTTTTATTTTCTGTAGTGGGGGGTGGGGTTGTAATGTATTTTTTTGTTTTCTGTAGTGGGGGGTGGGGTTGTAATTTTTTTTTTTTTCTGTACTGTAGGTTTTTTGTTTTCTGTGCTGTAGGTTTTTTGTTTTTTGTAATTAGAGTGTTGGGGAGGTTTATTAGGGGGTAGGTAGTGTAGGTAGGTAGTGTAAGTGTTAATAGATTAGTGTAGAGGGGGGTTAGTTTAGATTAAATGGTTTATTGGGGGTTATAGTGTAGTGTTTGTAGTTAGTGTCATGATGGTCCTTGAGGACCATCATGGCACTTATGTGGTTAATGTTGGGTTGTAACAGGCCCATAATGGTAATAATATACCCTTATGGGACTGATGGGGTTAAATAGAGCCTTATGGTGGTCTGTATTGACCATCATGAGTCAATGGGTTAATTTAGGCCTTATGGTGGTCTGGATTGACCATCATGAGTTAATGGGTTAATTTAGGCCTTATGGTGGTCTGGATTGACCATCATGAGTTAATGGGTTAATTTAGGCCTTATGGTGGTCTGGATTGACCACCATGAGTTAATGGGTTAATTTAGGCCTTATGGTGGTCTGTATTGACCATCATGAGTTAATGGGTTAATTTAGGCCTTATGGTGGTCTGGATTGACCACCATGAGTTAATGGGTTAATTTAGGCCTTATGGTGGTCTGGATTGACCACCATGAGCTAATGGGGTAATTATAGTTGCCTGGGGTTAATATTTTTAGTTTTTTGTCCTTTCAGGACCTTTACGGTCCTTTGAGGACCCGCGAGGCGGGAAATTAAAAATTGAATTGCAGCAGGGTCACGATCGGTGCCGATGGGGACCCCCAGCATAGAGGGGGGTTAATTTTAAGTGCCGCGGCCGGGATTGGGTAATAGTGTGCCGCGGCCCCTTTAAGGAGCCGCGGCGGGGAATTTAAAAGTTTTAAATGCAGCGGGGGGCCTGATCGGTGCCGATCGAGGACCCCCGCTGCAAGGGGTTAATGTGTGGGGGCTGCGGGGGTTCCTATGGACCCCTGCAGCAAGGTGTTCATGTGAGGACAGTTCGGGGGTCCCGACGGGGACCCCCGCATTGAGGGGGGGTTAATTTTAGGTGCCGGGGGGGGTATTCGGAGTACCCCCACGGCAGGGCTTATGTGGGGGACTGCCGCGGAGGTCCCTTTTAGGACCCCCGCAGCAATTGATGAGGAGTGGGAGCCTGCGATATCATCTCGCAGGCTGTCACTCCTCATGTACATTTACGCAGTGTAGATAAGTACGGCCCTGCTGCGTAGCTCATACGTTGCTCGCAGCAGGGCTAATTTAATAGCATTGTAAGTTAGAGAAACTTTGCAGTACGTAGGGCTTAAGTAGAAGCCTCTTATTTACGAGGCTGGAATTTAATAGGGCCCCTAGTGTCCTCTTCTCTGCTACCTCTTCTTTTCCTCACCTCTGTATGTTGATGTACCCCAACATTCTCTCCTACGCATCTTCCTGTTCCCCATCTATACAGCCTCACTTGGTACCCTAATAAAAACTTTTGGATTTCACTATCATTCTTATTCAGATGACACTCAAATATACCTCTCAGCAAATAAGCTATCCCCCTCTATGCTAGCACATGTTTCTAGCATATCCTCCTGGATGTCTGCCCACCACCTCAAACTCAACAAATCTAAGACTGAACCCCTACACTTCCCACCATCTACTACAGTGTCAATTCCTTACATATCTCTTACCGTTGTATTAGGGTTCTATTGGACCCTGCCCTCTCTTTCATGCCTTACGTACAGTTACTAAAAAAATGTTGCCTTTTCAATTTAAACACATTTCCAAAATACATCACTACCTTACACAAGACACAACCAAGATTCTAATACATTATTTCATCATATCTCATCTTGACTACTGCAACTCGCTTCTTGCTGGCCTGCCCACCACGCGTTTATCCCCACTTCAATCGATAATGAACGCCTCTGCTAGACTCATCTTCCGTACACAACAGTCAGTGTCTGCAGCACCTCTCTGTCAATTACTCCATTGTCTTCCCGCAGCCACCAGAATTCAAATCATGACCCTAACTTACAAAACCCTCAACAGCACACCCCCTTATATCTCTGTTCTCATCGCCAAATATTCCCCCACCTGCTTTCTTCCCTCTGCTAATGACCTTCTTCTTTCCTCCTCTCTGTTCACCTCCTCCCACTGCCGCCTTCAGGACTTTTCTCTTGCTTCCCCTATTCTCTGGAACTCCTTGCCTCGCTCCACCAGTTTATCCTCCTGCCTCAAATCCTTCAAAACCTCACAAAAAATGCATCTGTTTAAAGAAGCCTATCACCTGCCGCTTTAACATGCACAATGCATCTTTTTACTTCCTGTACCACACCCAAAACCTTTAGATTGCAAGTTTGCGAGTTTTCAATCTTGCAAGGTGCCTTGGGAATGCACTTTGAACACTGAGGGCCTAATTAAATTATCCCTTGTAGTTCTTTCGGTGCTCGTAAAAGGCAGTTTTTTTGCTATTTGCGAGGACCAAATCTCTCGCAACCGGCTTTGCGATATGACTACGAAAAATGGCCGAGAATAGGCTCCGAGAGAGCTACGTAGTCACACGCAGCCTTAAATCTACGCATGATTATAGCATTTCGTAAGAATCCCTACTGCCACAAAAAGTGCCCGCAAGGGATCCTAAAACCTCTATGTGCAGCCGCGGAGCAGCCCGAGACAGCAGTGTGAGGCTCCCCCCTGCTCCCTATACAAATCCCCATGCTGCAGGGGTCTCTATCGGGACTCCTGCAGCACCCCCACATTAAACCCTTGCAGGGGGGTCCCCGATCGGCACCGATCAGGCCCCCGCTGCATTCAAAAGTTTTAAATTCCCCGCCGTGGCCATCAGGACCCCCGAAGTGTCCCCACATAAACCCCTTGCAGCGAGGGGTCCCTGATCTGCATAGACCAGGCTCCCCGCTGCATTTAAAAGTGTTAAATTCCCCGCCGCGGCTCCTTAAAGGGGCCGCGGCACACTAATTGCCAATCCTGGCCGCAGCCAAAAAAATTAACCCTACCTCTATGCTGGGGGTCACCATCGGGACCCCCGAAGTGTCCCCACATAAACCCATTGCAGCGGGGGTCCCCGATCTGCATATATAAGTGTTAAATTCCCCGCCACAGCTCCTTAAAGTGGCCAAGGCATACTAATTGCCAATCCTGGCCGAGGCCCAAAAAATTATCCCTCCCTCTATGCTGGGGGTCACCATCGGGACCCCCAAAGTGTCCCCACATAAACCCATTGCAGCGGGGGTCCCCGATCTGCATAGATCAGCTCCCCCCCGCTGCATTTAAAAGTTTTAAATTTCCCGCTGCGTCTCCTTAAAGGGGCCGCGGCACAGTAATTGCCAATCCTGACCGCTGCACCTACAATTAAACCCCCTCTATGCTGGGGGTCCCCATCGGGACCCCCGAAGTATCCCCACATAAACCCCTTGCAGCAGGGGTCCATAGGGCCCCCCGCAGCCCCCCCACATTAACCCGCTGCAGTGGGGGTCCCCGATCGGCACCGATCGTGACCCTGCTGCATTTCAAATTTAAATTTCCCGCCTCGCGGGTCCTTAAAGGACCATAAAGGTCCTGAAAGGACTCGCACTAAAAATATTAACCCCAGGCAACTATAATTAACCCTATAATACATAGGGGTCAATACAGACCCCCATAAGGCCTTAATTAATCCTATAACTCGTGAAGGTCAATACAGAGCCCCATAAGGCCTTAATTAACCCTATAACTCATGAAGCTCAATACAGACCCCCATAAGCACTTAATTAACCCCGTCACTCATGAAGGTCAATACAGACCCCCATAAGGCCTTAATTAACCCTATAACTCATGAAGGTCAATACAGACCCCCATAAGCCTCTATTTAACCCCATCAGTCCCATAAGGGTATATTATGACCATTATGGGCCTGTTACATCCCAACATTAACCACATAAGTGCCATGACGGTCCTCAAGGACCATCATGACACTAACTACAAACACTACACTATAACCCCCAATAAACCATTTAATCTAAACTAACCCCCCTCTACACTAATCTATTAACACTTACACTACCTACCTACACTACCTACCCCCTAATAAATATCCCCACAACTCTAATTACAAAAAATAAAAAAACTTAACTTACAAAAAATAAAAAAACCTGCCTTACAGAAAATAAAAGAACCTAAGTTACCAAAAATAAAGAAACCTACAGTACAGAAAAAATAAAACCTACAGTACGGAAACAAAAAAAATTCAGTACAAAAGAAAAAACAACTTACAGTACAGAAAAAAAAAACCTACAGTACAGAAAAACAAAAAACCTACAGTACAGAAAAAATAAAAATACATTACAACCCCCCCCCCAATACAGAAAAGGAAAGACAGACATACACAATACAATACATACATACATACAATACATCACATATTATCTTTAGATTGTAAGTCTGCGAGTTTCAATCCTGCGCAGTGCTTTAGGGAAAGCGCTATGGACACTGGATTCCAAGCTCAAAGACAGGGCCATACACTCTTTGCAATGTATGAATCTTTAACTTGTCATTGCCTGTAACTTAACTTATGTATAGCGCTACGGAATATGTTGGCGCGTTACAAATAAACGATAATAATAATAATAATATTATAATTGTCCAACTATGATTTGTTGTCACGCTGTGTTGCGTGGTGCATACGACTTAGCGATGAGCGCCCCAGGCGCTCATCGCCTGGCGAGCCGTTAAATCATAGCACTTAGGCAATGAGGCAATGAGCGTCGCAGGCGCTCATTGCTGGTGAGCCTCGCGTAGCGAGTCGAGCCGTTAAACACGTCACACGCACGACTTAGAAAAAAATCCCACCTCAGAACCAACCTTAACGTAACAAATACCCACACGCACTAAGAATCCGACTATAACGGCCGACCTGCGCGCAACTAAAAACAGCGAAAACACACCAAATACTCACACAAACTACATAAAAAGCTTACCCATAGCAAGGGGGGCACCCAGGACCTCTGAAATTGAAGTTACACCTCCATTTAAGTCCAAATTCAGACACACGAAAATCCCCTAAGCGAGAGAAAAAATGGCCGCCGAAATAAACGAAAACGAGGCTCACAGCCCAGCCACGTACAAATTAGCCAAGAAGGGATCCAATATAATCTCTGAAACCCGCATTAACCCCAGGGGATCCAAGATAAGCTCGGAGCCCTGCATTAACCCCACATTAACCATCGCAGTGGGGTTCCCGATTGCAAAATTCAAAATTCTTGCGTTACAGGTCATTAAAGGACCGTAAAGGTCCTTAAAGGACCCGTTGTAAAAGAAAAAATATATACACTGTCACCCTGTCAATCATGGGGGTCAATACAGACCCCCATAAGCCCTTCATGAACCCTGTCACTCATGGGGGTCAATAGAGACCCCCATAAGCCCTTCATTAAGCCTGTCACTCATGGGGGTCAATACAGACCCCCATAAGCCCTTCATTAACCCTGTCACTCATGGGGGTCAAATCAGACCCCCAGAAACCCATCATTAACCCCATCAGTCCCATAAGGGTATATTAACACCATTATGGGCCTGTTATAACACTACATTAACCACATAAGTGCCATGATGGTCCACAAGGACCATCATGACACTAACTATAAACACTATACTGCACTATACTGCACTATACCACCCCCAATGAAACATTAAATATCAACTAAACACCCTCTACACTAACCTATTAACATCTACACTATTAACCCCACCACTCTAATTACAGAAATTAAAAAAGCCTAAAGTCACAAAAAAAAAAATCTACATTACATGAAATAAAAAACCTAACTCACAAAAAATAAACTACATTACAGAAAATAGAAAAACCTAAGTCACAAAAAATAAAAAAAGGAACATTCCCTTCAGCCAATCACAATGGAATACACCCCCACAGGGTGATTGGTTGGAGCCTCTGCGCATTCTGATTGGTTGCACTGACAATAGCCAATCACAATGGAATACACCCTCACATACTGATTGGTGAAGGATTTGCGCATTCTCATTGGCTACTGTTAATATCAATCAATATTACAACCAATGGGAAGGCGCAGATGTCTTCACCAATCAGTACGTGGGGGTATATTCCATTGTGATTGGCTGATGGCAATAAAGCCTTAGGATTGGTTCAAATAAAGATTGACAGGTGTGTTATCCAATCAGCGTGGTATTTTGGGGTGTATATTGTTTTTCATTGGTTCACAAATGGGGTCTTCTCATTGGCTGAATTTGATAGACAGCCTTTTCAGCCAATCAGAAGCCGCCATGGCCTATTTTATTCTGGAACACTCCATAGGAAGGTCATTAGCGTCGGAGACATCCGCCAGGGCGGATGTGTGTCGCTTTTTTTTTTTATGCGCGGATGCTTCCGGAGAAGACGAGGAGGCCGGAGACATCGCGGGGAGGTAAGTATAATGTAGATTGTGTTTATTTAACTTTGGTTTATGTTTACTAATGTAATGTTTTTTTTTACAGGAGTAGCGCCGGACAAGATGCAAAGATGGACGACGGAACATGGAGGACGTGACATGCTGGGACGTGACATGCTGGAAAGGTGAGAATAATATTTAGAATATTTAGAATGTTTAGAATGTTTAGGTATTTCATGTAAACGTGTTGTATTATTTTTTTTAAATCTTTTTTACCGTAGGTTGCTGATTTGAAGAAACATCTCAAAGGTAAGTGGTCTTAATTATTTTATTGTAGCTTACAATTAGGGTAGCTATATATATATAGATAGCATGTATTGTATATTAGATAGATAGATAGATAGATAAGGGGATGTATTATTAGATAGTATTGTATATTAGATAGTGGGATGTATATTACATTATATAGTGGCATGTATATTAGATAGTGGCATGTATATTAGATAGGGGTGTATTGTATTTCATTGAATTGTATTGTATTTTATTTAATTGTATTGTATTGTATTTTATTTAATTGTGTTGTATTGTATTATATGTATGTATTATATGTATTTCATTTTCAGGTGTGTAATTTTTTAAAACATTTTGTAGTGAGGGGGGGTTGTAATGTATTTTGTTATTTTCTGTAATGTTCCTTTTTTTATTTTTTGTGACTTATGTTTATTTTTTGTTCTGTAATGTACATTTTTTATTTTTGATGATTTTAGTTTTTCTTATTTTATGTAATGTAGATATCTGCTTTTTGAGGAATTTAGTTACTTGAGGCACACAGTACACTCACATTGTGTGACAAACAGCATTTCAACACTTTCTTTTATTGACCGTCATTTTTTGACGGGCAAGTCGCTAGTTACATTTAATACATTACATATAATATATTACATATAATACATTACATATAATACATTACATACAATACATTACATACAATACAATACATTACATGCAATACATTACATACAATACAAATCAAATACCCCCTATCTATCTAACATACAATCTATTTAATATAAAATAAATCCTAACTATATCAAATACATCCCCCTATCTATCTAATATACAATAAATCCTAACTACATACACAGACCCTAATTCTAAGCTGAAGTAAAATAATTAAGACCACTTACCTTTAAGATGTGCCTTCAGATCACTAACCTAGGGGTAAAACAAAACAAAATAATTAGTACAAAACATGAAATAAATAAGCATTATATACATTCTAAATATTCTACTCACCTTTCCAGCATGTCCCGTCATTGTTCAGCTCTTCCGGCGCCGCCCTGTTAAAAAAACACAATACATTAATACAATATACAAACAACAAATAAAATAAACATATAAACATCTAAATATACATTTAACTTATCTCCCCACGATATGTTAAATGTATATTTATATGTTTATATGTTTATTTTATTTGTTGTAAGGTAGGTTTTTTATTTTTTGTAATTAGAGTGGTGGGGAGGTTTATTAGGGGGTAGGTAGTGTAGGTAGGTAGTGTAAGTGTTAATAGATTAGTGTAGAGGGGGGTTAGTTTAGATTAAATGGTTTATTGGGGGTTATAGTGTAGTGTTTGTAGTTAGTGTCATGATGGTCCTTGAGGACCGTCATGGCACTTATGTGGTTATTGTTGGGTTGTAACAGGCCCATAATGGTCATAATATACCCTTATGGGACTGATGCGGTTAAATAGAGACTTATGGCGGTTTGTATTGACCCCCATAATTTATAGGGTTAATTAAGGCCTTATGGGGGTCTGTATTGACCTTCATGAGTTATAGGGTTAATTAAAGCCTTATGGGGGTCTGTATTGACCTTCATGAGTTATAGGGTTAATTAAGGCCTTATGGGGGTCTGTATTGACCTTCATGAGTTATAGGGTTAATTAAGGCCTTATGGGGGTCTGTATTGACCACCATGAGTTATAGGGTTAATTAAGGCCTTATGGGGGTCTGTATTGACCTTCATGAGTTATAGGGTTAATTAAGGCCTTATGGGGGTCTGTATTGACCCCTATGAGTTATAGGGTTAATTAAGGCCTTATGGGGGTCTGCATTGACCTTCATGAGTTATAGGGTTAATTTAGGCCTTATGGGGGTCTGTATTGACCTTCATGAGTTATAGGGTTAATTAAGGCCTTATGGGGGTCTGTATTGACCTTCATGAGTTATAGGGTTAATGATGCCTTATGGGGGTCTGTATTGACCACCATGAGTTATACGGTTAATTAAGGCCTTATGGGAGTCTCTATTGACCCCCATGAGTTATAGGGTTAATTAAGGCCTTATGGGGGTCTGTATTGAACCCATGAAATAGAGGGTTAATTATAGTTGCCTGGGGTTAATGTTTTTTAGTGCGAGTCCTTTCAGGACCTTTACGGTCCTTTAAGGACTCGCAAGGCGGGAAATTTTAAAATTGAAATGCAGCAGGGTCACGATCGGTGCCAATCGGGGACCCCCGCTGCAGGGGGTTAATGTGGGGGGGGGGGGCTGCGGGGGTCCCTATGGACCTCTGCAGCAAGGGCTTAATGTGGGGACACTTGGGGGGTTCCGATGGGGACCCCCAGCATAAAGGGGGGTTAATTGTAGGTGCCAAGGCCTGGATTGGGTAATAGTGTGCCGTGGGCCCTTTAAGGAGCTGCGGCGGGGAATTTAAAAGTATTAAATGCAGCAGGGGCCTGATCGTTGCTGATCGGGGACCCCCGCAGCAAGGTGTTAATGTGGGGACACTTCGGGGGTCCCGATGGGGACCTCCGCATAGAGGGGGGTTAATTTTAGGTGCCTGGGGGGTAGTTGGAGTACCCCCCATGGCAGGGCTTATTTGGGGGACAGCCGCGGAGGTCCCGTTTAGGACCCCTGCACTACTTGTTGAGGTGCGGGAGCTTGCGATATCATATCGCAGGCTGTCACTCCTCATGTACATTTACGCAGTGTTGATATGTACGGCCCTGCTGCGTAGCTCATACGTTGCTCGCAGCAGGGCGATTGTAAAAGCATTGGAACTTAGAGAAACTTTGCAGTACGTAGGGCTTAAGTAGAAGCCTCTTATTTACGAGGCTGGAATTTAATAGGGCTCTGAATTCTAAGCTCAAAGACAGGGCCCTTCATTTCTTGCAATGTGTTAATATGGTTTTGCTTTCAACACAATCCATGTATAGCGTAACGGAATATGTTGGTGTGTTACAAATAAACGATAATAATCACATATATAGTTGTGAGCAGGCGGGTCGTTGCTAACGCTGCAGGCTCGCATAGCGAGCCTGCGGCCCTCGCAAAGCGAGGGCCTCAGTTGCTGGCATGAAGCGCCGAAGGCGGTCCTTGCCAGCAACTGCGGACCTCGCAAAATGTACGGACTTACGAGAAACAAATACAAGACGCAGGACTTAGAAAAAAAAATATTATGACCTCGCAAAAAAACGACCTTGCCACGCGAAACCCGTGCACATGAAAACATTAAAAACACAATAAATACACACAACAAATACATACAAAGCTTACCTATAGCAAGGGGGGTCACCCAGGACCTCGAAAACTGAAGTTACACCTCAATTTCACTTGAAATCCAAGAGTTTAGACACCCGAAAATCCCCTAAGCAAGAGAAAAAATGTTCGCCGAAAAAAAACAAAACGAGGCTACAGGACGCAAAACACAACCAAACACCTATGGATTTTCCGAAAAAGACATACGAGATCTGAAAACAAGGACGCAAACCGCGCGACCCTAAAAACATTAGAAACACAATAAATACACACAACAAACACATAAAAAGCTTACCCACAGCAAGGGAGGCACCCAGGACCTCTGCAAGTGACGTTACACCTCCATTTACGCCCAAATTACAGAGTTTAGACACCCGCAAATTCTGTAAGCAAGAGAAAAAATGGCAGACGAACAAACCGAAAAATCAGCCGCAGCCACTTACCACACATTAGGCGCCATTTTAGAACACTAACTTACACAATCCGGAAGTACACAGCTACCCTAACGCCTTTTCCTCGCACACGCACACTATTTACACTACACACTGCACACATTGCTGACACTTACACAGCAGCTCCACAGCACTGATGCAGCAGCTCTTCAACACAATGCTTCCTGCATATATTACTTCACAATAGGTAAAGTATATTCATTTATTATTTTATTAATTATTCATTGGCATACAAAAAAAAAACATAACACTGCTCATAGCCTACAAACAACCAAGAGCCTCGCAATGAGCGCTGAAGGCGCTTATTGCGAGCCACGCCATGATTGCTGAAGGCGCTCAGCGCGAGGCTCGCAATGAGTGCCGAAGGATCTTGAGAACACCAACAAAATTAATGTCGCACACAATCAACATTACCTGCCTTACAATCTTATTGCCGTCATTTTTTGAAGGGCAATTCGCTAGTGATAGTAATAATAATAAGAAAAATGGAAGAAGTATTGATAATGAGTTTGAAAATAAGGCTTTTGTCTGCTGCACCACACCTTGATAAGTAATATGTATATAAATAAATAAAGCTACAATAAAATCAGTGTGACAGTTAACCTGCAACTCATTTTCAATGCAGATTCCTATGGGAGGTCTCCAGAGACTATACAACCAACAACTAAAAATGACAACGTTAAAGAAAGTTAATTTTTGATCAATTTTAAAATTATTAAACAGCTTTCCACCTGATTTTTCACCCTCTATCTGGTGACTTCGGTGTCACTGTAATATAATAATTCAGACTGAACAAAGTAACCTATTTGCGACTATGATGCTTCATTACAGTTATATGTATTGCAATCCTTTGGGTGGGATAATATATATATTGTTAGGACAATTCTATTATAATAGTTTAATAAACAGGAACAGTACCAGCACATTTGCACACTAAATATAACAGACAGACAATGGAGAGAGACTTTTAAACTTGTAAGTGATTATAATTGCTTCTTTACTTACATGGATCCATATCTGTTTGCTGTGTTTGTTAAGCTAACAAACGCAGAGCTTCAGGTTTAAAGTACTGCATTCCTGTTAATGTTTATTAAAAGACACTTAAGATCAATGATGTGGTAAGATCATTTGTTTTGCTTGCATAGATATGCGTGATATGGACTCACATGAAGCAGCCAGCAAATGTTAGCGGCCTAGGAAGGATTGCAGATGACAGAAGGGATGTGAGTAGGGTTTGGACAAAATAATTAATCATGTGTTTTTTCAGGTGCAAAATAACTCTTGAAATGCTAATTTTTAATAATTTTTTTCCCAGCGAAACACTGAAGCAACTGCTTTTTTCTATTATTGATTTATAGTGATGTCTTTGTTTGAGATTAAAAGGGCCACTGTTGGTAAAAACTTCACATACTTGTGAAGTATGTAAAAAAACTAACACTATTTGCAGCTATGCAAGAAGGGAACATGAAAGCATTTTAGAGAAAATACTATATTTAGTTGACTAACAGCATCATTAAATTGGAGGCCAGTAAGTGCAACTTGAGGCCAGCAACGGCTGTGGGCTTGAAATTCTAGGGGCTATTAAATTGGAAGGGGCTAAGAGCTACGAGCCAGAGACGCAAAACTGTAACCCAGTCTGCTTCTCGTTGGATGTGCGGCCGTAACCAGGATCAATTAGATAAACCCGTAGTAACGGGTTAGACGTAGCCAATGGCAAAAGAGATTGCCAGCATGGCTAATGAAAGCCTGCGGGAACCACGACATTACCCCTTGCTGCGGGGGGCCCGGTCGGGCCCCCTGCTGCAGTTAAACATTATACCCCTGCCGCGAGGGGTCTCCTAGTACCCCCGGCCCTAAAATTAACCACCTATCCTGGGGGTCCCCATCGGAACCCCCTCAGTGAAAGGACCTTAAAGGTCCTTAAAGGACCTGCCCTAATTTAAAAAAATAAGCCCTGCCGCGGGGGTACTATAAGTACCCCCAGGCACCTAAAATTAACAATTTCCTACCCTATCCTATTCTATTAAGCCCCCTCTAACTAATTAACCCCCTGTATCCCATCCTATTAAACCCCCTCTACCCTATCCTATTAACTCCCCCTCTACCCTATCCTATAACCCCTACACTACCTACCTAACCCCCTAATAAAATCTCTAGCACCCCACTAATTACACAAAATACCAAAACACTAATTACACAAAAAAACATATTACTAAAAATAAAAAAAATAATTACTGAAAATAACAAATTACATTACAGAAAATAACAAACTACATTATATAAAATAAAAAACCTTACATTACATAAAATAAAAAAAAACTACATTATGGAAAATAAAAAACAGCTACTTACATAAAATTAAAAAAAACCTACATTACATAAAATAAAAAACCTAGATTACAACTAGAAAAAAAACAACCTTACTAAAAATAGAAAAGGGTAAATTAGACCACGTACCTGGCCAAAATGCTCCTCCAGCATTGCTCTTGTCTTCAGTTCTTCGTCCCAGACACGGCCCTCCAAAACTGTTCCCAGGTCCGGTCACACCTACAAAAAAAAACCCATTATTTTATAAACAAATAAATTGACCACTGTCCTGTCCAAAATGCCCCTCCAGCGAGGTCTTCAGTTGTCGCAAGGCAGGGCCACTCCAAAAAATATCCTGATGTTCTAAAAAAAACAAAAAAAATAACAGAGCTCCTCCCTTGAGGAACTAGCCCTGCAAATGGAGGTTCCCACACATGCTCAGCTCAAAAATGGCGCCTTCTGTTTGGTTGAAATCACTGTCAATCATGTTTAAGCCAATCAGAAGGTGCAAATGTGTGAGCCAATCAAAATGGGACACACCCCTATATCCCATTCTGATTGTCTCCAAGCATCTGCACCTTCTGATTGGCTGCAATCTGATTGACAGTTACATCAGCCAATTAGGATAGGATAGGTTAGAGCAGGATTAATACAATGGGATAGGGTAGGAAAGGGTCAATAGACCCTCATGGCACTTATAGTGTTAATATAGGGTTTAATAGTGTCCTATAGGGATCTATATAGACCCCTATTAGACTGAAGAGGGTTAATTATAGTCTCAATTTTAGGTGCCAAAGGGGCTCTTATAGTACCCCAGAGGCAGGGGTTAATTTTTTAGTTAACGCAGGTCCTTTAAGGACCTTTAAGGTCCTTTCAGGACCCCTGAGGCAGGAATTTTTAATTTTAAATGCAGCGGGGTCCCGATTGGGAACCCCGATGCAAGGAGTAATATGGGGACACTGCAGTGATCCTTATGGCTTAATTTTAGGTGCTGCAGGGGTACTTGAAGTACCCCTGCGGCAGGGGTTAACAGTTTAGCTGCAGCGGGGGTCCTGACCCCCACAGCATGGGTTATATTAGGAGCCTGCGGGGGTCCTGATCGGGTCCGCTTCAGCATGGGGATTTGTTTGGGGAGCAGGGGGAGCATTAGGGGCCGGAGGGAGTTTTGGGGGGGCGATGTGTGGGTCTCTTTTGCTGCTCCTGCAGCAAACATAATGGTTGTAGAAGCCTTTGCGAGTCCTCCCCAGCACTCGTTGGACTTTGGCCTCATTTGCATGTTACTGGCTAGCTCGCCGGGGACTTCATTGCAATTTAATAACATGATAGGAACGTAGTGGGTACGGGCTTGATAGATCAAAGGGTTGCGGACTGCGAAGTTCCACGTTCCACGTCCGGTAGACATTTTTTGTCCGTCCAGCATTTTAACCCACAAGTTGTCTGGGGATCAGTTTACGAGGCTAATTTAATAGCCTTCTTACTTTTTACGATACGGGCTACATTTTCAAACGTAGCACCAATTTAATAAGGCTTCATATTTTGTTGATCTGTGAATCAATTCACAATTCAGATCAGAGGAGATCGAAAAAGGTTGAACTTGATGGACTAAATCTATTTTTTCAAATTCAATTACTATGTTACTAAGACTTTGCATGTGTCATGGGGTTTCCATCTTAGACAGCCAATCTGTTTGTAGCTTGAAGATGAGGGTTATCCTATGGAGGCTTATTCAGATTTCTAATACTACTAGAAAGAAAGAAAAAAAAACTGTATTTATTTATTTAGCTTAAAATTTGCTGGAACATTTTGAACATTATCAAGTCAAGGTCTTCAAACTAGAATAGTATAAATATAAACCAATCCCACTAAACTTGCAGATTAATCACAAATAACCGCTAAAATTTTAAAATATCAAATTAATAAAGTAATAAAGAGTCCTCATTTGCAAGGAAAATAATAAATTGGATATTTTGTAAATATTTTTAGCTAATTACAGTTATAATGGTTATAAACCTATGTTAGGGCTATGAGAAGATCCTACACCCCATCCCTTAGGCTAAGAGTTAGGGCTAGGGTCTTAATGGACCCCCTTTAGTAATATGGATTGGAGCAAAGAGGTTAGTTTTTTACACTCCCTTTTAGTCCATGGGCCTCATTCAGATTTGGAATAGGGCTATATATAAGCACATAGCACATTTTTTTTACAGATGTTTGTAGTTAGTGAACCTCTATCCAAAAGCAAGGTCTTCACTAACTAAAAACTTCTGTAAAAAATATGCTTTGTGCTTATATAGAGCCTTATTCAATTGGACAAATCACATTTGAATGGGGCCCCATGATTGCAAAAGTGTGGCCTATGCAGAAAGAGTTTAAATCCTTTTGTATTCATTTATTTAATGCCACATTTTCATTATTACACTTCTGTCACACTAAGTACTCTATGACCATTGCCTCTTCACACTATCATCCATTCTCTTTGAATGGGGAGAAGAAAAGAGCTCTCAAAAGATCTGAGTAACAGGGTAATGGAACTTTATACAGCTGAAAATGATAAAAAAAGATATCCAAAGACTTGAAAATGCCAGTTCAATCACTTATTAAGACATGGAAAATTTAAGGATCTCTTGATACCAATCCAAGGTTAAGTAGACAAAGAAAGATTTCAGCCACAACTGCCAGAGGAATTGTTCGGAATACAAAGAAAAACTCACAGATAACCTCAGGAGAAATACAGGCTGCTCTGGAAAAAGACAGAGTGGTTGTTTCAAGGAGAACAATACGACGATACTCGAACAAAAATGAGCTGCATGGTCGAGATGCCAGAAAGAAGGCTTTACTGCACCATTTCCACCAAAAAGCCTGGTTACAATATGCCTGACAACACCTTGACATGTCTCACGGCTTCTGGCACACTGTAATTTGGAGTGACGAGACCAAAATAGAGCTTAATGGTCACAACCATAAGAGCTATGTTTGGAGAGGGCTCAACAAGGCCCATAGTGAAAAGAATACCATATCCGCTGTGAAGCATGGTGGTGGCTCACTGATGTTTTGGAGGGTGTGAGCTCTAAAGTCATTGGGAATCTTGTGAAAATTGATGGTAAGATGTGTCACAACCTACTATGATGATGGGATCTAGAGTATCCTAGTACTCTTATTCCCAGTAGGTTTTAGTCCTAAAATTTGGGTGACTCAGACCAATGGACAGTCCTTGCGGATTCAAGAGCATAAGTCCCAGCTCATTGGTAGCGTGCCTGGGAAATCTGGAAGGGAGTCAGAACGATCTCCTCTACCAGCATATGCCCCTGGGTCAATAATGCATCTGTACTCAAAGTCATGATGAAATTAAGAACAACTTCTTTATTTTTACACAAGTATTTAAACAACTCACAAGACCAGTACAGGGAGTGGCTACCCCCTTGTCCAACCCTCATCTTCCTCTTGACCAATGGGGTAATCTCCAGAGTAACTTGATTACCTCTGGCCAATGGACTAGAGGTAAGCTCTGGGAACTTTCAGACCCCTCCCCTGGGCCGCCCACTAGGTTTGGCTACCTAATGTAGTTGGTCTCTGGCTCTCAAGGGAGAAACAGATATGTGCTCCTGTACTATGACTCTGATATTGGGCTGAAGACCCCATGGGGTTAAGGTGCCTCAATGTCTGTACAGACCCCTTTGTTCTGGCCTTGCTATCACTTCAAGTGTTTACTTTAGGTGATAGCTGGAATGCAGATGGGTGATCTACTCAGGTTACTATCTGTATCAGACCGAATATGGCTGACTGCACACAACATGGCTCCGACATTACATTACAATATATTTACAGATAATACCACTACAACATTTTATAACCCACATGTTATGAGTTGAGGCAGTACTTCCCACGTCAGTCCACTTAATGCGTTATGACGACTTTATTAGTGGTGACGTGGTAAACTGCCTCTTCTCTGAATGCATAACAATAACAGTGGGACCCTGCCCTGAATATATAACATTATAACAGTGGCTCTGGGAGCCCAAAACCTTCTGTTCAATAACATGTGGCAGATAACAGTTCCAAATCCAAGATGGCCCCTGGTTTATTCATGACAAGATGAATGCAGCATGATAGCAGAACAATGGCAGACAATTTGCATTCTTCTGCAGGAAGGCTGCGCAAGGGACGCTTTTGGACATTCCAGCATGATAATGACCCTTAGTACAAGGCCAAGTTGACCCTCCAGTGGTTACAGCAGATGGTTGTGGAGTGGCCATCACAGTCTCCTGACCTTAATATAATCGAGCCACTCTGAAGAGATCTTAAACGTGCCGTTCATGCAAGACGACCAAAGACTTTGCATGACCAGGAGGCATTTTGCCAAGACGAATGGGCAGCTACACCACCTGCAAGAATTAGGGCCCTTATAGACAACTATTACAAAAGACTACACGCTGTCATTGATGCTAAAGGGGGTAGTACACAGTATTAAATACTATAGGGTATGCAAATTTTTGAGCACATTTTGACTTGGCAAGATTTGCCCACTCTTTGCAAAAACACTCCAAATCTGTCAGATTGCGAGGGCATCTCCTGTGCACAGCCCTTTTCAGATCACCCCACAGGTTTTCAATCGGATTCAGGTCTGGGCTCTGGCTGGGCCATTCCAAACTTTAATCTTCTTCTGGTGAAGCCATTCCTTTGTTGATTTGGATGTATGCTTTGGTTCGTTGTCATGCTGATAGATGAAGTTCCTCTTCATGTTCAGCTTTCTAGCAGAAGCCTGAAGATTTTGTGCCAATATTGACTGGTATTTGGAACTGTTCATAATTCCCTCTTAACTAAGGCCCCAGTTCCAGCTGAAGAAAAACATCCCCAAAGCATGATGCTGCCACCACCATGCTTAACTGTGGGTATTCTTTGGGTGATGTGCAGTGTTGTTTTTGCGGCAAACATATCTTTTGGAATTATGGCCAAAAAGTTCAACCTTGGTTTCATCAGACCATAACACCTTTTCCCACATGCTTTTGAGAGACTTCAGATGTTGCAAAATATAGCCTGGCTTGGATGTTTTTCTTCGTAAGAAAAGGCTTTCGTCTTGCCACTCTACCCCATAGCCCAGACATATGAAGAATACGGGAGATTGTTGTCACATGTACCACACAGCCATTACTTGCCAGATATTCCTACAGCTCTTTTAATGTTGCTGTAGGCCTCTTGATAGCCTCCCAGACCAGTTTTCTTTTCGTTTTTTCATCAATTTTGGAGGGAGCTCCAGTTCTTGGTAATGTCACTGTTATGCCATATTTTCTCCACTTGATGATGACTGTCTTCACTGTGTTCCATGGTATATCTAATGCCTTGGAAATTCATTTGTACCCTTCTCCTGACTGATACCTTTTAACAATGAGATCCCTCTGATGCTTTGGAAGCTCTCTGTGGACCATGGCTTTTGCTGTGGGATGCGACTAAGAAAATTTCAGGAGAGACCAACTAGAGCAGCTGAACTTTATTTGGGGTTAATCAGAGGCACTGTAAATGATGGCAGGTGTATACTGACTCGTATTTAACATGATTTGGAATGTGATTGCTTAATTCTAAACACAGCTACATCCCCAGTTATAAGAGGGTGTGCAGACTTATGCAACCACATTATTTTTGTTTTGTTTTCTTCCCTCCACCTAAAAGATTTCAGTTTGTTTTTCAATTGAGTTTTACAGTTTATAGGTCACATTAAAGGTGGAAAAAGTTCTGAAATGATTTATCTTTGTCTCATTTTTTTACAGCACAGAAACCTGACATTTTAACAGGGATGTGTAGACTTTTCCACTGTATATATATGGCAGGCTGTGCTGTAACCTTCTCCTATCTTCTCTGCCGAGTACAATTTTGCAATAATCAATTGAAAAAACTTTTTTCAGTGTATTGTGAATATGTTGTGCCCTTTGTACTAAAAGAAAAATATATGTATAATCACTAGCGACTTGCCCTTCAAAAATGACAGCAATAAAATGTGAAGGCTGGCAATGCTGTTTGCCACATAATGCGAGGCTCTCCCCCATCTAACTTACAGGCCTTGCGGTGAGCACCTTCGGCGCACATCGCACACCTCTCAATGAGCGGCGTCGTTGCTCAATGCGAGCCTCTTGCCCATTTAATTTACAGGCTTTCACCTCTCATTGCAGGTCTTGGCAAACCCTGAACTTGGGAGCTTTGCAATGAGCACCGAAGGAGGCAGGGAATATATATATATATATATATATATATATATATATATATATATATATAATTTTCGAATATATATATATATATATATATATATATATATATAAAATAAATAAATAGTACGTTTGTCTTCACATTTGAATGTCTAAAACAAGTTAAAAAACCCTTTTCCAGCTCAGAATTCCCAGAAATACAGTTATTACACTGCATTCTGGGAAGCTGAACAGGGACATGCAAATGTGCCCACAAATGCCTTGCTCTTCAATCCATAAATCATTTTAAACACGGCTTCCTTTAAGCTTATGCCCCCTGCATTACACAGCTTTTATGCAAAGCCAAGGCTAGATTATACACAAGCTGGGAATCCTACGCACGGATAGCCGTTTCAAGGTTACAGCCTATCATCAGCGTGGGTGGGATCCCAGCTTGTGTTGTGGACCTTATGAGTAGGTAGTTCCTCACAACAATCATTTAATATATGATGGGCAAAAGAGCTATAGAAGCCCTCCACCGTACAGTAGTACAGTAAATAAATAGTACTTTTGTGTTCACATTTTAATGACTAAAACAAGTTAAAAAAACTGTTTCTGGCTCAGAATTCCGAGAAATACAGTTATTACACTACATTCTGGGAAGCTGAGCAGGGACATGCAAATGTGCCCACAAATGCCTTGCTCTTCAATTCATTAACCATTTTAAACATAGCTTCCTTTAAGCTTATGCCCTCCCGCATTACACAGCTTTTATGCAAAGCCAAGGTTGCATTATACACACATATATATATATATATACTAGCGACTTGCCCGTCAAAAAATGACGGTCAATAAAAGAAAGTGTTAAAATGCTGTTTGTCACACAATGTGAGTGTACTGTGTGCCTCAAGTAACTAAATTCCTCAAAAAGCAGAAATCTACATGACATAAAATAAGAAAAACTAAAATCCCCAAAAATAAAAAATGTACATTACAGAACCAAAAAAAGAAACCTAAGTGACCAAAAATAAAAAAAGGAACATTACAGAAAATAAAAAAATACATTACAACCTCCCGTCACTAAAAAATGTTTTAAAAAATTATACACCTGAAAATGAAATACATATAATACATACATATAATACAATACAACACAATTAAATAATATACATGCCACTATCTACTATACATGCCACTATCTACTATACATGCCACTATCTAAAATAATTGCCGCTATGTAATTACATGCCACTATATAATGTAATATACATCCCACTATGTAATATACAATACTATCTAATAATACATCTCCCTATCTATGTAATATACAATACATGCTATATATATATATATATATATATATATATATATATATATATATATATAGCTACCCTAATTGTAAGCTACAATAAAATAATTAAGACCACTTACCTTTGAGATGTTTCTTCAGATCAGCAACCTACGGTAAAAAAGATTCCAAAAATTAATACAACACGTTTTACATGAAATACCTAAACATTGTAAACATTCTAAATATTCTAAACATTTTAAATATTCTAAATATTCTAAATATTATACTCACGTTTCCAGCATGTTCCGTCCGCCATGTTCCTTCGGCCATCTTTGCGTCCGGCGGTACTCCTGTAAAAAAAAACATTACATTAGTAAACACAAAGTTAAATAAACACAATCTACATTATACTTACCTTTCTGCAATGTCTCTGGCCTCCTCGTCTTCTCCGGAAGCATCCACGCCTTTAAAAAAAAAAACGACACACATCCGCCCTGGCGGATGTCTCCGACGCTAATGACCTTCCTATGGAGTGTTCCAGACTAAAATTGACAATGGCGGCTTCTGATTGGCTGAAAAGGCTGTCTATCAAATTCAGCCAATGAGAAGACACCATTTGTGAACCAATGAAAAAAGTATACACCCCAAAATACAACGCTGATTGGATAACACACCTTTCAATCTTTATTTGAACCAATCCTAAGGCTTTATTGCCATCAGCCAATCACAATGGAATATACCCCCACATACTGATTGGTGAAGACATCTGCGCCTTCCCATGGGCTGTAATATTGATTGATTTTAACAGTAGCCAATGAGAATGCGCAAATCCTTCACCAATCAGTACGTGAGGGTGTATTCCATTGTGATTGGCTATTGTCAGTGCAACCAATCAGAATGCGCAGAGGCTCCAACCAATCACCATGTGGGGGTGTATTCCATTGTGATTGGCTGAAGGCATCTGCGCCTTGTGATTGGTTTAAATAAAGATTGATAGGTGCATTATGCAATCAGAGTGGGATTTTAGGCTGTATCCCTTTCTGATTGACTCAATTCATTGACAATTCTCCTGGAGCGTCATTAGCGTCGGGGATGTCTGGGAGTGCGGATGTAAGTATATATATATATATTTTATTTTTTTTACAGGGCGTGGCAGAAGAGGATCCGGAGGAGGCCGGAGACATCGCGGGTAGGTAAGTATAATGTAGATTATGTTTATTTTATTTTGATGTATGTGTATTAATGTTGTGCTTTTTTTAACAGGTGCCGCGCCGGAGAAGGATTTAAAGAATGCCGGACGGGACATGGCGGAAAGGTGAGTAGAATATTTAGAATGTATATAATGTATAGAATGTATATAATGTATAGAATGTATAGAATGTCTAGAATGTTTATTTTATAAGTGTAAACGTGTTGCACTAATTTTTTTAAATTTTGTTTTCGTAGGTGGCTGATCACAATGGACATCTGCAAAGGTAAGTGGTCTTAATTTTTTTATTTTAGCTTAGACTTAGATTAGTTAATATATAGATAGCATTTATTGTATGTTAGCTAGGGGTTTTATATAGAAAGCATAGGATGTATTGTATATTAAATTGTGTTATTTATTTATATATATTGGGAATGCATTATTATATAGATAGGATGTATATTAGATTATGCTATTTATTTAGATAGATTGTGTAATGTATATTAGATAGTGGTGTATTGTATTGTAATTGTATGCAATTGTATTGTAATTGTATGTATTTGTATTGTATATATTTGTATTGTATGTATTTGTATTATATGTATTTCCTTTTGAGGTGTGTATTTTTTTTTTCTGTAGTGAGGGGGTTGTAATGTTTTTTTTTTCTGTAATGTTCCTTTTTTTATTTTTTGTGACTTAGGTTTTTTTATTTTGTGTAATGTAGTTTATTTTTTTTGTGAGTTAGATTTTTATTTTATGTACTGTAGATTTTTTTGTGTGACTTTAGGCTTTTTTATTTTCTGTAATTAGAGTGGTGGGGGTTAAAAGGGGGTAGGTAGTGTAGATATTAATAGGTTAGTGTAGAGGGTGTTTAGTTGATCTTTAATGTTTTATTGGAGGTGGTATAGTGCAGTATAGTGTTAATACTTAGTGTCATGATGGTCCTTGAGGACCATCAAGGCACTTATGTGGTTAATGTAGTGTTGTAACAGGCCCATAATGGTGTTAATATACCCTTATTGGACTGATGGGGTTAAATAGAGGCTTATGGGGGTGTGTATTGACCGCCATTAGAGTGGTGGGGGTTATTAGGGGGTAAGTAGTGTAGATGTTAATAGGTTAGTGTAGAGGGTGTTTAGTTGATCTTTAATGTTTTATTGGAGGTGGTATAGTGCAGTATAGTTTTAATACTTAGTGTCATGATAGTCCTTGAGGAACATCATGGCATTTATGTGGTTAATGTAGTGTTGTAACAGGCCCATAATGGTGTTAATATACACTGATGGGACTGATGGGGTTAAATAGAGGCTTATGGGGGTCTGTATTGCCCCCCATGAGTGACAGGGTTAATGAAGGGCTTATGGGGGTCTGTATTGACCCCATGAGTGACAGGGTTAATGAGGGTTTTATGGGGGTCTGTATTGACCCCCATGATTGACAGGGTGACAGTGTATTTTTTTTTCTTTTACAACTGGTCCTTTAAGGACCTTTAAGGTCCTTTAAGGACCTGTAACATGGGAATTTTGAATTTTTAAGCAGCGGGGGTCCCCGATCGTGTGCAATCGGGACCCCCACTGCGATGGTTAATGTGAGGTTAATGCAGGGCTCGGAGCTTGTCTCAGATCCCCTGCGGTTAATCCAGGTTTCCGATCTTATCTCGGATCCCTTCTTGGGTAAGTTGTAGGTGGCTGAGCGGTCCTGGGTCTTTGAGCCTCGTTTTCATTTTTATCTGCGGCCAGGGGGGGATTTTTGCGTGTCTGAACTCAGGAATTTGGACTTAAATGAAGGTGTAACTTCACTTTCAGAGGTCCTAGGTGCCCCCCCCCTTGCTATGGGTAAGCTTTTTATGTCGTTTATGTGAGTGTTGTGTTTTCACTGTTTGTAGTGGCGCGCGGGTCGGCCGTTATAGTGGGATTCTTAGTGCGTGTCGGTGTCTGTTACGTTAAGGTTGCCTCATTCCCTAGGTGCTTCGCGAGGACCCGCATTTGCTGAAGCGAGGGCCTCAGTTGCTGTCATGGAGCGCCTTCGGCGCTCAATGCCAGCAAATGAGGCCCTCAGCCGCGGTGTGTGTGTGTAACTGGTGTGAGGCGATTTTTTTTTTTTTAAAGTCGTGTGTGTGTGTGTGTTAACACAGCCGACGTTGGAGCCTCCACCTCCGTAAATGCGGACACTCGCTTCGCGAGGATCCGCATTTGCAGGGACGTTGGGATGCTCCATCACCGCAAGCGCGGCCCCTCACGTTGCGAGGACCCGCATTTGCGGGGAACTGCGTCCCTCGCCTCTGCTTCAGTATGTCATAATACATGTTGGCATTCATAGTTGTGAGAGCAATAACACCAAATTTAACACATCTGCTCCCCATTTACACCTGAGACCTTTGTTACACTAACAAGTCACATGACACCGGAAAATGACTAATTGGACACTTTACACACCAATGGCTGTGTGTTGAGTTATTTTGAGAGGACAGCAAATTTACACTGTTATACAGGCTGTACACTTACTACTTTACATTGTAGCAGAGTGTCATTTCTTTAGTGTTGTCACATGAAAAGATATAATAAAATCTTTACAAAAATGTGAGGGGTGTACTGACTTTTGTGAGATACTGTATATATATATATATATATATATATATATATATATATATATACAGTTTATATATATATATATTTTTTTTTTTCTTTATACAAAAAGAGATAAGGCAACTCTGATACTCAGGTTAAATAATCTAAATATGAAGGAAATCAGTACCTTCTACAAATAAAAAGATGGGAGAAATAATCTCATATGTGTCAGCTCATTGAATGACCATGAAATGTATAGAACATTTCATACACGGTCATATCATTAGAATCATCACCGACTAGAAGACAAAATGTCATAAAAGTATTAGGGGTAACCATTCTCTAATAGCTCATAAAGACCATATAAAAATAAAATATAGCTTTTAATAATAATAATTAAAAAATCAATGAAGTAAATAAAAATATATCAATGCTACACGCCGTAGGTTAAAAGAACAAAGCACAGTAGGAGTGGGAACTGGCAGTGTAGGGGCCAGAGCCTCTGGTCCACCCAAAGGTAACACTAATATGCAGGGAAAAAATATCTCACAGAACTAAGAGTTAAACCCTTGAGTGGTAGATTATACCATATCTTCAGAGAAAAACAATAAATCCACCCAACATAATAATATGTGAATATAAATCACCCTTTTTCACAGGGTTTATAAGTGCACACTGGTTAGCATAGTAAAGGTAAGTATGGGTAATATCAGGTAACACCTACACCATTAGAGTGCACAGATGAGTATATACCAATATTAAATTGGATATCTAACCGCTGGACCTTGATCAACAATATCCATATGGCCAGTTGAATCAAAAGGTTATTGTAATGACCATAAGGATACTGGAAAAGAATAGCCCAAGTTATATGTCCTGGAACCTATGCTCCATTTCCACCCGGTCATCTTTGTCTAGAGGGCTCTGGTCCATTTTCCACTCTTGATATTTTGTGTGTAGATTGTGTTTTGAGTGCAAACCTCACCCAGACCCCAAACCCCACCCAGACATTTTTACTCCAGGGCTCACATTATCTTATGAACCTCTGTGGTGCCCAGATCCTGACAGGAGGTTGCTGATAGCTGGTGCAGTAGACTCCTTGGCACCAGTCCTAGCCCATGTGGGGGTAATTAAGATATTTCAAAGGTATTAGATTCTGATTTGTTAAGTCAACTGTTATTTGATGTTTGGAATGTATGAATAGTATAAAAAGAGGACAACTGAAAAATAAACATACTTATACTTTGTAAAGCTCTGCTGCTACCCTATGAATGGAGGATTGAAAAAATGGGATTGGATCTGCATGCTGAACTGATGCTGCTATTCTAGAAGAATAGGATAGATGACCCGGATGAGATCTGCAGGTAGGATAAGTCTTCCTGGTCTTTTCAAGTCCACTGAAGAGCAGATTAGACCAGTTATGCTGATCTTGTGTTCCTGATGCTCCTGCTGATGATCGTGGTATAACTACCCAACACCGGAAAACCCTCTCCCTCACAATCCTGAGCGAGAATTGCTATGGCTGAAGGTAGTTGTTTTTTGGGGGTAAAGAAGATGCCCCTTGGGTTGTGAAAATGAGGTAATGAAATCATACCATAGCCTTATTTCTTTTAGATAAAATAAATATAATTGGGTAAGCTTTTCCTCATAACTTAAATCATGGGTTGGGAAATTCACTAGAGCTGGTGGAGGTCACGGGGCAATACTCTGGGGCTGGGGGGCAATTCTCTGAGGCTGGGGGAGGTTACGGGGCAATTCTCTGGGCTTTGGGGCAAATCTCTGGGTTGGGGGAGGTCATGGGGCAATTATCTGTGGTTGGGGACAATTATCTGGGGCTGGGGGGCAATTATCTGGGTATGTGGGGCAATTATCTGGATATGGGGGGCAATTCTCTGGGGCTGAGGGGCAATTATCTGGGGCTGGGGGCAAATTTCTGGGGCTGGGGTGTAATTCTCTTGGGTTGGTGGAGGTCATGGGGCAATTCTCTGAGGTTGGGGGCAATTATCTGTGGTTGGTGGAGGTCATGGGGCAATTATCTGGAGTTGGGGCAAATATTTGGGGTTGGAGGAAGATTATCTGGGGTTGGGGGCAATTCTCTGGGGCTGTGGGGCAATTCTCTGGGGCTGGGGGAGGTGATGGGGCAATTCTCTGGGGCTGTGGGGCAATTCTCTTAGGTTGGGGAGGGCAATTCTCTGGGGTTGGTGAAGGCCATGGGGCAATACTCTGGGGTTGAGGGCAATTATCTGGGCTTGGGGAGCAATTATCTGGGGATGGGGGCGATTCTCTGGGGCTGAGGGAGGTCACTGGGCAATTCTGTGGGGCTGGGGGACAATTCTCTGGGGTTGGTGGAGGTCATGGGGCAATTCTCTGGGGTTGGGGGGGAATTCTCTGGGGTTGAGGGGCAATTATCTGGGTCTGGTGTGCAATTATCTGGGGATGGGGGCAATTCTCTGGGGCTAGGCCCAACCTTCTGGGGCTGGGGGTGCAATTATCTGGGGTTGATGGATGTAACAGGGCAATTCTCTAGGACTGGGGGGAGTATCACCTGGGACGTAGATAAAACAATCAGTGAATGAAGAGACATACATCTAAAGGAAAGGAAAGTGTCTGACATCATGTGACTTCCCACAGTAGGGCAGACTTCAGGTGGTAACTGAGCATGTCTGTAAAATCCACAGGCAAAAAAGTAACAATGTATAACTTATGCTAATATTCCCTGCAAATTTTTGGGGGTGTCAACATTGAGAGAAAATTCTTTGCAAAAGCAAGAAATACAGCAAACTTCAAAACTGTTTAACTGTTTACTTTGGATTTTATGCATGCAATTTTTTTTTTCATAAACTATACATTCTTCTCTGTCAGATGCATTAATAACCCAGTTCACTTACATATACCTTTAAGCTGCTTCATGGTATTGAGCTTTGTTCCTTTGGCTGTCTACTCCTACCTCATATTCATATTCATCTGTGGTGATTCCACTGGATTTGCTCCATTAAGATAATAAATTCCAAGATGAACATTTTATATTTCTCTGCTTCAATTCTTATCTGTCATTTTGTTGTCCGTTCTTTCAGTTTATTACACAAGTCCCACTTCTGGGAAAGTATATCCTAGTCCATTTCTCCTAATGAAATATGATGTATTCAGTGCATTTCCACAGCTGATTTCATTAGATCATTACTTATTTGTGAAGCTGAGCCATGTATTACCAGCCATACACTTTCTTTACATAACCTGCAAGCCTGTATTTAAAAAATATATAAATAGTGATTTCATACATAGAGCTTAATTAAAATTATATGTCATTATTTCCTCGTATGCCAAAGATAATTAAATCATGGCAGGATTTGTACCTTTAACCCATATTTATTCACATTTTTAGTAAGTCTCCAGTTATTTAATATTTTAGGTTTTCGGCTATTATGCAGCCTAGCAACACTTGGCATTGTCTTGTTTTTGCTTCTTTTTTCCTAACTTTCCCTTTATGTTTTCCATTGTCTGTCGGCACACATTCAGTAGTGGTGCTGCAGGAGCTCAATCATATGGCTGTAGGCTTGTGCTCTGCAGGTTAGAAAAGTACATTTGCATACCAACTAGGTGAGGTAGCAAGGCCTCCGACTTGATGAAATGCTTGGGGGAAATAATACTTTCCCATCGGCCAGGAATAAAACATATGGATTATTCTGTAAGCAATCACCGCACTGCTGTGCATGATCTGTTTCTGCATGGGGCATAACTATGCTGCCTTCCTCACACCTACACAGCCAACAGACTCTGCACAGTGTTTTAATCATGTTTATTATTCATGCGTTGCATCCTGTGTGGACATCAAATGGTTTACAAATTGATGCACCATTATATATCTAAAGAAAAGAAACCAAATCCCATAATTATGCATATGTACGGGGTTAGATATCATGCAGAGGTGCTGGAAGTTATTCAATCCATTATATGCTGTATGTAAAAGACAAGGAGGCTGTAATACATATTTTACATTTTGGCTAGACTAGTCTTGCTTCAGTTTATACTTCTATAAAAACTAAAAAAAATAAATGAAAAACCATGGTTAGAGGCAAATTGTCACAGCAAACCTACTTCACTTCATTCTGAGGCCAAAGTAGTAAATAAACATGTACTTTTGCAGTTTAATATTAATAAAAAAATAAGTAGGCTAAAACCTACTTTGAATTTAATATTTAAGGCCATACATTAGTCTCTTTAATCCTCTCTAATGTTATCTACTATTCATACAAGTTAAAGGACCACTGTAGCTTTGGAAAAACACTGGCCATGTTAAAGAAGTATGAAACAAATTAAAAACATTAGCAGCTGTGTAAGCCATGAGTGTCACGACCCACTCTCTGGCTGGGGTCTGCTGACTTGATTTGGGTTACTCTGGACCTTGGAGTAGCTTTGAGTACAGGAACATCATGTCTCAGCCCTTGGTTTAGACTGAGCAATATTGACAGTAAGTCTGACGAATCTTACTGCAAGCATATGTCCCCGGGTAAATAATACATCTACACACCACGTCTTGATGAAAATTATGAACAACTTCTTTATTTTTACACAAGTATTTAAACAACTCACAAAACCAGTACAGGGAGTGGCTACCCCTTTGTCCAACCCTTATCTTCCTCTTGGCCAATGCAGTAATCTCCAGAGTAACTTTATTACCTCTAGCCAATGGACTAGAGGTAAGCTCTGGGAACTTCCAGACCCCTCCCCTGGGCCGCCCACTAGGTGTGGCTAACAGAGTCATTTGGGCGCTGGCAGTCAACAGAGACACATCTCTTTGCTATGGCCCAGGCCCTAGTATTGAGGCTGGAAGACCCTGTACTATACCATTGTCCTACGGTGCCTGGCAGTCTGGCAAATCTCTTTGTTCTGGCCTTGCTATCACTTCAAGTGTTTACTCTAAAGACCATATGGCCAACTCCTGACTGAGAGTTTATACAATGGGGGAGGGTTGACTAATTAAAACATAGCTATCACTCCACAATACAATATACAATATAATACTAACATATTAATAACCTATAACCATATTTCCCCATTCCCACATGGTATCAGGGTGGGGCAAGTTTTCCACGTCAATCCATTTTATGCAGTAATGCTGACTTTATTTAATGGTGACAGTGGAACCCCCTATTCATACCATTTACAAGCAGTAACTTTGTGCCCAAATCTTTTGTTCTTCCACATGGCACCAGCATGTGTAAGATAATCCAGCCCAAAATGGCCACTGCTGCCAGTCACAAAATGGCCCCAGCATAGTTCACACCAAATCCAATATGGCCCCTGGGTGATTCATGACAACACCTCCCCAAGCGTGGCAGGAAACATCCCTGATTTTTCCAGCTACGCTGATAGTCATGAATGTGCTGGTTTGGCCCTCTGTATGCTATGCCAGTTCTTGTTTGTCCCAAGGTGCAGAGTAAAAACCTCCCCCAGCCCTTGGCCTTGCTCCCACTGTATAGAGCAAATTGCTCTTCCCATTCACACCCACCCAAATAGTCCAGGGTACCTCCCCAATAATCTGGTATCCCAGAGTACAACAGGTGGGCCACAGTTTCTGTCCCATAGCAACTCTGTTCCCCCCAGCCAGTCCCCACAGATGGGCTGGGATCTCTAATACAGTCTCTGGGCCTATGGGATTGCAAAGGGACCGTTCCTCTTGGCTTTCTTCCTCTGGTCCAGCTGTTTCCGTTGCTGCTTGGGGAGCTACGCTGCTCCCACCCAAGCTGTGCTTACCTTCCTCCATTGCCCGGGGTTGAGCAACTTTATCCCAGTCCTTTCTGTTGAACTGGATCTTTGGAGTGGTGTCTGTTCCAGTGGGCCCCTGGACAATGGTTATCCAGGGTATCTCCCCATTTGGTACACCCTCTTTCATGGTGCCACTCTGCATCCATAATGCTTTTGCCAAGGCTGGCATGCTTGCTGCCCCCGCCTGGCTCTTTGTGCCCCTGGTACTCTCTTGCTGTGTGAGGTCAGGTTCCCTATAGCCAGAAACCAATTCCTTTCCCTCCCCACAGTCTCTTACACAACCCTCCTGGGCTCTGTGCTTTACTAGCACCTCTGGGGACAACTCCCCTGGACTGTCAGGATACAGACAGTGGTTATCTGATGCAGGCTGGGGAATCTCATCATCCCCTTCCAGCCTGGCCTCTAAGGCTCCCTTCCCACCGTCCATCACATAATAATCCAGAGCCTCTGGCTCCATTAGCAGTTCTGGCCAACACACTTTGCCTAGAACTTCTGAGGGCAGACTTAACTTATCTGGCCCTAGCTTGTGAGCAGTTCCCACTTCCTCTGGGATTAAATCTCTTGGGGTATCAGGGGGCAGACATGGATTATCTGACCCCACCCAGGGAACATTCCACTGGGTCTCTGGCTCTTTGGGCTGGTGACTAGGCCCTGACACAGTTACTGCATGTTCTAGGGGCAAACATTCTCCATCCCCAGGAGTTGGCAAAGGAACAGTGTTTACCCCTTCCCACTCCTCACTTTGTTTACAGTCTAGAAAAGCCTCTCCCCAGTTCCAGTGAGCATACTCACTCTGGTACATACCGTCTGAGTTGTAAAAATACTTCTTGGGTATCGCATCCCACAATTCCACATACTCAGCCTCCAGTTGCAGCTCTTGCTGAATCAGGGGTTCCAGCAAAGGAGCCTCCGGGAACCATGCTTCCAGTCCCAGACCCCGGCAGCGTTCAACAAAAAAGTTATTATGCCTCCTTGCAGTTCCCATGCCACATTCCGGATCACCATTCAGAATCTCACCGACCCCATATTCTAGATCCAAACGAAAATAGAGATCCTCTCTCCGGCCACCCAATGACTCTATCCTGGCAAGGTACTGTTCCTCCAAGTCCATCTCTTTCTCTACCAGTTCCTCCAACCAGCTTACCAGCTCATGGCCATGCCATAATTGCATGAATGCCATCCATTGATTTAGCAGGAGTAGTCTGTAGTCCTCTGCTTCCATCTGCTCCATTTTCTGGTCCTTCTCAGAGTACCCCACCACTGTGCCACCAATTGTCACGACCCACTCTCTGGCTGGGGTCTGCTGACTTGATTTGGGTTACTCTGGACCTTGGAGTAGCTTTGAGTACAGGAACATCATGTCTCAGCCCTTGGTTTAGACTGAGCAATATTGACAGTAAGTCTGACGAATCTTACTGCAAGCATATGTCCCCGGGTAAATAATACATCTACACACCACGTCTTGATGAAAATTATGAACAACTTCTTTATTTTTACACAAGTATTTAAACAACTCACAAAACCAGTACAGGGAGTGGCTACCCCTTTGTCCAACCCTTATCTTCCTCTTGGCCAATGCAGTAATCTCCAGAGTAACTTTATTACCTCTAGCCAATGGACTAGAGGTAAGCTCTGGGAACTTCCAGACCCCTCCCCTGGGCCGCCCACTAGGTGTGGCTAACAGAGTCATTTGGGCGCTGGCAGTCAACAGAGACACATCTCTTTGCTATGGCCCAGGCCCTAGTATTGAGGCTGGAAGACCCTGTACTATACCATTGTCCTACGGTGCCTGGCAGTCTGGCAAATCTCTTTGTTCTGGCCTTGCTATCACTTCAAGTGTTTACTCTAAAGACCATATGGCCAACTCCTGACTGAGAGTTTATACAATGGGGGAGGGTTGACTAATTAAAACATAGCTATCACTCCACAGTACAATATACAATATAATACTAACATATTAATAACCTATAACCATATTTCCCCATTCCCACATGGTATCAGGGTGGGGCAAGTTTTCCACGTCAATCCATTTTATGCAGTAATGCTGACTTTATTTAATGGTGACAGTGGAACCCCCTATTCATACCATTTACAAGCAGTAACTTTGTGCCCAAATCTTTTGTTCTTCCACATGGCACCAGCATGTGTAAGATAATCCAGCCCAAAATGGCCACTGCTGCCAGTCACAAAATGGCCCCAGCATAGTTCACACCAAATCCAATATGGCCCCTGGGTGATTCATGACAATGAGCATAAATCATTTTTAGAGAATATATGCTCCATATTATCTGGCTTTATCAGTGAATGCTAGCTGGGAGACTGAGGGGTATGCTTATATTATCTATCAGCAGTTGGAGGAGTTTAGTATTTGACAGATACCTCTTTCCTCCACCCAGGTCCAGAAGCTGTCACTTGCAACTATAATTGCAAGCACTACTCATACAGAGACCCATCTCAAATATGCAAACCTTAACAAACAACAGTGGATGTCTCAAGCTGAAACAACAAACATTTTTTTCTGATTACATACTAGATTTATGATATTTTATTTGCCTAAATATGCACTCAGATTTTTCATATATATATTTACTTTTCATTACACAGTGGCTATTTAACACATTCCCTGCTAGGTTGCTGGTTTGGTAAATACTCATAGTGGTTCAGGCTCTTACTATGATGCTGAGGCTTTTGGTTTGGTGAGAAAGTACGCAACTTTATCTGAACTGATTATTTTCTTGGGAGGCCAGATCAGTTCTCAGGCATTTTGCACAAACTTCCTCATATAGGTAAAGCTGAACGTCCAAATCCAGATCAGCTTTAAAATAAAGTCAATCATTGTTGATAAGGTGACAGGGGTGTGTCTCTGTCTAGCCCTAGAGGCCCAGGCCTAGGGTAGCACATTTTCAGGGGGAAGCAGGTTGCCTGAAGATACAGCAAAGCACATTTTTAAGGGGCTGAAAGTTGCCTGAAGATAAAGTGATAAATCAATCTGTAAGTGTTCTAGACCATTCTGACATACCATATGTCTTCATAAAAATGCAGAAAAATATGATTTAATATATAGAAAGAATGAAGTAGGAGCTGCAAGTGTGGTGTGCCGGGTACACAAATCTGAATGGCCTATGGCAGCATAAAGGTTAAATATGCAGCATAAAGGTTAAATAAATAAAAAAGTAATGCATTAAAGTAGTTTGGGTATTTAGAGCACTTGGCTGACTTCTCACTTGGGTACAATCTCTATAGCAGAGATTCATTGCATCTTAATGAAGAACGAGCTTGTGTGCTAGGGGATAGGATGGTAAAAATGCTGGAGGAGTTTTTAAATTAGTAGGTGAGGGAGATAGAAGTAATGGGACAGAAAGGAATGAATTAACCAGTCATGGGGAGGAGAAGGGGAAGTAAAAAACAGGCATTAACATGCGTACAAGGAAAATTAACAAGGCTTGCAAAAGGACTATTAGAAGGGAGAGTAAGGCTAACCCTAAAATATTTTTTAGATATATTAATGAGAAGAAATCCAGAAGAGGTTGGAAAAAATAAATGTTAATAAAGCCCCAGGTCCTTTTGGGATACATCCAAGGGTACTTAGAGAACTGGGTTCTGTAACAGCCAAACCATTATATCTATTTTTTCAAGATCCACTTAACTGAGGGTCGCTACCAGATGACTGAGAAAAGCAGATGTGATACTTAAATTTAAGAAGGGAACAAGAACAAATCCATGTAATTATACACTTGTGAGCCTCACTTCTGTAGTGGGAAAGCTTTTAGAAGGGTTAATTAGGTAAAGTATACAAGAATATGGTCCACATTTAAATGGCCAAATTGTAATTACTGTAGCCCGTAATGTAGTTCGTAAAAGTTATTGATATTTATTTATCTTCTAGCTACCCGCAATCGATTTGTTGGAACAAGGCTAAAAATTCCTGCTGGTTGTCAAATCTTTATTCCGACCCATCTCCACCTTTAATCTTTCAAGCCTGCAAATGTTACAATCTCTAAAATCGCAAATCACGATTCAATTGCAACATTTCCACAAGCCCGCAATTGCTTTGAACCCCGTAAATAGCAAAAGTAGCAAAAAATATTACAGGTTCCAAAAACGACTCGAAAAAAGTTTTTCAAAGACGTAGGAGTGCTCTAGCAGCCATGAAAAAGACAGTAAACTACTTAAAAACAATTCAATAGCAGGGACGTTCCCCAGGTTATCATGCTCAACAATCCCATTGCCACATTTGTGCACATAAAAAAAATATCTGCCTCGCTCCTCAAGTTAGATTCGTCATATAAATGGGAACATCATATACCTTGGTTCAGAAACATCTCCTCAAGACTCCCCAGACAGGCCAGATATTCTATTTAACTGTGTAAACACAGGTCAGAAAAGACAACTGTCCCCCATACTGACATATGCTGTAATATAAAACATTAAAACATGTATTTATGTATTTGTGATGATCTGCTTTTCTTGTGAGGCTTGAGAAGGCTTAGTAGAGCCGACCCTACCAGCAGTATTGTTTTTGGTCCATTTGGAATCCCCACTGTAAGTCAGCAGAACCTTAGCCAGACAATCCCCAGTAGCCTCAGACAGGTATACAGCTGGGCTGGAAATAGGTAGTTAGTTGACCAGAGTAACAACCATGATACCGGGAGAAATTAACTTAAGGACACACACCATTATCTATGTGATCCAGAAGCAACTGATTTATTTTGAAAATTCCAACATATTGGAAGGGAATAGGACACAAGGGGTGTTTATAATACAACAATGAGAGGGTGTGACATTTAAATTACAGAAAAGTTACCCCACAGGGAATCTAGCAGTAGCATCTTGTCTTTCACCTCTAATAAACATAATGCTGTCTTTGACTGTCTAGACCCTGAACAGAGCACATGGGAGATGGGATTAACTTAAAAGGATAAAAACAGATAACGATGCAATAGAAGTGTTAGTCCTTCTTGCTTAGTCTGAAATGCAGGAGTGCATAGTAAGTCACAGTAAGCCCAAAAGAGTCAAGCAAATATCCCAAAGTCCAGGGCTACCGTGACATCCATGTTTTGTTAAACACGAATATCATATATACTGTAGCTGTGGCTGGAATCGAACTCAGGACCATTACCTCCACCATCAGCGGCTCTGTCAGCTCAACCCTACATTAACTCAGGATGGGTATATTGAAGAATGATCTATCTACAAAATACAGATCTTTGGTTTAATTAATGAATCTGGAGGTTCCCAATTATGATAAATTACAAACACACAAAAACAGTGATAACAGTATAACAATATGATACCTTATTAGATACATGGAGCACATGTTTCTATGTTTACAACTGTTCATTAATATCATGGGTGTGGGCGGATCCAGAAAGGGGCAAGAGGCTTTTCAGTAAAAAGGCACACATAAAAGGTTAACTGTAATACTGCATAATAAGGATGATGCATAGCATCTACTAGGGTCACATGTATTCATTACACCACAGTAAGCATGATCTGATGAAAAAAAAAGGATCATCATATTACTCCATTTAATAGAAGTAACCATTAATGTGCATAGCGCTTCCAAATGGTCATCATCTGCTCAATAAAACAAATGCATCAAATGGTGGATTATCTTATCCAATTCAATTCTACACACAGTGTGTTTTCACATATTAAGGAATAATCTCTAGTAGACGGTCATTATCTGGAAAACAGAAAGAGGAGGCTGATATCCAAGCAATCACTGTATTTACAGTACAGCTTTTCACACTGTTACCGAAATAATAAACCAATTAACATGAACTTCATCTACGAGCAGTAGAAGAGAATCTGCCCTAGACAATCCCCGTCCCTGTAAACTATTGAGGATGTGTAATTCCACATGGAATGCTTCACTGTGACCACAATCAATTAGCAAAGAGTACTATCACTATCTCCATATGGAATTGTTGCGCAACACTGATATCACATTTAATTTGTATACAGGTGGTACCACGACCAAACAGATTACAATAATCACATTACTTGTAAACACATACCCATTGATCCTGATGTAAAACAAAATGTAAATCCATAATGTTTGTGAATTAAATCACACACATGAATCTTCATCAGAATGTTATCGGGGTAACATGCAAAAATAACGCATGTATAAGTCCTTGTTTGGATTAGCAAATCCTAATGGCACTGTGTAGCTCTACAGCCATTGTAATTGGACATAACACCAGTCATGATCATTAGTAATGATATATAGAGTCATATATGGCATTTCATATATATCTGCTGGGGGGAATGTCAATGATCTAATGCCTGATAGGCACAGGGTTGAGATTTACATGACATGTTTGCACTGCTCGAAGATGACATACATGCCTTCATGGTTGTGAGATTGGAAAATTAAAACGTAAAGAGATAAGAACAAGATATCAATCATAATCCTATCAAGATTGACTACAACACCTCATATCCCTTAAAATGGCTGGTGGTCAGGTGTGAGATCTGTCACTGGACATGCTGGGACTTTGAAAGGGCTGCGGTCATGACAGAGGTGCCGGTGGGGATTGTAATGACAGAGGTGCCGGTGGTGATGGTGTCAGTGTTGGCCATGGTGATAGTGTCACTGTTGGCCCAGGCGACGGTGTCATTGTTTGCTGTGGTGATGGTGTCGGAGGCGCCAGTGGTGAAGCCCATGTTGGGGGGCCCATGTTGGGGGAGCCATGTTGGAAATGGTGGGTTCTTGCCAAGGCATCTGTGGGATTGGAGCAGGTGGCGGTCGTGGGCCGGCTGATGGTTGGCTCCAGTACCAGGACATCTTTGGAGATGGCTGAACAGGCTGTGAGCGTGCCGACGATGTGTGGGAGGGCCCGGGGTGAGATTCACAGACTGGAGACATTGAAGGAAATATTGCTGATGATGGGCCAGCTTCCTGTGATGGTCCCAGGCCCTATGATCTGGCTTTGCCTTTCTCAACCACCACTTCTAGGGGTATATCTGTTTTATCCTCCAGTGGAGCTAAAGCCACTGCCTGTGTCTATGTGGTCGGGCTAGTCCTCCTGGGTACTGAAATGAAAGGACAATAGTGTCGGAGTTGGGATTTGCTGTGTGTTTCCATATCCCTGACATCATGGTCATTGGCTGTGGTGATTGTCTTACGCAGATAAACATTGACCTGTAACATGAGCATTGTGGATCATGGCTCATATCAATATATGTAATCCTGCTGTGGTTGGCCATCTGCAGTTCATTAGGTTAGGCTAGTACATGAGACACACATGCAGTCCTTCAGAATCTGTATCCGCATATGCTGCAGTGTGCACATCCATACATGTACTCTTTTTTGGAAGATAAATTAATCTTGATCTATTTGGTGACTGTTAATCAGAATAAGTTGTAACTGCAGGTATTGGACAGACATTTCATTGATAACAATAATAATAATAACTATATTTTTGCTACCTGGAATTAAATAGTTATTACAGCTCCATATATCATTAGCCATGACCTGAGAGCTTACAGTGCTGCATTGCTATTGTATGTCAATTATCTATGTGTGTGGCGTTAATGTGTGTTCATATGAGGGTGTGATGGTGTATTTGATAATCACATTGCGTGGTGCTCGGCACACCCATATCCACCTGTCCTGGAAGGCCCACTACTGCTGCTGGCTCGATCCACTCCCTCAGGGTCCTCTCCCACTCTGTATTGGTTAAAAAGGGTGGTGGTACACCACCAGTTGCACAGGCTGCTCTGGTCTCCTCTGCCATCTTCCTCTTCAACTTCATCTGGCTGTCATCATATCTGTGCTTGACAGACCTTACATCCCTGTTGGCATACCCCAATGCAACAACAGCTGAAGCAACCTCACTCCAGACACTGGCTAGGCCTCACTTCCATGCCCCCAAGTATGATGCTATACCGGGCATGGATTTCTATGAGGAGGACCCTCATCTGGGGTATAATTGGTGGCCCTCTGCTTTGCCACAGCCTCTTGCCTTCCGAACTGTTGCTGGGGTTCTTTGCCTCCCTGTTCTCTTCCTGGGGCTGGTTCCTTCTCACCACTACCTCCCAATTGGGATCAGGTCCCTGAACCTCTGCCTGTATTCTTTGTGTGCCTACATCTGGGGGCACATCCCTCCCTTCTCCTGCTCTCCTACACCTCTACCTCCTCTCCCTGACCTGCCTCCTCATGAAACAAGCTATTGCACAAAAGAGGCTATACTAGAACTGGGAGGATAGTGTGCTTGTGATATCTATGTCAAAGATAAGGAATAAACAGCCAGTCTTTCTATGCACTAAATAATGGTATGGTCAGCCTTCCTTTTTCTCCATGACTTATGCCCCTGTTTTGGCTGGGTGCTGAGATCTTGAACACAAGAATTCACTACCCAGAGATAGAAAATTGGGGTGCGAGTAGTTGGGGTCATCACAGCTGGTGGTATCAGTAACCAGCAGCAGAATGGCTACCTACAGGAACATAATGGAGCTAAGACCAAACGCACAAATCTCTTACAGGCTTGGAGCAGACAGAGAGGAAGAGAGCCAGGTGGCAGATGCATGAGTTGTCAGGCTGACTGTAGGAACTGGTACGGAAAGAGATTGCCTTGAAGAAACAGTATCATGCTCAGATAGGGCCTGTTGGTATCCTTGGAGGGGATCCCTATTTTTGATTGGAGCTAATGCATGGGCTCTGGGAGATCATGTATGGTGATCCAGAATGTGGCATTGGGACTTTAAGGAGGCCGAATAACTTTCAAGGGCTGGGACTGGAACCAAGGTTCCCGGAGGCTAATTTGCTGGCACTCTTAATTCAACAAGAGCTGCAGCTGGAGGCTAAGTAGTTTGAATTGCTGGATGAGGCATCCATGGAGGGTTTTGTCCATCCCGTTGGGAGGAAACCTGTCAGGGACTGGCTACCGGACCTCTACCAACCAGGAGATATGGACAAGAGTAAGCAGCCCTATGCAAGTTGTGGGGTCACCATTGCTAACAACAAGGCAGTTGGGAAGACAGGGACTGCCTGTCAAATTGATGGCCCAAGGGGAAGTCTGGATGAGAGCAGTGCGGTCCTGCCAGTGAACGCTGTGACTATGGAGGTGAGTGCTCTGCCCAGGCGGTGGTTCCAGAGAAAGTAGGTTGTGATATGCTGATCCAGATAGAAGAGCCTTTAGACCAGGTTAATTCTGGGTGATGGCTTCCAGTTCCGGCCTGTACATTCCTCCTTAGAATTACTATTTTTCTGGGCTCCCCAAGTGTGTTTTACCCATGCAGTGTGGAAGAAGAGGACATCAGGTCTAGCTTTTGGGGGTGGGATGGAGATGGCACCCTTAGAAGTGTCTCCTAGGGTAATTCCCACTTGGACCATCTGGGATTGGGTAAACTAGAAGGCCCAATGGACACCCCTAAACTCACACAGTGGTCAGGGGAAGTATTACCCACTGTTGGTCCTATAGGCCCACGGACTGTTTTAGGTGCAGTAGAACAACTGTTTGGACTGGCTTGGATGGGAAGTGTGGCTTTGCAAAGGGGCACAAAGGACTATTTGCAAAACCCAGGCCAAGTGGAACGTTTGGATAGCTGTGTTCACCGGCCCTTGGGAAAGATTATAATGGACTGTAAACCATTGATGGAGCTAGTCAAGGACCAGGGGTCAGGAGAAGGCATGAACTCTGAGGCCCTGACACACAGAGACCAGGTTATTAAATGAAATTTGGACTACACTCCATATTGTGTGCCTAAGCTAGGTAAGCTAGAATTTGTACATGGAAGTAATGGCAAAAGTCTGCCCTGCGCACCCAGAATCAGAGCCTGTGCTGGAAGAGGCCTACGCAAATTGTTTTCCACCTTTGCCCCAATGTAGTTGGGTGACTCTCCTGTTTCAGAAGGGCAGATTGAGTTACTTTTCAGGATTGGGGGGCTTGTACCCTCATTTGATTCTTCAAGATGCCTTGAAATACAAGGAGGAGTCCATTGGGATGCTATTTAAAATACACCCCACTGCTGCAGCAGGAAAATGGGGAACCACATAATGCTTTTCCTGGGACTGCATGTCTAAGCCACAAAATGCCAACATCCAGCTGATTAAAAGATAGACTCCGGGATTCTGCATTTAAAAAATCGGGGGACCAGCTGTCATGACTGATTTTTGGGCTGTGATGGAACCCCCCGGCACCCCAACAAATAACTCTGGGACTCTATCACATCTAATTGCTATTATCAAGATTATCAAAATGGGCATGGGATGTGTTTTAATGATTATAACAATTTGTCTTTCATTTATGTGTCATGTTTAAAGAATAAATGTGTGCGTATAGTTACTGTTACAGTTTCTTGGTTACAATGTATATGCTGTTATTGATGCAAGGGGGCATAAATGGTTTATGTGATATACTGATGTATTTCGTGCAGGAATGCAATGCTAACTCTACACCCTCTCTAGACCCTCATACATGATCAAAGGAACAGCCATAAAGTTTGAAGCTAGTTTATTTTCCCTCTGGGTTGTAAAATATAGCAAGGAAAATCTAACTCCCCCTCTATTGACAATCAATATATACCAGATCAAGGATTTCTCAGAGTCGGGGAGGAAGGAATGTGTGAGTGGGGTGAAACAAGCTATTGCCCAAAAGAGGATGGACTAGAACTGGGGGGATTGTTTGTGTTTGTGATATTTATGTCAAAGAATATAAATAAACAGTCAGTCTTTCCATTAACTAAATAATGATGTGGTCTGCCGTCCTGTTTCTCCATGACTGATGCCCCTGTTTTGGCTGGGTGCTGAGATGCTGAGATGTTGAACACAAGAAGTCATGACCCAGAAAGAGAAAATTGGTGTGTGAGCGGTTCCCCAAATTTGGGGTCGTCACAGCTATGTGTACGTATTAATCTATATGTGTGAATTATGTGATATCAGTAATTATGTGTGTTGTAAATTAAGTGTCAATATTTCTTAGTAGTCTTAGTAGAAAAAAAAATCTACAAAACTGCTAGTTCTCTCTCTCTCTCTCTCTCTCTCTCTCTCTCTTTCTCAAAAAACAACAACTCAGAAACTCACCAATGCCTAGACCTGTGTGTTGACTTTCTCTGCTACAGTATATTCCAGGACTTACAGTTTCCATTAGTTTGCTGTTCATTGACATTCTACGGTTCCTATTGGTTAACTGTGCTTTAACAATTGTGGGCTTGCTTAACTTTGGTTCCCTTCATATGATTGGCTACCCGGAAGTGTTACATATGAAACCAGGGTTTACGGTTTTAGGCTTTAGCCCTGAAATTGCGGCTATGAGTCAATTGAATACAGCCCGTTAGTAGGAACTTCAAGATAACGCAAAGTGCTGTTGTAAATTGAAGATACTCAGATTGAACTAATGTGGTAGGTGGGGTTCCTCAGAGTTTAGTATTACGTAATTTCCTTTTTAACATATTCATTAATGACTTAGAAGTAGACCAGGAATATTTTTACTGATGACACAAAGTTGTGCAATGTAATTAAATCGGAAAATGATGTACTTTCCCTCCAGAGGGATTTGAATAAATTAGAGGGATGGGTGCACTATTGTTGCGTGCTTTGTAAGTAAGGGTCATGATTTTAAATTTTATTCTGGAGGCTAAGGGAAGCCAGTGGAGTGATTGACAGAGAGGTGATGCCGACACTGAAAGTTGTGTACGGAAGATGAGTCTAGCAGAAGCTTTCGTAATAGATTGAAGTGGGGATAGACGGGTGGTGGGTAGGCCAGCAAGAAGCGAGTTGCAGTAATCGAGTCAAGAGATGATGAGAGTGTATTAGGAGTTTAGTTGTGTCTTGCATAAGATAGTCTTGAATTCTGCAGATGTTTTTTAGATAGAGAAGATAAGATTTAGTTAGTGACTGTATGTGAGGGATGAAAGACAGGGCGAGGATATACTAGAGAGGCAGTTGGAGACGTGTGTAGGAAGACAGGGGGATAGATCTGGTGCTGAGAGGTAGATTTGGGTGTCATCTGCATAGAGATGATACTGAAGCCCAAAAGAGTTTCTTAGGGTACCAAGTGAGGATGTGTAGATCGAGAAGAGGAGGGGGCCTAGGACTGATCCTTGGGGTACGCCAACAGTCAGGGGGGGGGGGGAGAAAATGAGGTGTCAGGGAAGGAGACACTGAATGATTGATTTTGTAGGTAGTAGAAGTGGATGGTCGACTGTGTCAAAGGCAGCAGAGAGATCAAAAAGAAGAAGAATAGAAAGTGACCTTTTGACTTGGCGGTAAGCAGGTTATTAGTGACTTTGGTGAGAAGCTGTCTAGCTGGAGTGTTGGGGACGGAAGCTGGATTGGAAGGTGTCAAGAAGGGAGTTAGAGGAAATAAAGCTGGTAAGGCGGTTACAGATGAGCCGCTCCAGCAGTTTGGAAGCCAGGGGAAGTAGTGAGATGAGGGTTTTTGAGGGGGAGTCTAATTATGGCATGTTTTAGATGGAAACATTCCAGTATTTAGGGAAAGGTTGGAAATATGTGTGAGAGCTGGGATTAGTGTGGTAGAGAGGGGAGGGATAAGCTGAGATGGAATAGGATCCTGAGGACAGGTAGTAAGGCGAGTGGATGAAAGAAGACTAGTGACTTCGTCCTATGTAGCCAGGTCAAAGCAGTTCAAAGTGGCTGCTGGATTGGGGAAGGGTGAAGACTGGGTGTTGTTTGTTAGTTGAGAGGGTAGAGTGTGTGAGCCATTATGAGATGAGAGTTCGTTGCAGATGTTTTGGATTTTATGAATAAAATGGTTGGGGAAGTCTTCAGCTGTGAGAGAGGAAGGGATGGGAGGAGGTGGTGGGTGGAGGAGAGTATTGAAAGTGGCGAACAGATGCTTGGGGTTAGAGTAGATATTAGTGGTGTGAAGTAGTGTTGTTTGGCAAGGTTGAGGGCAGAGGAATAGCAGCGTAACATAAATTTGTAGTAGAGAAAATCTTCAGAAGTGCGCAATTTCCTCCAGAGACATTCAGCAGTGCGGGAGCACTTCTGGATGTATCGTGTTTGTGTAGTGTGTCAAGGTTGTGGATGAGAGCGAGGGCATCTGGTTGTGGGGGCGAGGGTGTCAAGAGTGGAAGGTTAGTGAAGGTTAGGGCAGTTGAGGTTAGCGATGGGGCTGAGAAGGAGTTGGAGCACAGTGGAGAGCTGTGTAGGGTAAAGTGCTAGCAGGTTTCTATGGGTGATGGTGGGAGGAGTTGAAGAAGGGTGGTGAGAGGAAGATGTGGTGAGGTTGAAGGTGAGGAGGTGATGTTCAGATAGAGGGAGTGGGTGGATGACTGGGTTGGAGGTTGTGCTGAGATTGGTGAAGATAAGGTCTAGAGAGTGTCAAGCATTGTGAGTTGAAGAATCTGTAAGCTGTGAGAGGCCAATGGAAGAGGTGAGTACAAGCAATTTGGCTGTTGCTGGGGAAGTGGGAGTGTCAATGGGAATGTTAACATCTCCAAGTACCAGTGAAGGAACCTTGGAGGAGAGAAAGTGAGGAAGCCAGGCAGAAAAGTGATCAAGAAATTGAGAAGGAGTGCCTGGGGGCAATAGATCAGCAACACGTAGAGAGGTAGGTGAGAAGAGGTGGATAGTATGAACTTCAAAGGGTGAGAATTGGAGGGATGAAATGGGGTAAGAGGTGAAATGTACAGCGAGTGGAAAGCAATACACCTACACCACCACCTTGTTTGTTCCCAGGTCTAGGTGTGTGGCTTAGTGAAAGCCACCATGAGAGAGTGCTGCAGGGGAGGCAGTGTCTGAGGAAGAGAGACAGGTTTCAGTGAGAGACAGTAGATTGAGGGAGTTGGTAATAAGTATGAGTGAAAGTGAGTTCCAGAGGGCGCAGGAGTAAGGTAAAGTAGAAGGTTGGTGACAAGTGATGGATTTCAGATTCTGGGTGTTATGTGTATTTGCTGGCCTTGAACCAGAGCGTGGGTGACAGCAAGTGGGGATGAGTGAAGGGCCCGGGTTAGGGGATATATCTCCTGCAGCCAGGAGAAGGAGGAGTGAAAGGAAGATGGGACTGGGACTTACAGTGCTGTTTCTGCTTGTGAGTGTTAGGGGTGGTATGAGATTGTGACTGGTGAAGGGAGAGGAGCTGTAGCAAGATGAAGGCTTAGCAGATCTGTGTAAGATTGGTGCCATTGGAGCTGGTAGTCAGAGGGAGACCATGAAGACACAGTGTAGCAAGATAGAGGCTTAGCAGATCTGTGTAAGATTGTTGCCATTGGAGCTGGTAGTCAGAGGGAGACCAGGGAGACACAGTGTAGCAAGATGGAGGCTTAGCAGAGCTGTGTAGGATTGTTGCCATTGGATCTGGAAGTCGTAGGGAGATGAGGGAGACAAAGTGTAGCAAGATGGAGGCTTAGCAGATCTTTGTAGGATTATTGCCATTGGAGCTGGTAGACAGAGGGAGACCAGGGAGACACAGTGTGGCAAGATGGAGGCTTAGCAGATCTGTGTAAGATTGTTGCTATTGGAGCAAGCTGATAGTCAGAGGGAGACCAGGGAGACAAAGTGTAGCAAGATGGAGGCTTAGCAGATCTGTGTAAGATTGTTGCTATTGGAGCTGGTAGGCGGAGGGAGACCAGGGAGACACAGTGCAGCAAGATGGAGGCTTAGCAGATCTGTGTAAGATTGTTTCCATTGGAGCTGGTAGTCGTAGGGAGACCGGGGAGGCACAGTGTTGCAAGATGGAGGCTTAGCAGATCTGTGTAAGATTGTTGCCATTGGAGCTGGTAGTCGGAGGGAGACCAGGGAGACACAGTGCAGCAAGATGGAGGCTTAGCAGATCTGTGTAAGATTATTGCTGTTGGAGCTGGTAGTCAGAGGAAGACCAGGGAGACACATTGTGGCAAGATGGAGGCTTAGCAGATCTGTTTACGATTGTTGCAATTGGAGCTGGTATTTGGAGGGAGACCAGGGAGACAAAGTGTAGCAAGATGGAGGTTTAGCAGATCTGTGCAGGATTGTTGCCATTGGAGCTGGTAAACGTAGGGAGATGAGGGAGACACAGTGTAGCAAGAATGAGGCTTAGCAGATCTGTGTAAGATTGTTGCCATTGGAGCTGGTAGTCGTAGGGAGACCGGGGAGACACAGCGTTGATAGATGGAGGCTTAGCAGATCTGTGTAAGACTGTTGCCATTGAAGCTGGTAGTCGGAGGGAGACTGGGGAGACACAGTGTGGGAAGATGGAGGCTTAGTAGATCTGTGTAAGATTGTTGCCATTGGAGCTGGTAGTCGGAGGAAGACCAGGGAGACACAGTGCAGCAAGATGGAGGCTTAGCAGCTCTGTGTAAGATTGTTGCCATTGGAGCTGGTAGTCGTAGGGAGACGAGGGAGACACAGTGTAGCAAGATTGAGGCTTAGCAGATCTGTGTACGATTGTTGCCACTGGAGCAGGTAGTCGGAGGGAGACAAGGGAGACACAGTGTAGCAAGATGGAGGCTTAGCAGATCTGTGTAAGATTGCTGCCATTGGAGCTGGTAGTCGAAAGAGACCAGGAAGACACAGTGTAACAAGATGGAGGCTCACTTTTATTTAATACAAATAAATGTAAAGTTATTAATTTGGCAAGGAAAAATATGCATGCAATTTATAATCTTAATGAAGCAATTCTAGGGATATCATATATACAAAGGGATTTAGGAGTATGTGTGGACAAGCACCTATTTAACAGTTCTTAATGCCAAGCAGCATCTGCAAAGGCAAGTAAAATATTAGCATGTATTGAGAAGGGTATAGAAGCAAGGGAAGAAAAATATAATTCTGTCACTGTACAAATCCTTAGTACGCCCTCATTTGGAATATGGAGTATCATTTTGGGAACCACTTAATAAAAAGCACTGGATATATTTTTGAAAAAAAAATGGCATTCAGGGTTATCCTAGATAACTAGAGAAGGAATGTTGACTCAAGGAGGAATCCAATTGCCAGTATCTGGGGTCAGGAAGGAGTTTTCTCCCCCCCCCCCCCCTTTTTTTTAACCAATTGACAATGTTTCAGCATGTTTTTTTTTCTGTTTGCCTTCCTCTGGATCAATTAATAACTAATCTGCATATTGCAGAATAGATCTAAAAATGTTGAACTTAATAGACTAAATGTATATTTTCAATCTTAAATACTATGGGCCTCATTCTATTAACGGCCGTAAAATGGCTGCAAAGCTGCGATTCCTTGGGGCCATCTTCTCGCCCCGTGTAGAGCTACTGCTACCTTGCTATTCATATGGATGGCGCCGCAAGGATATACCCCTTACGGCCGGCCGCACACCATGCAAACGGCCGCAAGCGTTTTTCCTGCTCCCGTAAATCTTGTTTTCCGGCCGCAAAGTCAGAAAACTGTAAATGCAAATATAAATTCAAGATGGCACTGTACAGCTCCGTAAATGCTAGGCATCATAATGGGGGACATGAGGATTAATAGCAACACCCTCTCAAGCTTGCACATTACCCAAATCCGATATATCATTAACGGTTTACTTCCCGTCCTGCGGGCTCGTCCTTGCTTAAACCCGTACGGGTTCGGTGGAGGGCCGCAAACAAAGCATTGTAGAAGCCAATATATATTCAATCCAGCACTGCAAAGCATTGTAAATGATGGGGAACATAATGGGAGGGCATGAGGATTAATAGCAAAACATTCTCAAGCTTGCACATCGCCAAATTGTACTTTGATTTTAAAATCCGTCCAAGTCCCACGGACTTCAATAATCAAGCCCGTAGCTCCTTATTCAAGCCCGTGCGGGCTTGGAGGGTGGATGTCCTCCAAGCCCGTAGCTCGTTATTCAAACCAGTGCGGGCTTGCATGATAGATAAAACATGAAGATTGAACATGAAGTTAAATATCTTTATTTGCGGATTTGAGAGTAGGGGAATGTTGAGCTATTAATTCTAAAACCAAACATCACTTTCACTTTTAATAAAAGTACAGGATGGCTTTTCTATGCTACAACTTGTAAGTAAGCCCTTTACGACCCGTGGGTCTATTTTACACATTTACGGACTTGACGGAGGCTAATCCCGCAGCCTTTGCGGGTCTGAGGTGCTCCAAGCCCTTGGGACTTTGTCCACGGACATTTGACATGAATTTAACTAAAAATTATTTTCAGATTTGAGTGTAGGGGAATGTTGTGCTATGAATGCTAACACCTCCAATCACTTTATCGTCTCATCAAAGTGCAGGATGGCTTTATTATGTGCTTAATTGGGTGCTAGAGGGACCTTTTTGGGGCAAGTAGGCTGCAGGTCGGTTTTAGATAATTACGGCCATGACGAGAGGGTTTACATAGCAATTGAATAGCAACTGTGGCTTTCTTGCGGCCGAAACTCTTGCGGCCGTGTAAGATCAAAGGCTTTCCTGCTGCGCGTTCGGCCGCAAGGGATAACAGGGCAGAATACGCAAATAGCCTGCGGCCGGTCCTTGCGGCCACGCATCTCCTACGGCCGTTAATAGAATGAGGCCCTATGTAACTATATATATATGTGTGTGTACATATATGGATGTATAGCATGACTATAACCTTATATTTTTCTTAAATAGTGAGTCTGCTCTTAGTTCTGAAGATCGTGAAGAGATGTGCAAGTTGAATAATGCTTAAATGTATTTGTGACATATGAGTTATAGAACATTTATAATAGCATAAATATATGCAAATCTGCTCTATTTACAGTACTGTTCAATTATTATTGCCTCATATAATGGATATATTAATGGCATTGGCTATTTTCAGACTAATTTATAGAAGTACAGTAGAGTCTTGATTATCTGACCTTTCGAATATCCAAAATTTTTGTTTATCCAACATCCATTGTACAGCATTGTGCTGGAGATCCTGCTGCAGTTTTCCCTTTGAGATATAATTACAGTACTATCATCAGAGACCCTTTGCCACAAATAAAAAGTATTGTTTATTTTGCCCTGCCCTGATTATCTTACCTATCTATAGGCTTCCCATTAAATTTACAATTTGTTTAACCCTTCTACCTCCGTTTTTCCGTTCCATTTAGGTTGGATTATCGAGGCTCCACTGTAGTTGTCTAGTATTCTATACCTGAAAAGAATCAGTGTACATATGAAACTGTGTTAGTTAAAACAGTATGCACTTTCATTTATTTGTGAGCACATTGAAATACTGTATCTGGAATAATAGAGAAAGAGTTAGAAATGAATATTATTTTCAAACTATGGACTTGCTATATATTTTACAAAACTGTGTTTGTTTTCCCATGTGGGTCCTTTATGCCTCTGTATAACAATAAATCCCTTTTGCGCTCCACTCTTGAGCTTGCAGGCGCTTGATAGTTCCTGGAGAAGAAACAACTAGCAGGTGTCAGGATGAACTGATGGAGTGTGGAGCACTGAGCTGCCACCTGAAATATCCATATCATTAAAGCAGCTTCTCAAGGAAATCCATCACTCATCACGGCGGCATTGCTTGGCCGGCTGGCTGTCCTTGTCACACATCTGTGCCTGCAGCACAGCAGCAGTGATCACAGAGTGACAGTGGGAAATCCCTTCAGAGGAAAAATCTCTTTATTGCTGCAACTCCAAACCCGTTGATCTTAAAGAGGTCACTGTGTGTCAGGTTGTAACAAACAATCTTTATAAATGCCATGTAACCCCTCGATGACTTAATATTCCAGTATTGCTCTTTTAATGAAATATAGGAAACATTTTTGTCATATGTCGCAAATGACACACTTCTCTTACAATGGCATTTTGAGATGACATCTTAAAGAACCACTGTAGTGCTATATAATAATAATATAGGTTCTATTTTTTTACTTTTTATATGCAACTGTACTAATGTAGAATCTACCATTTTGTTTTCTGCACATCAACTTCTTGGAGTGGGATGCAGAGGAAGCTTCTATATGCATAATGGTAATGTGGCAGTTACAACCAAGGCTGTTATCAGAGAATGTGTGGTCAAACATACACTTTCTACTCCTTCCAACACACATATTTATTTGTGGAATATAAAGTGATACCTAAACATGTAGCTTATACATCAAATCATTACATATTGTAAACAATTCAATATCTACATTAAACAGACCAGTTAGCAAAAAAATAAGCTGTACAAAAGTGGATTCGTAGACATGAAATCCCAATATATTTAATTATGATGTTATTATTAAATATACCTAAAAATTCTTTAAGGGATTAAAGATTTTTTTTTTTACTTTTCACAAACATCTATTTTATCCTTATTGATGCTTGCTGTCTTAAACAGGTTCATGTTCCAATAGGTTACAAGAAATAGGTTCAAGGAAATCAGAACCCTTTAGATTCCAACACTCTTGGCACCCCCTAGAAGTTGGCACTTGCAACACCTGCCAGTGATAATCGTAGATCTAACTCAAAGCTAATTAGTTTACAATGATACACCCTAATGAGAAAAGGCAAACGTTGTGTTTATTTGATTATCTATTTTTGCTTTCTAAAAACATTTGCATATTATCAAATTTGGTTTATAAAGGACAAAAAATGACCACAGTAGTTCTTTAATTCATACTAAATACGTGTTTTAAATATGATTCATGCCATGAACAGAAATGGCACAGCTACCACATTCTAAAACAATCTTACGTTCACATAGTGGTCAGTATAAAAATAAGCAAGATACCTTGCTGTGTAATTTATTGTGATATAACATACAAAGTTTGAGAAACAGTAGAAAAATATTGTTTGATTTTGCATTTAGCTTTTCACTTTGCTCTTACTGTTTGGTTCAGCCAGTTGGACATTTGATTCAATTAATTATATAATTATCTATAACTGTTTTAGATTCTCTATAGGTGGGATACGTTACTGATTATAAGACATAGACCTCCAGGCAGTGGACAAATGACAGTTAATATCACTTTATTTTAAATGCATATTCCCCAGTCAATGTTTTTTTGGGATGGTATATTATTCATTAATTTATAATAATATGGCAATTAGTGTATAACAGCACAAGATGTTAACCTGGACACAGTAGTGACCATTTCCTTACTCACCATCTGGCACTGAGTGATATCTTATATCCAAACAAAATTTAAAAGGCATGAGGTAACTCCACATACAACCCTCAACTGACCAGATTTATGCATTATGACAACATCTGCATATAAGAGGTAATTGTGGTCAAGAGTGAAAATGTATTTTATAAATAAAGAATGATAGTTTTGATTTGTTTGATAACTATTAAATTACTAAAAATACTATAACATACTTCAATATCTCTAGTGAAATATAATATTAGTCAAAATCTATTATGGCACCAATAGATTTTATTAGTGCAACAGCTTTTTGATTAGGGTTAGTAGAATTATTTTTCATTATATTTTTATAAGGTATTATAGACCTTAAATAACATTCTCAAGGCAGTTAGCACTTCATTAGGCTGACTTTGTCAATCCATCATGGCTAAAATTATGGGGGCATACAGTTGACCCTTGGTAGGCCTAGCAGAGAGTCCAGAACAAATCTGTTGGATAGATAATATATATATATATATATTTTTTTTTAAATGGGCTCATATTTGTTGACTTAATGAAGGAACAAAATACAAACATAATATAATAAAGTTTGAAAAGAAAGATGGAAGTGGAGAAATCACCCATGATTGGATTCACAGAAATGGGTTACAATATAATATGAATTTATGAACACCACACAGAGGGATTAAGAAATAATACCAAGAAAACATGGAACGGTCTAGAACAGTGGTGGCGATTCTATGGCACGCGTGCCACAGGTGGCACGCCGTGCCCCTTCTGTGGGCACGCGGCCATAGGTCGCCGGCAGCATGCTGGGCCTGCTCATCGTGTGCGCGCACGGCGCCTGAGCGCTCTCCCGTCACTGAAAAAAGGAGGGCTGTGCTAGCGTGCGCGCACGGCACAGGCGAACAGACGTTGACAGTGTCCGTGTGCTGCCGCCGTGCACGCGCTCTCCTCGAGATCCGCAACGCGCGCGCGGCATGGAGACAAAGGAGAAGGGGAGAGACAAGGGTGGGGGGAGAGGCAAGGGGAAGGTAAGAGATATGGGGCAGGGGAGAGACAAGCGGTAGGGGAGAGACAAGGGAGAGAGAAGAGGGTTGAGACAAGGGGGAGGGAGAAGGGGAGAGACAAGAGTGGAGGGAGAGACAATGGTGTAGGGAGCCAATGGGGAGTTGGACAGATAAGGGAGAAGGGTAGAGACAATGGAGAAGGGGGAGACAAGGGGAAGTGGAGAGACAAGAGGGGAAAGAGAAGGGTGGGGGAGACAAGGGAGAAGGGGAGAGAGAAGGGGGAAGACAGTGGAGAATGGGAAAGAGAAGTGTGGGGGAGAGATAGAAGGGTGTGGGAGACAAGGGAGAATGGGAGAGACAAGGTTGGGTGAAACAAGGGGGTAGAGAGAGCAGGGTGGGAGAGACCAGGGGGAGAGACAAGAGTAATGGGAGACACAAGGGGAGAGACAAGGGGGGAGACAATGGGGAGGGGAGAGACAAGGGGGAGAGAGAGTGAATGGTGGGAGAGACAATAGTGAAGTACAAGGAGAGACAAGGGTGGGGGTAGAGACAAGAGTGAGGGAGATACAAGGGTGGGGGAGAGATAAGCGGAGAGAGAGGGAGAGAAGAGGGAGGGAGGAAGAAAGGAGAGCAGAGAGAAGGGAGGATGGAGAGAAAGAAAATAGGGAGAGGCAGAAGGGAAAGGGAGAAATAAGAGAGTGAGATGGGAGAGAAGGTAGAGGCACATGAGAGGAAGGGAGAGGAGAGAGAAAGGAAGAGGGAGATGCAAAAGGGAGAGGTAGAGAAGGGAGAGTGAGAGAAGGGAGGAGTGAGAGAGAGGGGAGAGGCAAAAGGGAGAGGTAGAGAATGGAAAGAAAGGAGGAGGGAGAGACACAGGGAAGGAAAGAGACAAGGGGGGGTAGAGGCAAGGGAGAAAACAGAGACAATTGTGAGCGGTACAAGAGAGGAGAAATAAGGGTGGGAGAGAGAGAAGGATGGAGGGAAGAGACAAGGGAGAAGGGGAGATACAGGGGTGGTGGGAGACAAGGAGGAAGGGGAGAGACAAGGGGAGGGGAGAGAGAAGGGTGTATGATCCAAGGAGGGAGAGACAAGGGAGAAAGGAAGAGACAAGGCTGGAGGGAGAGACAAGGGGGAGGGGAGAGACAAGAGGCGAGAGAGGAGGGTGGGGGGAGAGGGAAAAATGGGGGAAGAGACAAGGGGGAAGGGGAGATACAAGGGTGGGGGAGAGACAAGGGGGAAGGGGAGACATAAGGGGCAGGGGAGAGACAAGGGAGAATGGGAGAGAGAGAAGGGTGTAAGAGACAAGGTGTAAGAAAAAAGTTTGTATCATTGAACTCTCTGTTGTTATGTTCTTCTTTTAAAACAAAAGATGTTAATGGGTTCGGACAACTATACGAGTTGTTTTTTCTAAACTTAAACCTCAGTATTCAGGTTTAATTGCCGTGTTGGCACTTAGAGGAAAAAAAAGTTGGCATGTTTTGCGGTTTGGGCACTCGGGCTCAAAAAGGTTCGCCATCACTGGTCTAGAAGCTCCCACTATCATTTAGAAACTGTAACAAGTAGTGAAGCTCATATTTCCAGACTTCCAGACTTTGACAGTAAAATGTACAGTAAACAGGTAGCTTCAGGGAATATAACTACAGTGTGTGGCACAGTATGAAAAACATTTGTGGAGCATATGAACAGTGACATCACTGCACTAATAATGATGGATATCACACGTCTATCTCTCCAATCGTGTTAAGGTGGCATAGTACCAATGAAGCAGTCTTTTCTTGGAAACCTATAAGAAAGTAATTTTATATAATAATTCCTGTTTGAAAACAGATGAAATAGTTATAGATGGGTAAAAGGTTACTCTCCATTTAATAGATGCATATGACAGGGAACTAAATTGACTTAAATGGAACAGTAAGGTCAAGTATTAGGTAATGATCTCTCATTTGAGACTCCTATGAACTTCCTTGTTCTAGTTGGTCAATCTATCACTTTCGCTTGACTCTGTGATATACAGTATATATATCTCATCTCTGCTTTTCAAGTTCAAGCTGCATCAGTTCCTCAGAAGTGATTTACTTACGTAACCTTAACACATCTTTCTAACCATTATTTCACACCATTTCAGAGAAAACATAGAGAATATGTGAGATCATTCTTACAACAGTGACAATGCAGAAGAGAGGTGAGATATTGCAGGATACTGTAATGGATAATCTGCTTTCATTCCACAGCCCAGGCAAAATACATTTTTTGTGAATTTACTCTTCTGTAAGTAATTTACATTTTCTTCATTTTTCCCACTGACAGTCAAGAAATGAATCTCAGCCGTACAGTAAAGCCCCAGACAGAAAAGAACAAGCCTTAAAAAAGATTTTCTCAGCCCTGTCTTTATTGCATCATTTGTGCAGATTGACTGGAGGCTTGAGAATCTCTGCACATTTGTTTGTGCGGATAAACAATAAATTGCCATTCACAGATATGTGCTCTTATCTGAGATGTGGGAATGTGAGGATGTTGTTTAATATTTGCAGCTAGAATAACATTATTCTACTAAGTTGTTCTTTGCTTCCTTCAGGATGCAATCAATCTTTTGTTTTTCCATTAAAGTGACTTGTTAAAGCTATTTTCTCATGAAATGTGAAAAAGTGTCTGAAAAGAGGAAATATAGTACAAAAAAAATAACAACTTTTGGATGATGTAACCTCACCCTACAATGTAATCTGGTTCAAATGTAACTCAATCCCATCTCAGTCACAAATTGTATCCATGTTTTTTATCCTTAACTCTGCATGACTGGCTGAGAATTGGGGACATGGGATTGTCATGGTAAAAGAGAACTGTCGAGGTGTTGAGGAGTCATTTAGACCTTGCTTCCTTGAAGCGTAGCCTTAGGGTGATTTTTTTGCATTACTATAGATATTCGATAAAATAGTCACTTTAACTATCAATTTGTTTAGTAAATTATGCTAGTTTTACATTCCTTCTGAGATCTTTCTTCTAACATGTTGCTTGTTTATTTTTTTCACTCATGGACATTCCCTATGAGCCTCATTCAATTCTGGGCTGTTACTTGAAAGTAAATACCCGATTTCGTACTTGTGAGATACTTGCTCGAGTAGCTCTACTGTTACATAGTTATTCAATTGGCCGGGCCCGCAAGTTAGTCCCCCTTTCCGATAATCGGAAACCATGCTGTTGGAAGTAAGGATTTGCGGGCTTGAACATGATCATGGCCATAAGCCATGATTCAGGGGTGCCGATTGGGACCCCCGTAGGGTCCCCACATCAACCCCTTGCTGCAAAGGTCCTGATTGACCCGTTGCACACTATTGGGCTATCCCGGCCCGCGGGGGTACTGTAAGTACTGTACTGTACTATAATGACTGTAAGAACCCCGCAGCACCTAAAATTAACCCCACCAATTCTGGGGGTCCCCATCGGGACCCCCTTAGTGTTTCTACATTAACCCTTGCAGCAGGGGTGCCGATAGGGACCCCCATTGGATTTAAAACATTTAATTTCCTGCCACAAGTCGTGAAAGGACCTGCACCTAAAAGTAACCCCATCACATATGGGGGTCTATATAGACCCTCATGAGCCTCTAATTAACCCTATCTGTCCCATAAGAATATGTGCAGACCTCTTGGGACAATATTTACCCCTACCAAATAACACTACATTATTAAGCCCCCCTCTACCCTATTAACCCCCTGTTATGAACAGAAGGGCTCACTGGACTGTTTGGGGTTAATCAGTTATTATATGTGTGGTTAGAAGGTGCTGACAACTTGCTTAACAGTTATATCATTGGTGTAATAAGTGCATATAGTACTGTCATTGATAAACATTAAAATAATGCACCTGTAATAGAAATAGGATAGTAGGCTATGCTTAGATAACAAAGTCAGTGCAGTCGTATCTGGGGTATACAAAGGGTTAAAGATTCTAAAGAATGTATATGGCTTTGAGAGGCAGCCACGCACGTATCCTCTGGCTGTAGTCTGGAGGGGGAAGTTTAATTTTATAACCCTGTAATTTGAGATCTGGCAACTAAGAGATGGGGGATGTATCATGGGATTGACATCCCAGGTGGTAAGAGTGTAACAAGCTATTGCCCACAAGAGGAGGGGTTATGATAAAGAATTGTTCATTCTCCATACACTAAACACTGGTGTGATCTAATGTCTCTGCAGTCCCATGAATGATGTCCGGATCTAAATAGCTGGTGTGCTGAGATGAGAACAAAGTCACAGCCTACAACTGGCCCCTATAAACTAAAGCAGGAAAAGTAGGGGTGCATAAACCACTCAGTTTTTGGGTTGTGACATAGAGGATGTGAGGCAGGGGTTAATTTTGGATTTAATGCAGGTCCTTTAAGGACCTTTAAGGTCCTTTCAGGACCCATGAGGTGGGATTTTTGAATTTTACATGCAGCGGGGGTCCCAATTGAGACACCCAATGAAAGGGTCAATGTAGGGACACTGTAGGGGGAGTTGGTGGCATTTCAGTGTAGTAATTAGTGGAAGGATGGCTACTTACAAGGATATGATGGAGGAACTAAGGCCAGAGGATGAACCCTGCAGAGGGGAGGATAAACTGGAGACAGGTGATAATGTTGTGCAGCTCACCCCAACACCAGTCCCTTTCCCCAGGTTATCTGCAGCCGGGGAAGGAGACAGAGAGGAGGAGAGCCAGGCGACAAGGGAGGCAAAGGACTGTAAGGGAATGGCCCTTCTAAAGCAATAGATGGCATTCCTGGGATTGTGGCAGGGCCATGAGCTGTCAGACTGTTTGGAGGAACTGATATCTAAAGATATTGCCTTGTAGAAGCAGTATCATGCCAGGATAGGGTCTGTTGGTGCCCTTGGAGAGGATCTCTATTTTCAATTAGAGCTAATAGATGGGCTCTGGGAGATTGTGTATGGTGATCTTATTTCTTAAACACTGTCAAGGTCTGGGACTAGAACCATGGTCCCTGGAGGCTAATTTGCTGGAACCCCAGATTCAGCAAGAGGCTGAGTATGTTGAATTGCTGGATGAGGCATCCATGGAGGGATTTTGCCCATCCAAATGGGAGGTACCCAGTAAGGCGGACAGGGATGAAGAGTACTGGTCACCAGACCCCTACGAATAAGGCGGTATGTACAAGAGTAGTTATGCTCAAGGGGTCTGGGGAGAGAATATTATGGACTGTTGGGAGAATTCTGATCTCAGGGATTCTAAAAGTAACAAGCTTTCATGCAGTGGGTTGACTGGGAAGAAGAAGAAGAACTGGGTCCTATCCTTAGGGGGCTAAGCCTTGCCCAGTTAGAGGCATGGGATAGGGCCAAACCACAGCAGTGCCAGGCCCAGGGGAAGACCTGGGGGGAAACTACCCTGCTTCTAGAGCCCTACCAATGTACTGTAAACATAGTGGGGAGGTTCCTTGGATGACCAATGTTCAGAAGCCAGCTGCAGTTCCAGGGACAGGCTCAGCAAACAGCCCTGGGAGTGTGGCAGACCAGGGGGCACATCCCTATCCAGGTGGTGGGGACACCATTGCTAAGGAGAAAGGCAAAGGGGCAAAAAGAAAAGGACTGTCAGATTGTGGATGCAAGGGAGAGTCTGGGTGGGAGCAGGCATACCCACCAGCCTTTGGAGGAGAAAATGGATTGTGAACCATTAAAGGAGCTCCAGCTGATAAAAAAATGTCAGAGAGCTAGCCACAGGCCAGAGGGCAGGGGAGGTTATGATCCCTGAGATCCTGCCAAACAGAGACCCAGCAAATCAGTTAAAGAGGGTCCACATTCCTTATTGTGTGCCCAAGCAAGGAGAGCTGGGGCACAGTGCCCTGGCCATGGTCCAGGTGCCAGATATAAATCAAGGGACAGTAGGAGAGAGCTGTGAGATCCTGCCAGTGGACCCAGTGACCAAAGATCCCAATGGAGGTGAGCCATATGCCCAGACGGTGGGAGCTGAGGAAGGCGGATTTGAGGCCCTGATCCAGATGTCATCTCAGGAAGTGGAGCCTCCAGTCCAGACCACCATCAAGGAGTCTGGTTTCAAGATCAGACTGGTATGTTCCAGACACTATGGTAAGAGGAGGTCACGGGACCTGGCTTTTGAGAGAGGGGGCTAGCCATGGCACCTTAGGAACTGTCACCTGGACTGGGTACTACCCTGGGACCTTTTGGACTGGGTGACCTAATAGGCCCAATAACTGTTTTAGATGCAGATGCCCAAGGAAATTGTTTTCCCCAATGGATGGGGAGGGAGAGGGCATGTGCCATGGCCCGGGGGAGGCAGTTGGCAATTGAGCCATGGAGGCTATGCCCAAAATTGTGTGCCCATTGCAATTGGAAGAAATGTGGTCTGTGAGGCAATTACAACTCTATCACTCGCACAAGTGAGATCAGTGTGGCTAGAAATTTGTCAGGCAGAATGAATTCCTAGGCCACACTAGGATGGGGGAAACTAGCTATTCTGAAAAGAAGGGTCCACTGGACTGTTTGGGGTTAATCAGTTATTATATGTGTGGTTAGAATGTACTAACCACTTGCTTAACAGTTATATCATGGGTGTAATAGGTGCATATAGTACTGTCATTGATTAGCACTAAAACAATGTATCTGTATTAGAAGTAGGATAGTAGGCTATGCTTAGATAATAAAGTTAATGCAGTCATATCTGGGTTATACAAAGGTTTAAAGATTCTAAAGAATGTATATGGCTTTGAGAGGCAGCCACGCACGTATCCTCTGGCTGTAGTCTGGAGGGGGTAAGTTTAGTTTTATAACCCTGTAATTTGAGATCTGGCAACTAAGAGATGGGGGATGTATCATGGGATTGACATCCCAGGTGGTGAGAGTGTAACAAGCTATTGCCCACAAGAGGAGGGGTTAGGCATGTGTGGGGAGTGAGTTTTTATATATCTCTGTAACAATAAAGAAGTGTTCATTCTCTATGCGGTCCCATGACTGATGTCCGGATCTAAATAGCTGGTGTGCTGAGATGAGAACAAAGTCACTGCCTATAACTGGTCCCTGTAAGCTAAAGCAAGAAAAGTAGGGGTGTTTTTGGGTCGTGACATAGAGGATGTGAGGCAGGGGTTAATTTTTTATTTAATGCAGGTCATTTAAGGACCTTTAAGGTCCTGTCAGGACCCATGAGGTGGGACTTTTTTATTGTAAATGCAGCGGAGGTCCCCAAGGGGACCCCCATAATTGGGGGTTTAATTATAGGTGCTGCAGGGGTACTTTTAGTACCCCCACGGCTGGGATAGCGCAATAGTGTGTCGTGGGCTCTTTAAGGACCCGTGGCGGGTAATTTGACATTTTAAATGCAGCGGGGGCCTGATTGGGCACGCGGCAGCATAAGGGGGTTAATGTTAGTTACCGGTGGGGTGCTTATTGTACCCCCGTTGCATGGGGTTAATCATTAGTGTGCCTCGGGTCCTTTAAGGCCCCCAGGGTGGGAATTCAAAATGTTTGAATGCTGCAGGGGACCCGATTGGGACCCCTGCAGCAAGGGGTTAATGTGGGGACTCATGGGGGTTTGATTTGGGAGCAGTGGGGAGGATATGTGAGGGCTTTGCAAGCCCTTGCGACACCTCCTTGGTACAAGTAGGATGGAGTTGGCTTTTTGCCATTTACGGGCTTGGCGGAAGTGGTAATCGGAGCAATTGAATAACGATTTGGGATTTTTGCGGCCGCAACTCTTGTGGTCGTGAAATATCAAAGGCTTTAAGGGAAGTTACTTGCTACTTTGAGAATAGTAAGGGATAGTAGCGAGCAGCAAGTAACTCGATTGGAGCATGCAAGTAGGAGGCAAATGAATAGCAAAGTACCTCGCTCTCTCCACTTGCAGGCCTGGATCTCAAAAAAGTAGCAATTGAATGAGGCTATGCATTCTATTTTTATCTAAGATTTTAAAGTACCTAAAACCACTTATTAACTGACACACACCTGTAATATTCCACTCAGTATTTCTCAAGTACATTTTCTCTCTTTCTTCATGTTTCTAATAATTGTAAATGATCCACCTATGTATTACTTCCAATTTATCACTTTCTTCCATGCCCACTTACCTAATTTTTTTTAAATAGCCACCCAAAACCCATTCCTGCATCCACAGTGTTCACCAATTTCTTAGGTACTTACCTTACTCCTAAAGTACTCCACTTTCTATACATACTTATCTTAATACCCAAATACCCTTTTTATATGCATATTTATCTTAATGCCCAAAGTATTCACATTTTCTATACTTACTTACCTTAACACACAAAATACTCTACCCATACTTTAATACTTAGTGCTTATACTGTCCATAACAATTGTCATAATAATGAAAAAAACTCGTTCCATACACACTGATATCCCAAATACTCACCAAGTTCATGCACCATATCCAACAGACACATCCTTTCCATACACATTTAAAACTACTGGCAATTTTGCAACATCAATTATTTCTGTTTACACAATGCACATCATAGACAATGACATACAGATATACTCTATGCTCCTGCATATATATATTTCCAGTGCAAATGCTTCCTTATTTTCTATACAACACAAAATAAATGAAAAGTAGAAATGATATTTACAAGAAAAATATAGTTGACTAAAATTCAAAGCCATAAACGTATTTAAGCAGATACAGTCAAAAGAACCATTTGTTATACCACTTCTTAAATATCCTTTCACCTAGACTATGGTACTAAAACTCAGAAAATCACTTAGGTCTATAAATCATAATAATAAATTGTATAGCTTTAAGTACATATATGTAAGAGAGAAGATAAAAGGTATGTAGTTATAAATCTCTGCACAAACTTTCTGAAGTGCCTCTTCCTTTGGCTTACCATTATAAATGCCTGCACAAACCATCTCTAAAGGACTGCAATAAGTATTTACTCTAACTGGCAAATTTCATGCAGTCCTGGAGTTTGCTTTGCTGATGCTGTAAGCGATGGGAGCGTTTAGAGCCTAAATTGACACAATATATGAATAAAGAGGAACAAAACTTCACGTTTCATATTCCTTTATATCAACATAAAATGGAAAATAAAGCCATAATGGAAAAGACACATTGAACACTTCTCTGCTTTATTGAAAGTACTCATTTGATGATAATGCTTCTGCAGTTTGAAATCGAGCTGTTCAGGCAGACCTTTTAATAGCTATGGCTTGTGAAAATGGTGCATTTCTAGTAGCAGGTGCCAAAGTATCAGTGTCTATTGTGCCAAAAACATTTGCTAATAAGCTCAGGTCATAACAAATATTGCCTTTGATGAACTTAGTGCAGCATGATACCATACCACAAGCAAGTAAAATAGCAAACACACGTGTGAAAATGTGCATTCTAATCTACCGTAAGCCACACATTCGTAATGAAAGACCTGCTGTCTTCGTCAGTATCTCAGGGCACTATGAGCTGCATGAAACAAATGTTTTGAAACAGTTCAGCTTTGTCACTCAGGTGCAAACGTACAAAAGGTGAATGGTGAATGGTGAGGGCAGTTTTTATGACAATAGTAGGAAGGGGCAAATATTTTTTTAACTAGGATAAAATCGCAAAATTACATGAAGAGGGACATCTACAAAAAAGGAGGAATAATATACCAGAAATCTCAAGATGATCCACAGTGGAATACCTCCGTAACTGGAAGGCTTAACTCAATGTTAATGCCCCAAAGCTAGCTAAGAGCCCTAAGTTGATAATGAAGGCTATATGTCAACACAGATCAAATGCAAAACTCCTTCCATAAAAAGGAAGAAACTGACTATGAGCCTCATTCAATTGAGCAATTGTAAGTTACAGTAGCCCGTAATGGAGGCCGCAATTTAATTTGCTATTCAATTGGCGTTTTTTTGTGAGTGGCTAATGGGCTACGTGTTACGGGCTTGAAATCCTTATGGTTGTTACAACCATATCTTACACCCCAGCTAAGCCTTTGATCCTTCACGTCCGCAAGAGTTACAATCGCAAATGGCTATTCAATTGCTTCAATTCCTCAAGCCCGCAAATGTTTTCACACCCAACGAAAAATGTAGAAGAAAATCCTACGAGTACCAGATTGGACCTGCAAAGGGATTAAAGACATGTACGTAATACTGTAAAAGCAAATAAAAAATCAATACAGCACTGTAAATTATGGGGAAAGCGATGAAAGACATTAGAATTAATTGCACAACAATCTAAAGCTCTCAAATCGGCAATAAAAAAATATTTTATTTTATGTTTTATTTCAGGGTTAGATGATCTCGGGAATCAATGAGTTAATGGATAGTATTCCCATGCCACCCACATAGAACAGTATCGGCATTCATTTTTATTATTTCGTGTTTCGCATTTTGCGAGTCTGATCACATATTGGATCCCCAAACACTAATTGATTGACATATAACCTCCATGTTTTTCTGACCTAAAGATGACGGCATAATTTTCTACTTCAAGTAGACTTCAATGGGCAGGCGAATTTCAAAACCCACAGGGACTCTTTCTGGCCACAATAGTGATGGGAAAGTTGTTTCAAGGGGACTAACACCTGGACTGTGGCATGCCCGAGGGGGATCCATGGCAAAACTCACACGGAAAATTACATAGTTGATGCAGAGTCTGGTTTTAAGCCATAAAGGGCATAAATCACCTAACATTCCTAAATTGTTTGGAATAACATGCTTTAATCGATCAGGTAGTGTAAGGGTTACACCCGCTTCACAGTAACAGACCAATCTCCTCGTTTAATGCACCGCAAACAACCGCAAACAGTCCCTTTGCACAACCGCAAACTCACCATTTGCACAAGGTTGGATACCAAGCTACCATGTCCCGTTCCTTGTCCTCACTGATGTCATTGAAGGTCTCTTCCTCCACCCAGCCACCAAGGGTCCCCGAAAGGTGACAACAAGCCCCCTGGGATGCCTGCTGTGATTGGTCTTCCACCTCCTCAAAGCCACCTTCCTCCTCTGACACCTATTCTTCAGACTCCTCTCTCTGCGTTGCCTCTGTCTGTGTTATTATAAGGTGTGTACTGTTAAGTAGTACTATTCCTATCGGTTTAATCCCTGTTACGTCCACTATTAGGGGACGTGTATATGGCATTGATTTTTGAAACAGGGAGATGGAAAAAGATGCTTGGTCGGACCTCCTACTTCAAATTTGTCGCACTGCGCGTGCAATCTAAGGTGCCACCAGATATGAGTGTCACTGTGCACTGGCAAAAGATGGCAGAGTAGGCGCTGTAGGCCTCACACCCACGCCTGTGGCAGGCAACTGATATTCAATCGATTACAGTCAAAAAAGGGTTGTTTTATGTCACTGTACACTACAGTTGCACCAGATATGAGTGTCACTGTGCACTGGCAAAAGTTGGCAGAGTAGATGCAATAGGCCTCACACACACACCTGTAGGCAGGCAACTGATATTCAATCGATTACAGTCAAAAAAGTGTTGTTTTATGTCACTGTACACTACGGTTGCACCAGATATGACGTATCACTGTGCACTGGCAAAAGTTGGCAGAGTAGATGCAATAGGCCTCACACACACGCCTGTAGGCAGGCAACTGATATTCAATCGATTACAGAAAAAAAAGGGTTGTTTTATGTCACTGTACTCTATGGTTGCACCAGATATGAGTGTCACTGTGCACTGGCAAGAGTTGGCAGAGTAGATGCAATAGGCCTCACACACACGCCTGTAGGCAGGCAACTGATATTCAATCGATTACAGAAAAAAAAGGGTTGTTTTATGTCACTGTACACTCACGTTGCACCAGATATGAGTGTCACTGTGCACTGGCAAAAGTTGGCAGAGTAGATGCAATAGGTCTCACACACACGCCTGTAGGCAGGCAACTGATATTCAATCGATTACTGAAAAAAAAGGGTTGTTTTATGTCACTGTACACTACAGTTGCCCCAGATATGACGTATCACTGTGCACTGGCAAAAGTTGGCAGAGTAGATGCAATAGGCCTCACACACACGCCTGTAGGCAGGCAACTGATATTCAATCGATTACAGAAAAAAAAGGGTTGTTTTATGTCACTGTACTCTATGGTTGCACCAGATATGAGTGTCACTGTGCACTGGCAAGAGTTGGCAGAGTAGATGCAATAGGCCTCACACACACGCCTGTTGGCAGGCAACTGATATTCAATCGATTACAGAAAAAAAAGGGTTGTTTTATGTCACTGTACACTACGGTTGCACCAGATATGAGTGTCACTGTGCACTGGCAAAAGTTGGCAGAGTAGATGCAATAGGTCTCACACACACGCCTGTAGGCAGGCAACTGATATTCAATCGATTACTGAAAAAAAAGGGTTGTTTTATGTCACTGTACACTACGGTTGCACCAGATATGACGTATCACTGTGCACTGGCAAAAGTTGGCAGAGTAGATGCAATAGGCCTCACACACACGCCTGTAGGCAGGCAACTGATATTCAATCGATTACAGTCAAAAAAGGGTTCTTTTATGTCACTGTACACTATGGTTGCACCAGATATGAGTGTCACTGTGCACTGGCAAAAGTTGGCAGAGTAGATGCAATAGGCCTCACACACACGCTTGTACGCAGGAACTGATATTCAATCGATTACAGTCAAAAAAGTGTTGTTTTATGTCACTGTACACTACGGTTGCACCAGATATGAGTGTCACTGTGCACTGGCAAAAGTTGGCAGAGTAGATGCAATAGGCCTCACACACACGCCTGTTGGCAGGCAACTGATATTCAATCGATTACAGAAAAAAAAGGGTTGTTTTATGTCACTGTACACTACGGTTGCACCAGATATGAGTGTCACTGTGCACTGGCAAAAGTTGGCAGAGTAGATGCAATAGGTCTCACACACACGCCTGTAGGCAGGCAACTGATATTCAATCGATTACTGAAAAAAAAGGGTTGTTTTATGTCACTGTACACTACGGTTGCACCAGATATGACGTATCACTGTGCACTGGCAAAAGTTGGCAGAGTAGATGCAATAGGCCTCACACACACGCCTGTAGGCAGGCAACTGATATTCAATCGATTACAGTCAAAAAAGGGTTCTTTTATGTCACTGTACACTATGGTTGCACCAGATATGAGTGTCACTGTGCACTGGCAAAAGTTGGCAGAGTAGATGCAATAGGCCTCACACACACGCTTGTACGCAGGAACTGATATTCAATCGATTACAGTCAAAAAAGTGTTGTTTTATGTCACTGTACACTACGGTTGCACCAGATATGAGTGTCACTGTGCACTGGCAAAAGTTGGCAGAGTAGATGCAATAGGCCTCACACACACGCCTGTAGGCAGGCAACTGATATTCAATCGATTACAGAAAAAAAAGGGTTGTTTTATGTCACTGTACACTACGGTTGCACCAGATATGAGTGTCATTGTGCACTGGCAAAAGTAGGCAGGCATATGCAATTAGATTACACAGAAAAAAATAATAATAAAATAAAATAAATGATGTTCTAGCCCTAAAAAGGGCTTTTTGGTTTGCTGTCCTTGCAGCAGATATCAAATGAGTCCTTCAGGTGTGTAGTGAAAGCTAAATACACAGCCTGGCTATTTCCCTATTAAATCAGCAGCAGGTAGAATATATATCCTCTCTCAACGAATGTAGCTTCAGAATGATTCTAAAATGCAGTCTGTCCTTCAGATGGAAGGCCCTGGAAGGGAGTGTATGCTGCTGATTGGCTGGAATGTGTCTGCTGACTGTAAGGTGCAGGGTCAAAGTTTTCTCAATGATAAAGAAAAGGGGGCCGACCGAAAAGCGCATGTGTTCGCCGTTCTTTGCGAACGCGAACATGCGAAAATCGCCGTGAATAGTTCTCCGGCGAAATGTTCGGAACATCACTAATCTCTAGAAGTCCTTATATAAAGGCAAACTAGAGTACTGCCAAAATCATGCCTGACAGACCAAAGCATCCTGCTTTCTTAAAAGCAAATATATATATAAATCACAGCATGTACCCTTCTCTATATTCACTAATGTGCAAAAGAACAGAAAAACTCTCTTAGGCAGATCTCTAGTTTAGTCTATGGAGTTGAGAATTGCTATCATTAGACATTGCATTCAGTATCAGAGCTATTACAGGTGCAGCAGGTGCAAAGCGCTTGGGCCCACAGCAAGGTAGGGGCCCTCTGCTATTTGCACTACTCTTAAATTATTAGAGAAGGGACAATAATTATTCCTTACAAAGATGATCTGATCACACCATGGGTGATCAGAACAACTACAGATATATTGGGCTGTTTTATAAACATCTGTCGGGCAAAAGTTGCCACAAATGATTTTGCACCTGGGCCCTTGATTCACTCACTCATTTCATATTTTCGAAAGCAATGGTATCAACAATTATACTATAATAACACCTGCAAGTCAACTAAGAATTATTTACTGAAATCATGTTAGATGTATGTTACAAGGCACTTTATAGTTCGGGAAATTCTTCATTGGCTTGCAAATTATACAATAAAATAATAATAGCAGCAGCTATTCAATGTGGGAACATTAATTTTAACAGAAATGAATACCAATCTTAGATGAAAAAACAAATCCTCAGACTCCAGCCTGGTTTCTCACCCAAAGCTGAATACCGGAGTCTAAATAAAGGCTATTCTTTTCTTTAAACTAAGTATAAACATTTTACACATTATCAAGTCAATTTCTTCCAAAGTGAATAATAGAAATATGACACATTGGTAGCTCTTTAGCTAGATGGATACATTTATATATAAACTAATGTATTTAGGCTAGTCCATCAAAATTAATATATCCTCTTACTCCCATGCAAACTCTATATATAAATATATATACACTTTATATTATATCTTAATGAAAACATATGGGGTGCCTATGCTTTAGAAATCTGCCTCACTATTTTTCACATTCATGCTTTCTGGTGATGTCTTTTGTAATAGTCAGACCTTCCCTGTGGATGTGGTCTAGGACAGCAGCTAGGTGCTACAGATGGTCATCCCATGTCTTGCTAAATATGGCAATATTATCTAGGTACACATGGGCATACATATGACATCCCTGCAACTACTGGTCTATCAGCCTTTAGAATGTGGATGTGGCATTTTTCATTCCAACGGGCATCGTCATAAATGGGTGAAGGCTAAACGGAGTGATAGAAGCTGATTTCTCCTTAGCATGGGCCGCTAGCGGGATCTGTCAATAGCCCTTCGACAAGTCCAGTGTGGTTAGGTATGAGGCCCTTATAAAGCGATCTAAAAGCTCATCTAACCCGGGGATGCAATAAGCATCATTACTGTCATCTCATTAAGCTTCCAGTAGTATACACATGGCCAGATTATCCATTAGGCCAACTAGGCAGCTGCCTAGGGGTGTTTCTTATGAAGGGGAAGCCACTTTTTAAAATAAATTGTTCCTGGCTTAAAAAAACAAAATGCTGCAGTTCATAGAATGGCTACAAGGGAGTAACTACCTAGAACAAGGCAAAAATTGGTCTGTGCGTACCTTGTGTACTCACTTGCAGTGGCTCCTCCACTTCACTGCCTAGGGGCTCCAAAAAGGTAGATCCGGCCCTGAGTCTACACAGAAGCTGGTGGTGCCGTCTTTTTTAGGAAATGGCACAATGGAGGAGGCCTACTGACTGCTGGAGGCTTCAACTACAACCATGGCTATCATCTCCTAAAATGTCTTTCTTGATGCTATCCTTAACTAACTCAGGGAATCTATAGGGAAATTGTTTAAGGGGAACCTGACGTGGGGTGGGGACCTCATGCTTATTATAAGTGTCAGGGTAAGGTTGCCAATAGCTGTGGGTATCTGCTTAGCACTTTCTGAAGTAACAGGGGATTCCAAGGTGAGCTGGGATTCCACTTCACGCTAATGATAGCCACAAAGCTTGAAATAGCTGTACGTGTATTGGATTTCCAGATTGTGTATAATCCAACCTTGGTTTGCATAAAAGATGTGAAATACATCAGGCATAAGATTAAAGGAAGCCGCGTTCAAAATGGGCAATGGATTGAAGAGCGAGGCATTTCTGGGCACATTTGCATGGCCCAGCTCAGCTTCCCAGAATACAGTGTAATAACAGTTTTTCTCAGAATTCTGACACATACGACATGGGAGACTTCACTTTCCACAAATGCGGCCCCTCCCTATGCTCGCCTAGCGTGATGACATCTCGTAGTTTGACAACTATTATATATATATATATATATATATATATATATATATATATATAAAATGTGTATAGATAAAATACCGTATTTTTACATGTATAAGACTATACCTTTTTCTACATTGTAAACGCCAAAATAAACTTCCTCTTATACACGGGAGTCGTCTTATACACAGGGGTAACCAGTTGAGAGACCCTGAGCTTGCCGTAGTGCTTGCTGTAGCATAACTTTCGGTTCCTTGTCTCTGCAAACAAGCTTCCCCCAATCACTAGCCTGTTAACTCCTAGGTGGGTAGGGTTGTTGCGTTACTGCACTGGATGAACGGAACAGTCTGTGTGTCAATCCTAACATTAATATTTTGAGCACTATCACTCAATAAGTCTGAAAAAAAAATGACTATCACTCAATATGTCTGAATAAGATGACTTTTAACTTCCGAATACAAGTTAAAAGTCATCAAATATGCAAAAGAATATGGAAATAAAGTTTCAGAGAGACAGTTTGGACCTCCTGCTCCTCCCACTGAGTACTCTATTTCATGTGACTGTACTACAGGTACAGGTTCTTTGAACATTTAAAAATGTGTTCTATTTCATGTTACTATACTAAACACACAGGTACTTTGAACATTTAAAAAAGTGTCCTCTGTTTCATGTTTAAAATATTGATTTCTTAATGTTGGGTTTTAAAAAGGAGGGGGCATCTTATACATATGGCCGTCTTATACACAGCAAAATATGGTTATATAAAATATATATAAAATATATATATATTTATATCTATATAAATATAGATATAAATATAAATATATATATATATATATATATATATATATATATATATATATATATAATATATATATATATATATATATTTTCACTTGCTAATATATATTATGTTGCCTGATCTTGCGAGAGCTGCCGATCAGCAGCCCATTTAAATTGGAGCTACATGTTAACATGTAGCTCGTAAATGTCATCTTACGGCTATTTGCGTGCTAAGATGCATCTTACATTTGCTCGCAGCTGGCTTTGCGTGGTAACACGTCGGATGGCCGAGAATAGGCTACGTGGAGAGCAACGTTGTAACTCACGCATGTAAATCCTTTGATTTGTCATGCCCGTAACGCTACGTTTTCAATTCAGCTATTAAATTGCAACGTGGTCACACGCGAGCTAGCCTGTAACACGTAAATGGAGTCCGAAGCCCAACGTTTGCTCCAGAGCACATGCAAAAGTTTTGAAAGACCCCCACTCTGGCCCCGAACTTCCCTAAGGCCCCTAAATTACCCCATGCTCCCTATATCTAAACCCATGCTGCAGGGGTCCCAATAGAAATGTATCCAATTTCAGCAAAATAAGCATTGTGTGGAACGATATTGTGGACTGATGGATCATGTAGCTGAATTGGCTACAAGCTTCAGCTGACCGAGCCATCATTTTGCCATCTTCTTTCCAAGGATCTCCCCTCAATATGCTAGAAAGATACAATGATGCAATGTCTATTGTTACTAAATTTGGCTCGTAAATGTCATCTTACGGCTATTTGCGTGCTAAGATGCATCTTACATTTGCTCGCAGCTGGCTTTGCGTGGTAACACGTCGGATGGCCGAGAATAGGCTACGTGGAGAGCAACGTTGTAACTCACGCATGTAAATCCTTTGATTTGTCATGCCCGTAACGCTACGTTTTCAATTCAGCTATTAAATTGCAACGTGGTCACACGCGAGCTAGCCTGTAACACGTAAATGGAGTCCGAAGCCCAACGTTTGCTCCAGAGCACATGCAAAAGTTTTGAAAGACCCCCACTCTGGCCCCGAACTTCCCTAAGGCCCCTAAACTCCCCCATGCTCCCTATATCTAAACCCATGCTGCAGGGGTCCCAATAGAAATGTATCCAATTTCAGCAAAATAAGCATTGTGTGGAACGATATTGTGGACTGATGGATCATGTAGCTGAATTGGCTACAAGCTTCAGCTGACGGAGCCATCATTTTGCCATCTTCTTTCCAAGGATCTCCCCTCAATATGCTAGAAAGATACAATGATGCAATGTCTATTGTTGCTAAATTTGGCTCGTAAATGTCATCTTACGGCTATTTGCGTGCTAAGATGCATCTTACATTTGCTCGCAGCTGGCTTTGCGTGGTAACACGTCGGATGGCCGAGAATAGGCTACGTGGAGAGCAACGTTGTAACTCACGCATGTAAATCCTTTGATTTGTCATGCCCGTAACGCTACGTTTTCAATTCAGCTATTAAATTGCAACGTGGTCACACGCGAGCTAGCCTGTAACACGTAAATGGAGTCCGAAGCCCAACGTTTGCTCCAGAGCACATGCAAAAGTTTTGAAAGACCCCCACTCTGGCCCCGAACTTCCCTAAGGCCCCTAAACTCCCCCATGCTCCCTATATCTAAACCCATGCTGCAGGGGTCCCAATAGAAATGTATCCAATTTCAGCAAAATAAGCATTGTGTGGAACGATATTGTGGACTGATGGATCATGTAGCTGAATTGGCTACAAGCTTCAGCTGACGGAGCCATCATTTTGCCATCTTCTTTCCAAGGATCTCCCCTCAATATGCTAGAAAGATACAATGATGCAATGTCTATTGTTACTAAATTTGGCCCGTAAATGTCATCTTACGGCTATTTGCGTGCTAAGATGCATCTTACATTTGCTCGCAGCTGGCTTTGCGTGGTAACACGTCGGATGGCCGAGAATAGGCTACGTGGAGAGCAACGTTGTAACTCACGCATGTAAATCCTTTGATTTGTCATGCCCGTAACGCTGCGTTTTCAATTCAGCTATTAAATCGCAACGTGGTCACACGCGAGCTAGCCTGTAACACGTAAATGGAGTCCGAAGCCCAACGTTTGCTCCAGAGCACATGCAAAAGTTTTGAAAGACCCCCACTCTGGCCCCGAACTTCCCTAAGGCCCCTAAACTCCCCCATGCTCCCTATATCTAAACCCATGCTGCAGGGGTCCCAATAGAAATGTATCCAATTTCAGCAAAATAAGCATTGTGTGGAACGATATTGTGGACTGATGGATCATGTAGCTGAATTGGCTACAAGCTTCAGCTGACCGAGCCATCATTTTGCCATCTTCTTTCCAAGGATCTCCCCTCAATATGCTAGAAAGAACAATGATGCAATGTCTATTGTTACTAAATTTGGCTCGTAAATGTCATCTTACGGCTATTTGCGTGCTAAGATGCATCTTACATTTGCTCGCAGCTGGCTTTGCGTGGTAACACGTCGGATGGCCGAGAATAGGCTACGTGGAGAGCAACGTTGTAACTCACGCATATAAATCCTTTGATTTGTCATGCCCGTAACGCTACGTTTTCAATTCAGCTATTAAATTGCAACGTGGTCACAAGCGAGCTAGCCTGTAACACGTAAATGGAGTCCGAAGCCCAACGTTTGCTCCAGAGCACATGCAAAAGTTTTGAAAGACCCCCACTCTGGCCCCGAACTTCCCTAAGGCCCCTAAACTCCCCCATGCTCCCTATATCTAAACCCATGCTGCAGGGGTCCCAATAGAAATGTATCCAATTTCAGCAAAATAAGCATTGTGTGGAACGATATTGTGGACTGATGGATCATGTAGCTGAATTGGCTACAAGCTTCAGCTGACGGAGCCATCATTTTGCCATCTTCTTTCCAAGGATCTCCCCTCAATATGCTAGAAAGATACAATGATGCAATGTCTATTGTTACTAAATTTGGCCCGTAAATGTCATCTTACGGCTATTTGCGTGCTAAGATGCATCTTACATTTGCTCGCAGCTGGCTTTGCGTGGTAACACGTCGGATGGCCGAGAATAGGCTACGTGGAGAGCAACGTTGTAACTCACGCATGTAAATCCTTTGATTTGTCATGCCCGTAACGCTACGTTTTCAATTCAGCTATTAAATCGCAACGTGGTCACACGCGAGCTAGCCTGTAACACGTAAATGGAGTCCGAAGCCCAACGTTTGCTCCAGAGCACATGCAAAAGTTTTGAAAGACCCCCACTCTGGCCCCGAACTTCCCTAAGGCCCCTAAACTCCCCCATGCTCCCTATATCTAAACCCATGCTGCAGGGGTCCCAATAGAAATGTATCCAATTTCAGCAAAATAAGCATTGTGTGGAACGATATTGTGGACTGATGGATCATGTAGCTGAATTGGCTACAAGCTTCAGCTGACCGAGCCATCATTTTGCCATCTTCTTTCCAAGGATCTCCCCTCAATATGCTAGAAAGAACAATGATGCAATGTCTATTGTTACTAAATTTGGCTCGTAAATGTCATCTTACGGCTATTTGCGTGCTAAGATGCATCTTACATTTGCTCGCAGCTGGCTTTGCGTGGTAACACGTCGGATGGCCGAGAATAGGCTACGTGGAGAGCAACGTTGTAACTCACGCATATAAATCCTTTGATTTGTCATGCCCGTAACGCTACGTTTTCAATTCAGCTATTAAATTGCAACGTGGTCACACGCGAGCTAGCCTGTAACACGTAAATGGAGTCCGAAGCCCAACGTTTGCTCCAGAGCACATGCAAAAGTTTTGAAAGACCCCCACTCTGGCCCCGAACTTCCCTAAGGCCCCTAAACTCCCCCATGCTCCCTATATCTAAACCCATGCTGCAGGGGTCCCAATAGAAATGTATCCAATTTCAGCAAAATAAGCATTGTGTGGAACGATATTGTGGACTGATGGATCATGTAGCTGAATTGGCTACAAGCTTCAGCTGACCGAGCCATCATTTTGCCATCTTCTTTCCAAGGATCTCCCCTCAATATGCTAGAAAGATACAATGATGCAATGTCTATTGTTACTAAATTTGGGAAACCAGATTTATTTATTAATTTACATGTAATCCACAATGGCCAGAGATAGTTGAAAATTTGAAGCCTGGACAAACTGCTTCTGATAGACCAGATTTAGTGGCTAGAGTTTTCAAAATAAAACTAACAGCATTAATACATGACATAACCATTGTACATTTATTTGGGAAATGTGTGGCTTATGTTTATACTATGCAATTTTAAAAAAAGAGGACTTCCACATGCATACATACTTTTAATACTCCAAGAAAAAGATAAATTGAATACGGCTGAAAAAGTTGATTCAGTGATTATTGCTGAACTTCCAGATCCAGAAAAACATTCCAAACTTCATGAAATTGTAACACATTGCATGATTCATGGGCCATGTGGAGATATAAATCCACAATCACCATGTATGGAAAATAAGAAATGCATCAAAGAATTCCCAAAATTATTTAGAGTGACAACTTATGCAAATTGTGATGTTACCCTTTGTATAGAAGAAGAGAAGGACAAACTGCAATTATTCGGGGGGAAATTGTAGATAATTGATATGTGGTTCCATATTATCCACATTTGCTGATGAAGTACAATACACGCATAAATGTGGAAGCTTGCCCTTCAATCAAATCCATAAAATATGTCTATAAATATAATTTCAAAGAATATAATGCAGCAACTATAGTTGTGCAAGGTACACAAAATGAACAAGATAATCCAATTTTACATGATGAACTTTCATGTTATCCAGATGCTCGGTATGTAAGGGCTCCAGAAGTAATGTGGCATTTTCTGAAATTTGAAATGCATGATTGCTCACCTGCCATCTATCGATTAGCTGTATATTTGCTACAAGACAATTAGTTTACTTTCATGCTGGGGATGAAAAAAATGCTCTGGCCCAAAATAAAAATAGAGAAATAATACTTACTGCTTGGTTTACATTAGAATGTAACGACATTAAAGCAAGGGAATTCTTATGCATTGAAAATCCTTGTCATTATATTTTCATCCATGGGGCATGGCGACAAAGAAAAAGGAGTGGCAATAAAATTATTGCAATAATTTATACTGTTAGCCCAAGAGACATTGAACATTTTAGTTTAAGATTACTCCTTTTAAACGCTTCTGGTGCACAAAGTTATGAACATTTACACACAGTGAATAACATAGTTTTATATACCTTTCAATTAGCTGCATGACATAGAAACTCCCTTGCAGATGATACTGAATTGGAGAGATGTCTAGAAGAAGCAGCACTATGTCAAATGCCATGTCAGATGAGGGAACAGTTCTCATTCAATTGTATATTTTGTAATGTACCTGATGCATTATCCTTGTGTAACAAATGTAAATCAAACATGTGTGAAGACTTCATGAATTAAAAGGCTTAATGGAAATTCAAGAGATATTGCTTTATCATGGATTAAGTTATGCAACTTTTAGTCTACCAGATCCAGGAATTATAGATGACATAAACTATGAAGAGTATGACTGTGATGTGGAAAAACAAAAAGCAGATGAAAAAATAGCCACTTTAATTACATTGCAATTTGAAGCATTTAATACCATACAAAAAGCACTAGATGATGATATGTTTAAGGAGCGTTATTTCTATCTAGATGGACCCTGGGATCTGGCAAAACTTACCTATATAATTTATTGATGAATTTAATTAGAAGTATAAGTGAAATAGTAGTTCTCTTTGCAACTACTGGAATTGCTGCCCGTTTGTTGGAAGGTGGTAAAACTGTGCATATATGGGATTTAAACTTTGGAAACATCAGTATCAGATATTAGAATGACATAATTTTAAGCAAAAATCTTAAAAAAAACTAAACTCATTATAACTGATGAGGCAACAATGATGTCTTGCCATGCTCTCAAATATATTGATCAGTTGTTACATGAAGTCACGGAAGTCATGTTGTTAGGTGGCGATTTTCGACAAACCTTACAAGTTGTTGTCCATGGAAATCGCAAAGACATTGTGGAAACATGTATAAAGTCCAGTCCACTATGGAAACTATTTACACACCTTAAATTGGAGAAAAAAATATGACATCAGAAGGCCAAAATGAATTCAATGATTGGTTAATTAAAATTGGCAAAGGCAAAACACAGGCCATAAGTAATTTACCTCAGGATACTGTTGAAATTTCACATGAAATGATTTGTAAAGATTCACTAATATCAGCTATATTCCAAAATGGAATAATTAACAATGATTACTCAGGGCTTGCACACAAAGTGATAATAACATCAAAAAATGAAGATGCATTACATCTGAATAAAGACATTTTGAAATTAATAGACAATTTTTTTTTTACACTGCAGATTCTGTTCTGGCTGATGACAAACAGAGTGAAGCACACTTCACAACTGAATTTAAAAATTCATTAACACCACAACATATTTTGCTGCTCAAAAAATGGGCAATTGTCATGTTACTGAGAAATATGAACCCAAAAAGAGGACTTTGTAATGGGACCAGATTAATTGTTCAGGATTTAAGAGAACATATCATACATGCTGAAATTCTGAATGGCACCCATAAAGGAGAAAGAGTGTTCATTCCAAGAATAGATTTGGCTGCAAGTGAGAGTAACTTGCCTTTTGTCCTTTAAAGAAGACAATTTCCAATCATAATGGCATTTGCCATGACCATCAATAAGTATTTGCCCATGGACAACTCTTTGTGGCATTCTCAAGATGCAAAAAGCCATTAGAAATTAAAGTCTTGGTCAAACAAACAGAAAGTCAAGGTGAGCTATTAGGGGATTGGAGAGTATTTACCAAAAATATTGTATATGATGAGGTGTTGTAAAAAGACAAAAAGATAGGATAAAATGTTATGGACATTTAAATATTATGTGGAATGGACAGAAACAGTAAATATGTATATATTTAATATGTGTTATTAGTATTGGGGAGATTCAATTTGATTTATTATATGTAAATTAAAATGTATTGGTTTAGCAGATAGAAAATGTTTAATATTATTGTATATATAAAAAAAAATGTAATATGACACGTAAAAATATTGGTTGTACATTGTTAGTATCTTCATGTATAGTAAAAAAAATGTATAACTGTTTGCAGTTTAATATGAACATTTTTTGAACATAAAAAAAAATTGGATGTAATAAAAAAATGTATAGTTTAAGGGGTTCTATGAATTATTCCACTTGGAACATCACATGTTAAAATAGTCATTGTACATTGTTAGGAGATTCATGTATATTACATATATTACATAAAATAATATACAGATATTGTTCATGATTGGTTTAGAGAAAAAAAGAAAAACTGGATTTAATAAAAAATAATGTTTTTTTAATGATGAACTGAATTATTCCATATTTGGTAAAAAGCCTCAAAAGAGACAGGAGCTGTACAGAAAAACACATATGGTACATAGAGAGATAGTACAGAAACAGACCGAAAACAAAATGTATAAATCAAAATCATGCGTCATTTTTTATGGGCAAGTCGTTAGTATATACCGTATATATATATATACATATATATATATATATATATATATATATATATATATATATATTTTTTTTTTTTTTTGAAGTCACAATTGAATATCTAAAACAAATTAAAAAAACTTGTTTCATACACAGAATTCCGAGAAATAATGTTATACCACTGCATTCTGGAAACCTTGGCAGGGACATGCAAATGTGCCCACAAAGACATTATAAAAAAAAATGTAATGTTTTGGTATTGTTTTGGATGGATAAAAATAATCCCATTATGTAATATCTGTTCCTGTCCAAATCATCCGTCTGTTGGCCATGTGTGCACACAGAGACAAGAATTTACACAGACCCAAAAGTTCTGGTATAAAACTTCTTGTATTCTTCCCAAAGAACGAACCCCCCCAAATACAACATAGGAACTTATATAATATAAGTTGATCAGATATAACAATCATACGACTCATTGTTAGACAGTGAGTGAGTTATTGATTGGTTGACAAGGTAGGAAGGGTCCTTCCATATTTGGTCTCGGATGTTGATGTCATTATGGTCAGTTTATGTGAAGCTTCTGATTGGCTCTGGAAGGTGGCGGGGCTAATATCCTTATTTGGTCACGGATATGAATGTCATCTGGGAGCTCCCGGATATGATTCAGTAGCCATCTTAGGACTCTCAGGATACAGTTCAGTAGCCATCTTAGGACTCCCAGGATACAGCTCAGTAGCCATCTTAGGACTCTCAGAATACAGTTCAGTAGCCATCTTAGGACTCTCAGGAAATAAAGAATAAAAGCAATTAGTGCCTTATCTTATGATATATTGTAAGGAAAGGAATGCAGCATGGACATAATATACATTTTCATGAATTTCGTCCACAACAGTATCAATTGAATATTAGGCCCACAAATTCATTCATTTTATATATGTCTATGTGTGTATTACTGTAATTAGTTTGATAAAATAATCAACCAAGCTCTGTCTTGTACTGTGATAAAAGACAACAGATGCGGGAAGCCCAATAATAGACTATGATCACAGCTGGTCTTTACAGTACAAAAAGTAAGTAAACAGTACAAACAGTAATGAAAGTGTAGGAATTAATTTTGTGCACGCTAGGCACATCTGTCAGCCACTGCCCTTCTGAGTTCCATCAAGCTCTTGTTCATTGCTCCAGTAACCTCATCTATCTATCCCTGCCTCTGCCACCCCCTTCTTCATGCATCTTCAGTCTTTCCCAGCATCAGAGTCTTCTCAAGGGAATCCTGTCTTCTTATGATATGGCCAAAATATTTGAGCATCAGTCTCATGATCATACCTTCCAGTAAACAGTGTGTCTTGATTTTCTAAAGTATTTTCTCCAACACTACGATTCAAAGGCGCTCAGCCTTTTATATGGTCCAGTTCTCACATCTGTATGTTATTACTGGGAATACCATAGTTCTAACTATACTGACCTTTGTTGATAGTGTAATATATTTACTTTTTACCATCTTGTCCAAGCTTGCCACAGCTTTCTTCCCCAGAAGCAAACATCTTTTAATTTCATGGCTAGAGTCACCATCTGCAGAGATCTTGGATCCCAGAAAAATAAAATCTGTCACTGCCTCCATTTTTTGACCATCTATTTGCCAGGAACTGATATTGAGGTTTGCCATGATCTTCATCTTTTTAATGTCGAGCAGCAGGCCAACTTTTGCACTCTCTTCTTTTCACACTCATCAATATGTCCTTTAGCTTCTCCTCTCTTTCAGGCCATCAGAGTAATATCATCCATTTATCTAAGGTTGTTGGTATTTCTTCCAGCAATATTGATTCCGGCTTTGATTTAATCTAGCCCGGCATTTTACATTATGTAACTCTGCGTATAAGTTGAATAAATAAGGTGACAATATACAACCTTGACGCACACCTTTCCCGATCTTGAACCATGCTCTTGTTCCATGTTTGGTTCTGACTGTGGTTTTTTGGTCCACATACAGATTCCTCAGAGGGCGGATGAGACTATCTGGTACTCCCATCCCTTTAGAAACTTGCCACATTTTGTTGTGATCCATACAGTGTTTAGAATAGGCTATGAAGTAGAAGTAAATGTTTTTCTGGAACTCTCTTGTTTTCTCTATTATACATCAGACATTGTCAATTAGATCTCTTGTTCCTCTTCCTCTGTGGAACCCGGCTTGCACATCTGGTAGTTCCCGGGCCATATATTGTTGGAGCTGAGCTTGTAGAATCTTAAGCATTGCCTTGCTGTCAAGTGAAATGAGTGCTATTGTTTGATAAGTGGAGCATTCTTTGGCACTGTTTTTTGGGGATTAGGATGTAGACTGACCTTTTCCAGTCTATTGGCTACTGTTGAGTTTTACAAATGTGTTTGCATAAGGCAAGAAACTATACTTTCACAGCATCGTCTTCTAGAATTTTTAAAAGTTCAGCTGGGATTCCATCTACTCTTGCAGCCTTGTTATTAGCAGAGATGTCTTGACTTTCCCATTCTGTTATCTTCTTTTATCTCTTTCCATAGCTCATTATAGAATGTCAGCTACAAATTAGTGGAACTAAGAGGTAATTACTTATTTAACTTAGCTAATCACCATATATGATATATAGAGAGGTGGGTTCATAGACATGGGATAGAGCCAAATAGGTTCTATAAAAATCCAAACACTGTTCAAGAAAAAGAGTCTACCAGAAGCCAGGAGCCAGAAGTCTAAGAGAGGATGTAAGAGAGGCAGAGGATGACCAGTGAAGTCTTGGGGTGCAGATCCTGATGGAGAATGAAATCAAACACTGATTATAGGGAGTAGAATAATGTATCTTTATATAACATAACAAAATAAGGAAAATAAGAAGGTCATTAGCAGAACAGAGGGAGAGGGTTGGGGAGTATTTTGAGACGAGAGCAGAGATATAAGGGGGGCCTTATGGGCTTTATACGTTAGGATTGTGATTTTACATTTAATTCTGGAGGCTACAGGAAGCCAGTGAAGTGGCTGACAGAGAGGTGATACTAAAAGAAACTGATACTAAATGTTCAGCCTTGTAGGTATTATGTGAGCCATGAAAGTGCAGGTTCACAAATGTCAAGAGAGCAGAGAATTTTGATTAGAAGAGGGGGGTCAACTGTGTCAAAGGCAGCAGGGAGATCTAATAGAATTAGAATACAGAAATGACCCTTTGACTTGGCAGTGAACAAGTCATTAGACTTTTGGGAGTGGTGTGTCTGTGGAGTGATATATATATATATATATATATATATATATATATATATTATATATAAATGGTACATATATTACCAATAATTACAGATTTGAGACCTTCTGAGAGTGGCTCAATGATGTTAAGGTCAGGAGACTGTGATGGCCACTCCACAGCCTTCACCTTTTTCTGCTGTAACCACTGGAGGGTCAACTTGGCCTTGTGCTTAGGGTCATTGTCATGCTGGAAAGTTCAAGAGCGTCCCATGCACAGCCTCTGTGCTGAAGAATGCAAATTGTCTGCCAGTATTTTCTGATAGCATGCTGCATTCATCTTGCCATCAATTTTCTCAAGATTCCCCATGCTTTTAGAGCTCACACGCCCCCAAAACATTAGTGAGCCACTACCATGGTTCTCAGTAGGGAAGGTAATTTTTTCTCTATTGGCCTTATTGACCCTTCTCCAAACATAGTGCTTATCGTTGTGACAATAAAGTTCTATTTTGGTCTCGTCACTCCAAATTACAGTGTGCCAGAAGCTGTGAGGCGTGTCAAGGTGTTGTCGGGCATTTTGTAACCAGGCTTTTTTGTGGCATTGGCACAGTAAAGGCTTCTTTCTGGAAACTTGACCAAGCAGCTCATTTTTGTTCAAATATCGTCGTAATGTGATCCTTGAAACAACCACACCGTCTTTTTCCAGAGCAGCCTGTATTTCTCCTGAGGTTACCTGTGAGTTTTTGTTTGTATTCTGAACAATTCTTTTGGCAGAAATATTTCTTGGTCTTCCTGACCTTGGCTTGGTATCAAGAGATCCCCAAATTTTCCACTTCTTAATAAGTGATTGACAGGCTTGACTGGCATTTTCAAGGCTTTGGATATATTTTTATATCCATTTCCATCTTTATGAAGTCCTATTACTTTGTTACATAGATCTTTTCTGCTCCCCATGACTCAGTATATAGCCTGCTCAGTGCTTCCACGTGAGAGCAAAAATCGAATTGACAATTTATACACAGACACTAATTGCAATTTAAAAAGTCACAGGTGTGAAAAATGTACCTTTAATTGCCATTTTAACCTGTGTGTGTCACCTTGTGTGTCTGTAACAAGGCCAAAATTCAAGGGTATGTAAACGTTTGATCTGGGCCATTTGGGTCATTTCTGTTATCATTATGATTTTAAAATGAGCCAAACGACTATGTGATGATAAATGGCTTCATATTATTACTATCCTTCAATAAAAGACATTTTGTTTGCATGATCAGTCATATTTTCAAAATAAATGCAAAAATTTAGCAATTTCTGCCAGGGTGTGCAAACTTTTGAGCACAACTGTATATATGCCACCACACAAGGTAGAAACTGACAGAGATATATGGAGCTTGCAGACAGATACTAATAACACCATATTTTAACAACACTCAGCAGCTCTGCACACTAAAGTTCTGTGTATACAATAAACAATGATATTGTTGTACCGTTATCCATGTTTCCGTGCGTTTCTCATGGTTAATGTTTTGTGACGTTAACATACATAACTATTAACTATTATGTTTTAGGATTTAGTCATCATCCTATATACTCATGCAGTTGATGATTCTAGAACATTCCAGTTTACAAGTAATCACATGTATTAATATCTCTTCTCCTTTTTATGAGATCCAAGGTTATTGTGAAGATAATATACCTACCCATGGATATGCTGCCGCACATGATCTCTGTCAGTACTGTGCTATGGTGATGACCTCTGCTGTTGCTGAGTATGGTGTGGAGTGTGTCTTTGTCTTTAATAGTGAGTGCTTCATAGCAGCTGGTGTGGTCCATGCGTGTTTGTTGATTGGTCTGTTGATTGGTCCATGCTCGTAATACGTTACGTGTGATATTGTCAGTAGTTTGGTGTTCCATTATATATATGAGGAGTCAAACATATTAATGTGTGTGTGTGTGTATATATATATATATATATATATATATATATATATATATATATTGTTTTACACATTTGTGCCTCTGTGACTGTAACATATTATTGCTAATGGACTTATATGATTTATGGGGCTATATATTAATATGCTATCTTTTTAACAGATTTATCCAGCTGTGAGCACAACATTTTCTGTTCCCATATGTCTGATGAGTCACACATGAAAAGTAAATGTGCCTATAGCAATGTACATCTTTAATTTATGTTAATGTTGCATGCTTTTCTATTGTTTTTGAGTGCTTTGTTTTCTCTTTAACCGCTGCTATTTCCTCTTTTTTCTATTTACGGGTCTGCCGTAATTTGCTAGTGCACAGTAAAGTCTCAATTGAATAGAGTTTTGGCAGTGCTAAAATCAGTGGAAATGTTTTCTATAGTTTGTGGCTTTGTCTTGCCACAGTCACTCGTAGTAGTTCTCTCGCAATGATTCTGTGATAGTTGAATAGAATAGTTAGGGAGATTTACTTTGTACTTAAAAGTGGTGTAATTTGTGATATAGGGGAATAGAATAGGGCTAACAATTACTAATGTTATTGGAGCGAGTAGCAGGTCTCACTGGGTTCACTGTCTATACAACATTTTAGTTGGCAAGTCTACATGTAATTTTGGGTTGGTTGTTATGGTTGTATTGTAATTACTGGAACATTTTCTATGTTATCTGCCTGAAAGAAACAAGCACAGTCCGTTTACTTTTCAAATTTTCAACCAGTAGCCATCTCAGCACATATGATCAATATGCATCATCAAATATAACAAATTAGAGATGGTGCAAACAATTAGATTTGGTGCAAATAAATCTTGTTCTGGTGTTTTTAACTGTATGTTTACCTACCGGATGATAGCATGCTGCATATCTTAGCAGGTTGATAGGAACAATCTAGTTGCACAAAGTTGTTAAGGTGTAGAGAAAATATTAACAAACAGTGCAAAGAAGAAAAAAGTTGACAAACAAAGAAGTACATAACATTTTAAAGAGAGTTGTATACCAATCATGCACTGACACATAGCCTTGACCCTATGTCAGGGTTGTTTCTGTTATTTTCCCTGATGTTTGGTTAGCCTCTGGACCTCAGCTACTCCTGCAAGGTGTTTTCAAGTTTCCAAAAGTTAACTAAGAACTTTTCATCATTACAGTAACAAACACAACACAGATCACATTGTTTTTTTTTTGTTTGTTTTTTTTATAATGAAGCAGTTTATGATTTTTTGTTCTTACTTATATTGGTTAAGGATATTCACATTCACAAGTTCAGATTCAAGCCAATGAGTCAAAACCACATCTAAACATTTGGGGACTGAGCCCAAACTTGAAAATGTTACATCAGCCACCAGCTGTAATACATTAAAGTGATGATTTGATAAATGGTATACTATTGCTGCTTTTTCCTGCATATTAGATGTTTTGAGGTTTCACATTCAGATGACACATGCATTTTCCAGCCATAACCTTCGGCTCCATGTTACTACTTACCAAACAGAAAGCAGTGTAAGTGCTATTCCATAAACAGCGGACTCAGTGATACCATGGTAATAAAAGCAATAACTGTGGTATTACCAGTTATTATTAGCATAAACTATAGATAGTTAACTTTGTTTTACTATGACTCAACCCTTGTCATTTTGTGTAGACCAAACAATAAATACAATTATTGAATTATCTATTTCTACATTATTTTCTTTGGGACCACTAGTTCAATTCAGTATCTATAATTATTACCTTAGCTGCACTTATTCATATTGCCATATCCAACCAAGTGGGACATTTACAATTATTTTATACTTTAATCCTTTTGAATGCTGAGACTGAAGTCATGTAAGATCATTTTAGACAATTTACGTTGTTCTCTTTTCAGTGTTTAAAGAGAGGTTGACACTTTAAAATACTTTACATGCATTACTATTCCATAAATTGAACAGTTTGGGCAGAAATATTATTTAAGTTCTCCCAAGTTGTGGCTTTCTGTCAAGGTTGATAATCATAACTTGTGATTAATTCAAGATATCACCTTAATACTCATATACAGAATTATTATGTCCATGATATGTTTATCTTTTTATACCACACCAAGCAACTATGGCGGAATTTCCATCATGCATTATGACTAACCACAATATTCCTACATAAAAGCTAAACAGCGATTAGATATATGTGTCCACAGTCCTCCCTGTATCTGATTACTTTGTGGAAAGTACACATTTTCTGATATCCGATCTCTTCTTCACCTAACACTGTTAATAACCCATTCATAGCTTTATATGCACAATCTATCATGCCATACCAACTGCTCCTCAAAGATGTGCCTAGCGAGCTGTGATCCATATTTAAAAAAAATTAATTACAAAAAATAAAAAAACCTAAATCAAAAAGAAAAACTACATTTACCAAAAATAATAAAAAAATTACAATAAAAAAGACTTGCAATTTAAAATAAAAAATAATACTACTAAATAATTGACAACCTGTAAAATAAAATAAATTAATAACACTTTCCTACGCCTCATGATCATCCAGCAATGATCATCGATGCCCTGGTGCTCAATCTTCTGCCCTGGACTAGGTGGGCTTTCTGTCTTGATTGAAGAGGATCTAGTCCTATTTTGAAGGCCATGGTCCTCATCTTCTGGGCCAGAAAAGGGTCCTCCATAAAAAATCCTGTGGCTCTAAAAAAAAATAACTAATCTAATGGAGGCCCTCGTAGCAGGAGCTGCTGCCATGCTTTCTGCAGCTTAAAAAGGGTTTTTGGGCATTCTGATTGGCTGAACATAGATGTTAATTGTGACAAGGATGGCCTTTTGCCACAGGAATCCTTTATGATGAAAGGTTCAGCAATACAGACTTTGAAGGCAGAAGACTTGTTTATTAAGAAGGCTCATAAACAAGGATTAGAAATAATGAAAATAAAAATCTACATGTACGTTTCTTACTAAACGTGCAGGAACACCCTGACTACCCCCGTGCAGCTTCTCTGCTCCGGAGAAATTATAGTTCATGAAGAAAACACACAGTCTCTTATAGTGCCACCTTGTGGCCAGGATGCAAATGGTCTCTTATAGTGCCACCTTGTGGCCAGGATACAAATATTCTTCTTCTAGTTGGTGCAGTGCCACCTTGTGGCCAGGAAACAAACAGTCTCTGTTTTATTAGAAGTCTTTACTCTGTAGACCGTCGTCTTTTAACTTCATACCATAGGGTGGGGTTCTGGCCAGCCCTACTCTCCAGATACCCCAACCTCCAGGGACCCTTAGCACCCTCTTCTGGTGAAGGCTACAAATCTGTTTAATGACACAGACTTCTCCCTGGGGTTATCAGACTCTGCAATGGTACCTTTACATCCAGGATTTCCACAATTAGCCTGCAGGGCTGGCTTTGCTCCAGCAGGAGCTTTACTTTGGTATCTGTGTGAGCAAACTATCACACAATCTCCTCTTATAGCAGTCCAAACAGCTAACAATGTTCTCTTGTTAGCTACAACTCCCAGTCTCCTCACTGGCATAGACCTGGTCTCTTTTTAGGCTACTCTGCCTGGGAATCCTCCTCAGTCTGTAATTCACTTACTTGGTGCTTTTGTAGCTTCACCTCCTGACGGTGTAGTTGCTCAGACCGCTCTGTTAGTCCAACAACTTCAAGACAGCACACACTTCTTTCTGTCATCCAAATCTGGCATCCACAGTAAAACAAGATTTCCTCCAGGTTCTTTTTCCAAAGTTCAAATGGTAGATCCACACAGGATCAGCCAGCAAGCTCTTCTCTTGCGGCTTGCTCTGGCTGCTAGCAGCAGCAGTACACAACTTAGGCCAGAGCCTAATCAGCCACCCCTTTCCATGTCTGCTTTCCAGGCTTTAAAGAGAAACTGCACCTGCACCAATTAGTAGGTCTTCAGGAGTTAACTTCGTCATTCCTGTCAAGAACTCTTTACTCTTCTTTACTTGGCACCATCCTCTAGGGGGCAAACGATCACACAATATATTAGGTGCTTTTGAGGTAATTATAGTACCCCTGTAGCAGGGGTTATTTATTATTATTATTATTATTATTATTATTATTATTATCTTTTATTTGTATCAGGTTAATTCTTTAGATGTCACAGGAACTTCCCACCTTTCAGAGCAAGAGAAGCAAAAACATTATGGCAAGGGACTTTGCATCTACTACTGTTAAAAAGGCCACTTCTTGTCGTATTGTCCTTCCCATGAAGAAAACCACAGAGCCTAAGTGCTGTTGGGGAGCCCAACCCCTTCGCATTAGGATTCTATTCCTCATCTACTACCCATTTAATTTTCCTGGGAGGCTCTTTCCATAGAAGTTGTTGAAGAACTCTACTCACAATTAATGCAGTTTGATGTTATCCTTGCTACATCCGTGTCAATCATCCTTGGACTACCATGGCTCTAGCAGCACAATCCCAAAATTAATTGGGTCACAGACCATGTCACAGTTTTGAGCATCCCCTGCCATCAGGCCTGCTTGTTTCCAGTCCGGATTTCAAATTCTCTGGTCACTTGAAGAAAAACTGCATCTATAACCTCTTCTGCATCTCGGAAGGCAATAACAGCTTGTAGCAAGAAGTGAGCACCATTCCATTTATAAATTAAATCTCTTTGGGACCATTTTCTCTTCTTTCCTTGCACACCAGCAACAAGTCAAGATGATTCACTAGAGGCTTTTGGACTACTGTTTGTTCACCAAACTTGAAAAGATCAATAAATAACATACAGCCTTCCTATGCTACATAATCTTAGAATGTGGCCTTGCTATGAAAGAAGGTTTATACCATCCATAACTGGCCTTGCATTGAGTACCTATAGCCATTCCAATGCTTTTTTGCTTCTCTTTTATTGATGTTTTATGAAGAAATTTTCAAAAATCGTTTCATTATAGACAACCATCACTCAGAGCTCCTTTATCTGGTACTCAGCAAGAGTGAAAAAATGTTATAGACTAAACAAACCATTTTTTCCACTCACATGATTTGCCATCCCTATCCTCACCAGCCATTTGCAGATGGGCCTGGTTCTGGTGCAGAGCTTTTTGGCCCAGAGGAAAAGATACCCCCAAAGATTACACCCATCTCCCTTCCTTTCCAAAACGTTTATATCTTTTGTAACTAAGATGCAGGTAACCAGAAATTTTTGGCCATCAAACTCACATTGTAAAAATGACAATCTCTACTCTTTTGTTGTTTTCTCGTTCAGTTGAGTCCAACTCTCTGTGATCTGATGGACCACAGCACGCCAGGTCACATCTTGTGTCCCGTTGTGCTAATCCATAAGGTTTTCATGGCAAAGATAATGGAGTGAGTTGCCAGTACCTTCTTTCCTTCTCTAGTCTGTCCTCTCTGCTATGGCCAGCCCATCTTGGGTGACACTACATGAGACAGCTCACAAGGTAGCGATCCAGAAGGGGAATCACTACTCTAGGAATAGCTTAATAAATGTTCAAGTAGTTAGTTACATTCTCAGGGACTGATACTAATACTTTTATTCTTATGTGGTAATATGGGAAGAGCATGTAAATTGATGAGGATTGTGCACAACCACTTTATTACATGGGGATATTATTGCTGACATAGTGATAACAATAAGAGATCACAACTGCAGCATAATTAAACTATAGTTAAGAACACGTCTCTGTCTTAAGAATGTAGCTACATAGTTATAAAAAAATGCAATGAATGTATTTTATCTGCCAGGTACTCTGACATTTGAGCAGTCAGGTGCAGAGTTGGAGCAAATAATTAATTTACCTCATGGGAAACCCATAATTTCTGCAGCGTTATATAGGATGCTAACATGTATACACAAACAAACATATTTATAAGACTGTGAGAGAAGCTGATATTGAATATCAGAAATTAGTGTATAGCAACAGCACATATAAATAATTGTTCATTGCAGAGAATTTAATGAGTGCCACTTAAGAATTCTCCCAGAAATAAGCAGTCAACTCATGAACCTTCTCCAGCAGGTCATGAGGCATTTTTCCTCCAGAACTACTCAGTAAAGAGTGATCTCATTAAAGCTAAGGATTATGGGTAGTGACATGCAAACTAGGCTCAAAATGTGCCGCCCCTAATAGCAATCAGACTAGCAAAGGCCCAATTGACATAGCTCAATGCACACACATTAAATATAATCATATAATTAAAGCACCAAAGTTAGGACTGTATTGTTAATTCCTTGTTTAGTACTTACAGTTCATATGGAAACATTGCTCTTATAATAGGTTATTTTTTCAACATTCCACTTGTAATTAATTGCTGTTGAGGACATTAATTACATGGCCTATGCTAACCTACATCTAATGTATAATTATCATTGAACCTGATGTTCTCCTTTCCTTCAGTGTGCGGGTCTTCTGAGGTATCCCAGGCCTGCAGGGCATCTTGCTAAGTGAAGGCTAATATTACATCCAGACTTGCAATGCTTTACTGAAATGTGCTTAGTATTCTTAAGCTTTTTTTAAAAGTCTGCGAATCAGCAGATATAATATAGAAATTCAGTAACAAGCTGTGTCAGAGTTCTTGTGTATCTGAATATCAGTCAGACTGTATTAACTCTGTGAAAACCATTAATTATTTAAATATTGTCTGCACAATTTGTAAACTGTTATTTCCCCCCTGCCAGTAAAATATATATACACATATATATATATATATATATATATATATATATGTATATATATATATATATATATATATATATATATATATATATATATATACATGTTTTATAATGGCTATGGATTGAAGAGCGAGGCATTTGTGGGCACATTTGCATGTTCCAGCTCAGCTTCCCAGAATGCAGTGTAATAACTGTTTTTCTCAGAATTCTGGAAGCAGGTTTTTAAACTTGTTTAAGACTTTCAAATGTGAACACAGATGTACTATTTATTTACTATATATATATCACATATATAGTTGTGAGCAATACGGGTTGTTGCTAACGCTTGCAGGCAAGGAGACTCAAAGGTGCTCCTTGCATTAATGGAGACGAGCGCCATAGGCGCTCATCCCTACGAACCAATACGACTTAGGCAGTGACCCGCGGAACTACAGATCAACAGAAATCTCAATTACACCATTCACAATGCGAGACACGTAGCAGTTGGAAAAAATATAAAAAATTAAAACGAGACGAAAGCAGGACTTAGAAAAAAACAAATACGAGCCGCGGGAGTTTAAAAACACAAATCTGAGGTTGAAAAAATACGAAGTTAATGGCCGAACCGCTCACGTCCAAAATCAATAAAAACACAAATAAAAAAATAAAATAAAAAAAATATCACACACAGCACGGGGGGACAGCCTGGACATCTGGGAGTGAGGATGCACAACAATTTAAACACAATTTGCCCAATTTCGAAGATCGAAAATCGCCTAAGTGACAAATAAAATGGTGGACGAAAAAAACTAAAACGAGGATACATGAACCCTAACCACGGAAAACACCGCCAGGCACATAAGCCTTTTACCCAGAAATGTACGAGGTACAAAATACACTATTAGGAAGTACGAAAAATGCTCCAGACCCGAGTAACACATAGGCAATCTCAGCCATTTTACAACACTAGCTTGCAACTAATAACATTAAGATTCTAAAAAAAACACTTTGCCCTCACTTTGCCCTATTTATACTACACACTTGCCACATTGCTGACACTTACACCTCAGGTCAGCAACAATCCAAATGTACATTGTATGCTGCAGGAAAATACAAACAGATTGTTAGCTCTTCAGGATATTGATTGCTGCATATATTAATTAGAAAAAGGTAAAGTATATTAATTTATTATTTAATTCATGCATTCATTATTAGTACAAAATATATATATAAAATAAAAAAAAGAGCAAGGGAGAGGCTCGCAATGAGCGCTGAATGTACTCAGAGGACCAAAAGACTTACAATGTGTGGCAAACAGCATTACCAGCCTGACATTTTTTGACGGACAATTCGCTAGTATATATATATTACTCACAATGTTTTCTGCAAAAGATGGTGCTAACTTGGACAAAGTGTCCCTAAAAGTTACTGTCAAGTGTTGGCAACTATTTGTTTTACACAATAGTGTTTTACTATTCAAATTGGATTATTAGATTATTGGGGCCTATATTATAAGAGGGATGGAGTGATATACAAGATGGCCCCACTCTGGTTACATTATCTGAGGCAGCTGCCTGGAGCAGTGTCAGTTCAGTACCTCGTGCTCACTGACATCAAGCATGAGCTTGTCTATCTCAGTACTCTAGCTAACTGGCAGGTGCCCGGCAAATTAAAGCATGCCGTCCACCACTCATCTTGTTATGCTTTTGTTTTTTCTACTTGTTTGTCCATCTATTGTATTGTGTCTGTGTGTATGTGTGCCTAAGTGTGTGTCTATGTTGGTTTTCTCTGTGTGTGTGTATGAAGTACTCATGATGTATCTGGCTTACTACCCACCTTCAGAAAAATAGTACACACAAATACATGTAAATTACAGACATTCTTATATGATGTACTGTAAGAAAATGTAGACAGCTGGTGAGACACATCGTGATCACACACTCACTGATCACTTTTATTAGCAATGTCCATCAGCTTTATTATTAAAGGCCCACAACTGTTAAAGAAAAAAGACACTTGTTTGTCAAGTATGTGTAAGCCATAGGCATAAACAATTTTGGGGGGAAATCTGATCTTTTGTAGTCTTTGTTTATATATATGGAAATCCATTTTTTTGTTTGTTGATCACTTCATGAGAGCTGGATCATATGTTTTCAGCGGAAGGAGGGAACAGAAAGCTTTTCTTAATGGGAGAAGACTGAAATTGACACCCCCTCACTGGCCCAGAAGCAGACTTCTTGCTTCAGGAAATGCAATCAAAGCTCTCCAGAAATGTTAACTCCTCCTCTCTTACACACACACCTTCCACCTATGTATCATGGATTTGCCCAGGGCTCATAAGAAGCATCACATTTTATTTTTTCTAATAAAAAACTAGCTGTATGACTGATTACTTATGCTCTTAGATCTACATTTTGTTTTCAAATAAATTCTGTTTTCATTGTGCATTGACAGTTTAACTTTCATAATTGCTCAGTTTTTATTTGTGATACAAGTGATCATGATACTGTATGTGTTTGTGTAACATATGTTTGCTGCCCTCCCCTAGAAAAACATAAATAGTATGGCCCACCATCAAATGCATGTAATAAACAGCGTGCGAATGAGTAGCTATGTTATTAAAATGGCTGTTATGGAGAAATGTCTGTGATTTGCTCACACAGCAAGAGAGCGATATACATGCCTACAAAAGGTAGGAATGGGTGCTTACATACCATGCACATGCAGCGTTCTGCACTTCACTACCTAGGGGCTCCAAAAAGGTAGATGCGGCTCTGGTCAGAAACATATCTGACTGTACATTAATATCATGGGTGTTGTTTGGACAGATCTTAGAGGACAAGAAGCTGGAAAAATGAGAAAAACATAAAGGGGTAAAGGTAATATTGTATATTAATAATGATGCATGGGATATACTAGAGTCACATGTGATAATTATATAAAAGTATCTTTCACGATCAAGGGGTGCGGGGACCACATTCGCCCCAAACATTCCTGCTTTAGCTTATAGGAAAAACTCTTGCGTAGTGAGATTTTGGATATGTCAGTGCCCTGCTTCTTCACCTCAGGAACACCAGTCATCAGCATACAAGAACACAGAAGCAAGTGATTATTATTATTAATTATTATTATTATCTTTATTTATATTGCGCCAACATATTCCGTAGCGCTGTACAGGGGTTTAGTACATGGCAAAAAACAAACTTAACACCTTATAAAGAATGGAGGGCCCTGTTTTTGAGCATATAATCAAATGTACATAGTGCTTGTTTCCAAGACACGGACACACAATTGAAACTCGCAAACTTACATTCTAAGGGTTTAGATGTGATACAAGAGGGTGACAAATTGTGCCTTTAAAGTAGGGTCCAGCAGGGAAATCAGGATACCAGCCAGTGATTAGCTCAGTAAAATAAAATAAAACTTCCCTCTTTAATGACACATACACCATGTTTATGTAGTGTCAAACAGATCATAACTTTAATGGGAACAGTACAGTACATTTATGGAAAACAGGAACCAATCACAACAAGCCATAACCTTAGATGAACATAAGATAAACCAATGCCCACAGTCCATACCCTGGGCCACCAGGAGGAGATGTCCCTAAAATTTTGTCATCCTCCTTGATTATCCCCTGCTGGCCAGGAGCCAGGTTGACTGCTAGCCTAATCCGTTTTTTGATTCCAGCCCACCAGAACATTGGTGGAGACACCATGTCTAGCTGTGTATGTGCTTCCCCACATCTAGGCCTGAACATCTAATTGTCCCTTTAAGTTAATGGTGAGGTCAATAAAGGCTTATCTCATCTCACAACCCTATCTTAACTGATAAGCCATTGTTCCCTGACATCTGCCAGTCTTTATGGTCCACTAAACACTCCCCATACCCCTCAACTGAGTACCCCCTAACTTGTGACCCCCCTCCTTCAGTGTCCCAGATAGTAAACATATTTTATTAAAACACCCAAGGCAACATTTCAAGTCTAAACATGATCATATTCAATTATAACACAGGTTATTGCATGAGGGAAATGTTACCCAGTAATATAAAAGCATTAAACTATATTTAACCCTAGCCATGCCATCACGGTTGCAACAGTTCCAACATCCATGTGACCAGGACGCAATACTCTATAATAGGGTGAATTACAGTGTATTCTACAACATCACCCTGTATTCATCATTGCCAGTCCGGGGCCCATAATATTTTAACAGCTCCAAAGTCCAGTGGTCCCCCAGGCATAACAGTAACAATAATCAGGTAACCAGTTAGGGGCATAGCATATACATCATGTCATTTTCTGCTCCATTACACGCATTAGACGCATTAATTCATGGATTATGTAATCCAATTCAATTACACACATACAGTGTTTTCAGAAAATCAAAAATATCAAAGAGGTGGTTATAAACTAAAAAAGGCAGAGGAGGAGAAAATAACTATCTAAAAAAAATCTGTAAGTACACAGTGGTAACTGTAACAATAAACAAACTTATCTGAACGTTTATCCAGAAGCAGTGCTAACCATTAGGTATCTGTCATGAGAAATCATTTGTCATCACCATTAGTAATGATGTGTCATCTCACAAGGAGTGCTTAGTTGTGACCATAGACAGTGGGCTGGGAGTGCTATCACTGTCTCTATATGATAGTTACATACTAATTGAAGTTGAAAAAATACTTTTAGTCCATCAAGTTCAATCATTTTAGATCTCATCTGATTGTTGTAATATGAGGGTTAATTGGTAATTGTTAATTAATTGTTAATTGACCCAGAGGGAAAAAATAAAATTCCTTCCTAACCCCAGATACTGGCAACTGGATTCCTCCCTGGGTCAATATCCCTTCGCTCATTATCCAGGATAACCCTGAATGCCCTTTTTTTTCAAAAATATATCCAATCCCTTTTTAAAGTTATCTATCAAATCTGCTGTCACCACCTCCTTTGGTAGATAATTCCACAGTTTAACCACCATTACTGGGAAGGACCCTTTTCTTTCTTAGAGGTGGAATATTTTTACTTCTAACTCAAAGGATGCCCTCTTGTCAGTTGAAAACCTCTTGGCACAAAAATTCTCTTGACAAAGCCTTGCATTTACCCTGGATGCATTTATATAAGGTAGTCATATCTCCTCTTAAATGCCTTTTTATGTAGTGAAAATAAGTTTAATTTTGGTTAGTTTTTTTTCATAACTTAGCCCCTCCATTCCCTTATGAGTATTGTTGCCCCTCTCTGGATTTTTTTAGCCCTAAAATGTCATTTTTATGATGTGGTGCCCAAAATTGTACTCCATATTTCAAATAAGGGCGTACTAGAGATTTGTATAGTGGCAGAATTATAGTTGCTTCCCTTGCTTCTATACACCTCTTAATACATGTTAATACTTTACTTGCCTTTGCAGATGCTGCTTGACATTGAGCACTGTTACCTAGGTTGTTGTCCATAAGCACTCCCAAATCCCTTTCAATATCTGACACTCCTAGTTTTACTCCATTAAGAATATACATTGTATGGCTATTTTCCCTCCCAGATGCATAACTTTACATTTATTTGTATTGAATCTCATCTGGCATTTAGTTGCCCATTTCTCTAATTTATACAAATCCCTTTGGATGAAAATAAATCATTTTCTTATTTAATTACCTTGCACAACGTAGTGTCCTCAGCAAAAATTGAGACAAATTTTTCCAGCCCCCATCTCTGGTTCTGTAGTAAACCCAGTCCTCCTGCCAGGAGAAATTAAAGAAGAATGGTATATGATTAACAACATTGTATGGATATTTGATTGATGTGTGCTCCTATCTATCTGACATGCTTTCATCTTCACCCTGGATGGTTCACTTATTTACTAGTGTTTTAGGCTATCCTTTGTTACATGTGATCATCACTTTGTATTATGAGCTTTTTGTTATTGGCTTATAACAATATCTTGAATTGTGCTGTGTTTTGGCCTGTGTAGTACATGCATATACATACTCACTATGGGCATCTCTCAACAAAAGCTGTTAACATGCTACTGATATGTGTTCCCTGATAGACTAGTACACTACACTGCACATCCATCCCTACAGAGTCTGTATCTGTGTCTGTGTCTGTACCCATACATGTAGTCTCAACTGGATGTTTACTAAATGTATATCTATCTGGTATTTGATGCATCTATTTGTAACATATATGATGCTGCCAACCAATGAGAGTGAAATGTAAGGTTCCTGGATTTGAGGAGGGATAGATGATCCATCTAGCACTAGTAAAATCCAGGGAGCTGACATCTCACTCTCATTTGTGGGTAGCATTTCCATGGGATAGCAGTGATCTATGTGTGTGCATGTTGGTGTATGTTGGTGTACATGATATTCACCTAGCAAGGAGGCTGGATCCGGTCCTGCCACCAGGCCTGGAACTCCAGGGACGGTCCCTGAGGTCATCATCTCCATGAACAAGCTCTCCCACTCATTGTACTGGAAAGTGACTCTGGGACCACAACTTGGGGTTCTGGCTGCTCTTGTCTTTTCTTCCATTATCCTTCTGACATTTGCCTGGCTGTCGTCGTAACCCTACCTTACAGACCTATACGCAAAACTGACCCCAGTGACTGCAACTGATACCTCCTTCCAGGCCTTTGTCTTGGGCTCAATCTTAATTTCCCTCCATTCTGTAAGGATATTGGCATGGACACAAATGGCATTGAGGAGTACCTCCATCTCCTCATGCCTGTAGTTATGGGCTCTGTGTTTTCCTCCATACTCTTGTGCTTCTGACTGTACATGGGGATCCAGACCTCCCTGCTCTGACCCTGAGCCCTGTCCCTTCCCACCACTAACCCCCCTTGGATCAGGCTCCTCCCCTCTGTCCATTAACTGGGTGTACCGAACACTATGGGCTACTTCCTCCATCCCTCTTCTTCCCTCCTACCCTCTCCTTCCTTCCCCTCCACTCTCTCCCTTCCAACGTCTCCTTCTCCCCCTCCCTACATTTCCCTCCTCTCAATTCCCTCCCTCTACCTCCCTCCCTCCCTTCCCTCTACTCTACAGGGCCCCTTCTCTCTCCTCCTCTTCTCCTCCCCACATCTCCCCTCCTCGCTCTTCCCTTTATCTCAGTCCAAAAAATAAAATACGGTTAAAGCAAAAAAAGTGTATATGTATATATATATATATATGCGATGCAGAAAAAAAGATATGTTCTATGGGCCTCATTCAATTGCGATTTGGCCAATTGAATAGGGGTCTAAATAAGCACATAACATATATTTGTTAAAGAAGTTTTTAGTTAGTAAACATCTATCCAAAGCAAGGTTTTCACTAACCAAAAACTTCTTTAAAAAATATATGTTATGTGCTTATTTAGACCCCTATTCAATTGGCCAAATTGCAATTGAATGAGGGCCTATGTGTTTAATTGTATATGTTAGGGTATAGGGTGCGGGTTGGGGGGGTGTAGCCGTATGTGTTTCTATGTGTAGTACTACCCTATGTATTTATATTATGTATTATCAGTATTTATGTGTTTTGTAAAATTAAGTGTAAAGTTGTATTTCATTAGCTAAAATAAGTAAAATAATATTAACGTGCACTTCAAACATCTCCTGCACTCTCTCTCTCGATAACCAAAAATTCCAATTAGTGTTGCTCATTCCAGTAGTTATGGGCCCTGTGTTTTCCTCCATACTCTTGTGCTTCTTACTGTACATGGGGATCCAGACCTCCCTGCTCCGACCCTGAGGCCTGTCCTTTCCAACCACTAACCCCCCTGGGATCAGGCTCCTCCCCTCTGTCCCTTAACTGGGTGTACCTAACACTATGGGCTACTTCCTCTCTCCCTCTTCTTCCCTCCCACCCTCTCCTTCCCTCACCTCTACTCTCTCCCTTCCTAGGTCTCCTTCCCTACATTTCCGTCCCCTCCCTCCCTCTTCCTCCCTCCCTCCCTTCCCTCTACTCTACAGGGCCCCTTCTCTCTCCTCTCTTTCCTCCTCTTCTCCTCCCCACATCTCCCCTCCTCGCTCTTCCCTCTATCTCAGTCCAAAAAATAAAATAAGGTTAAAGCAATAAAAGTGTATATGTATATTAATGTGATGCAGAAAAAAAAATATGTTCTATGGCCCTCATTCAATTGCGATTTGGCCAATTGAATAGTGCTCTAAATAAGCACATAACATATTTTTTTTAAATAAGTTTTTAGTTAGTGAAAACCTTGCTTTTGGATAGATGTTTACTAAGTAAAAACTTCTTAAAAAAAATATGTTATGTGCTTATTTAGACCCCTATTCAATTGGCCACACTGCAATTGAATGAGGGCCTATGTGTTTAATTATATATGTTAGGGTATAGGGTGCGGGTTGGGGGGGGTGTAGCCGTATGTGTATGTATGTGTAGTACTACCTTATGTATTCATATTATGTATTATCAGTATTTGTGTGTTTTGTAAAATTAAGTGTAACATTGTATTTAATTAGCTAAAATAAGCTAAAATAAGTAAAATAATATTCACATGCCCTCTAAACATCTCCTGCACTCTCTCTCTAGATAACCAAAAATTCAAATTAGTGTTGCTCATGCCTGTAGTTACGGGCCCTGTGTTTTCCTCCTTACTCTTGTGCTTCTGACTGTACATGGGGATCCAGACCTCCCTGCTCCGACCCTGAGGCCTGTCCTTTCCCACCACTAACTCCCCTTGGGATCAGGCTCCTCCCCTCTGTCCCTTAACTGGGTGTACCTAACACTATGGGCTACTTCCTCCCTCCCTCTTCTTCCCTCCCACCCTCTCCTTCCCTCACCTCCACTCTCTCCCTCCCTACATTTCCCTCCCCTCCCTCCCGCTTCCTCGACCACAATACTATATACACTGAGGTGTCATACAAAAATATACATTTGGGGTCTCATTCAATTGCAATTTGCCCAATTGAATTGGACCCTAAATAAGCACATAACATATATTTTTTAAATATTTTTTTTAGTTATTGAAAACCTTTCTTTTGAATAGATGCTTGCTAACAAAAAACTTCTTTAAAAAATATATGTAATGTGGTTATTTAGGGCCCTATTCAATTGTTCAAATTGCAATTGAATGAGGGCCACAGTATGTAATTGTGTGCGGATTGCTATATACTGTAGTAATTATCACTATTCTTCATTAAAGCCCCAATATGGGTTAGGCTCTCATCTGGGTAATGAGGAAAAGAATAATAAATGGATAGATCTTACCCACTTAGAGCTTTACCAACATACAATTGTCTATAGCTTACACTCAGAAAAGGGCTTTCCATCGACTCATGCATCAGCTCCAATGAACGATCAATTGCTTGTATACGGTATTTGTATGTGTATACAGCCTTTTTTTTTATCCATTATTTGTTGAGCACATTGTATGCTTATACAAATTGGTGCAATACAATTTAATCCACCTACAAGTAAAATTTGTTCATACTCAGTTGAGGAAAAATAAACAGGAGCACCAATGAACATTTTTGGATCTCAGGAACTTTTTGAATGATATTTTTAGGTTGAAGTTGATGGAATCAATTTAATATACTGTATATATATATATATATATATATATATATATATATATATATATATATACAGTATATATACAGTATATATATACACCCTCACATTTTCTTAATATTTTATTATATCTTTTCATGTGATAACACTGAAGAAATGACACTCTGCTACAATGTAAAGTAGTAAGTGTACAGCCTGTATAACAGTGCAAATTTGCTATCCCCTCAAAATATCTCAACACACAGCCATTAATGTCTAAACTGTTGGCAACAAAAGTGAGTACACCCCTTAGTGGAAATATCCAAATTGGGCCCAAAGTGTCAATATTTTGTATGACCACCATTATTTTCCAGCACTGCCTTAACCCTCATGGGCATGGAGTTCACCAGAGCTTCACAGGTTGCCACTGGAGTCCTCTTCCACTCCTCCACGATGACATCACGGAGTGGGTGAATGTTAGAGACTGTGCACTCCCCCACCGTCCATTTGAGGATGCCCAACAGATGCTCAATAGGGTTTAGGTCTGGTGACATGCTTGGCCAATCCATCACCTTTACCTTCAGCTTCTTTAGTCTTGGAGGTGTGTTTGGGGTCGTTATCATGTTGGAATAATGCCCTGCGATACAGTCTCCAAAGGGAGGGGATCATGCTCTGCTTCAGTATGTCACAGTACATGTTGGCATTCATGGTTCCCTCAATGAACTTTAGCTCCCCAGTGCCGGCAGCACTCATGCAATGCAAATTTACACTGTTAGACAGGCTGTACACTTACTACTTTACATTGTAACAGAGTGGCATTTCTTCAGTGTTGTCACATTAAAATATATAAGAAAATATTTACAAAAATGTAAGGGGTGTACTCACTTTTGTGAGATATTGTGTATATATATATATATATATATTATACATTTGTGGCTATGATACTGTTCATAACCATGGAAGATACTGCATACAGTTGCATTAAGACGCCAGTAAAGTCAGTATTGCTTTAGACTTGATAAAGGGAGGTGAAACTTCTCAAAAGCGTGTCACTCAAAATAAAACATCTGTCCAATAAAAAGGTATCACTGTACAACACTCTGATCATTCATCTACATATATTTATATTAATTGTTATATTTTTATTTCCTATTAATCTTGCCTATTGTAAAATAAATTTGTGTAAGAAAAATAGTAGAGCTATATCTATAAGACATGTATGTACAGGAAATTATGTGGTTTTCCTATGCCACCACCATTTTGATTTATTTTGCATTGCTGATGCAACTATGTATTGGCCTCTTTTTCAGCTGCTTTCATGCTGTGCAAATAAAGATATAAATTAAAATAAATTAAAGTAAATCAAAGTTTCTGTGATGTATGATCAGCTAGTAGACTTTGTCTTTATTTATGAGAGCCATGGGTCTCCTGATCAATGTACTCACTTATACGTCCTCCTAAGGACAGATGTGAGAAATGGCAATATATTCCTCTGCTTTAAGGCTCAGAGGGCTAAGTAGAGCATAACTCATATTGGTCAGGTATGATTGTCTCTCCTCTGTTGGTTGCATGTATATTGAAACCATTGATAAAATCAGGTCCTTGAGGTGCTCAATACATATTGATTAATGCGATGACTGACAGCATAGAATATTGGATTACAAATTATGTTCAAGATTCTGAATGTGAAAGAGCACAGGACCTTCCTCTGTAGTAATTCCCAACAGATATAAAGGGGGCAATATTATGGAAGATCAACATTAAAAAAATATATGTATTATGTATTTTTTTTCTTCAATCTGTTGGTATTTCTGAAATGTCATGGCAACAATATATGGAGCACATTTTTTTTTAGCTACTTTGTATATGTAGCACCTATAAAGTAGTTGAGGTTTTATAGTTCAAATATATGAATTGGGAGATCTGTTTTGAAAATAAATGCCCATCACATATTTAGTTCTCAGCAGTGTGGGCTTGCCAAAAAGGTTGATAACGCAATGTTAAAACTGCAGGCTCGCACAGCCCGCTGCAACTGCGGCCCTCGTGAAGTGACGGCTGTGGTTGCAGCCAGGCAAGGAGCGCCAAACCCTACGAACCCGTACGACTTAGGCAGGGAGCGAAAAAGGCGCTCACTGCGCTGGTGGAGATGAGTGGCGTAGAACTACAGATCAACAGAGACCTCAAATACACAATTCAAAGTGTGAGATCAGTAGCACTTTGAAAAGGAAGCCACCACTTAGAAGAAGAAAAAAATACAACCCACAAAAAATATGAAGTTAATGGCCGAACCGCGCACAACAAAAAACACGAAAAACACACACACACAAAAAAAATACATTAAAAAAAATCACACACAGCATGTGTGAACAGCATGGATGTCTGGGAGTGAGGCTGCACACCATTTTAAGTCAAATTTGCAGAGTTTCACCACTCGAAAATCGCCTACCGAAAAGGAGGCTACAGAGCCCCTAAGCACGCAAAACAACGTCAAAATACACTATTAGGAAGGATGGAAAATGCTCCAGACCCGCGTAACACATAGACGATCACCACCATTTTACAACACTAACTTAAAACTAATCACATTACCATTCTAAAATGCTGCTTTACACAACTGAATGGTTTAGCCTCGCGCACGCAGCCTATTTACACTTCACACAATGAACACACAGAGTGCTTAAGGCGCTCATTGCGAGCCACATATTAATCGCCGGAGGCCCAAGGTACTCAGAGGACCAAAACCCTTACACTGGGTGGTAAACAGCATCCCAGGCTTATAATTTTCTTGCCGTAATTTTTTGACAGGCAAGTGGCTAGTATAAAATAACCACATGTGATAATAACAATCGCACATTAAACTCAAATTATGTTTGCTGAAAGTAATGGTTTTCTTCTGGTCACTCTACCATAAAGCCCAACCCTATGGAGCGTACGGCTTATTGTCGTCCTATGTACAGATACTCCAGTCTCTGCTGTGGAACTCTGCAGGTTCTCCAGGGTTACCTTAGGTCTCTGTGCTGCCTCTCTGATTAATGCCCTCCTTGCCCGGTCTGAGTTTTGGTGGGGGCCGTTTCTTGGCAGGTTTGCTGTTGTGTCATGTTTCCATTTGGTTATGATAGATTTGATGGTGCTCCTGGGGATCATCAAAGAATTGGATATTTTTTTATAACCTAACGCTGACTTGTACTTCTCAACAACATTGTACCTTATTTGTTTGGAGAGCTCCTTGGTCTTCATGGCAGTGTTTGGTTAGTGGTGCCTCTTGATAGATGTTGCAGCCTCTGGGGCCTTTCAAAAAAGGTGTGTATATGTAATGACAGATCATGTGACACTTAGATTGCACACAGGTGGACATCATTTCACTAATTATGTGATTTCTGAAGGTAATTGGTTGCACCATAGCTTTTTATGTGCTTCATAACAAAGGGGGTGAATACATACGCACATGCCAATTTTCTGTTTTCTATTTATAAAAAAAAAAAAGTTTTATATATTTTTCTCATTTCACTTCAACAACTTAGACAATTGTGTTTTGATCCATCACATAAAATTCAGATTAACAAAACATTGAATTTAAGGCTGTATTGTAACGAAATAGGCAAAAAGTCAAGGTGGGTGAATACTTTTGCAAGGCACTGTATACCACATTACAGAGCCCCAGAAATGGTTTTCATATAGTGGGTTAGCAGATACCATCCCAATCCCATATATTTCACCCACAGCTTTATGTTTTAGTGGGTTTTACCAACTATAGATATTTATTTTGGATTCTGGCAGAAAAATGTAATTGTTAGGTTCTGAGATTGTAGACAATACATGCTACAACTGTAGACTGCTGAACAGAGGTGGCTGGTACAGTATTTGTCATTCAGAAGCAATACTTTACGAACTCTGTTTTTATATTGATTTGTATGGGTTTGAAAGACTTTTGCAGCAAGGAAAATGTAACTGTATTTACAAATGACTTGTAGACCTTACAACTGCAACTCACTGCATGGCAATAGCTTTTAAAGAGTTATGGAAGGTTTCCTGATTTTCTATATATGTAATATACTGTATTAATTTACTTGTATATACTTTTTTTTTTATTAGGAAGCAAATAAATGCTCTGTTTTTATTGCCAAAATCATGTAAAAAGTCCCTGTGTGGGACTGCCCACTGAAGCATATGTAGACACAGACTCTGAAGAGCTGGATGTGCAGTGTAGTGTTCTGGCTTATCAGGGACTACATCTAAGAAAACATGCTACTGAAAAACATTTCATATCCCTTAAACGACATTTTCAGAAAATGTGGTTTAAGATTAGGTGGTTTAATTGACATTGGGCTTCATTCTATTACCGGCCGTAAATCGGCCGTAAGGCTGCGATTCCTTGCGGGGGTTCAGTTAACTCGCGATTCTATTATACGGCCCCGCAAGGATCTCCCCTTACGGAAAGGCTGCATATCTTGGAATCGGCCGTAAGCTCTGAAATATAAAAACGCAAAAATAAATTCAAGCCTGCACTGTACAGCTCTGTAAATGCTAGGGATCATATTGGGGGACATGAGGATTAAAAGTAACCCCCTCTCAAGCTTGCACATCAGCCCAAACCCGAGTTCAAATTAACTGTTTATTTTCCGGCTGCGGCGTGGGCGGGTCTGAGGTTCTCCAAGCCCTATGGACTTTTTACATGGATATTTTACGGATATTAAAAATAAAATATTTTACGGATTTGAGTATAGGGTAATTATGTGCTATTTTTGCTAACACCGAATATCACTTTATAGACTCTGCAAAGTGCAGGATGGCTTTATTTGAGCTATTTTATGTGCTTAATTGGTGCTAGCGGGACCTCTTTCCTGCAAGTAAGCTGCGGCTCGCTTTTAGCATTGCAGAGAGGGTTCCCGGAGCAATTGAATTGCAAATAGGAATTTCTTACGGCCGATTTCCTTGCGGCCGTTTAGGATCAAAGGCTTTCCTCCGGCCGCAAGAGATAGCAAGGCACCGACCGCAAGCCTGCCGGAATCCCCGGCCGGAGGGGAATAGAATAGCAGAATAGCTTGCGGCCGGTCCTTGCGGCCCCGCAACGGCTGCGGCCGCTAATAGAATGAGGCCCATTGTATTTACAAATTTTGAATGAATACTGGTGTAATTATACATTCAAGGGTGGTTGTAACTGGAGATATCTACAGTATTTCTTTATCTGTTTTAGGCAAAAAGAAATATTACAATATTATGTAAAAAATATACTACATGTCTTTCTTTTGTTTTTTTCCTCATTCCTGCATGTAAAAATGTTATATATTCGTCTCAAGTCAAAATCTGCCTTGGAAATGTGACCTGGGGTATAGTATCAATACCAACAATCCATCTCTAAATATCAAAATGTCATGTAAAATGTATAGTTTTCTTATGAAAAAAAAAATTATGAACAAAAAATAGAATTGTTTAAAAGTATTTAGATGTTATGGCCTGTCTGTATATGATTGATCTAAACTATTATTTTGTGTTTTGAACATATTTTTATCTATGTCATGGCACTTAGGGCCTGGAGGAAAGAGCACGTTCCTGTACTATTATTAAAACAATAGTACAGGAAGGAAGGATATCTCAAAGAAAGAAAAGTGTTAGAATCAGAGGGTGTGCCCTGAAGTTGGCTAATAAAAGCTAGTCAGTAATATGAGAAAATATTGCTGTCTTAAAAGGATTAAAGATTCTTTCAATTTAAGAATTCAAATATCCTCTGGATCTGAGTAAAACTGATCTGAAAACAGGACAAGCCCAATGAGGTTTGAAATGTTGAAACCAGTATAACAATTGCCCAACCGTTCTTTGAAATCCATTTTCATGTTTTCGTGTATATCTGAAGTCCTGTCAAAATACAGTCACTGTGTGATAATGAAAAATGTAAAAGCCAGAAAATAAAAATATACTCACAAATAAAAAAGAAAGCAATCATATAAAAACATTTTTATGGACTTCTAGGGATCCAAAAATCAATATGACAGTAGGAAAATATTTTATATTCTCATCTTAAAAATAAAACAAAAGTGGATGATCCACCATTATATCACTTTTTTAAGTGTATAGCTTGGTCAATATGTTGACATTTTAATATTGTGCTTTGTTATATGTTATTGTTACTATGTTATAATGCACTAATATATCCAGAATTGGAGCTACTGCTGGTGCAGCATGTGCAAAGCAGACTAGAGGTCGTCTTGCTACCTGTAGTAAAAGCGTTTTCTAGTTTATTAGGTGATAGGATAATTTAATAATTTTTTATAGAAAGCTGATGTGATCACCATCACCATCACCTATTGTATAGAGAAGTTGCAAGGGGGGGGGGGTATTATTGTGCACCAGGGCCCACTATCTCCTTCACTGAATATGTAATATGTTATGGCCATTTTCATTTGATCTCCATGTTAATTTTTTAGCTGCCAAAATCAGTAGCCCAAACTTAAAGAACCTGCAGGAAACGAATACACTTATTGGCTAGGACTAGTTGTTCAAGTTCACATACCACTCATATGTGCTGATTGCTGAGTTCTGCTACATCTCACTCTTTCCCACCAAATAGACCCATTAAAAATGACTATAGGGCCAGTGAGGACCCCATTAAATAGAGGGTTGAGAAGCAAAAAATATATATTTTTTAAATTGCTTCTCGATTAATTGAATTACAAGCATGTTACTTCAGTTGAATGTCCCTCTGTATATACAATGAGACTGATCCATCCAAGTCACGGAAACCTACTGTGCTATTGACTTGACTTGTTGCTATTAGACATGAGTGATCTACACACATAGCTAGTAAGTAATGTGAACAACGAATAGGTATAAAGAGTATAAAACTACAACTATGTGCTCTTTAGTACAATGATAAATCCAAACATGACAAGGTCCTGCTAATGAGGCTTTTTGTTTTGTGAAGCTGTGATTAAAGAGCGCCTGTTAAATGTGAATTTTAGTAGGCCAGATCCTGTTTTGACTAACAATCAACCAGGATCTACTAACTGACAATATTAATGAGGTCTTTGGTTAAATAGCTGCAGTTGAACAAGAAATCTTTCTAGTTGGTGGCTATTTTATCATGACAAATTAGACTGAGTCATGCATCAGAACCTAGGGCCATAATCGGACCATTCATTGGTCTAAAAATCAAGCACTTTCCTTCTTGTTACTTAGTTATATGTCTTTGTTAATTAACGATTTGTATACTGTAATAAAGAACATTGCTATATTATTTAAAGGGTTAATTTACTCCTGCTCCTCTGTGGCATTTATGTTGGTCTCCCACTACCATAATCCTTCAGCCCTCTAGAGGCTGCTCTCCTGCCTCCTAAACTGTAACTAGGTCAGGCCGTGCTCTGGAGCGCCTGCGGCTGCCTTTGCAGCCAGTGGGGGAATCTGCCAAGATAATTTAAAAGGACAGATATTGCCTCTTCAATGACGCTGGGGAATGCAAACAGGACCATCAGCCTACAGTTCATCTGCACAAGTAGGATGAACGTATTAACAAGCACATAGATTTTGCTTGCGCAGAGAGATGTTGTGATAAGAGGCCGGGGGTGGATTGCACTGGGGGACTGTGATGTTATACAAGAGATTCGTACCCTGTTCAGATATAGTTCAGGGGATTAATGAGTTCACAACGTGAGCTATGTACCAGTATCAATGTACAAGACATTTTATATTATTATAATCCTTCTAAAAGTATAGCAGTGTATCAAAGTACTTTACATTAATTTAATGTACTGTAACCGTCCACAATTTGTATGATAATTATAGATATCAGTTTCTGCTGTTCTCTTGTTATTTGTACTCTGTAATATTGCTATTTGTATTGCTACGCTTAAATTGGCATGAAATTTCCTCAAATCCTTTTATGCTCATTTATTTATATAACAGACGATAGAATGCAAGCTCTTTGGTAAAAAACGTAAATCCTTTGTATGGCACTCATTAAACAATAGTAAACCACTGTTATTAGATATTCCACAAGCAAATGATTAGAGAAATCTGTGTTGCCCGGGGCACTGAATAATGATAAAGAAGTGCATAAATAAAAAGATATTGCCAATTTAATCTAGTAAAGTCTGTAAATCATAGGAATGTATTAACACATAAAACACATTATTTTCAATCATTATAATTTATTTGTGGCAATTCACATTAATGACGACCAATTAGATTTTTTCCAAGGCTTACTGGCTAAACAGCAAATTATGAATTTGATTGACCAAACATTTCAGATAGTTAAAAAATATACTTCTCGAAAAATGTTTATATGTACTTAAATACAATAAAAACATGAAAAATCAAAAAAAATCAAGAAATTATTTTTATTTCCTGTAGTATTTATTTTGTGAAGCAGCTTAACTAACTACATTTGTAAATTAGAGAAACTAATAATAAATATCCTACTAGTAATGTAACACTAAAAGACATAGGCCTCCATTCCATGGCTCACATTGGAAAAATAACTTGTTAATCAGCTACAAGCACATCACATACCGGAAAAAAAACCTGCGAGAAATGCTCTCTACGTGCTCATGAGTAACCCACCTGTCCCATTGATATTTCCTAAATGGCCATCACATTGTTGCAATAGTGAAATCCCAGCACTCGTAGGGTTACTCATAAAACCTAGTGCTGAGATTTTTACAAAGCTTACATGTACTTTCAACCACCTGTAGAGGCACAACATATGCTTCTGAATAACCTATAAGCATTAATTGTGTCAGATTGTAGGCTTGATTCCTCATATCTGACACAATCAAGGGCTGAGCATGGCAATCCCAGGGAGTCACCCTGCTCACGCGATATGGCACCTAACATCAACTCCTATACCATGGAGGTCTCCGTCAGACCCCTATGGTATATTTTACTATAATATGGGAGTCCCTTTAGACCCCTTTGGCACCTACATTATTCCATATACCATAGGGGTCTCCAAAAATACTCAATACTGATTGGCCAATCAGAATCCTTGACATTTCTGTTCAAGGCAAGAACAAAAACCAAAACTCATTACGTTTCACATAAGCTCCCTGGAGGAGCTTTATTCGTAGACATTTTTTTTTTTTTTTTAGAATGGCTTTTGTTTTAGGCAGAGAACTATTTCAAAATGCCAAAATGAGGACCATCGGCTTCAATCAAGACAGAAGAATGGGTTCTTCAATAAACATGGATGGCCTGCATATCTGGGGCTGAAGAGCAAGGAACAGGGATTTGCTGATCATTGCTGGAGGGCATCAAATAATAGGTATAGTATTATTTTTCCCCCTTACATGTGTAGTATTTTTTTTTTTTGCGTTTAGTGCTGTAACCCTCATGGGTGGGGGGGGGGGGGTATTAGATAACATGGACCCCTGTGGTGGAATGAAGGGTGACATTGGGGTCCTTGAATACCCTCATGACACAGGTGTTAACTTAGGAGCTATGGAGGTCCATCAAGACCCCCATAGTTTTAGTTCATGGTTAATGTTTTAGAGGTTAATGTTTGGTGCCATAGGGGTCCTTGATGAAAATATTTGTTTAATAACTTCTACTACATAAATTAGTTTTAATTACTTATACAACTACAAGTAGTTCAAGTTTATATGGCTGTGCAAGCCCTGGTTATTACCCTGGTTATTAGGACTACATGCCAACATAGTGGTTGAGGATAAAGAAAACACATATGCAAAATGCTTTAAAGAATCAATACGAAATACACTTGAAAACAGGCAACATGCTTTTAGAATGTAAAAAATAATACAGCCTCTAATTGATTTCTTTTATATGCAAATTTTTACATTGTGTAACCATTTTAGTTACCAGAGATCTAGTTATTTATTTATTTATATCCATCTTCTGTGCTGACTCCTATTTTCTGGTGCACTGTTTTCAGAATTATGGGTAGCGTGTGCTGCATCGTGCTGCTTCAGCAGCCATTGCTGGGCCTTGCAATAGCGCAGACAGTTATCCTCTCTTTCTTTCTTGTGGAGCTGGAGGGAGGCATTTATTTTTTTACCGGTATTTTATGACAGCCTTCTGCTTTTCCTACTTATGTACAGCATATATTTTTGTGATTTTGCATCCCAAATCTATAACATTGTTTTTCCACACAAAATCAATTCAGTGGAGGTCTATTCAGGAGAACGCTTCATATTTGCTATCTCCTTTTGTAAACTATGACTACTGTATAAATTTATAGGTGCATATGCATTATATATGATTTCATTTTTTCAAATGTGTCTTTTGAATACATCAATATTTTAGCTTCCTGTTTGCAGCCCTGTGATGCTCCTTTCAATGAAAAAAATAAAACCTTGTCTGTTTAAACTGTCACTTTATAGTTTCTCTACTGTGGATGTGACATTAGCTTAGCACCCAGAACACAGTGCTGCCAAGTCACAGATATGAATGATAGCAGTAAGCAACATGGAAGGGGAGATTCCAGAATCTGACAGACCGTTAATCTGTTGGTTGATTAGAAGTAAGTGAATCACAAATTATTAATATTTACAGTGGGGTACAGGAGGTACCAGTGAGGGGCCCACTTGGAGAGGGGCCCAGAGCTGTCAGATTAAATTATTATAACATTTTTATGGCATACAAATCATAAGTCTCTGTTGTCAGTGGCAATTGACCTTTCAAAATATAACACTACATCAATTACTAGATGGCATGTCCGCAGCCCCCAGGCTCCCACAACTGATCAGAAAGTGCAGGGGTTCACATAATAGTGTCAACTTAAGGCAGCATTAGCATTGCAATGTTAGGTCTCTGCAAAAGGTAACAGACAAGGTACAAAATAATAGCATTTTCAGACGAGTTCAGATAATTAATGGCTGCATATATTTAAATATATGGGCATATATAGATAAACATATTTTGTGTGTAAAATGCACAAACCTTTATTTCCTTAAATTGCACGCTATATGCAATGTAATGCAACCATTTATATATGAATACAGGGTTGGCTGTACTGTCATTTTAGACACACGTCTGGTAGCCCCCTGGTTTGTTTGGACGGTTAGTTGCTCAACTGTAACATGTTGGTTGGCCCTCAAACACATTCACAGCTGATGTTCATCTCAGACATCAATAGCATGTGGTGGTCCACAGTTTCCACGTCATTTATTCTCAATGATGCCATTTGTCCAATCACTGTACACTTTAACCCCAGCAGCACACGAACAGTTCCCAAAGTGCTCTGTTTCAGAAATACTGGCCCGAAAAACAATGATCACCCCCTTTTCAGTCGGATAAAGTGCATGTTTTACCTATGACAGCAATGGTTGATATGTTTGCAGAATGCCTACATGTCACCTTATATACCCACCAAGCCAGCTCATGACACATGCCTTTTTCAATGGCTACGCCCTGTTTTGGTCAAAATAATGTGACTCATCCTTGTGTATATATATATATATATATATATATATATATATTTATTTATTTACTTACTTACATATAAAGCTTAATATATGTTAATGGACAGTGACTGATATATATAGAAGAGGGGAGAAGAGGGTCAGGGGTCCTGGCTGATACATTTGTACTGAGCCCAAAGATTTCTGATGGCAGTCCTGCCAAACAATCCCTTTTCATCTTCCTTATAAAAATGCTGTTATGATGCTAAATAATATTTGTTATACCCCGGGGATTCTAAATATGCGTGGGTTATTCTGTAGTGACTAATTATAATGATATGTGATATGAACTGACATATTCATCAAAGTTTAGAATTTTTCTCCAGTGTTTTAAATAAGAGAACTTAGAATTTTTAGGACACTAAATAATTAAGTCAAATTCATAGTAAAAGTAATTCTTCATCTCACAAAAGAAAAGAAAGATTGATTAATCAAATATACCCTTAAGTCTTAGTATCGTTAAGAAATATTTAGGTATTGATAGAATCCCAATAAGAGAGAAAGAAGATTTGTGAGAAGATTCAAAGTACAAAGAATATACATAGCATATGACTAATTTGTAATTTAGTCCATCATGATATCTAGAATAGGTTGCTGTCTATGAGGTGAGTGCTGAACTAGTTTTGAAAGTTCCTAATCCTTGTTCATTGTACATTATACAAACGCACAGATCAGCAATGCATTATTAGTGTGATTCAACTGACAACTACCTGTGTCTTCCCTGTATGCTGGACCAGTGTGTGAGTTGCATCACCTTTTCTGGTCTCTTTGTGAATCCGGAATGACATACTAAGTTATTAATAGATGTCATATAGAGTCTGGACATTCCTTGTCCTAGGAAGGTCTTATGTACTTCGGGTATGCTTCTAAGTTTGTTTTGGATTTCACAGAGTTGACCTGTGACAGTAATGATCTTTTTGACTACTGCCTTCCCAGATCTTTTGCTATATTTTGTGACCATCCTATTTGCTGCCAGTCCAGATCTACCAGTAACCTGACTTCTATATATCTGTTTCCAGCTTCCTGACCTTGGAGTGGAATTAGACTAAACCATAGGCTAGCCAGACTTGAACATTGGTTTAGAGGCTATTTTCTATAATCCACCTCTGTATTATGAGTCCTTGTCTTGATTGGAAACCAACAGCATTACACAGCATTACAACAATAAGCATGGGCTAAGCATCCATAAACTGTATTGGCTTGCTTTTGACATGGTTCAATTAAAAGGTCTTCGTCTATTTCAAAAGATTATCCAATGATGGAAACTGTTTGATACACAGTTATACCCCGCTTAACGCTGCCCCGCTTAATGCTGATTTGATATAGCGCTGTTTTTGTCCCCAAAGCCCCGCTTAGCGCTTTACCCCGCTATAGCACTGTTTTTAGGTTCTAAACCTCACTTAATGCTCTGCGCTTTGCTAGAGGGCTTTTTGGCCTCTTGGGACATCATTTAATGCTTGCAAATAGCTTCAGGGGCACCATTTTAGGATAGAGAGAGATAGAAAGAGACAGAAAAAGAAGAGAAAGCTGAAGAAAGTTGGCAAAAAAGTCAGAATCCAGCCTACAGCAGCCTGTGGCAAGGTACAGTACAATTTTTAATTTTTATCATAATGTGATTTTTGATTGTTACTGTAATTACTGTAATTGTACTGTAACTGTAAAACCTGCATTTAAAGTTTTTTGTTTTTTTTGGGAACAGAAGTTGTATTGGAGGGAGAGATTGCCCCCAGGGACCCTCAAATCCGGCCTCCAGCAGCCTGTGCCAAGGTACAGAAAATAATATTTTTTTTATCATAATTTGATTTTTAATTGTTACTGTAATTACTGCAATTGTAATTGTAAAACCTACATTTAATGTTTTTGTCATTTTTGGGAACAGACGTCGGTGTTGGAGCGAGAGATTGCCACCAGGACCCACAAAACCCAACCTACTGCATCGAGTGGTGAGGTACGGTACATTCTTATTTTTTAATTCCCTTGTTTCTCATATTGTGATTGCTCATTGTTATTTGTCTAATCAAATATACATTAATTGTATTTTTTCTCACTGTTTTACAGGTGTCTAAGGCCAAGGAGGGTGAGGCCAAGCTAAAGCGGAAGAGCATCCCACTGGATGTGAAGTTGCAGGTGCTGGACCGCTTGGATAAAGGGGAGCGCCAAGTGGACATTGGAGCGGACCTTAAACTGGCAACCTCCACCATCCGCACCATCCTTAAGAATAAGGAGAAGATAAAATCGTCAGCCACTACCAGCACTTCATCTTCCACCAAAAAGATAACGCGAACCAGATGCTACGCCTTGGAGGAGACGAAGAGGCTGTCCATCTGAATTGACGATGAGGTGGAATGCAACATGCCCCTGAGCCAGGATAAAATTATGGAAAAGGCCAGGAGTTTTACAGCCATATGAAGGCCCAAATACCAAATGAGACTGAGAGCTTTGCAGCCAGTAAGGGTTGGTTCGACCGCTTCAGGAAGAGGAACAGGATCACCTGTGACATATTTAAGTAGTGGTTCTCTGAGCATTTCTGCCCATCAGTGAAGCTCTACTGTAGGGGCAAAGGCCTTGAGACAAAATCTCTCCTCTTGATGGATAATGCTCCTAGCCACCCTACCAACTTGGCTGAGCTGGACAGCTGCATCCCAGTAGAAGTGGTGTTCCTGCCGCCCAAAACTACTTTGTTGATTCAGAAGATGGACCAGGGGGTGATAGCCACCTTCAAGGCCTACTATCTCCCCCGAACATTCCACCAGCTCATCTGCCAGACAGACAGCCAGGACAAGCAATCAATGTTGAATTTCTGGAAGAAATACAACACCATGCAGGCGGTAACCAACATCGATCTGTCCTGGAAGGAAGAAAATCAAATCTCTACTGGTGTTGTGTTAAACTGCCACGTTTAGTGCTGTTTCACTTGACACTCAGAGCGTTTGGAACCTTAAGCATTAAGTGGGGTATTCCTGTATAAAATATGTCTATCAATTTCCTTAGAAAGAGGCAAAGCAATCATGTCATGTCATGTCATAGGACTGTAATTCTTTTATATAAAATATCTAATCTCTATTGATATAGCTGCATAGAAAGTCTAATAAAAAATGAACAATTACTTTATAGCAATACAGAACATTGCAATGTATCTGTAAATCTTCAACATAGTCTATATTTCATATACAAAGCTGGGTCAGGTTAGTCTTAATAAGAAACAGCAGCTCTTAGATATTGGAAAGTGTACATTATTTGTAAAGTATTTCTGACCCCGATAGCAAAAAAGGGTCAATTGATGTCTTAAGAATCCCCATGACTCCTATTCTATTCTACAGCAAGATACAAAGGCAAATCAAGAGCAGGTTGAAGATTGAACAAAGGTGACAACCCTAGAGCAAGTGTGATTTAACAGGTATTTCCCTCCAGGAAAGGCTGGAACTTCAATTGAGTCAAGAATATAAAATTTGGCATTTTACGCATTATTTGGATCAGAGGTGGGAAAGGCGACAGACTAAAATAAACATTGGCGGTTCACAGATTCATAAGTAAACTGGTGGAACTGCTCCTTGTAATTATCCCAGCATGTAACTTACTTTCTTGGCATAACAGCCCTTGTCCTTTTTTTCCTAACACAGCAAGGAATTAATTTGTTAATTGCGAACACGTCCTTATTATTGAAGAGGTCATTGTCAAGATGTAAGCTGGATGTTGTACATTTTGTAGGGGTGAATCCCTGCTGTAATACTCATATTTTTTATTTTTTTTTACATTTAACAAAAATTGGATGTCTTAATTTATATGTACACTTTCAACAATATAATACTGATTGTGATACCACTGGCCTAATTTATAACTGCTCAGTGAGGTAAACGTTTTACATTTTAAAAGGACAACGACTTCACATATTTCTATACCATGCATTTAAAGGAGCACTGCTCCTTCAAATGCATGATATAGAAATATGTGAAGTCATTGTCCTTGCTTGTGCAATATGCTTTTGTTTGTTTATTTTAAAATCATAATGGAAAAAGCAATTATGGATGTTTATTATGGATACATTATAATTTTAGTGCTCCAGCAGATATATAACACTGATCAGAAAAAAAAAATGAAAGGGCCCATTAATTCAGCACAATTTGGATCACATCATGGTAAAGATGTCTTAAAAGCATGTTGAAATAATTTTTGATTTTTTTAAATATGTGCATTTTACACTTAGAAGTCAAATAAATGAAATGTGTCACTGACTGCCCCTAGCCATACCCACAGCTACAGCTCTGTGTAATGAGCAAACAAATTAAAATGGTTAACCCTTACCAAATCCATCTTTGCAGAGCATGGAATGCTAACATCACCTAAACAGGTCACTTATGGGTTAACATTTCAGTACATTCCTGAGGGCAGGGAAAACTGCTTTCAATTAATGTCTTTGCCTGGTGACTTGGCTGTATGTGCAACAGGCAGTAGACAGGAAAAAATTGTTATGTAAACACACTTAAAACGTATAAAAAAACAAAGTGAAACCAAATGAAAAGTCCATAAAGATATAATACTATTGGTGATGGCAAACTAGACACATATCATATTTGCAATCCATATTCCACACCAATTGCATAATATCTATCCTCTCTTTATCTATAAACTAGCGACTTGCCCGTCAAAAAATGACGGCAATGTTATTGTAAGTGAGCTAATGTTGTTTTGTGTGTAATAGTAAACATGTAATCAATTAATAAATGAATATACTTTACCTCTTTTGAAGCATTGTGATGAAGAGCTGTGAACCTTGTTTGATGTTGGTGCAGCATTAGTGTTGTGGAGCTGCTCTATAAGCGTGGTGAATGTGTGCAGTGTAATACTGTGCGTGCGCGAGGCTAAACCGTTAGCGTAGTGGTGTACTTCCGCATTTGCGTAAAATGGCGGTTTCTATATGTTGTCCGTCTTAGCGGATTTTCCGTTGGTGCCTCGTAGTGGTTTTCGATTTCCGCGTGGTGTTTTGCGAGTGTGTTGTGGTGTTTTACGTGTGGAGAGTGCTGTAGCCTCGTTTTCGTTTTGTCCGTCGGCCATTTTTTTTCTCGCTTAGCGATTTTCTTTGTGTGTAAAGTGTTTTATTTGTATTTAAATGAAGGTGTAACTTGTTTTTTGGAGGTGCTGGATAGTTCCTCTTGCTGTAGGTAAGCTTTTTATGTGTGTGTTGTGTGTATTTATTGTGTTGTAAATGTTTGTATGTCGGCGTGTTGCGTCCGATGTTTGCGAGGTCGTAATGTGTCGTAACGTGTCTCGTATGGTGTTTGCGTGTGTAGCCTCGTTTTCGTTTTGTTCGGCGGCCATTGTTTCTCTCGCTTAGCAAATATTTTCGTGTGTAAACTCTTTTATTTTGAGTGAAATGAAGGTGTAAGTTGCATTTTTGAGGTCCCGGATGCTACCTCTTGCTGTAGGTAAGTTTTGTATGTATGGGGTGTGTGTAAGTATTGTGTTTTTAATTTTGTAATATTCGCGAGTAGCGTCCAAGTGTAGCGAGGCCGTAATGTGTGTGAACGTGTGTCGTATGTTGTTTGCGAGTGTCGTAATGTGTGTGTAGTGCTCTTTGGGTTGCGACTTGAACTTTGCGAGGGTCGCAGTTGCTGGCATGGAGCACCTTCGGCGCTCCATGCCAGCAACTGAGACCCTCGCCCAGTGCCCTCGTTTTGCGAGGCGGCCCTCGCGCCCTCGCTGCGCGAGTCGCGGCCCTCGCTGCGCGAGTCGCGGCCCTCGCTTTGCGAGGGCCGCGGGCTCGCTACGCGAGCCCGCAGCGTTAGCAACAACTCGTACGCTCACAACTATATATGTGATGGATTTCTAATTAACGTCATTGCTCCAGTAATTTTATAATTTTGCCTTCAATAAAATACAAAGATTTGAAGCACTGTGGGGCCTTTTTAAGGACTCACTGGCCACATGTGATGCCCTTCAAGTGAAATAGGTTACCCATCACTGTTCTTGTAAAAGCGAATAACTTTTGGATAATTATGTCTCTAGCAATCATTAATTGATGAGCAGATTTACTCTATGCATGCTATCAATTTAAACCCTTCTGTTCAATATTATTCTAACAAATACACAGACAAACTACAAATTGCTATATAATGGAATCATTTTTAAAGTTTTATTTTCCAAGGTTTGCTTCTTTACAAACCAAGTCAAGGTGTTGGCATCTCTACACCACTTTGAGAAAAGCACTAAATATCACTATAATTCCTGATTTACAGAAAAAATGAAACCAATTTGTCAAACTGAATGACTGTGGTGCAGTGGATTGCCAGGGTTGTAAATTTCATTTTTCTAAACTTCATATCACTAATTCTTATTTTAGAATAAAACTATTTTTATGTTTAAAACATGCTCTTCTAAATTCATGATATGCAGTTTAGAGATTTCCATGCCTGTTTGATACAGTTCACCATTATTACACATATTGCAGTAAAGTGATTGCATCTATTTTGAATAAAGATGCTGCAAATGACTGCCATGATAAGAATGAATCACATTCAGGTTTGAAATTGTGGCAATCATTTATTACCTTTTTTTATGAAATTTTGCAAAGGTCACATATATAGATTTACAAGTATACACGTATAGATTTAATGGCATATAGGAAACCAAAAACTCTATATAGTCTGCCCATTAATTATGACTAAAATGTTTGACTCAATATATCCTATATACTGTATGTTTGACTTTCTTTACCTGTTATTTGTTCCTACCACATCAGCTAGAAAGCTAGCCAATCTGTCTGCCATGAAATATACACTTATATGGACCGGGATTTACATATCTTGCAACCCTATGCACATACTCCTTAGCAGCCCCTGGGTGCATGTGCTTATGTGCACCTCAGTTCCCCAGCCACCATGTTGGTCCACCAGAAAGAAGAGAAACACATACAGAAGTATGCCGTTTGCCTTAAGATAGGAAAAGACACAGAGACAGAGAGAGAACAGCTTGGAGCTGATCTGCGATCTCTAGCAAAGTGAAACATGAAGTTCTGAAGGCCAGTGAATGTAAACAAACTATTGGTTTGTTTTTGTTTTATTTTTACTTCACATAGGTGTAGCTGGATGAGAGCCAGATAGTGAGGCTATAGTCTGTGATGGAAGTTAGACCTTTTATTTTCTTTGGTTTGTTTGTTTTTTATATTTTTGTAACGCTGGCTAAAGTTTTAGTAAAACTTTAAATAGTATCATAGCCTTCTGTATTTGTGTTGTTTCGTCAAGTGCTGGAAAAACAGGCACAAACCCAAAGGGACACTAGCAACTTCTCACAATAGATAGATACAGTGGATATAAAAAGTCTACACACCCTGTTAAAAGGTGGAGGGAAGAAAAAAAAAAAGAACAATAATGGTCTGCACACCCTCTTATAACTGGGGATGTAGCTGTGTTCAGAATTAAGCAATCACATTCCAAATCGTGTTCATAATCGCATCCCACAGCAAAAGCCATGGTCCACAGAGAGCTTCCAAAGCTTTAGAGGGATCTCATTGTTTAAAGGTATCAGTCAGGAGAAGGGTACAAAAGAATTTCCAAAAGCATTAGATATACCAAGGAACACAGTGAAGACAGTCATCATCAAGTGGAGATAATATGGCATAACAGTGACATTACCAAGAACTGGAGCTCCCTCCAAAATTGATGAAAAAGACAAGAAGAAAACTGGTCTGGGAGGCTACCAAGAGGCCTACAGCAACATTAAAGGAGCTGCAGGAATATCTGGCAAGTACTGGCTGTGTGGTACATGTGACAACAATCTCCTTTATTCTTCATATGTCTGGGCTATGGGGTAGAGGGACAAGATGAAAGCCTTTTCTTACGAAGAAAAACATCCAAGCCAGGCTACATTTTGCAAAAACACATCTGAAGTCTCCCAAAAGCTTGTGGGAAAAGGTGTTATGGTCTGATGAAACCAAGGTTAAACTTTTTGGCCATAATTCCAAAAGATATGTTTGGCGCAAAAACAGCACTGCACATCACCAAAAGAACACCATACCCACAGTGAAGCATGGTGGTGGCCGCATCATGCTTTGGGGCTGTTTTTCTTCAGCTGGAACTGGGGCCATAGTTAAGATAGAGGGAATTATGAACAGTTCCAAATACCAGTCAATATTGGCACAAAACCTTCAGGCTTCTGCTAGAAAGCTGAACATGAAGAAGAACTTCATCTTTCAGCATGACAACGACCCAAAGCATACATCCAAATCAACAAAGGAATGGCTTCACCAGAAGAAGATTAAGGTTTTGGAATGGCCCAGCCAGAGCCCAGACCTGAATCCAATTGCAAATCTGTGGGGTGATCTGAAGAGAGCTGTGCACAGGAGATGCCCTCGCAATCTGACAGATTTGGAGTGTTTTTGCAAAGAAGAGTGGGCAAATCTTGCCAAGTAAAAATGTGCCATGCTGATAGACTCATACCCAAAAAGACTGAGTGCTTTAATAAAATCAAAAGGTGCTTCAACAAAGTATTAGTTTAAGGGTGTGCATACTTATGCAACCATATGTTTTTATTTTTATATTTTTTCTTCCCTCTACCTAAAATATTTTAGTTTGTTTTTCAATTGAGTTGTACAGTTTATAGGTCACATTAAAGGTGGAAAAAGTTCTGAAATGATTTATCTTTGTCTCATTTTTTACAGCACAGAAACCTGACATTTTAACAGGGGTGTGTAGACTTTTTATATCCACTGTAGATAGATAGATAGATAGATAGATAGATAGATAGATAGATAGATAGATAGATTGATAATGTTTTTCAGTCGTGACCCTATGGACTGCATCAAACCAGGCATATCTTGTGGATGGTTGTGCTCATCCTTAAGGTTTCCATGGAAAAGATACTGGAGTGGGTTGCCAGTTCCTTCTCCAGTGGGCCATGATTTGTCTGACCTCTCTGCTATGGCCAACCCATTTTGGGTGACCCTACAAGGCATAGCTCATATCTTCATTGACGTACACAAACCCCTCACCACAACAAGGTAGCAATCCAGAAAGGGAGATCGATTTTGAGGTGACAAAGTCATCTTAATCTTCATTCTAATTTTCTGAGCTTTTCTAGATTATGTTGTCCCTTCAAAATTGCTGCCTTAGATCTGAACTGTTGGCTAGCCAAAAAGATATCCCTTACTATACAGAAGAGATCAAAGGACACCTGTAGTGCTTTTACAAGTAAAGCCATTATGTTTGCTTGTTGGCAATAGACACACAGTGCAGTTTAAAATAAATAAAAGTTGTTATATTTCCCCATGGATTACATTGTGTGTTTTCTCCTCTCCATGGGGCGTGATCAGCTCTGACTAGGGGTTGGATCATCATATGAACTTGTATTTATTATAAACTGTATATTGTTTTCAAAAGTCCATGCCCAACAAACAAACACATGAGCTGTACTTGTAAATTCACTGCGGTGGTTGCTTATAAACTTTTTTTAAATCAACAGATACAAACTGCAGATGTGATGTTTTAGGAATTAACATCTAAATACAATTCTGAGTGATGATATAAATTGTAGCTTCAGTTTATAGGCCTGTCCCATGTGAACATAAGATTGAGTACAGCTGGTTGGATTACAAGAGAGAATGAATAATCTCATAGCAGACATCTGCATTTAGCCTCTCAAACTGTTTACTTATAGAGTGTCATCTTAATAAAATCAAAGATGAAAGGCAAAGCCTTAGTGTCTCTGCACATATCCCATGGGCCACCCAGTCTCTGTAATTAACATAGAAATCATATTTTCTTCTGGAATCATATGGCTAAATAATGACATTAGGATGCACCAAAGCTGAGTTGATTGAAGTGAACTTATCAGCAGTGTCTGACAATGGTGAAAAGAGATTAAGCGAAGTGTGTCTGCTTAATTCTTGGCTGAGGGCTGACCTTTTACTTGCTTGGCTGAGACCTACCTCGCAAAGCTAGCCGTAAGGAACGAGAGTGACAAATCAATCTCGAACTGTAATGCGTAAAAGGTCACAGGTGATATGAATGTAAATCCTTTAATCTCCTGACACTATTCTGAACCACTCATTGAAATCCATCTTAAACAAAGGCTATGTCATGGATGGCCAATACAGATCCCAAACTCCCTGTAACATCATTTTGGATTAAATAAAGAACTTTTTAGGTTGTAAAACATTCAAGTGAACCACATCATTAAATTAGACCTATGCTCTTGTAGAGATGCTTACTCTTTAGAATACATTTTAGATATATCCAGTTAAAAAACACCAATCTACTTTTTGTATACTACACACAATTTTTAAAGTACATTTTGGTGTCAACATGACCTCAATTTAACAATAAAAGTTACTTACATATTTTTTCTTTGGTTGACAGAGCTGACACGATTATGTGAAACAAATGGTCATATTTCAGTATGGCAAGATAGAAAATGCAAAGACATCTTCTTTCTTGTCTGGATCACTGCATACAAGGTGCTAGGAAGCATTTCATTGATTTATTGCATATTCTGAGCTTCTATGGCATTTACCTATGCAGAGCTGGATCCTGATTTGTTGGTAGGAATGAACTCTAACAGGGTTGCCGGGAAGGTAATGAAGCACCAAGGCATTGGAATACAAAATGTGACTCAAACTACAGTGGTATTATTATAGACAGACAATTTATCATTGTGCGTTTGTACTGTAAAAATAATATTTGAGGTAGCATTTAACATTAAGATAATTTAGAAAATTAAAACATTGAGGATTTATCACGAAATAACATTTATACTAATATCTAATGAGTTGATGGTGTTTTTACAATTATATAGTATGTTAGTTTAATCAAAACAAGTTTAAATCACTATGTACATTTTATTTTATCAGCAATGATTCAGCCTGTATATTACATAGCAGGAAAAAAGCAGTGATTTATATTTATGCTGTAATGTTGGCTGCTATGACTGTGAAGATCAGCTTGGAGAAGCATGGCAGTCTGTACCACTGCTTATACAGTCACTTGTCAGAAACATTAGCTACAATGGAAATACTGTTTACTGAGAAGATCTGTTGGAAAAACAGGTATTTTGGCCTGCTTGAGACATAGAAGTGTACTCAAAATTTTTACCCACCATAACATATTTAGGGCCCCATTCCAATCTTTTGCACTTGCAGTTATAGTGCAAATTGCACCATCACTTAATTACGTACTGATCTCACTAACTCTAATATTAAGCACAGCATGAAACCACCAATGAACAAGCAGATCTGTCAAGGTACGGTGCCCTGCCCGATTTATCAATTAATCATCATGCATAAGTCCTTTTTTCCTCCCTAAACTTATGTGTACTTCAGACCATCCATATAGGCAGAAAAATACCTCACGCAATGATTCAAGCATCAAAACTGACACACAAATGCCATAACTTCTCAACTGAGTGGGATATAAGACTTGATTTCTTATTTATGACATAATTGAGGAGTTAATAAAGTATACCCTAAAACTACACCTACTTGTAGGATCTCAAGGGTCCCCCAGTACCAAACCCCCTATGAGGCCAAGGATCCCCAGAATTCACCCATTTGCATTACAGTAAAGTGGGAAGCCCTAGGAATACCCCCCCCCCCCCGCCCCTCATGCTGAAGAGAACCTTGCGGATTCCCTCCTACCACTGCTGAAAAGAACCTATGGGGATTTTCTCCCCCACTCACCCTATCCCCCTGAAAAAGTATAACTATGGGGGTCCATTGAGTCCCCCATGACACCTAACTTGGTTATAATAATAAACCCCTTAAATTACCAAAAATAATAATAAAAAAAACTAAATTACATCAAAGAATAGAGCCCTCTAAATTGCTAAAAATAAGACATTACAAGAAAATAAAAAAATAACTGCTGAAAATAAAAAACACATTAAAATAAAAAAATACATTACATCAAATAACAACCTATGCATTAAACAAAATAAAAAGATAAATTAACCCTGTAAAAAAATATACATATACGTACCAGCCCTAATGCCCACCCAGCGAAGATCCATGATGACCTGGTCCTTACTGTTCTTACTTTGATCAATCATGCTATCTGTGCTGACTGTAGCATCGCGTCCTCTTCTTTCTTGATTGAAGCCAAGCATATCCTGATCTTCTGGGTCTTGGAAATAGTCTCTGCCTGAAAATCCCATTGCTTTAAAAAAAGTACTGAAATCTCCCTGCCGCATGTCTTTTGCCACTTAAATAGTGTCACTTATATTTCAATTAATTTTTTTTTTCAGATGTCACCCTGCTCTTTTAGTGTGGGAATTTTAATTGAACCAATCAGAATCCTCAAATTGATAAGGTCTGTCAATCTGAGTATTCAGAATGGTTAAAATAAAAGTTATGGTGGAGCTTTTTTTGCAAGGCTATGTATTCTATTTGAATGGGGCCCTTGATGTCTGGTAATAAACAGGAGCTAGCAGCCTTATTAAATTGCGATTTGGCCAATTGAAAAGGGCTCTATATAAGCACAGAGCATTTGTTTTTTACAGAAGTTTTTAGTTAGAGAACATCTATCCAAAAGCAAGGTCTTCACTAACTAAAAACTTCTATAAAAAAATATATGCTCTGTGCTTATATAGAGCCCTATTCAATTGGCCGAATCACAATTTAATAAGGCTGTAGGTGTTTTAATTAGCATTAAACATAAAGGTTCAAACTGAACTACAACTGGTATTCACTCACTGTAAAGTCAATGGAGTAGGAGGCTTTGTCTAGCAGACAGCCGTTACATTTTCAGACATTTATATCACAATGAGCTCTATTGTCTGAAGACCTGCTATATTATAGTGATTTCCCTTGGCAAGCAGTCTATCAATGTATCCTCTTAACAAATATTATTGTTCTAAAACCCCTTTAGACCTGTGTCTCTGTCAACTCCTTCCTTCCCCTTAATCTCTAAGCACGGTGGAGACAATGAGCTCAATATTGTTGTTGGAAATCATTTAATAAACATTTAATTCATGATCAATACATAATTAAAACAACTCCTATAGCTAAAGCATTACATTGTACCTTAAATAGTTGCCACACCTTAGATATGGTGAAATGGAAGGAAAGTTCGGACCTGACTGGCCTCCAATGTCAATCAATACTTAGCCTGTATGTTTGCGGACTTGAAACTTGCTGGAGTTACAGAGCGATTAAATTAGAAAAGCCCGCAAGGACATGGCCGGAATTCAAATCCGTAAACCATGCTTCGGCACGTATCAAATTATTCAAAACCATAGTTAAAGGTTTATACAGAGCCAATAGTAAAAGAGATCATTATCATTATGTCACTAACAACCACATTCAATTAGAGCCCTGTAAGTGCAACATGAAGCTTGCGATGGCTGCAGGCTTGAAATTTGGCAGAGTTACTGTGCTATTAAATTAGAGTGGGCTGTGAGTTATAAGCTTGAGACGCAAACCCGTAAACCAGTTGTCGGACGTCGGATTTATTGATGATCAATTAAGCAAATGCCTAGATACATATTTAGATGGAGCCAATTGAAACATAGATCGTCATCATTATGTCAGTGAAAAATGGAGGTTGGATTTCAAAGTCCTATGGGCTTCATTTAAGAGTTACGATCGGACCCACATTCCAGTCATAATGCAGTATTAATAAACCCGCAAATATGATATTCTATTACTTTCAAGTTCCATCATATGTATTAATGCACTGATTGCTGGGATCAATATAACACAAAAAATATACACAAAATTAAGTATTTTATTGGGCCGATTTGCGGGCTTGAGAATGTTGCATTATTATTTCTAAGACCTAACATCACTTTCACTTTTAAAATAAGTACAGTAGTGTGATTTTATTTACAGTTGAAGTGCTACATATTGGACTCTAACCCCCTTGCGAGTCCTCCCCAGCACTTGTTGGGCTTTGGGCTCCATTTGCGCGTTACGGGCTTGCTCACGAGTGACAGCCCGTAGGGATTTTCCGCATGTAACCCACAGATCATTTGCGGGTAGCTAAAAGAGGCCAATTTAATAGCTGTAACTTTTGCGGGCTCCTTTACGGGCTTCTGGAACTGTGATTTGGCGTATTAATAGGGCTCTTAGTTTTCAGATAAAAAGCTATGCTGTGGGAGAATGTGATTACAATAACTGTGCATTAAGTTACTTTTTAGTTATTAGGACCAAGAATACCTGCACATAAAACATACTATTCTAAGAAATGGAAGTTATCTCTTAAAAAGTGACTGACACCTCAAAATGACATATAGAAAATATCGCCTCTCCAACAGAGCATTTTGGTTGAGTGTTCCCTCCACACCCTGCACATTCTCCTTTACAGTGAGTCAATTATAAGCTATTATTGAAAAAAAAAAACATACTTGGATATGATCTGCGAATGGCCAACATAACATTCTCACTGTTAATGAGAACTGGCACAAACCTTTCTTCTTGCGACTTCTTTGTGGGTCTCCTATAAAATGCTTTTTTTCTTTTAACAGCATTTGTTTCTGATTTTGTATACATATTCCTTTATTTTCTTAGAAGCGTTTGCTGCTTTTACATTAACCCTTACATGTCTGGAGGGCAGGGTGTCAGCTGATTAATAAACTAGGCATTTTTACATAACTCTTGTGTGTCTTGAGGGCAGCATATCAACGGATTAATAAACTATGTGGAACACTTATAATTCTCCTGACCTCCAGTCACCCCCCGGTAACCAGCTCATCAAACATTAGCTCCACAAGAAGATAAGGTCACCCCTTCTGTTAGTCTTTGCTCAATTCTGTTCTTATGCTTGCTGAGGGCACCAAAACCCCAGGGGTGGAAATATTCCCTGTCCTTCACTGCTGCTTATCTGTTATGTTATATTTCCAAACCATCAGGCAGCGAAACTGCAGACAGATCACTGCCAGCAATAACAGCGCATAAAATGGCTTATTGATTTTAGATCACAGCTTTCATCATCCTAAGACATTCTGTTTTTCCGGCTTTGATTCTTATCTCCCCAGAATCTCTCCTGTCGACTTTAACCCTTCAACTGCTAGTACAAAATCATATCAGAGATGTGAGCTCTTTGGCAGAGAATTATCTGGCATTGAATATTACATGGTTGTATCAATAATAAATCATCAAAATGTAACTCATTTAAACATCTACAGATAAAAATAGAATTTGGAACAATTTTCAATAATTCTTAGAATATTACTCTAGAACTAATATATTTTCAAGGAGCACAATTAATCATGGTATTATGGTAATATGTGTATTTGTGTATGTCCTTTTTTATTATTTTAAAGAGTGATTCAGTTTATGTTGTTTTTGGCCTTCTTTAAGTACATGTAAGCACTTAAATACATTAAATTAAATAAATGTTTCTATATATGTGTGTGTTTTTATTTGTAATTTGTATTGTTTAATTGTCTACACAGGGAAAGAGAATTTGGGATATATTTCAATAATTCTTAGAATAAAACTCTGGAACCCACCCAGATCCCAATGCAACAGAGCACTGTATTAATATTTATGTTTGTGGCTGTCCATTCATTTCTTATTTTAAAAATACATTTTATGGCTTAATAAAAGTTAAGCTTTATTTATCTTTCAGCTTCTTTTTTAACATAAACACAGACACAAACCAAAAATAAGTAATTATTGGTGTTTTTTACTGTCTTTGTGTGCCTACATCCTTATTGCAACCTCACTTCCATTTCATTTTCACATATTCTTCTTAGTTAAATATGTGCTTTGTAGTGGGAAAAAGGGTGTGAAACCCATCTACGTTTGCAAACTCTGTTTCTTATTTCACTGTCAGACTTGAGTTACTTGATGGTGAAGAATATTCTGCAGCTCAAAGCAATTCTGTTCTGTCATACAGCTCCACATTAATTCTAACGTGGGGAAGAAGCAGACATTTGTGATGAGAGACAAAGTGGTGCCGTCAGTAAATGCACTAAGAACAGTGACGCTGGGTCTAAAGCAAAAATAGTTTTCCCACATTACAGCCTTCTGACTGATGCACTGAAAATATCTACATACATTTCCGTATGTGCTGCCAAGACTATGTAGGAAGCCTGGCTACATCTTGAATATATAGCTATTTAAAGGGACACGGAACACAGCAGTTGTTTTCAAGCACATAAAAGAGAATGTTTGAAATATTACAAAACCTGAAATTGAAAACAGAAATTGAAGCGAGCATATTATAGGTTTTAGTTCTCATTGGCTGGCAGAGGGCAAGCCCCCATGTGCAGTTCCAGCCTTTCCCTCACACTGGAAGGGGAGGGTCTGAGATCCAAGATGGCGGCTGATCCTGGAGGAGGGAGAGGAATAACCAAAAGGTCCCACCTCTCCGACTAAAGGAAAATATTATTTTAGAAATGGAGTGCAAAATCTACAGCAATGGAAATCAGAAAGATGTGTGCAATGATGAAATGGAGGCCTCAATAAGCCAGGTCCAGAGAGAGAAAAAAAAGTCTGAACCTGCTAAAAAAAGTAAAGTAATGGATAACAAAAAGGAAACCAAGAGTAAGATATACAGAGAGCATGAAAAGGGAAGACTGGGTGTCTAAGGTGTTATCATTACTGGGAACACTCCAGGTACTGCAGAGGAACAAACAGACCTGAGGAGAGTCTCACATCCTGGGCCTGTGCAGAAACAAAACCTAAAAAACAGCAAACATCCTGAAACAGCAGCCAGTTCTGGTGCACATGTGGAGGGGAGAGAAAATCAGAACTTCCCTGTAGGTCAGTGTCTGCTTGAATCCTTGCAAGCTGTCACAATAAGCGTGACCTCACCTCCAGCTGGGAGTCAGGCCCTACAAGCAATGCAGGTGCATGAAGGGGAATGGAGCAGTCTGAATGCAGCTGGTGATCCTGAAAGTGTGGAGCAAAAGCAGGTGGAAATGGCTTGCAGAGTTTGCTGAAGCTGTAGAAGCCTTTGAAGCAGAAAATGTTCCTGATATTGAAGATACACCCCCCCCCCCCCCCCGCCCAAACCTGAACCTTTAGGTGGATGAGATCAACTATCCAAGCCCCATGAAGATCTTGGTACAAAGGTACAGCTTTTAATACTTTGCTGATACTAGGCAAATGTTGCAAGATTCCATTACTGTGGGCAGGAGGACATACCAGACAGAGCTGTTGTTGGAAAAGCCTTGCTGAAAATGTCGGTCCTTTTCCTCTTCACCATCGCAAAATCTGACAGCTGCAGTTCCACCGCTGGCCGACAGATGGCGCTGCCGATTTTAGCATAGAAGGTGCATCGACAAAAGGCCTTGAGCTATGAGAGGCGCGCCCGAGGCCCTGTGGGGCCGAGTGCTGAACATAGCGATGGCCTAGCTGTCGATTCAGTGCCGTCGAGTTGTGCCACATCGGAGGGGAGAATGGTTCTTTGCCTTCCCTGGAACTTCACAGCGTTTTAAAACTCACAGCGCCCTCGGGCGCATGGCACCTGTAACTGCAGCTGTCAGTGCTGCAGAAGAAATGTGCAGGCAAAGAGGGATAGATCCAAAAGTGTCTCTTGGTTTCCAGTCCCATGAGGTGTATATATTGTTACATTCTCCTAACAGCAGGAATTATGAAATAAGTTTTAAAGCCCAGAAGGACTGGAGAAATTCTGGTATCGATATCAGGAACCCAAAAATAACCCAGAATGTGGAAAAGTCAGAGCCATTCAGGAATCGCCCCAGAATTGTTGAAGTCTTTATAACTTTTGACATAGAAACTGTGACTCAGGATGTGCTGTAAAGAGTGGCCCAGAGTGATGTATAGATTCAGAAGGGTTTTGAAATGGAGGCTACAAATTCAAAGTAAATTTGTGGTACAGAAATAATGTGGCTTTTCACATCCCAAACTTTGTGTATATTGGGAGAGATTGTGGGACCTGAGTTCTGCATGTGTCTTCTGTTAGATGCACATATTGGTGATATTATTTATAGGTTTATTAACATTTAAATCCTCAATCTAGAGCTGAAAGAAATGCTTTAATTTCTTTGGTAAGCCTATATCTTCACACTGCAAGAATTGCAGTATTTGGAGGTGACTTCAGCTGTGTTTCTTATGTTCAAGACAGAGGTAGACAATGGGTTCATATTCAGTATGGTTCACATTTCTTAAATACTATGTGCACTGACGCTGATTTAGTGGATGTGTTTAAATCCCCAAATCTTGATATTCCTGGTTACCCCTTTATAAAAGGTGATGCTAAAAGTCAAATAGACAAAATCTATGTGAAAAAAACAAACTTAATTTTGTGATGTTTTAGTGAGACCTGTAGAGGTTTCAGACTATGCTTTTGTAGGTGTCACCCTAAAAATTGAAGAGCCTGTCTTATTTGGAGCAGGATAATGGAAATTTAATTTTAATACTCTCAAATGTGATAGAATGGTCTCTATGTTTAAAAGTCTTATATAACCAAAATTAACCACAATGGAAATGTATGATAATGCTGGTATATGGTGGGAAGAGACAAAACAAGAAATTAAGGATTTATTTGAGAGAGGCAGGTATATCTCACAGTGATAAATATAAAACCTATCTGTCATATAGTGACCAGCTTTGCTAGGCGCTCTCAGCACTTCAGAGAGGTCAGGAGGTAAAGTTAGATTATATAAACCAATTTAAAAGGAGAATGAGAGACCATATCTCTTCTCTAATTTATGAGAGTGAATGTGGGGTATTTAACATTTTCAGTGATGTCCCCTTAGTCCCCATTACATATTTTTTCTATTGATCCTTTACTGCGGATGATTGAGACCAATAAAAATACCCAGCAGGCTCCAATGATCCATATACATTTTATTGTTTATGCTGATGATTTATTAGCTTTTATGAAATCCAGAAATTCATATAATAATCTGCTTTTGGAGTATGGCAAATATTCAGAGATCTCAAATTCCCAAATGAATTATCGTAACACTGTTGCTTTTTGGATTGACCAGAAACAAAGTTTGTTATTCCTCCAGGTATAGAAACCAAAAGTGAAAATGTTAAATTAAATCTAATAACTCAGACTCAGGAGAGCAGAATTGGAAAGAAAAACTTAATATATGTAAAACAAAGGTCATGAGATGGAAGCAATGGAAACTGTTAGGATTGTTAAATCCTTTTTCTGCCCATCTTTTTTACCTAAGCTTTGTGTTTCCACCACCTGAGAAAGCTGTGATAAGCCTAAGTAATATTTTCTTTCATATGTAGGGAGACAGGTTCAATAGAAATGTTACATGTTGCCCAAAATATAAAGGAGGCCTAAATATGATAATGTTTTTAGCACATGCAAAGTGGAATGTTTCCTTTAAAGGCTGGTTACCAATATTTGAGCCATGGTTTTACGGCGGAGGAATTAAAAGCATCACTCAAAAAATAGTATATTTACCATTATATGTGATTTGAGCAGTTAAAATTGTCAGGAAATTTAAAATCACAAAAAGGGAAATTGAACAGGTATCAAGGAAACACATTTATAAATTAGTATTGGATACAACATCTGACAAATTGGACCTGAAGTACTGTCCTGAGTCTAGCTATAGTATAGTCTTACAGCAGCTAAACGACTCCAGATTACCCTCAAAGACCAAGGATATATCGTGGTCATTGTTCCATGGAAAAATGTATGTCATACAGAACCTGAAATATAGAAACATTGATCAGGAGTTGTCCGGGATACACAAGTAATGCTATAGAGACAATGGAGCATCTAAAATTAAGTTGTCCAAAATATGTAGCTGTCTGGAATAAGATGGCACATCTTTTAAAAGTTTCAGTTTTAAAAAATCAAAGATCTCAAATAGCTTATATGCTTCCAGAAAATTCAAATGCTATTCATCGAAGAACTCTGTGGTTAGCAAATATAATATGTGTTTACCATTCATGGCACGCAAGATATGCAGTATCTATTGAGAGACATATAATGCCTGTAAATATAATAACTGATAATATTATAGAGGATATAAAAAGTATTAACAAGGCAGAATCTAAGCTAATGGTGAGGAAGAAATGTAAGTCTCCCTAGCAAGGTTTATTTTTGTAAATAAGAATTTGTATGATTGTATAATGTGTAAATAATTGTGAATAGAGTTTTATTTTTAAATACATTTTAAAGATTTCCAAGAGCAGTTACATTTCTCAGTAAGCTTTTGTGCTCAGAAACCTTTATTTGAACTTGTCACAGTGTGTTTTCTTATCAAACAACCTCTTTCTTTAAAGGACCACTGAACTCATATACTTAAGATTAAAAAAACTTATGAAATTAACTAAAATGTTATCAGAATGTAGAAAAATAGTACAGCATGTAATTGTTTTACTTTTTATAAGCAATTATGCTTTTATAAAATTTACCATTTTAGTTCTGCTGATTAACATCCTAAGGGATCTGCCAAATACCAATGTTGCAGCTAAAACTTTTGGCATGAGTAATGGAAAGTACATTAGTTTACAAGGAAACACCCTCCTGAAAAAGTGACAGACATGATCAGGTTAAAATCTGGATTCATTTATTTGATTTCCAAATAGATTTGACCCATTATTAAGTTCAGCAGTTTAAAAAAAAACATAGTAAAAATGATCACCGTGGTGCTTTAATTTAGAGTCTTAGTATGAGTCAGATCTTGGCTGCTAGCTCTAGGCATTCTTTTTATTACTTTGTCTTGGTATATATTTAATGAAAAGTTAATGAACACTGTATAATTACACATGAAGGAATTTTTTTGGGGTCCAGATATTCTATAAGGCCAAGACCTAAGGCGAGAAGGGAAGCAGAAAATAAGCTTCCACCATTGCATCTTTGCTCCATGTTCCCAATAGTCATTCTTCTCTATGCACTCTCCATTCCTATATTTTTTCTGATCTTCATCTCGCTGTTCTGTACTATTTCTCTCTTTTTTTTATACCCCATATCTTTCTATTTCTACTTTCCATCTCGATTCTGTTCAGCTGTACAATCTCTCTTCTCCATCCCCATAGTTTAATTTCTATTCACTGTACTGTATGTTTCCCCTATTCCCATCTTTGTCTCCTTCATCGTCTCTCATCAATTTTCTTTTCTTTTCTTAATTTCCATTCCGATTTCTCCCCTTTTCTTACTTGCCCCTTTTTTATGACTTGCATGCTATGTGTACCACTTTTCCTCCTCCCTCACCCTCCCTCCCTGTCTACATGAATGACCTATCTTGACACTCTTGTTCTAAAATGGTTCTGAATATGGCTTTTAGTTCTGAATATATAGCTTTTGGCAACAGAGTAATAAATATGGCTGTTTTTATACAGGGCAATTTTAGTATTGACACTAAAAACCTTAACTGATTTTCATCGCCCATAGTAAATTCCTTAATCATACCAACCAACCAATTTAATAGTGTAAACTATAATTACATTCTTGCTTTATCCTCTTGTACCCTACAGAATATTCACTCCTCCATATCCCCATACATCGTCCAGGCACACAGATCTATCGTCTGTCACATATCTATCTAGTTGCAGCCCTAGTCCGTATTATGATATTCATTAAAAAGCTCATGTTTTACACAGTTAAGAGAGGGCATATATATTTATGTACTCTCAATATCTGTAAAAATGGTTCTTACTGAATATATACAACAGTTCGGTTTACTTTGCATTTCCTAACAAAAATGCTTTTAAATCCATTGATTCTGAAGCAATTTTGAAAAATAAAACCACATTTTTGTGCATACTTTGCAGATTTTTTTCTTAAAAAAATTATTGAAAGACATGTTAAAATTGTAATTTTGTCTTTATCTTCTCAAAAATAATCATTTCCACATTTTAATAGGTTAATTCAATGTTGAACAATAGGTTATATATTAATTATACAATAGTAAAAATACAATTTAGACACCTACTTACTTTTACAATGATGAGGTTGCAGATGAGATGGTGCCCCAAGATCTGGTAATGAAAGTGTATATTAGGCCGTGCACACCAAAAAAGACCACATTTCAAATCATCCTACCAGTTTAAAAATATATTATTTTCATTCTGCATATATGTTAGCACTTATGTTTAACGTGAATAAAACACATCCTAGTCCTATACACATTCCTGGACACCACAGACTTGAGTGATTGGTTATTTTTCTCTATGAAGCATCCAGGTCCTGCTTTACTGTTTGTGTATAGTGTGGTTACAGTGGTTATATTTGTATCTGGCATGGATGTTGTGTTACTAGCAAAGGGATTGTTACATCTATGTGAGATGACAGTTGCATAGTGCTAGATCAGAATGTGCCCAGGGTCAGCATTTTAATATGACTTTATAGGGTGATTATTTAAAGATGTTTATATGCTTTATGTTATAAACATATCTACATTAATAATGATTTTTTAAATCTGCACATCTTTGATTTTTTTTTCTGTGGCCCTTTATTAGATCTTTATAAAACCTGTACTTTTTAAAGCACAGAAAATGTTTGGGTGGCACAGTGTCCCCATGCTCTGCGTATGTCAAAGTCAGCAAATTTACTTGCTGCTCCAAAACTCTTTTCCAGTTTGACTTTCAACCATTGGTTTATCAGCCTCTCTAGAAATCTGGTCTAGACAATGCAACATCACATTACCATGTATGCAAAAAACTGAAGAGCCATTCATCAGAATCTTCCATCTGCAAACAATAGCTGCTGATTTTACGAGGAAGAAAAATTTACATAGAATATAAAATGATTTGTATCTTATTTATACATACTTCATTTGCACTAATTCCACAGCTGAGAAATCTTTATAACTGTCAATGACCCTATTAATGGTGATAATTATTGTGTAGTGCCTTCACTGATTCTTTTAAGAACTACAGTTCGTAGACTCAGCACTTTATAACATTTAGCCCATAATAACTCTAAACTGGATATACTTGCCAGCCACATCACATTAAGGGGCCATGGAAATTACATATTTTTTTGTTGTTAAAATGGATATCTGAATATGTTTCAAAGGTGTTTTTTTAAACAATGGTCCCAGTGCTAAATACATTGAATTGAATTCATGAAATACCAAGGAGGCATTATCAGTTTAGCCAATGAGCAGTAATAGAACGTTGTAAATCAATAGCTTCAGTCAGTTAAATAACATATAGTAGCATGATCAGGGCATTTCTTGCACCTTTCAAGCAAGGTTTAAATGTATTTTCTGGTAAGTATAAGATGTGCTCTTTTAAATGTTTCAAAGAAAAGGTATACTGTAAATGTTGTTGTAAAATTTAAATACAATAATTTCACAAAAAGTAAAAATATATGAATCACAAAAATGTAAAAAAAAAAAAAAAATTACATATAATAGAGAATGCATTTAATGGCCAGGTGAATTATTCAAGTAGGTTCCTCCATCAAGATTTATCTTTCAAGAAAACCCAACTTGATTTAATGGAAAAGGTTTTTCTTAGTTAATATCGTTGATGATTAGTTGTTCAATCTTGTCCGACTCTCCATGACCCTATGGACTGCAGCACACCAGGCACATTTGTCAGACACTGTCCCACTGAGCTCCATCATGTTTGTGTTCATTGCTTCAGGAACCTCATCTATCCATCTCCGCCTCTGCTGCCCTCTTCTTCGTGTGCCTTCGATCTTTCCAAGTATTATAGTCTTTTCTAAAGAACTCTGTCTTCTCATGAAATGGCCAAAATATTTGAGCTTGAACAGTTTGTCTTGATTTCCTTAAGTACTGATTTATTGGATCTTCTTGCAGTCCAAGGGACTCTAAGCAGTTTTCTCCAACACTACAATTCAAATGCATCAACCTTTGTTGATAGTATAATATATTTATTTTTTTACAAACTTGTCCAAACTTGTCATGGCTTTTCTCCCCAAAAGCAAACATCTTTTAATTTCCTGGCTGCAGTCACCACAATAGTTAATATAGTGCTGGTTATTCTGCTCAGAGACTTTAGTAAATAACATACTAATCGTTTTATTATACATTCTCATGTGACTTATACTGAAAACTAGCCAATGGGACTACAATTATAATTTTAGATAGGAATGAAGACTACAATGAAAGCAATGTATTCTGTACCTTGACAAAAAAGAGCTGGAGGACCTACATTTCTATTGTATTCTATGGTGCATATGTGGTAAGGCCAACACTTAATCATTTAGTTCATTTGTTTGTTTTACGTTTAACATGGTCACACCATGTATCAGAAACCATAAATAAAAAGGCTATTAGTGAATAACGAAATGTTTGCAAAGTGTAAAAGTCAACTCATTTTTTTCTGGAATTTAAGATAAGATTTAGAACCTAAAATTGCTCTTCAGTTTTGAGATATTATCCCAGATAACAACATAAACTTGTCTAGAACACAACCTGCACAGTTTTTCAGTTCAATTCTAATTATTAAAAAATTGTGACCCCCATAGTATAGAGTTTAATGTTAGGACCCCTCTGATTATATGCATAGGCCCCTGTGTATTTAAAAATTATTTTAACCTGTTAGATCATGAGACTGTAATCATAAATCTGATTTAAAATTATCATAAACATACAGAAAACATGAGTAAATGTGTCCCTTGACTGTTTTCTGATGTTGTTGAACCTAATTGCTCCAATCAGGAGGACATATTGGCATTTTTGTTGCCTAAAGATTTTTTTCTGTTAGAATTGTTCCTTAATATTTATCTAAACGGTTAATCTTTCAGTTTACTTTAAATGCATAATTGCAATTAAGATTTATTATTCAATTAAAGGACAAAAAAAAAAAATTGTTTGAAAACTGTAGGTCTGACTCCGACCATAATTAAGCTGGAAAAAGTAATTTATATAGTTTTTAATTAAAAAATATACATTTTGATGCCTCTGCAAGACCCTAATCCATGATACACTGTTGTGCGTGAGAGGGCATTTGCATTTCTGGTGAATTATAGTTGCAGTGAATGGTACATGGCGTCAGTTTCTGGGCCAATGAGAGGGAATGGGTGTTGTGCCTGTTTCAATCTTATCCAATTACTACATTGAGAAAGTACTCTGTTCTATAGGCCCTATTGGTAATCATGTATCTTTGGAACTTCGGGAGAAAGTATGGCAGTATGGGAGTTCATTGAGATCTCATTGCTTCAATTTGATCCTTTCTTTAGGGAGAGTTGGTCAAACTTCGGCATCTTCTATTTCAGCAAGCAAGAGAGGTTTCTGTTTTGCGTATAATGAGAGTTCTTGTCATTTTGATTTGTTGTGTGAGTTCAGGCACAATTATTCTGTATGTGAAACCTCTAATACTCTTTTTCTCTAATTCAAAAAGCTTAGAGCTGCGCAGAACCCAGAGGATACAATTTCAACAGGGGAGGACACCAGTACTCATAGAGATTATGCACCATTCTTAAAAACGTACTCTAGCATAGGAGGAGGCATTCGGATGCTGACCTACTGCTTCAAGGTTTTTCTAATGGGTTTCACATTCACTTTGGTGACACTAGTTCATTGCCGTAAACATCTAAGGCTAGCGGACCAATTCCTGTCACTGATAAAGGAGAAACTGTTGTTAGAGGTTAGGAAGGGCAGGATGTCGGGTGTTTTTGATGCTTCACCTATTCCAGGTTTAAGGATATCATCTTTGGGTTTGGTGACAGGTAAATTTAGATTGATTTACCATTTTTCCTATCCTAAAGGGTTCTCCGTAAACGATAGTATTACGGCAGATCTATTGTCTGTCACATACGCATCATTCAATTGGGTGGTATCTTTGATTTGGCGGGCAGGTAGAGGTGCGTTGTTAGCCAAAGTTGATATTGAATCAGCGTTCGGATACTCCCTGTTAATCCATCTTGTCACCATCTGTTAGGATGTTGCTTGAGGAAATTCTATTTTATTGACCTGTGCCTTCAAATGTGATACTAGATTTCCTGTGCATACCTTGAGGCATTCTTACATCGGGTGGTGGATCAGCAGGCGGGTGACAATTCATTAGTTGGCAGTTTGCAAGTACCTCTTATAAACCTTTCAATTTATGGCAGATTCCTTTGGTATTCCTTTGGCGGTAGAGAATATTCTCCTCCACTGGTTCGCTTGATTAGGCATCTGGTTCTGAGATATGAGGTACAATATTTTCGTAACTCATGTCCCAGGTTGTAAGAATTGCTAATGCCTGTGTAGTGTGGCATTTTCTTTCTTAACATGTTTATTAACACCTTTAAAGCTTGTTCGTCATTCTCAATACGAGTTTCTTCTATTTCTAGACACTTTTTCTATTGCTTAATTAGGTATACCCTTTGTTATCCATCCACATTTTATACATTTTAGCAACCCCCCATAAGCAAGACCCACCCCTTAGTGACAGTCTCCTTTAACCAATCTGCATGCTCCCTTATCCCAGCCATGTGACCTGCCTGCCAATTATGGGGGAGGGGGGGGGGGTCAGCCTTTCCAGGGACAGCAAATAAATAATTCCATTGTTCTACCTGCGAAGAAGTTTCTCCTGTATGAACTCAGCGGGGTTCAATTAGCACCCCTACAGATCATTGAGGGAACCATGAATGCCAACATGTACAGGAACATACTGAAGCAGAGCATGATCCCCTCCCTTCAGAGACTGGGCCACAGGGCAGTATTCCAACATAACAACCCCAAACACACCTCCAAGATGACCACTACCTTGCTAAAGAAGCTGAAGGTAAAGTGATGGACAGGCAAAGCATGTCACTAGACCTAAACCCTATTGAGCATCTGTGGGGCATCCTCAAACAGAAGGTGGGGGAGTGCAAGGTATCTAACATCCACCAGCTCTGTGATGTCATTATGGAGGAGTGGAAGAGGACTCCAGTGGCAACCTGTGAAGCTCTGGTGAACTCCATGCCCATGAGGGTTTAGGCAGTGCTGGAAAATAATGGTGGTCACAAAGAATATTAACACTTTGGGCCCAATTTGGACAGTTATACAGGCTGTACTTTGCAGAGAATTGTCATTTCTTCAGTGATGTCACATGATAAGATATAATTAAATATTTACAAAAATGTAAGGGGTGTACTTGTTTTTTGTGAGATACTGTGTATGTGTGTATATATATATATATATATATATATATATATATATATATACACACTCTGACACTGCAAGTTGTGGGATATTTCTGTTTTATTGGTGTTCCATATTTATTAATGAAGAATATATAATTATGCATTTTCAGATTCATCTGCACATACACACACAGCACTGATTCACTTGCTGTGTCGTTTTCTCACACACACTTTTCCTGTGCCTGTGCTCTGCTTGTGGGAGGGACAGAGGCTGCACTGTTCATTGGTCACATGGGATGATTGACAGTACTCTGAGAGCCTGGATGTATCAGCTTGTGCTGGGAGAAAATCTGTGAGTAACAGACTCCCCCAATAGAGAGGCACTAAAGCAACACTGGCCAGTGCAGTGCACTGATAGCCTGAGAGACATACACCTTTAATTTAGGTGGCGTGTGTGACCAGGGGAGAAGGCTTACACATTGAAATAAAAAAGCAAAAAAACACTTTTATGTCCGTAAATAAATAAAACTAAAAGAAAAAACTAAGTTGTTAGAATGTAAACAGAATGTTATGTCACATGTAAAAGAGCACTATAAGGGAGGAAACTGGCCCTTTAAGTTATACATTTGCAAAATAATTTATGCAGTCACTTATCGCTACTCAAAGCTTGCTGCAATACACAGCCCAAATTCTGGAAGGGAATTCAGGGATTTTCTCCTACAAGAAGAATATATTGATTTTAGGAGGACATTTGAAAGAGAATTAAAAAAAAATAAGTGAATTACACTGCATGACTTTAGCAGAATGCCATCGATTAGAGAAAAATCCAAGGGGACTTCAAATGTGGAACAACTTATGTAAAGATTTCCTTTGAAAAAAAAAATGAACAAGATCCTGAACACTCACTGTTACTATAGAGACATGGATGTAAAAGCTATGTACAGTAACTCTGACTATATACCAGAATATATAAATAGGTAAAACAAGTTAGAAACTGCAGTATACAAAGTAATAGTTAAGGAACAACTATATAGAAAAATCAATTTTAGCAGCAGATAAAAATCAATAAGCTTATCTAGTCTACCTGTCTATCATATCTACCAAAACCCTCAGGTTTGATTCATATCTGATGTTCAAGCCATTCTTGAATTATGTTACTGTATTTATGTAAATAGAACAGACATGACACAGCACGGTCTATAAGTGCCTTCCCCAAAATAAAATACCCATATATCTAAAATAAATGTGAACCTGTGTGGAGTTACAACTGGCCAGAGCCCATTTATTGACAAACATATCAATACTGTAAATACCTGGGAAGGAGGAGGAGGAGATCGGTCCATGGCGGGAAAACCCTGACTGACCTAAGCACGCGCTTAGAGGCCCAACTCCTCAATTGACACACCCTCCTAGGGTAGGGATGCCCCCTTTTCCACCACTGTGTCGGGCAAATAACCCCCACCCACCGCAGCGTCACTGGACTTCTTTCCAGGGATGCTCGCCCCATCCAAGGCTAGGGCCCATTGTACCCCCTGCTTAAACTGCAACATTAACAATTCCAGCCTTATCTCTGTGAGGTGAGCACCACCCAACATAAATAGAGCATCCACATCTTTATCCTCTAGATCACTATGCCTAAGGGCTACCCATCCCAAATTCCTAACATAGCTGGACTTTCTGTCTAGACTTCTTTATGCTCACAGGATCCCTCACATTTTTCCACAACCTCCTCTTCACCATCTCGGACCAAACCATGTGATCACCAGGGAACCTACCCCTCCAAACTTTTATGTTCCCTTTTCATATCTTTCACTAGCTGTTTGATGGGGGTGCTCACCAAATCATTCCCCCAGCATGCATACACAGCATATCCGGTCTTCCCAAGCAATGGGTGAGAGATTTGACAGACCCACTAGCTTGCCTCCACCAGCCACACCAGCATATGGTCCACTCCTCTGTGGACATGCCGAATTGCAAATCATCTCTGGACACTGCAGGGAATCGCTCCGCACAGTAGATATAAAAGTGGCCAATCACCCGCAGCTGCTTCCGGCGGCCTGCAAAGGCATGGTACCATTAGTACTTGACCACAGATGGCCTTACGTAGGATTTGAAACAAGAAAATTACCATCTTCCAATTCTCTTAAGCACCTCAACCGGGAGGCCCAGACCAGCTGCCTACATAGCAGCTCCTAACCATTCCAAACATATCTTCAACACTAGAGAATTGAAAGCGAGACAAAGCACTTCCGTCCTCATGCATTAAAAATGGCCCAGGAACCACTGGCCGCTGTCCAAGCAACAGTTTGGCACAAGCCACCGGGCAACAATCCGTTCCCACTTTGTACAACCTAATCTCTTTTCCTTTTCCAGCGTGATCTGACTTGGATTTCCTTAACCAGATCACCATTCTTTCATCCTGCAGGTGTACAGCCTCCACCTGTATACCAACATCCCCATGCCTATTGGCAGCTACCAGGCACCGAAGAAGGCAAGGGCAAAAGCTGTACGGAATAACAAAACCTTGTATTCTGTGTAACCAACTTCTTTCACTGCCATCACCAGCCGTAGCAACAGTGAAAACGTGATAGGATGCCTGCTGTCCTTCACACCACAGTCTGGTGCTAACCCACGTAACACCCGCCAAACAAGAAAATCCTTGGTCAGGTCTTTTTGCCCATCTAACTTAAATATAAAAGCTAGGGCCGTAACCTGCCTGCCCAATGACACGTCCTACATGCCATCATCCATAGACCTCAGGGTGAATCATAGCAGAATTCCTAGCCTCTGCTCCTCGGAATCTTCACCCCAGCCATGGCCACCATATACGACAACTTGTACCACACTTTCTTGTAGGCTGTCCAAGTGGCTGGGGCTAACGACCTCCATATCAGGGTCACTACCTCTCCGCTCCAAGCTCCCAAAGCTTCTGCGAGAACTGCTCAACTTTCGCCCCTGGGGCCAGTATTCTGAACCTCTCCCACTGAAATTGAGACAGATCATCAGCAATGCCAATCAGCTGCAGACAGTTTAATAGTAAATGACGAAGAAGCCTGATGATCGGCACGGACAAAGACATGATATTGTTAATGGCATGTACCACTGCAATGTTATCTGTAAAGAACACCAAGTGCTAATCCCTGATCTCCTGACACCAGAGCATGACCGCAACAACTATTGGGAACAACTCGAGGAACACTAGGTTCGCCGTCAGCCCCACTCCCGATCATGCTAGCAGCCATTCTGACGCGCACCATTAACCAAAAAAGGCTCCAAACGCATGCGCCCCCTAAGCGTCCATGAAGAATTCCTGGTCCACACTGGTCAGTTGACGAGGGTGTAGTATCGCGTGCCGCTTTAAACACATCCAAAAACTCTTTGGCGTCATCTCTCATATGTGCCCTCACGCTGACATGGGGATGATCCTGCAAGCAAAATTCTATTTGTCTAGCAGTGATTGCAACCTTCGGAGCATTACTCTTCATGCCCCGGCCAGCTCAGCCAACTCATCCCTGATTACCATCACGCGGCAGGCTACAGTCCATCCTGACCGAGTCAATGTTGATACAGAAAAACTTGAGACGCATCGACGGACCCTCCATCTTGTTGTCCATCAAAGGAACCCCAACCGTACCACTCTGGAAAAAGTCGCCAGTGTGTGCTTGCACTCTTCCTGACTCTACGGTCCTACAAAAAGGAAATCGTCCAGGTAATGTACAATACTCGTGTATCCCGATTTCTGCACCATCAGACACTGTAGGAAAGTACTGAAGGCCTCGAAGTACGTGCACAATATCGAACAATCCCATCGGAAGACACATGTCAACGTAATATTGGCCGCCCAGGTGACACCCAGCAAATGCTGACTTTCGCAGCTCATTACTTTTTACCCCCATCCTTGGGCTTGCCACAACTAAGTGCAAAGTGTTCCCCCCCCCCCCCGCCCCCCGCAGTTCGAGCAGTCATGCCTAAACTGACAGATGGGTGCCCATTTACAGAGACTCCTTCATTGAAGAAGAAGCACACTCTCCACACCCGACTAGCTGCAGTGGCGGCTGATCTGGGCCCTCCGCCCCTGCTCCGAAAGGGCACAGCCGCTCTCATTGGAGTCATCTCATTAAGCCAATGCGCTACAGCCTTTTCGTTCCAAGCCATCTCCGGCTGAGAAGCTAAGCACTGCCGAAAACTCTCATCATAACTGAGCCACGCCATGCCGCCATACGTCTGATTCAGGCATAGAATCTACACAAGGTAGACGAACAGCTCGGAACATTGCCCGGGGAACCTCTCGCCTCTTTCGCAGGCAAGGATGGAGTAGGCCTGCAGTCAATTAGTCAATTACATTAAACATTAAAAAAAAATTAACACCACACTAGCGCAAAAGAACACAAACACCTTAACCGCTCCACCCACAAGCAGTGCCAATGCTGCTCATAGGACACAAACAATTTTATTGCCGTCATTATTTGACGGGCAAGTCACCCACATTTTATTGCCGTCATTTTTTGTGACGGGTGGCGCGGAGAAGGTGTTTGTGGTTATTTGCGCTGTATTCATGCATATCATGTTAGGTATATGGAAGGTTTGCCATTGTGATTTGATTATTGTAAATTGATTGGTTGATTTTTGGGGGGAATATATTTCTCAAGAATGTAGTGTATGACATTTGATTAATTGTTATATTGTCAACACATGTCTGTTTGTTTTATTGTGACTATTTAATATTTTGTAATGTTAAATTATGTATTATACTACACTATTGTGGTCCCTTTGCTCTCCCTTTTCTTTCTAGGTTTAGTGTTCATGCTCATATTTGGGATTGAAGCACTGGTTCTTTACATCTGTATCCTATTTTGGTAAACATACTTTAGAGACAAGATCTATTATTTATTTATTTATTTGTTTATTTATTTATATATTTATTTATCTTATCACTTTTGGGACACTTTATTGTTTAGTGACTCCTGCTATATTTACTCCCTTGGAATTTTGATTGTGGTATTTTTGCATTGCATATAATAAAAAAGTAGTCCTTTTAGTTTCTCATATATTTTGATAAATCCTGAAGGAACATATTTTATTTTGTAGCTAAGGTGTCAGATCCACTCAAATATTGTCTGGAGAGCAATAAATCAGTTAGGATTTGGTCAATATCTTTATCACCAGCTATTGTATGCGTTATAACATATAAGGATAAAATTATTGCAAAAATCTCACAAACAGTTTGAATTATTTTAAGTACATTGTGTTCTAAATTAACGTAAATTCTATATTATGGATTTATTTTGGCTACAAACATAGCCCCAGATTATTCCTACTACATTACTGTTAAAAATATGCCCAAACTAACACTGCAAATGTAAAAAATGACTAACAGTTCACACTAAAAATGACAATAACAGTTAAGCTTTATCGACTGTGATTTAATAATGAAAGAACTGAAACTGGTTTAAATTTTTTGTTTAAATTACTTTTATTAAACTATATATTTAACCCTGTTGAAACAGGGTCCAATCTTAAACTATATTTCAAAAGAGCTATTTGGTCTAAGATAAAGTAACATTGGAGAGATCAATTGCCTTATTTAGAAATAATTTATGATTATTTAGTATTATTATTAAATGACCTATAATGAATGAGTCACCTTTCCATTTAAATCCTTTCTATAGTAACCATTTTATTGTAAATCAGTTTGGTTCAGCAATTAAATCTGATTTATTGATAAACTGGATCATATAGGGATTTCTTTTCTTTTCTATTTATTTTATTTCACAATTCTATAGCTTCAGGGTTTTTGACAAAGTATTTCTCAGCATCGGTTAAAGTGTTAATGACAAGACAAATTTAGACATACAGATACAAGAGGAATAGAGGGCTGTTGCAGTGCTTGTATTTCAATCTCAATCAAAATAAGCTTAAAGCTATTGCTCTACAATCTGAGAATATCTTTACTTCTTAAAAGAATAGGTAGAGAATACACAAAGGTAATGCTTTTGTTTGTATAGACTGTATTAAACTCACCATTAAAATGCTCTATTTTTCCAACTTTTCAAACACATCTGTTTTTGAAAAAACCACACTAGATGCATATTTTTTCTTTACCTTTGTTGGTATCCACTATAATAGTTATCAGCTGTGAGTAACGCCTGTGAGATGCGTTTTGCCCAGGAGTTACTCACATGTTAATTGATATAAAGGAAGAGGTCGTATAGGTGCTGGTGGGGCATGAGGCAGTGGAATTCACTCATATATTAACCCCTGAATCCCAGAAGGTAAGCCATGCTTAATTTATTGTGTACTTAAAGACATAACTATAATGTATATGTGCCTCAGAGTTAAGCTAGCAGTGTCACAAGAAATTATTAACATCAGACAAAAAAGAACACCTTTAGAGACTAGTTAACAATGGTATACCATAATATGTTCCTTATCATAGACCTATTTGCACCAAAGAAAGAAACTTAATACTTAACTTTTAATATTATTTAATAAAAAACACTGAATCTTGATTTGGACTAAAAGTTATCATACATATAAAATACGTTGATTAAAAAATATATATACAACTTAGCTATAATGGAGCACCGGATTACATCCCTTAAACATAATGCTATAGCAAACCAAGGGTAACAAAGACCCTGGATATGAGTCTTATAAACCACCTAAATTCAGCTGGATATCTTTTTGATATATACACAAAGTTAGTGTATCCAGGGACATTTACAAATGGAGTAAAAGAGGGCCACTGTATCTCCTATATAGGTATATAATTTTAATAAAGTGATAACCACTTGTCTAAATTTAACACCGTATTAGCTTATGTAGATAGTCTGACTGTGTCAGACCAAATACAAGAATATTTAAAGATATCTACTACTTGCCCCAGGGATAGTACTCAGCTCCAAGGTTATAGTTTGCTGTGATGTCCCCAATTCTGATTTGTCGGTTTAAGGATCCACCAATCCCCTCTATACCCTGTCAGTAAAATACAGAGTAGGGTTTAGATGCTTTCTATCTTACTAACTATCAGTTTACCCATGTTTTGTCCCTTGGGAGAGGGTCTCGGTGATGGGTGGCACTCACCCAACGGGGAAACACTGCATTCGGACGTCTTCTAGGGCCTAAGCGTGCTTTTGGGTCCCCCTCTGCACCTTAGTGCAGGGCTCTCTGGCCAACTCTTGCGTGATCTCACGTGATTACAATAGGGAAAAGAAAACTGTGAATGTCGGGTCTGCGAATGTTTGATCAGTGAATGCGGAGGCTCTACTGTATATATTAATAGGATACAGTGAAAATTTGAATTGAGGACCTACAGTTCTAAGCACAGAGGCAATTACCCACTACACCTCATTACTGCATGATAATTCAATTAGATTAAAAAGGATTAAAGTGTAAATCAGTGTAACAGTCACAGCCTGACCCTCATTATATAAGCAGTTTCTTGTGGGGGCACTTCAGGAGCTATAAAATCAACTACAAATTATGATATTTAAGTCAATTGTAGATCAATTTAAAACAAATTAAACAGCTTGTCCGCATGCATTTCCACCCTCTATCTGATGGTTCATAATTCATATGGTGACCTCTGTGTCCCTATAAGCCACACTTTTAGATATATAATATACTGATTAGATGTGCTTTTGAGTGACAAATCCTAAATATTGGTCATAAAATAAATCTTTTCAGTCAAAAGTAGACAACTGTTGTGGCATTTTCTATGCTTATTATAGGGGTACTTTCAATATATTGCAGGTATTAAAAAGTGAATATGAAAGGTAATACTTGTGGCAACTCCTGCTGTTACACTATTTCCCCTTTTACTACTAATTGTGTGGGACTCTAGGGCCCTCATTCAATTGCAATTTGGCCAATTGAATAGGGCTCTAAAGAAGCACATAACATATATTTTTTTAAATAAGTTTTTAGTTAGTAAGCATCTATCCAAAAGCAAGGTTTTCACTAACTAAAAACTTCTTTTAAAAAAATATGTTATGTGCTTATTTAGAGCCCTATTCAATTGGCCAAATTGCAATTGAATGAGGCCCTTGGTCATTAACTATATGTGCAGATTATATATTGCTAATACAATGTGAAAATCTCTAACCTTCCCTGTTATCTGCCCCCCACATTCCTGCACATTCCCACTCCACTGCGGTCTTTGCTCACTTTGTTTTACAGTTAGGGTTCAGGGTTAGTTAGGGTTTAGGTTTGGAATAGTGGCAGATATCAGGTTCTACAGAGTAAAAGAGTGGCGCATGCAGAGGCCGACAGGTGGCATGTCGGCATGTGGTGGGCAGGTAGGAGAAATATCTGAAGTGTCTATTAGGCTAACCAAAAGATATATATATATATTTTTTAATAAATGTGTTATAAGGGTATAAATGTAACTTGCTGCATCAACTTTACATATACGGCTGGTGTGAAAAAGATGAGCAAAAGAGACCTTAGTTCTGTATTTCTTGCAGGATCATTAGCACTTTAAACAAATGAGTCCCCTTTTTGGCTCATTACGTACTCTACATCTGATGGTACATGCCCAGTCTGCAAGTTTCTTGTGCTTAATGAACATGTCTGAAAGGCATTGTTGTTAATGATTAACAGAAAGAAGCAGATACAATACTTGGGTTTTAACCGATTTATTAAGCCAGAACAGAGTGAACATTTGCTAACTGTACACCTAGACCAACAACAAGTTTGTTAATATAAAATACAAGCTGTAAGAAACAAATAGATCCAACATGTAGCACCAACTTGTATATCTCCTCTGAATTATCTGCTGCTAAACAGCAATCAATAAGTAAAAGTAATTGGTTAACTCTCAGAGCAGTGAGTGATTTAGCATTTTAAACATTTCCTTATGTAATGGCAGACAACATACATTCATATGTGGTCAACAGCACAGAGCGATAAGAATGTATAGAATTATAGCTTCCTTATTATATGTATTATGTATTTAGATGTATTATAGTGTCATCCTCTATTTAAAGGACCACTGTAGTTTCGTAGAAATGTCATGTTTGTGAGGTACAAAATAACAGCATTAGCAGGTAGGCAAGTCAGGAACCATCAATCATTTTAGAGAAAAAAAGTGTATCATAGTTTATTCCATTTAGACTGTTGGTAGTTTGAGGGGGAGGATTGTCCTATGGAGTCTTACTCTCCAGTTCAGTTCTATTGTCAAAGGTTTATTTGAAGAGGACCTTTATTAACAGAAGTTAACACGGATCTTATCTATATCCTTCACTGCTCCCTGGTTTCTATTCCCTTATCAAAGAAAGCAAAAACGGATGTCATTATTTAAACAAAGTGATTCCAATAGTTAAACATTAAAGGCTGTAATTATTTGTTTTAAAGTGTGTAAAAACATTTCCACATTATCAAGTCAAGCATATTATAATCCTGCAGTAGTATTATAAAAGGCAAACATTGAGTGTAAAAGCTATTAAGATTTTTAAGAATAACTACTGGCTTTGTTATATGCATTTTAATTATTGCTTGCATAGCCCATGAATGGAGCTGGTCAGCCCATAGAGTTGAAGGTCCACTGAAGTTCAAGGCACTTTCTTGTGATTTATGTAACATACTAGCATCCCTATTAAATTAGAAGCCCATAGCGGCATCGGGAAGCCCGCAAGGGCTGCAGACTTGAAATTCGGCTGCGTTAAATAGCTGTTAAATTAGAACAGGCTGCGAGTTACGGGCTTCAGACGCAAACCTGTAACCCATTTTTAGAACGTTGGATGCGTGGCCATGAGCATGATCAATTAGTCAAACTTGTAGTTACGGGTTTAGATGGAGCCAATGGAAACAGAGATCGTCATCATTACGTCAATGAAAGATGGAGGTTGGATTTCAAAGTCTTACAGGGTTCAATTACGAGTTCCGTTCAGACCCACATTCCAGAAATAATGCAATATTGATAAAGCCGTAAATATGATATTCTAGTACATGTGAGTTCCGTTATATGTATTAACACATTGATTGCCAGGATTGATATAACGCGGAAATTTCACATGAAATAAAGGGGGGGTTTGCTGATTTTCGAGCTTGAGAATGTTGTGCTATTAATTCTAAGACCTAAAGTAGTGTGTGTATATTTGCATTTACAGTGCTACTGATTGGACTTTACGCCTCTAGTGGGTCCTCTCTAGTAACCATTGGCTTTTTGGCTCCATTTGCGGGTTTACAGGCTTGAATGCCAGTGAATTTGTTGCAATTTAATAGCATGATTTGAAACGTAACAATTACGTGCCTGACAGATCAAAGGACTTGCAGGCGCGCAGTTCATATTTTTACATCCCGTAGCCTTTTCTCGCCCTTACCCCCAAGTAGTTGACTGGTTGCTTTATGGGTCTAATTTAATAGCTGTAAGTCTTGTGGGCTATGTTACGGTTTACGGTTTTACACCTTGAGCTAATTTAATAGGTCTGTAAGAATAATAGCAGCTGTGTAAACCAGGATCATAAAAATATATTTTTTGTAAGTCATAATATGCAAAGACTCTCTAAAGGAAACTATTTGTGTTTATATCATGCCGTGCTGTATCATAATGGTCTGTTTATTTATTGATCAGTGGAGGGAGGTGTGGGGAGCAGATAACAGGGAGAAGTCAGAGAGAATATTAGAGAATACTGAAACTGACACCACACCCCTCACTGACCCAGAAACAGACTGCTTGCTTTAGGAAATGCAACAATTGCTCCGTTCATTCACACACACAGCTTTCACCAATGTATTATGGATGTAACGTTTCATGTTTTCTTTCTTTGATTTGATTTGTTGCTATTTATACATGTATTTGTAATGTTAATTAATGGTGAACTAAAACAATAGGTTCACATGAAAATCGCTTACACTAGCCCCTTAAGTTGCAAAATATAAGATTATAAATCTAAGTATGGAACTAAAATAATGGATAATAAAACAAATGCTGATGAATACTGGTTGATTAAGATGGAGTCACACAGATGTCGTCTATTTTGTATGCTCTACCATTCCATAATGGAACCAAATTGTCTGTCTAGGGGTAATTGCAGGAAGATCTAAAAATGTTTGATGTAACCATGACCTTGAGGCTCAAGCAGTGACCTGAAGGAGAGACAGTGGCTTTTTATCCTTATTGAATGAGGTACAGAAGATGATTACATCTGTCAAAGTCTTCATGAATCAATCCGCTTCAATCAATTCAAGAGCTTTTGCCTTTGTTACTGGACATACTATTGAATTTGGATCAGAAGCTGGCTAAGTACACCAGTCAAATTTGGAACAGGTGGAGAATGGAAGGAAAAGTCCAGGCACATAGGGGCTAGAGAGAGGAAAACAAATACTTGAAAACATACACAAAAGGTATATTTTCACCATTGTCCAATATTACATGACAATGATTTCATGAGATGAAATATTAATAAACTTTAATGGATATCTAATTATCTATTCTATATAAACAGGACAAACTGAAAAAATGTTTTTGAGAAGAAAGCAGCTGAAGGCAGCATCCCAATCGCATTGTTTCTGTACAAATGTACTGTACATAGTCAATGATTTACCTTATTTGATTATTGTTCATATTGTGCAGGACTGGAGAATTATCCCTTCAAAATCATCATCAAAACTATGTTCTCTGACATTTTATTGACTGAAGGAAATAGTTTGTGTATCTTATCTACCAGATCCAATCATTTTTCTTAATAGTTAATGCCTCATGTAGGAACTTTTGCTCAACTAAACAAATTGGTCCTCATGGCATATGCATGAAAGGAATACAAGTCAAAACTCACGTAGGCACTATTACACATTTACTTCATCTGGGATCAAAGAAACGGCTCCTGCTGTAATTGCTTCTCTAAGTGAAGTTTGTTTTGTATCATGATTTATGGATAGTGTTACAGAGTTGCTGACTTGCAGTCATCTGTTGAGGAAAAATAATACAGCCTCAATGATCGTAAGGTTTTTTTTTACACTTTGTGTCTAGTATGACATTTTGTGAAATCAGCAAGAATTCCATACATTCAACTAGTATGATAAGCAGAACTTTGTATATTCACTCTCTACAGAATTTGCCTGCTTAGAAGATATAGAAAATCTTGACCATGTTTCTCTTTATTTGCTTCTCTAGTACAAAAACTATACTACCTCAGCAAATCAATTTGGTGTGCAAGATAGTGGTGATATGTTTATTGGTTATCAACCTATTAATAAAACTAAATATTTCATATTTTGTACCAAATTCCTTGATGTGATTCTTCCATTTAGAACTATTTACGTTGGAGGAGGTTGAAAGGGTAAACCGCAGGTGGACAGAAAAAATAAGTTTAGGAGTTCATAAAAAATGTAATCATTACTTTATGACGTTTGAAAATAGAAAGTAAATATTCAGTTTTGTCACATTACTTACAGGGGAAAATATAGATATCACATACTTACACTGAACGTCTTTGTGTTTAACTGCTATTTTATCTCTTATAATATTATGAATAATAGTTGAACAATGTATGCCAGGGTGTACACAGAACACAGTGAGTAGCTTGAAGTATAATGCATAGTAAATGTGTGAGGCTGTGTGCATTAACTGATGAGGGGAAAAGTCAATTTCATTAATCACTCATGTTATTAATGTATCATAAAAAAACTTCAGAATTCTCAATTTTTACTTGTTTAATTTAATTTAACCTGAACTCATTTGCAGTGAAACATGGGCATAGTCTATACAAATAAGAATCAGTTCAAAGGATGTGAAAAGGATTGTTTGCTTTTTTTGCATCAGAAAAATAATTTTTTTTTTTTTTTTTTTTATTGTTTCCAAAACATACATACATCAGAATATAGTTAAAAAAACAAGAATACATTTTCCCAGCAGATACAAGACACACAGGTACAACGCAACAATCCATGACCAAGTAAGACAGACCTTATTTACAATAGACCAATAATTAATGCTGCTAGAAATATCTCTGGACCAATTATCAATGTTAATAAATAATAAAGAACAAAAGAGAAAAAACTAGAAATCGTCTATATCCATATGCTTCAGTTATTACTTTTTCCGTGATCCTCGTTAATATTTGTCCATATACTGCTCCCAAATGATCCAGTTAATAGTGTTTATTTTCTTGGATTTTTCATTAATATTTTCTTTCATCAAATCTTTATTATAATTGATTTTATTGATGATCTCTTTCCACTTGGGGATTTCCAATTTATTCCAATATTTAACTACCATTGCTTTAATGATCAGTAATATATGGGATATCAGTAATTTATTACTGGGAAAAAAAATTTCGATCCCTATATGGAACAATATTAATTCCGGGGAACACGGACATTTTGTCCCAGCAATTATCGTCAGGTGTCCACAACATTCTTCCCAAAATGTTCTTATCTTATCACATTCCCACCAAATATGATGTGCATTGCCTTCTTTGCCACAGCCTTTCCAGCATAGTGACATTTTTGGGAATCAAACTTATTCATAATTACAGGAACCAAGTACCACTTTTGTATCAGTTTAAAGTAGACCTCTCTATACATGGTATTAATAGAGGATTTCTTTATTAACCTAAAAGCCCTTAACCATTCTTGCTCGTTATAATCTATATTAAGGTTATCTTCCCAATCTTTTATACTCTTTGTTTTTCCAAATTTCATAAGTTTAATCCTACTTTTACTAATTTTAGATACCAGATGGTTCACCTGACCTTTAATCAAAATTGCTTCCAAATCATACAATTTTTCTATTTTATCGCATATAAATCCCTTTTGTTTCATTTTTTCCAACATTATTCCATATTTTATCCATGAGAAAGATTTTGGTACCCCTTTCTCCTGAAGTTCCCTTTGCTTTACTAAGCTGCCTTCTGGATATAGATCAGCTATATGTGAAATTGAAGCTTTTTCCAATAAGTTAACTTCTATATTAAATGATTTATCTCTTAATATATCTATAGGTGTAGATGCTGAAGGTATATGGAATAACTCTGTTCTAATATTGCTTTTCCCCCAGAATTTTATAATCGATCTAATACCTTCTGGTAATTTCTCCCAAATTGTTTCTTTTCCATTACATTTCCCCAGCAGTGTTCTTATTGGGATAATTCCCACTAGATCTTCCTCGATGATTTTCCATCCTGTTGTCCTATGTTTTAGATTCATGTTAATTATATGAGATATTGCTATATTTTCACTAATCATTTTCAAATCTGGAGATCCCATACCCCCCAGATCAAACTTTCTATTTGTTATAGTTTTTTTAACTCTCACTTTTTTCCCTGCATATATAAATTTATCTAATATTTGCTGAATTATTTTAATAATATATTCTGGAACTTTTTCGGGGACACATCTAAATAAATATGTTATTTTGGGGACGATACTCATATTAACTATGGCTATTCTAGCCGACCATGAGAATCTTATTGTATTCCAGTCGTATAGTAATATTCTGATCTGTTTTAGTATTTCTGTTATATTATTAACTATAATTTTATTATTTTGGAACGTAAATTTTATACCTAAATGAGTGACATGCTTTGTGTTCCAATTAAATGCATATAATTTTTTTAATTCGTTTAATAAATCTTGCTCTATAAAATTGTGAATAATGTCTGATTTCAGAGGATTTATTTTAAAATACGAAACTCTACCAAAATCAGATAACAAAGATTGTAAATTGGCGCAGGAATCTATTGGGTCTGTTAATGTTAGCATGATATCGTCAGCAAATAGCATTATTTTGTAATCGTTATTTCCTATTTTTATACCTGATATTTTCCGCTTTCCTTATTAATGAGGCCAATGGTTCCATAAACAGCAGAAAAAGCAATGGGGAAAGGGGGCATCCCTGTCGTGTACAGTTACTGATCCCGAATCTCGCTGTTTCGAAATTTGTTCCTGTAATATAAGCTGTTGTATCCTTATAAATAGCTTTTATTGTTTTAGAAGCGAAATTGACAAACCCAAACTTCTGTAATACTGCATCCAAGAATTCCCAACTAACCCTGTCAAATGCTTTTTCTGCATCCAGTGACAGGATTAGTGTGGGGATTCTTCTTTTCCTAATGGTAAACATTAAGTCAATTAGACGTCTGGTGTTGTCTGATGCCTGGCGACCTTGAACAAAACCCGATTGATCATAGTGTATCAACTTTGGTATAATTTTGTTTAATCTGTTAGCCATAATTTTTGTATAGATTTTTAGATCTATATTAATAAGGGAAATAGGACGGTAACTAGTTACTTCTTCTGGATTTTTCCCAGGTTTTAAGATATTAATTATTTTAGCTTCTGATAGTTCTGACGGCATTTTCCCGTGATTTTTAATCTCATTAAACATATTTTGCAAATGTTCTCCAATTTCTTTTTGAAAGCATTTATAGTATAAATGGTCAAAGCCGTCTGGACCTGGGGCTTTATTCGCTTTTGCTTTATTAATTACTTCCTCTATTTCTTGCACGGAAATATCTTGATCTAAAAATCTTTGATCTTCTTCTTGTAATTTTGGTAGAGTCACTTGACTCAGAAATATATTTATCTCTTCTATACTAGGTTTTTTGAATGTAGGGTTATTATTTAAATTATATAGTGAATTATAAAACGTCTTCATAATTGCGCTTATTTTATCAGGGTGGAAATTCAGAATGTTATCAGGTCCTCTTAGACTATAAATTTTATTTTGAATTTTTTGTCTTTTTAATTTATTGGCCAGGTATTTACCTGTTTTATTCCCCATTACAAAATTGGATTGTTTTGTAAGATTTTATTTATTTGGGCTTTCTTTTTTGCAATCAACTCTGATCTTTCCACCAATGGGTTCGCTCTATTTTCTCTTATTTGTTTCTCCAAATCTATATAGAGTAGTCTCAGGGATTTCCCCCTTTCCCCATGCATCGCTGCCATCCGTGATATCATTTGACCTCTTATAACTGATTTATATGCACACCAAAGCATGGATGATGAATATACGGTATTTTTATTAATTTTAAAAAATTCATTAGTTTCCTTTTTTAGGAATTCCAGAGTATGTTCATTCTTGAATAAATTCGAGTTTAACTTCCATTTTTTTTTTTTACTTATCTTTTCTTCTTTTAAATTAATACATACCAATGAATGGTCTGACCATGTAACGGTATATATTTCTATATCCTTTATCTGTCTTATTATGTGTATATCTGTTAAGAAATAGTCTAATCTTGAGTAAGAGTTAAAACGATTGGAAAAAAATGTATAATCCCTCTCATATGGATGTAGTAATCTCCATGCATCGAAGAGGTCTTCTTTTGATATTATTTTTTCCAAATCTTTAGAAGTCTTTTTAATCTGATTTTCTGAATTTTTTTTTTATTGTACCTATTCTATCATTTACAGAGTCCAGCACCATATTAAAATCACCTCCAATTATTAATTGACCCTTTCTAATTTTTTTTATTTCTTTCAGTATCTTTTTGAAATATCTAATTTGTTTTACATTTGGGAGATATATATTGGCTATAGTCATATTTACTCGATTTATTGTACCAGACCATATTATATATCTTCCTAAGGGGTAAATAATCTTAACTTCCTCATGGACTTATATATTATTACTAAAAAGAATTGATACCCCTCTGGATCTTTTATTATATGTTGAATCTATTTTGATGTTATAGTTTTTATTATTTACGTATCTTAGGGTGTCTTTGCCCCAATGAGTCTCTTGTAATAGAAGAATATCTGCTTTATTTATTTTATAATAGTTATACGCTATTTTCCTTTTTGATGGGGAATTTAGTCCATTGATATTATGTGATATTATTTTAACCATTTTTTACGATTGATGCATTTTTCTTTATCTTTTGTATTTTATGTGGTCTCTTTTTGGTATATCTAGTTCTGTCTCGTCTCTTACTGTTAATTGCACCTGTATAATCTGCATCCCTGGGAAATTCATTCATTCGTACTTTCTTGCTAACCTTGGGCAAAATTTCCTTTGAGCTTGAACAAAGTCCAATTTTACTTGTTTTCATATTTTTGCCCTTCTTTTCTAAACAATTTTTATTTTTTTTTAAGGGCTGTTATGCCAATTTTAGGAAATGCTAGGAATTTTAATAAACTTACTAGTTCATTAGTTGGGAGATCATGTGTTCTTATATCCCTGTTTTTCCCCCTTCTTAAGTATTATAACTTTTTATATTAATTTAAATTTTTCTCTTGCTCTCCTTATCCCTCTTATCTTCCTAAATCTTTTGTCCAACTACTACTGTATAGGGGAATATAAAAAAATAAATATTTCCTTAACCACAAGAACCAAGATATTCCCCTATAATGTATTTTATATGAGGACAGCCTACAATTATATATATTGCCTTTTTTATTCTACTGGACCCTACCCTCCTGGCTCCTCCCACCTCATCACTTCGTAGTTCTCCAAAAACAAATACTTTTATTACATATTCTTGAATCAATTTCTATCATGATTTTTACCCTCCTATAGTTATTTAAATATTTATACATTACTCTTTTAACCTTTTACCCTAGAAAACCAAAATACCTAAACTTCCCCCTATGTAACTTTAACCGAAAGGGAGTCCATACCATTTTCTCTAGAACTTATAATCAGCCCAAACTAAAAATTTAATATTTATCGAAAGACCTAATAGTAATATTTTCAAATATCCCTTTTCCTCTTTATTATATCCTTTTTTTTTTTTTTTTTTTCTTCTTTTTTTTTTTTCTCTTCCTTCTCTTTCCCCTACCTTTCCCTCTTATCCTTCTTTTCTCCCAGAGGTCTAATATGGATTCCCCTCGGTACAAATATCTTAAAAGTGATTGATAATTTATTAAATATTTCTATAAATCTATAAAGTGCATATCAATAAAGTGCTTAGTTTTCCCCCCATTTCCTCCGTGTTCTCTCAAAAAAATTTTTACCTCCTAACTATCATTTTGTACTAGCGATAATCTCGATTGTAGTGGGTGTTTTTAATTCCTCCTATATTCTCACAATTCGTAATATTATTCTTTCAAGAACCTTTTATATAATATCAGTGAATCAATCCAATCTTCCATTCCTTTGTATAATTACAGTGTTTCCATTGCAGTTTTAAATTTCTATACCTCTATAAAGTGCATGAGTAAAGTGCTTATATTTACAGACATAGTGTAGGATTTTTACTCCTCTATAGTATTAATTAAAGTGCTTCATATTCTATAGTAAACTATTATAATTCTATAAAGTGCGTTCATAGTAAAGTGCTCAATATTCACCACCATAGTATTGGAGGTCTCTTGGGGGATATCTGTATTCTTACTCCTATATACTATAGACCCCTACTACATATCCAATAGTGTGAGTAAACCAACCCCAAATTGGGGATATAATAAAAAGGAACAAAGAACATCGTAAAAAGAAAAAAAAAACAAGAGAGGAAACAACACAAAGAGCGACCATAATAGTTCACTTTTCTTCTAGGATCTTTTCCTCTCCTCCTTAACCTCTATTATTTCAAGACCCATTCAGGGTTCTTTAAGTTTAATTCGGTATTATCTTTGGGATGAGATGAAAGATCCACTTCTATATTCCATTTTTGTAGCTGCACAAGTCCTTCTTTAACAGAGTCTATTTTGTTCCAAGTGTTTTCTTTCATTATGTATAGTCCCTTTGGATATTTCCATCTGTATTTAATTTCTGCTTTCCTTAAGCTATGTGTTATTGCCATATATTCTCTTCTTTTATTCAGAGTGTATTTGGACAGACCCGGAAATATTTTAATTTTATCGTATGGGACATCCATTGGCCTTTTTATGGAATTGGCTTTGATTATTGTATCTCTATAATTAATGGATTGAAGATTGACTATAACGTCTCTAGGTATATTTTTGTCTAGTCCTCTAGGGAGGGGAATCCTGTGGATATTTTCTATTTTCATTTCATCTTTAGAAGTTTGGGGTGATAAGTTAATAAATAGGTCTTTGATATATCCTAGTAGGTCTTTTTCCGGTATATTTTCATTTATTCTCCTTATTCTTATATTTTTTTTCCTTGATCTATCTTCCATAATATTTATCTTCATATTTAATTCTTCAATCTTATATTCCAATTTGTTTGTATATTTCAGTAATGCATTATTGTCCATGATTAATTTATCACTTTTAATTTCCAATTCATTTATTCTTTTACTGATTTCTTTTACTGAGTTTGTATTTTCCAACATCTGTTTTGTTAAATCCATCGTGATCTTTTCTTGGAAATCTTGTAGAAGGTCTTTCATTTTTGAATAGGTTAATGGTTCCTCTTGTAGTTTTTCAATATTATCAAGGGGAGAATGTACAATTTTCTTCGGGAGGAAATTACAGATTGTTCCAAAAGAGATGATTCTGATTGCGTTGTTTCTAATATGCTAATTTTTTGTTTTGGCGAAACAAATTGATTTGTTTCTGGAGCTCCAGTTTTCTTCTCCTTGCTTTTTAATTTTATTGTATTTGGGGGTTTCTTATTTGCCATCTTGTTATTTTTTGGGAGGTAGTCCTGTGGATTCGTAGTTTTTAGTCTTCTCCACTTAACTTTTATCTCTTTCCTTTTTCTTTCTTTTCTTTTTTCCTTCTCTTTCTCTTCCTTCCTTCCCTTCTTCTTTCTCCTTTCTTTTTTCCCCCTTCTTTTCCTCCTTTATTTTTGTAGAGTCCTTTTTATTTTACTTATCTTATATAATTTATATTGGTTGGGTTACCTTTTATAATGTCTTAAAGGGATACTTTCTATATCTTCACGCCCTTAGCCTCTTGCCTCTTGCATATTTTCATAAAGCTTATTATTGTTTATACCCTTTCTCCTCAGCTCCCTCTGCCTCCTCTGACTCAATATATTACAATTGTCCTTTTCTTTTGTATTCCCCAGTGTGACTCCCTAGCAGGTTGTAGCGGGTTCTAGTTGTTTCTTAGCTTTTTTTTCCCCATTAGATGTACCTGTGGCATAGTATGCCTCTTACTGATGTTCACCTTTATTTTTAGGACTTTTATATAGTTCATTTATTCCTTAGTCCCATTTTGGTCTCCCGTGACTCTTTCGCGGGGACACTCTCTCCTTCGCGCCCTTTTGCGCGCTATGCGCGTATTCTCGCGTGATCTTCACGGGGACCGTCTCCGTCCTCCGACTTCTACCATACTCTACGAAGATAAACTCTTTGGCTTTAATCCGCCGTTTTATAAATGCTAGTAGCCTTGGGGATTTGTCTTTATTCTTGTACTTATATTTTCCTTTAAGGCGTATTGGGAGGGGGGAGATGGGACATATAGAGGGTAATTTCACAAGCTGGATAATTATACTTTATACATTTTTAAATAAGCTTTACTTAGCTGCATTGTATTATGCTGGTCCTTCTCGAGGCTTCCAGGCGTCTGTTTAGTTGTTATAATCTTGGATCCGAGATGGGCTCAGGATTACCGCTGTCTGCAGTACATGACCTCCCAGCTCTCCTACCACCAGCTCATCTGCGAACTGGTGTACGTTCCACTTCCGGTACCGCCCTCATCGTCAGTATCAGAAAGAGGATTCTTGATACTGTCCAACAACATGTTTTCTTTTTTCAAATAAAAGTCTTGGAGCACAAAAACGTATTCATAAGTTTAACTGCTCGTGGGCCTTGCCATCTGTCTGCCAATGAGATCTACAGACTAAAGTACGTTCTATTCTTTTACTGTTAGTTTCACAGAAGTTTAAACAGGTTTTACATAATATTTCTTAATGCAAAAAAAAATATGCAAAATATGTTCTTTTAAATGTTTGGAAAAAAAATGTTGTGTTCCATGTCTCTTTAAGGGTGAATTTTCAAATAGGTGTTTTTCAGCAATTCAGGAATAAACACAAAATCATGTATTTATGCTTCTTTTCAAAATAACAATCTGTGCCAAAGACAAAACATTTAGAGTAAATGATTTTTTTGTTAAAATATTCAATTTAAGGACAAAATTACCATTATTTTACATAAGCAGCTGCATTTGTAAAGTTATTACAGTGATGTGGGTCAGTCTTATTGGATCCAATATATTGCAATTTCCAATCATCGCCACCTTTCTAAATGTATAAATATATAAATGTGCAAATCCTACCATAAAAAATCCCCCAAAGGAAGTAGTTGCCAAGTTACCTGTATATCCTAGATAGCTCGAGAAGTATTTTGAAGCTGTAAAGGGGTTAGGAGTATAAGATCAGATGTGTTTTTATTCTACTGCCTGCAGCTACCACAGGGAACATAAATGTGCTCAATAGAAAGAGATCTCTATTATACTATAATGTATGGAAATTGTGGATTAATGTAAATAGGTTTGATCATCAGGGATAACTGAAGAGGAAGAGCCTCTGCCTATGTTTTGTAGACCTGGGGAATACCAATGTAAGCAACATGTCTGTATATATTAATATATATAACTATAAGTAGCTTACTTTCATTTGCACTTGATATAGTTAATTGCCACTCTTAAAACATTAAACAGGAAAACATTAAAAGAGGTTTGCATGTCCCCATAAAAGCATTACTAATACCTTATACCTAAATAGTCAATGAATATGCAACATGTGTCAGTAGTTGAAAAGTGAATATATTGTGCAGATAAGTAGAACGTTGCTCTATCTAATCATAATCCCACAATCTAAACGTGTGCAGTAGTGAATGTACTATTTTAAATACCTTTTTACAATTTTTATTATATTAACTTTAAAAATATTAAAACTATTTCTTTGTAACAATAACAGCCCTATTTAATTTGAAGCCCGTATCGGCATCGGCACACCTGCAAAGGCTGCGGGCTTCAAATTCGGCTGAGTTACAGAGCTATTAAATTAAACCATGCAAACCCGTAAACCATTCTTGCACCCGTTGGATGTGCGTCCATGAACATGAACAATTAGTCAAACCCGTAGTTTTAGACGGAGCCGATGGCAAATGAGATTGTCATCATTATGTCACTGAAAAATGGAGGTTAGAATTCAAAGGGTTTCAATTACGAGTTCCGATTGGACCCACATTCCAGATATAATGCAATATTCATAAATCAGTAAATATGATATTTTAGTCCATGCGAGTTCCATTATATGTATTAACACATTAATTGCCGGGATCAATATAACACGGAAATTACACATGAAATAAAGGGTGCTTTTTTGCCGATTTTCGATCTTGAGAATGTTGTGCTATTAATTATAAAACCTAACATCACTTTCCCTTTTTATATAAGTACAGTAGTGTGTGTATATTTGCATTTACAGTCTACGGTTTGGACTTTACCCCTCTAGCGGGTCCTCTCTAGTACCCGTTGGCTTTTTGGCTCTATTTGCGGGTTTACGGGCTTGAACGCCAGTGAATTTGTTGCAATTTAATAGCATGATTTGAAACATAACAGTTACAGGCTTGACAAATCAAAGGATTTGCAGCCTCGCAGTTCATATTTTCCCGGTCCCGTAGCCTTTTCTTGCCCTCACCCCCAAGTCATTGACTGGTTGCTTTACGGGTCTAATTTAATAGCTGTAAGTCTTGCTGGCTAAGTTACGGGCTACAGTTTTACACGTTGAGGGAATTTAATAGGACTGTATAAATACTTTTGTTTATCCTTAACACTATATTATTATTAAAATCATCATTATCAAAAAAATCATAATATATTTGAAATAAATAAATCAACCCATGAATATTTTGAATGGATTTCAGATGTATTCTCACATCCCAGTTTGAATTTGTTTGCACTTAAAATCTAAAGGCTAAAATAGAGGGAGAAAAAAAAAGTTCATAGAGAAAAAAAAACATGAAGTGACTCAAACATAATTTCAGTGCCCTCTTGAAGGTGCCTTGAGTACAGGAGTTGCTACCCCTAGGGAGCCCCAGTGCTGTTACTTTATTTTTTTAAATGTTCTTAATTTGCCACTGTGGGGCCTGGATGACTCCCCACCGCACCAGCTCCTCCTGGGACCGGTGCGGCGGGGATGGACCAAGGAGGAACCCTGTTGAGGGGGCATCCAGGTGCAATTTTTCACTGCGCTGGTGGAGATGGAACTACACATCAACACAAAACTCAATTAAACAATTCAGAATGCGAGACAGTTTGAAAAAAATCGCATAAAAAAATGATGGCTCGTAAAACTTGCAACAAGGAAAGCGAGACTTACACAAAAAAATACGACCCATGGCACTTAGAAAAAAATACGAACACGAGGTCCAAAAAATACGAACTTCACGGTCGAACCGCACACATACAAAAACAACAATAACACCACCAAAATTAACGAAAATACAAAAAAATATCACTCACAGCCACGACGTCTGGGAGTCAGGTTGCACAACAATTGAACCGCAATTTGCCGAGTTTCCACACACGAAAATCGCCTAAGAGACTATACAAAATGGCGGCCGAAAAAAACGAAAACGAGGCTACATGACCAATAAACACGCAAATACCCATCAAACACATAAGACTTCTACACAACACCGTACGGGGTATAAAATACACTATTAGGGAGGACGCTAAATGCTCCACAACCGCATAACACGTAGACAATTGCCGCCATTTCACAACACTAACTCGCAAGTAATAACATTACCAATCCAAAATGCAGAATTACACACCTAAACAAACGCTTTGCGCTCACAGCCTACTTATCCTACACAGGCTACACGACCAATACACTAGCAAAAAAAAACACCAGACACATAAGAATTTTTACACAAGCCCGTACGAGGTATAAAATACACTATTAGGGAGGACGCAAAATGCTCCACATCTGCGTATACACATACACAATTGCCACCATTTTACAACACTAACTTGCAACTAATAACATTACCATTACAAAATGCAGACTTACACAGCTAAACAAACGGTTTGCCCTCATGCTCGCAGCCTTTTTTTAACACCGCACACTTGCCACATTACTGACACTTACACCTCAGCTCAGCAAGAGCGCAAATGTACATTGTATGATGCAGGAACATCAAAAAAGTTGGTTAGCTCTTCAGGATATTGCTTGCTGCCTATATTAATTACAAATAGGTAAAGTATATTAATTTATGATTTTATTAATTAATTAATTATCATAAAAAAATACATAAAGAGAAAAAAAAAAAGGTCCAGACGACTGGATCGCAATAAACGCCGAAGGGGCTCAGCGTGGCTTACAATGAGCGCCAAGGGTGCTCAAAGGAGCAAAAGTACACCAGGGGACAGGCTCGCAATGAGAGCCAAAAGGCGATCAGCGCGGATCTTGCAATGAGCGCCGAAGGGGCTCTGATAACCAAAAATGCACCAACGAGAGGCTCGTAATGAGCGCCGAAGGTACTCAGACGACCAAAACACTTACTTTGTGTGGCAAACAGCATTACCTGCCTTACAATTTTATTGCTGTCATTTTTTGACGGGCAAATTGCTAGTATATATATATTAGTTGGTGGTGTGGCCAAAGCTATGCCCTCTTGGTCTGCCCAGAGAGCCAAGGAAGAGAAAGTAATGCTGTATCAGCACTTATTCTAAATGAATGTCTGGAGTAGGAAAATGTATTGTGTCCTAATCGCGTGATAACCAGTCTGATGTAGTGGATAAATGTGGTAGTGAAGAGTGATTGACTCAATATACTAAGCATGGGATTATAGTGTTTTAGTCTGTAGTGACTCATATAGAATTCTGATGGGGGTGACTGGGTACCATTGGCTTTGGGTCAGGAAATACGTGATGGTGATAGAAAGTTGCTAGTTTTGGTTGCATGTATGTCACGTATGAAATAATCCTTTGTGAATTAAATATCTTGTTTGGTGAGATAGCGATTTGGGATTGTGATATGGTGAACTCACTAGGCCTAATAAATCTGTAAAACACTAATTTGACTGCAGCCAAAAATATTTAGGTGTTAACGCCAAAATGGATTGTCAGCTAAAAAGGAAACTGAAGATATTGCTGTCTACTGGGATTCTGTTAGGTTTAATCAGTGAAATATTTTGAATTTATGAATAAGTATTGTGAATTAGGCCTGTTAGAAATAATTTGACAGCTGGGGCAATTACGAATGATTCTTGTAAGTAGAATGACTAGGATAAATTAAATTGGACTCCAGTTAGGCATGTTTTTATGGTAGTGGGATTGAAATGAATTCCAATATTAAAGTGTGCTGCAAAAGCTAAAGAGCTAGGAAGGGTGACAGGTGGTATAACACTACAGGTACTACTTGTAATACTGCAAGTACTACTTGTAGATTGGTGGTATAATACTACAAGTACTACTATAGGCCTTTTTGGTGTTTTTGGCTAGCTTGAAGAAGAAGAGGCTCTAGATGAGGATGTATGGTTGGAGAGCTAGTGGTTGCAGTATGCTGTTGTAGTTTATGAGAATTCCTAAGTGAAAAAGACACTGGAGTGAAGTATAGTCTCTTGCTTGTAAGGAAAAATGAAAAGGTTGCAGGTGGGAGAATTGAGAGCTAGATCTCTTGGGAGGGACATTGTTGCTGGGTCTGAAGATTTAAGTCTACATATGATATTGCATTAAACCTCATTAGTGGTTATTATGAATCGGATGGCTAAGTTATTCCACTTAGATCCCCACATCTGAGCTGAAATTAGAACTGGCAGTACTAGACTGGGCGAGGAAATGATTCCATAGTGTGAAGGAACGATGGATCCTATAATTTCTTTAGAGTATAGTATTTTATAGTGGGAATCTGAAGTGAATGCACTGTGTTGGTTGATAAGATGGTAGGTCTGGTCAGAAAAAAAGATTGTCCGTTACATGTGCAGAGGAAAGAGGATTATAAAGCAAGGTAGACTGTTCACCAAGAGTATTGATGGTCTGTTGATTAGAGGAATTGATCAAATCAGTTAGTAGACTACTCGTAAATGAGCGATCTTGGGGCTGTATTTTAGTGGCAATATGAGAGAAGAATTTGAAGCTCGTACAACGTACATCCTTTTACAACATAAAATGAGGTGAGGTCATCTTTGATGTGTACCAATTTGTTTTCATCAAGTCTAGCCTCCATTCTATCGGTATCTAGTATGGTACACAAAAATTCCATGATGTGCAGAACGACTTTTGATTTTATTGGTTGCAAAAGGAATGCAGAGTTTTTCAAATAATTCCATGGTGTGGTTCAGACTTTGGAACTATGGAAATGAAACAGAAAATTAGCAACAGGTATAAATTAATAAATAGTTGTGGGCTACTTGTAGACCCAAACGTGAGTTGGTACAGTGTAGGCGTCAGAAACTAGGGTTTGTAAAAAACATAATTGATTTTGAATTTTGACAGCCAGCCGTGCCCCCCCCCCAAGGTATTGAGGAATAGAAACTGGGAATAGCTGGGTTATGGGCAACTGATAGGTTGATGATCAACTGTGTATATTTTCTGGTAGTGATGCCTATAGGATTAAACCTCCAGACTTTGGAATCTCCTTGTAATATTGTGTTGCTGTCAGATGCCTCATATGAAGGCACGAGGAGGGGTACAAGGTTTACATCCTTTTTATCAAGGATGTCCCTTCTTAGATGAGCAGGTATAACATGAGCGGGCATAATAGTTGGAGGGGTTGATGATTGCACACCTTGACCCATATGTGTATTAGGCGGAGGTACCACTGCAAATGAAATAGTATACAGTTCTCTAGTGTGTTGATGGATGAAACTATGTCAGCTATCATTCTTTGAAATTGGGACATCTGCTCATTTGGTTGTTCTGGAGCAGGAGGATGGTTGGATCTTCCGGCATAGAGAAGCAGAGAAGCATATATATATATATATATATATATATATATATATATATATAGTTCCATCTTTCTTGCAGAAGTCAGGTATGGAATCTCTTGTTCAGTAATCTCCTGCTGTCCAGAAATGTAAAGATAAATGCCTTCCTGAGATGGAAGATGCTCTTGAGGGAGAAGAGGCTGTCTGAGAGGGCAATCTTTCTGCCATAGCAGCAATGATGAATACTGTTTGAAAATAAATTATAAGTTTAGTATGTGCGTGGCTAATTAGACTGACAACATTTTGGAGCCCCATGTTGGCTCTAGAGAAAGTGGGAGTATAGACAGTTTTGAATAAATTGGAAATCAACTGGGTGTCATATGGCTGGAGAAGCAACTATGAATACAGATTGTTTAGGAAAAAGGATGTCTACCGTGTTACAGGCTAAGGAAATATGCGAATGGCTACGTTCCAATATGTAAGTGCTTTAGAAAGGCACTATGTATGCTTAGTTTAAGATCAAGACAGGGCTCTCCATTATTATAGTTTTGTTAGCTTCATATTAAGTATGATATGGCATTAGGAATACGTTGGTATATTACGATACAAAGAGTGAAGATGGATAATTCATTTCTGCATATGTGATTTATAGCATCTATCTGTTGTGTCATTATGATAAAAGGGTTTGCGACTTGTAATCAGAGTGGAATGCATATTGTTGACTGATACGCACAGGCGTATCTGTACCATGTGACTAAATTACTTGAGGGATAAAGTGGGTAGGCTAAGATGGGCTATTTCTACATAGCACTTCTACTATTGGCAGTTTGCTTAGGCACATAACAGTTCATTTAATAAATTAATGAACCAACATGGAGACTGATTACTAAAATAATGAACTATGGGAAATAATACAAGAGTGAGGTGATTGGTAATGGGTAGATCTGTGAAAAATAGAGGTTAAATATAAAGTGTTAGTGACCTGGGGCTTTGAGTGGTTACACCTTTAATAGTAAGAATATATTGCAAATCTAGTGCGCCATCAAATCTAATGCGCACTCCAAATTTGGAACCCATGAATGAAAAAATATGTTTTTGCTGGTGAATGTAATGTGCATTTGTCATTTGCACATAAAGTACCGAACAGTGAGTTTATGTTACCAACTTATAGTAGTTTTATTATAAATGATACTACTGTATAACAATATGATCATATTGCATCATACATATAGTGTTACAACATACAAGTAATAAACAGTAATTACAACATTTAAAATATACCGGTAATTAACAGTTATAACGACATACCAATAATTACAACATACCAGCAATTAACATTCTGTTAATTTACAATATCAGCACTATTTGTCTTCTTCATTACTCCCCTCATCATACCATACCTGTAATTCAATGTTATTGATGGCGCACTAGATTAGATGTTTTAACCCTGAAAAGTGGTTAAAACATTGAATCTAGTGTTCCACCGATTCTAATGCACACTCCCAATTTGGAACCCGATTTTTCATGAAAAGGTGCGCATTAGATTAGAGTAACTAGGGTAATATGTGTTGGCTGTAAGAATAACTTGTGAAGTGTTTAATAGAGCTAAAATCTGAGACTGAGAGCAACTGTGGTGTGTCCAGGTTTTATGGATGCACAATATGTGTAATCTTGAGATGTGAGATGTGCGACTTTGAGTGGCTAAAGAGCACTGCTATGAAAACCGACGCTGACTGCTTGAAAAACAGCCCATTAGGCATCTTACCAACTGGAGATAGAGCAGAAGCCAAGGTAAAGGTTGCATTGGTGTTCCTGATCATTATAGGAGGAAACACTGACAACTCCTGGTGGCAAGTGAGGAATGTCATTTTTAAAAATGCAAACATCCTATATATGAGGCACTGCACTGAGTGCAAGACCTACAATTTGTACAATATGTTTTGTTTCTTTACAAACGTTTCCCACTATGAAGCCTAGAATCTTCTTCTTGTGATTTTAAGATGAAAGGTGGGAATTTAATTTTTTTTTTTTGGGGGGGCCTTTTTTATTTACTTAATAATGTCTGTCCACTTAATGGGCCATCATCAGGATGCTAAAGGTCAACTAAATATCAGTATAAACAACATTTCCATTATTTTTCTGGGTTTATTTTTCTCAAATATTTCACAAATTGTGATATTCTTGGCCTTTTGGCTAAGTGTAGTACCTGTCATGGACCCCTTTTGCAGTATCTGGATCTTAGCCCATTGAGCCACCAGGACAGACTGCTTGGCTCCAGCCACTGCACTATAAACACCTCCATTGTATTGTAATTTGTTTTATACCATTGTTTGCCAGATAAAGTTAATGTAATCTATTTGAGGTCTGGACCACTAGACATGGAGACAGCATTATGTGTATTAGGAGGTTGGACTATTGGTCATATGTGATAGACAAGATTCCAGGATGCCAGCGTATTAGACCCCATGTTGAGTCAATATTCTGTGCTTGTCTGCCAGTCCCTGTCATTGTTGTGTTGTATACACCCCCCTCTGTATCTAACCCCTATATATATTGTTGACCTTCAAAAAATTAATCAGTTCACTGCTGAGACATACAAATGGTATGTTCTCTTATTGGCTCCTGGTGGATGCGATACTGATCCTATCTCCACCCTGCAAGTAACTTGTTCTGGTCACTACCACAGGATGGTTACTGAGACTCCTGGAAGTGCTGATTCCTGATGGAGAGACCCTGACTGATACAGGAGCCAGATATCAGGGTGCTGGTGCAGAGATTTCCAGGAGCCCAAACGATCCTTGTGGGTAGTTAACCTGTAGTCTATAGCAGGTGGCCCTGGGCAGTAATAGCCCATACCCCTGGAACGTCATAGTATCCCCCTAGTCAGAAAATGAGCAGCATCTGAAAATAATTGGGTGAAATGTTAGTATAGCCATTGACCGTGTAGTCATGAAGACTGAGGCCCGAGACTAGTGGCGTGCCCAAAGATGGAAACCAGGCACTTTTTGGGCACAGTGTTCAGTTCTTTTTGGGACATAGTGTGTCTCTTAATTTTGTAGCTTAGCCCAAGGGCTGTGGTTGCATTTCTTGCACTGCACTCATTTACAGCATATAGCTTGACACACGCATATAGGATTCATGTGGCTACTCCAGGATAGTCGCTACTCCAGAGAGAAGAACAAAAAAAAAGTGCATATTTAGTTTAGGAACTTTTTGAATTTGGGTTTTGATGTTGTCACTGTGCATTTTCCAAACTGCATGCTGTGGAAGTCAGGGGGGTCTTTCAGGACTTTTGACTTGGGCCCCTTTTGGCAAGCCCTAGGGTGGCTAGTGGCAGTAGTCACCCTAGGTTAAGTAATTTAAGTAGTAGAGTCCAGTCCTGCTAAGGAATTTAGTATGCCTGGGACAAGCATACTGCTGTCTTGAGGCTTAATGAAGAAAATATTTAGATAGACAGACTGGTTCTTATCTCCTTTGAAATCTATATTGATATGGTGTAGATGTCTGAGCTCAGTGTTGTCATGTCATCATAAAACACAAGAACATATGTTTGTATGGAATATTAGATCCCTGAAACAGGATTATAGTGCAAGGTATTTAAAGGGACCTGCAAGGTTTCTGGATTTAACCAGGTGCATACTATATCTGTGTATTTATTTAAATGTAATGTATTTATTACATTTTTTATTGAGAATTGCTCAAAAGCTGTATGTGTCTACCCTCTGCAGCTTATGAAAACAGGCTCTGCTGTACTTGCTGTGCTGTGTCTCCTACTAATCAATCTGTGACTATCTCTCAGCAATATTCTGCATGCTGCTGAAACATGGTTAGGCTAGGACACTATAATGAGACATGCAGAGGCTCCTGCGAACCTCACAAAGCGGGGCGAGCAGTTGAGGCACGAGGGACTTAGGCTGCAAGCAGTTAAGGGGGAATAAGAAAAAAAATTCCAACCGAAATCTCGTTGGGGGAAAAATTCAGAACTCGGAAAAATATGAATTTAACAGCCAAACCGCGGTAATCGAAAAACACTAAAAACAAGAAAAATAATAAAAACAAAATAATAACACACACACACAGCACATGGAGAGAGCCAGGAAGCCTGGGAGTAAGGTTGCAAGCCAATTTGACCCATATTTGTGGGTTTTCATCAATCCAAAAGCAAGGAAAAAAATGGCGGACGAGAAACATAAAAAAATCTGCATAAAACGAGGCTGAGCAAAGCCAGGCACGCGGAACTTAGAAAATACACGACTGCAAAGACAGTAACAATTACACGAACAACGCCAGGTACGCAGGACTTTGAAAATAAGACAAAAGCCAGTCAGCGCGCTCCTCGCAAACATTCAGTAGACACACAGAGGAAAAAAACACAGGGAAGGGACAGGGGGGAGATGGTGGAAAAAGACACATGGCATTCCCAAGCACAAAATTGCCAGGTGGCAAACAGCATTGCCTGGCTTACAATTTTATTGCCGTCTTTTTTTGACAGGCAATTCTCTAGTATACATATAAGCAATGTTAATGCCGTATTTTGTATTTTGGGCTTTAACACATGATTTTTCCTGTTAGCTAGTTTGTTCACATTTAGTCATATCAATGTATACAGAGTCCCATTCATGATTGAAATTTGCTTGATTTCTCCTAATGTATAAAACAATGTATGCTTCACAAACATCAGTTGTTCTGAAAACTGCAGTGGTAATTTTACATAAAATAGATACATTAACCCAAAATAAATCCAGTTATGCAGGTAAATTAAAAACAGTTGCATTTCAATATTAGCAATACACTAATACTATGCAAATGTAACTAATCGTACAATTTCTCAAGATTCTTAAAAGTGGATGTAGGATTTGAATAAAAATATGTGTGTTCATGGAGAGGAAACAGACTAGTACACTAAGCTGCATCCCGACAAAAACCATGGGTACTTCAAAAGGTATATCTGAGACTGTACTTAGGACACTTTGGGCAAAGGTAGTTTATACAAATTTTACACGCTCTCCATCTGACCTGACAGTCATATAAAATGTTCTAAAAAAATGTGGACAGGAGCAACCAATCAGAATCGTAAAAAGGGCCAAGAGATTTGCCTTATTGGTACATTTTATAAGCAATAAACAAGACGTTTCTTATTGCTGTTTAATATTGTGTCATATTCACAGTATGTGACAAGGGTGAATCAGCTAGCCTCTTTCAATCCTTAGTCTACAACTTTATGTACTATATTTCAAAGAACTAATGTACATACTGTGTTATAGCTTTAGAAAATGGCTTCTATCAAAGCAAGTTTCCATACAAAATATGCTCCCTTTATATACATACTCCACTCCTCCTTGAACAGAATAAGTGACCCATAAGTACCACAATTATTAACTAGTGTATAAATAACATTATCTGTGATCAAAGGTCATACAGGTGTTCTTATGTATAGAAACAAATACAACATAGATAAATCAGTCTTATAATAGGTAATGAATAAAGCCTTATACGAACTACCCAACAGATTCAAACAAATGGCAAAGAGCAGTTCCTTGTTTCCTATAGGATAAAAGACATTTCTCCCTGCTGGTCATTAGGGAGCGAGGTATTTTATCCTATAGGAAACAAGAAACAGAATTATCCTGCAGTGTGTATAAGGATGTATACTCCTGAGCTGTTATCATACCTCATATGTGTTTGAGGTCTGTAAATGTGAGTGCAAAATCTATTGTTTTATTGTACTCTCTAATAAATACCCACCTACTACACTATCAGGATCTTGTTTGTGCTCCTCTATCCCCACACCATTCTTTATCTACATACTAAGGTCATTTATTATTTTCCAGCATTAAGAACTTAGTTAAAAGTTACATAGCAAATACACAGCACAGTTAATATAGATTTTTAGCTCATTGCACCATTTTACTTCATTGCGCCCTTTGGATTCTTGGCTCATTGCACCACCATTTTTATGATCAATATGGGAGCCATTACAAAGGGTAATTGGTCAGCTGGTGCCACTTACCAAATCTGAAGCATGATAAGAGCTCTACAATGAAAACAAATCTCTCCTTTAGGAGGTTATTCCAGTAATTACAAATTAAAATCAGTAAGACACATGAGTGCATAATGTAAATTATGAAAAACCTAGGACAGAGCCTTACAGTCATACTGACACCTAATGTTTGTTTGCACCTTTCAATTTCTCTGTATCATAAAATTCCCCATTAAATTACCATACATTTTATTGTAGACAAATCATATTAAAATTCACTTAATTTATAGGAAATTTAGAATGTATACAACTTGGAAAAGAAGCTGGTTTAATTAAGTAACAATAACTGGGTTGCTGAGGATTTTTATAAATCATAATATTCCACTTGATGACATGGTTATTGCAACATGCCACTATTTTTAGGTCCGTTCAACAGAACCCAGCTATTGAACTAAAGCATTTACAGAGCATGGTATGTAAAATGTAGCTTGAAATAAAGGGAATGGACTGATAGCTAATGCAAATTGGAGTGGTAACCCCTATTATGGACACTAATAGTAGTTCACAAACAATAATTATAATGTACAGGAAAAAAGAATAGAGGACTCTTTTATAGCACCTACTTCTGGATTGCTACCTTGTAAAGATGAAGTGGCTTGTGTACCTCAATTAAGCTGTGAGCCATATAATTTAGGGACACCCAAGGTGGGCAGGTCATAGTAGAGAGGTCAGGCAAATCGAGATCCACTGGAGAAGGGACATGGAAAATCTCTATATTTCACTGGCAACATAATATACCTCTGTATCTTTTTATTTTTTTGTACTTTATTTTATTAAGAAGTTCTTGTGACTTTAGGCAGAAAAAAAAGAGTTTACATTTGTACCTGTTTGAGACTGCCGTCTGCAGACATGAAGCTCATGAATACATAGACTATGAAGTGAAATTATCCAATCAGTGATCATCTCTCAACCGCATGTTGCAGAATGTTAAGCACACCCTGTGCTTAAAAGTACACTGTCTTCATGAGCTGCAGAGGGGTGGAATCAATTAGACAATATTTGTAGCAATTTAGAAAGAAAAAACAGAAGTTTTAATAAAATAAAGTACACAAAATTAATGAGATACATAGTAATATTATATTCCTAGTGAAATTCAAAAACGTCCATGTCCCTATAAACCTCATAACGTTGGTTGGCTTTCTCCCTCATATTTATAACTGTGATGAAATGAATGCCCTAACCATTAACATGCCTGCTCAATTAATACATGTAATATACAATCACTAACTTGTCCATTCTATCTATAATAGCAGGTTATATGTAACAAAGACTGTCCTTACTAACATGGAAGGGAAACCTAAAACAAGTTAATACCATAGTACACCTCTTCACCAACACTAAAAAATTAAGTATCCCATGGAGGTCTCTATAGACCTCCATTGTCCCTACAACATGTGGTGTTCCCTACAAACTCCCAAGGGTCCTGTCACTATCTACTTCCAATAAATAATCTACCACACAGGGGATTCTATGACACTATGGATCTCTATGGGCCCCCATGGCATCATATCCCCCAACATTCAGGTCTCTAACACTAACCTCCCTAAAGTATTTATTAAATATAGAAAACAGAATAATAATTACAGGAAATAGAATTACCTGAAATAAAATAATAGAGAAAATATAAAAAAATGATTTTATATAAAAAGAAAAAAGCATTTACATCTGGAAGGAAAAAAGGTTAATTAATACATTACCATCCTTGATGACCTTCCACTGATGATCTTCAATGGCCTTTTCAGCAATCTTCAGCCCTGGATAAGCAGCCACATTCATGTTGATAGAAGAAATCTGTCCTCTTCTTGCTTGATTGAACACCATTGAATCATTTATTTGGCTTTTTGGCTGCATTTTTACCTCATAAACTGTTTTCCAGGCGTCTGAATGGGTAAAATATGTGTCAATCATATGTCAGGAAATCAGTATAGAATATTTGAATATTAAGAGCTCGGTAACCAATTAGATAAGAGTACTGACCATTTTCTGATTGGTTAGTCTTTTTATTCAGGGGGCTCTATTTTCACCTATTCTTATTGGTTAAAGAAGCAACCAATGAGAATATGCTTTCATAATAGTGTGGCCCCCTTTGAATGACTATTGTACGTGCCAATCAAAGAACAGAATGTTAAACTTGTGTATTATTGTTTAACCTTTTCCCTTTCACAGGCGGGAGTTTTCTTAGATATATAGATAAATAGGCAAATGGGTAGGTATTTTGGTGGAGGAGGTTTGTTCTAGTTTAAAACTTGGAGTCTGCAGTTGGTATACAGTGCTTCGCAAAAGTATTCACCCCCCATGGCATTTTTTGTGTTTTGTTGCCTCACAACCTGGAATTAACATGGATTGTTTGAGGATTTGCATCATTTAATTTACAGAACATGCCCACAACTTTGAAGATGTTTTTTTTTTAAATTATTGTGAAGCAAACAACAAATAGGACAAAATAACAGAAAAAGTCAATGTGCATAACTATTCACCCCCCTAAAGTCAATACTTTGTAGAGCCACCTTCTGCGGCAATCACAGCTCCAAGTCGCTTTGGATAAGTCTCTATGAGCTTGCCATTTCTTACCACTGGGATTTTTGCCTATTCCTCCTTGCAAAACGGCTCCAGCTGCTTCAAGTTGGATGGTTTGCGCTTGTGAACAGCAATCTTTAAGTCTGAACACGGATTTTCGATTGGATTGAGGTCTGGGATTTGACTAGGCCATTCCAACATATTTACATGTTTCCCCTCAAACCACTCAAGTGTTGCTTTAGCAGTGTGTTTGGGGTCATTGTCCTGCTGGAAGGTGAACCTCCATCCTAGCCTCATTAACGCACAGAGTGGTACAGGTTTTACTCAAGAATATTCCTGTATTTAGCACCATCCATATTTCCCTCAACTCTGACCAATTTCCCAGTCCCGGCAGTTTCCCCAGTACCGAGGATGGTGTTCTTTGGGTGATGTGATGTGTTGGGTTTGCGCCAGACATAGTGTTTTCTTTGATGGCCGAAGAGTTTAATTTTAGTCTCATAAGCCCAAAGCACCTTCCTCTATACATTTTTGGAGTCTCCCACATGCCTTTTCGCAAACTCAAAACATGCCCTTTTGTTTTTTGCTGAAAGTAATGGCTTTCTTCTTGCCACTTCTTGCCATAAAGCCCAACTCTTTGGAGCGTATGGCTTATTGTCGTCCTATATACCAATACTCCAGTCTCTGCTGTGGAACTCGGCAGCTCCTCCAGGGTTACCTTAGGTCTCTGTGCTGCCTCTCTGATTATTGCCCTCCTTGCCCGTTCCGTGAGTTTTGGTGGGCGGCCGTCTCTTGGCAGGTTTTCTGTTGTGCCATATTCTTTCCATTTGGTTGTGATAGATTTGATGGTGCTCCTGGGGATCATGAAAGATTTTGATATATTTTTTTATAACCTAACCCTGACTTTTACTTCTCAACAACATTGTCCCTTACTTGTTAGGAGAGTTCCTTGGTCTTCATGGCAGTGTTTGGTTAGTGGTGTCTCTTGCTTAGGTGTTGCAGCCTGTGGGGTCTTTCAAAAAAGGTGTGTATATGTAATGACAGATCATGCGACACTTAGATTGCTCACATGTGGACATCATTTCACTAATTTTGGGACTTCTGAAGGTAACTGGTTGCACCAGACCCTTTTTGGGCTTCATAGCAAATGGGGTGAATACATACACACATGCCAACTATTGTGTTCTGATCCATCACATAAAATTCAGATTAACAAAACATTGAACTTAAGACTGTAATGTAACAAAATAGGTAAAAAGTCAAGGAGAGTGAATACTTTTGCAATGCACTGTACTTAAGGCATGTTAGGGCTGAAGAGCTATGAAAAATAAATAATAATAATAATAATAATACTCTGTAATTGAACCAGTGCATTCTCCAACAACTAATGTGGAAGAAAAGTAGTTATTCGTGCAATAGTCACCAAACTAAAAGGTAGAAACTGTAAAATAAGAATAATGATTATTTTATGCTGTAGGCTCCAAACAGATTGCAATGAGATATTAAATAAATCAAATAACGTTTACATGTAAGTATATGAAGCTGGCACTGATAAGCATTGCGCCCCAGAATGTACCATGGAGATGTTTGTAGTTCTTATACAAGATGGATGTGAGGTTAATAAAGCACTGCTACTTGGGGGTGGTGGACATTTAGGACACTGATAAGGGAAAATTCTCCAATTTTGTATGTGTTCTGCCATTTTGTATTTAGTAAGCCATGTTGTTAAAACGTAGCCTGTAACTCCAAATTTCCGGGTTACGGGTATTAAATTAGCCCTGTAGCGTAGCTTGCAGCGGACTTGCATATTAAGACGCAGGACGGCCGAGAATAGGCTACGCGTTGAGCAAGGTTGAACTTTGCGGCCATAAATCCTTTGATGCGTCAAGCCCGTAACCATTACTTGTTCAATATAGCTATTAAATTTGGCCACCGTAGAGCAGCTGTGCGTCTTCTCTGACGTCATTCTGGTATGCTGGATACCGACGAAGTACGCTGAAACGCCATCACTGGTACGCTGAAACGCCATCACAGTCCATCTTGGAGCTGTGCTTGCTCAAATAAGATAAGAACTTTAATACTGTTGAAGATACTAAATACATATATGAGATTGTGACATATTGATATATTGTACATATTAGAATTGGATATGTTTATGTATTTATAATCCATGGCTAATACAAGTAAAATACGATAACACAAAAGCAGATCATATCTATTCTCTGCACCACCAAAAATATTATTTTCAATCAACTGTTATATTGGGTCAGGCACTATTGAATGTAGAGTAGCAGTGAACACAACTATATGATAGGTAACGGGGTAAGTGACAGGCCCCCAGTACTTTCACTTAAATAGATAAATAGATAATAAAATACACTATCACAGCGTAGTCAGCAGCACCTAGCAGGGGATAAGTGAAAGGTTCCCAGTTCTGTCACTTTGGACAGCTCAGGGACTGACCCTTATGTCTCCATTTCTTCTAAAATCATACACAAAGATTTTATTTAGCACTTTAAAAGCACAGAATGCACATTGCACTAGCACTTTCATGAATGCATCTTCAACACTTAAATAATGAATAGCACCTGATATAGAAAATACAATTCATTATATAAAGGCCTGTTATTTAGCACCTATTGCCTAAATGTAAAATTATAATAATACTAACAACTTGTCTTGTGAGTTGCGCGGTGAAGGTCTTTGTGGTTTTTTACGATATTGTGGTGTTTTTTATGCTAATTAATTAATTAATGAAAACATACATTAATATACTTTACCTATTTGTAATTAATATATGCAGCAAGGAATGTGCCGAAGAGCTAACAATCTGTTGTAATGTTCCTGCAGCATGTAATGTAGATTTGCAGTGTTGTAGAGCTGAGGTGTAAGTGCCGCTTCTGTGGGCGTTTGTAGCCCCTTGTGCGGCGCCGAAGAGCCTCCACCTCCGCAAATGTGGCCCGGCTTTCGGCTCATTGCAGCCGACGTGGGAGCCTCCACCTCCGCAAATGCACTTTGTGAGGGTCCGCATTTGCGGTCCGAAAGTCGTACAGGGTCATAGGGATGAGCGCCTATGGCGCTCATCTCCACTAGCGCAAGGAGCGCCTTTGGCACTCCTTGCCTGGCCGCAACCGCTGCCCTCGCTTTGCGAGGGCCGCAGTTTCCTTATTGCGTTACCAACGGATTTTGCCAAGCCCGTCTGCTGACAACTATATACCGTATGTGTTTTGAATATCCAGCATTTCAGTATCCAGATAATATTACCTATATGACATATTAATAAATGTATATTCATTCAGAGATGTATAACATTCAAAATGCAATGATAAAGATAAAAAGTAAGAGGTGACGGCTGTTCAAAACTTTTTATTTTTATCCAAAAATGATTTTTAATCAACGCTTTTTTCTATTTTTAATGTTGTTTAATAAAAAGTATTTAATGCAACTTAGAATATGTACTATTTTTGAGAATCCTATATAAGAAGGGGATGTTTTGCTATAAAAAAGGTGTCTTTTCTGTTTTTAATATTTTTCTTAATAAATTGTCACATGCGAGAAAGCTTGTACCACGCAATTATAGCCCAAAGCTTTAAAGAAAAGTCGAATACGTAGCACTTGAAATGCAAATAAAAACACACTACTGTACATTTATTAAAAGGGAAAGTGATGTTAGGTCTTAGAATGAATAGCACAAAATTCTCAAGCCCTCAAATTGGCCCCCAAAAATACTTTATTTCATGTTTATATTTCGTGTTGTATCAATGCTGCAATCAATGTGTTATGACATATATACTATAACTCGCATGTAATAGAATATCATATTTACGGCTTTATTAATATTGCATTAATCTGGAATGTGGGTCCAATCGTAAACTGTAATTGATGCCAGTAGGACTTTGAAATATATCCTCCCCTTTTTCAGTGACGTAACGCTAAAGATCTCTTTTTCCATTGGCTGAACCCGTAACTACGGTCTACACTAATTGACCGTCCGCATGGCCGAAAATCCATTGTTCTACGAACAAGCTACGATTTTCGTCTCAAACCCTTGGCTCGCAGCCCCGTCCAATATAATAGCAAAGTAACTCGGTCAAATTCCAAGCACGCAGCCCTTACGAGCTACACGTTGGACTTAAGAGGCTCTAATGTAATGAGGCTATAGGTTAGGAGGCAAGTGGTTGCTAAATACAGATTTACATAACATTTAGATAAATACTGCTTCAAGATGTGAGTGTAATACATCATTTTGGCTATATTATTCTCTGTAATGAAGAATGGGGCAGATATCTATAATAGCAATATTACTATAGATACTTCTGTGTACCTGGTGCAATAAAACTCTGTAATGTGGGAAATTCAATAATGAAAAATAAACAAACACAAACAGACCTGAGACCCTGCAAGGTGAGTGACTGATTGCAGTGCTAACATGTAACATACAAAGCAATGATCATTTCCATTAACAATATGCGCACCTCATCTCACTTACAGTATATGGCCAGCATCAATGCCTGCTAATGTTCCCCAGAAGTGCACAGTCTGTAGGGCCTTCCCATTGATAATGAGTATATGCCAAGGGGAAAGTAAGAATGTTTGCAGAATTAGTTGGATGTTATCCCAATGGAGTGTATTTTGTGCATGGGTAGTTCAGCAGTGGTTGTGTTGCAGTGTTTAAAGGCGTGAACAGGTATTTTTCTTTACAATTTAGAGCCATATTAGGTATTCTTGGAGATAATTGGGATGACCTTTATAATTGCTGTTTAAGGCTTTGTCATGTTAAGGATCCATCAATCAATGTAACAATAGCTTGTAGTAGGCTTTATTGTTCAATTATTATTTAAACTTGTCATGCAAAAGGGGCTTGCTAAGAGTTTTTTTGTTTTGTTTAATAAGTGTTTGAAATACTTATTTGTTTGTGCCATAACAAATGAAGTGTTATGCAATAACAATATAGAATATTTTACACCTAGAGAAGTAGGACGTTGCATGTAGCTATCAATCACAAACAGGTTTTTAACTTGTTCCATGCACTAAGTCCATATTTTTTAGACATGCACACATAAAAATAAATGAGTGCCATGTAATTCAGGCCTTAGTTGGATATCTCTAAACATGGTTGTATGGTAGGGTTGAAAGTCAGTGTCTAAAGAAAGATCTTCTGAGACTGAAGATGCAATACTAAGGGTAACAGCAGTATGCCTATTAATCTGAAGGCCATTGGTAATATTGCCTTTTTTGTATGCAGCTTGTGCATTCTGTCTGGTCTGAATGACAGCTCCATCAGTCTGCCTACGTCCTATAACTGTCCAGTTCTGCTTCATGAAGAGTCTTTGATGACAAAACCAAGGGCGGTTATCCCATCAGCTGTGCTCCTGTCATGGGTACTTGCATCCCTCTCTAACATTTCTCTCACTGTTGACAGGCAGCTGTGCTGGAGAATGTGATCTTTAAGAAGAGAAAGGGATTAATTTGGCAAGGTGAAAGCTCACTGACACCTCCAGTGTGCATGTGGTGTGTTCAAGAGGGATGGGTCATAAGATGGAGACTTAACTATTTCAATTCTAGTGGGTTTCTATCAGCCCAAAGATTTAAAGTTTACATCTGGTTCAGTCACGGGATACATATGGAAAGTTCATAACTGTCACAGTGAGAAGAACTTCATCACATAACAGACATAATGAGTGGTGGTTACAGAATCAATACAGGAATTGTAGGCATATTATAGTACAGTTTATGCAGTGTTTCATGAGTCCGTACAAAACTAAGGAACTAAAGGTCAAATAATAAACAATTACCATATGTGTATGAGTCAACCATGCTGATTACTATTGCTGGAATTTCATATTAGATATTATTATTATTATTATTTTTATTAACTTTTTTTTTAAATGCGCCAACATATTCTGTAGCGTGGTACGAGGCATGAGAACAAGGAAAAATACAAAGTTAACAATCTGCAAAAAATGAAGGGCCCTGTTTTGAGCTTAGATTCTTTGCAGAAAGTTTCTGCAAATAATCTAAGCTCAAAACAGGGCCCTTCATTTTCTGCAGTTTGTTAACTTTATATTAGGGAGCTTTTTTCTAAAGCGCCCTACAAGATTGGAAACTCGCTACTTACAATCTAAAGGGAATGAAAGAAACCTGGCAAAGATCAGATAAGGAATATAAAGGATTTGGAGAAAGTGAACGTTTTCTTAGGTAGGAAGGTATAAAAATGAGAAAGGTAATTTAATTTAGTAGGAGAGGGTGTGAATCAGATAGGAGTCATTAGAGGTAAGTGGCTATAGTGCGTAATATTTTGTATGCCCATAGTGGTCATATAATATAAAATGCAAGTGTAAATGTCAGGTGAGGGCATGGGTTAGGAGATATATCTCCCCAGTAGAAGAAGGAGAGAGAGGAGATGGGAATGGGACTTGCAGAAGTGATTCTGCTTGTGAGCTTTAGGAGGAGATGGTGACTGAAGGAAGGAGAGTAGCTCATGGGAGCATAAAAGAGGAGAGGAGAGTATGAGAGGTGAGATGGTTATGTTGGAGACATGATGTGGAAAAGTTGAGAAGAAGAGCCTGAGATAAGGGATTAGTTAGGTATAGTAAGAAGGTGTTTTTATTTTTTTAAAGAAAGTATATTTAGTATGTGAAGGTGAACATTCTGCCTTGTAATCTTGAACTGTTTTCAGCCGTTTTATACAACAATCTAAAGTCACATTTAAAGAAAAAAATCCCCAGTTAGTATCTATATTGGCTTGCTGGTCTGACTACCTTTATTTAAATAAGAAAGTAGACTTTACTGTGAAATATGTTATATTAGAGCATGTTTGCCATCTGAAGATATCCAAAAGTCTGTTGATTGCTGACATAGTGCCCACATCCACCCTCTGTGTTTCTAAGTGATCAACAGTGACAAGATAGGGGCCTGTGAATTTTTCAGCATAGTGAGATGCCATATGTTGCCGCTGGTGTCACCAGCTGCTCTCCTTGGCACAAGTCCTCTGTCTGATGTTATGTAATATGGCACCTTGATGCCTGTCATCTGTGCCCCATGTGCTTTGATGAATTATAAATACATCATTTAAAGCAGAGGATGCTGACTTTCACAGAGATACTTACGCAGAAAATAAACTTCTTACCTGAAAACATTATTTATCTTTTTCTGTATATGAAGAAGTAACATCTTCTTTCTGAAAGTCCTTTAATATGCCATCCATTTTTTTAAATAAATGCCAAAATCTACACATTAGTTACTTCATATCTCAAATGAAGGACTATATTTATAGAATAACAGATATATGTCATTTGTTTTATTGAAAGTTGTGACATGTTTAGCTGCCACATTGCTGTTGGGGCATATAAAAGCTTAATCTGCATTTAAAGTCTCTTCTCATTACATGAACTAGATATGCCGCCACCAAAATGGTAGATTCCAGTGCAAAAAAACTAATCTATTTCATCCATAATAAATTACATTCTAGTTTACATTGCCTATTTCCAATGTAGTTTATATTTTTTACTACAGTACTACAATGGTCTTTTAAGAAATATGCATCAGTCTTTGTAAAAGTAATGACAAAGTTCGCTGCATTCAAGTTCTCTTCCCACTTGCAGGAGAATGAAAAAGCTGTATATTTAATATTTTATGTAAGAAGAAACTACACAATATAAATGAACTATAGATCTTTTTTACAATTATTCCACATATTTTTTTTCAATAGTAGCCAGTTTCTGTGATGAAAAAGTTCACGTCTTTCTTAAATCACATCCAAACTACAGGCTCTGGGAGAAACGCAGGCAGCTTGTTCACTGTGGGTGTCCTGTTATGAACCATCAAGATCGGGAGTAGTGCACCCCCGGTTTATCATCTAGCTGCTTTCACACCTTTAAAATAGCTGTCTTGGCAACAATTCAGCTATATACTAATTTGCAGAACTCGCTACATATTTCCTATTGTTTTTCATTCTCTCTTTTTTGAAGCAAAACTTTTTTATCACATTAACATGTGCACAGATGCTACTGGATAATGAGATATAGCTGTGCAAGTCAGATAAATTAAGCTTACACAGAAAGATAATGAGAAATTATGTAGGTATAAATCACTGGTTGCCACAAATAGCTGTTTATGATATTATATTCACAGGTGGTGATATATTATAGATAAAGATATGAATTTTTCATCCATCCATATAACAAGACACAGCAGTGTGAAAAACTCAAAAATGGGAGAAAAAAGGAAGCAAAAACATGTTGCAAATAATATGAAAATGACAGAGGCTTAGGAAATACTACAAATAAATGCCATGGTTAAAAAACAATTCAAATACAGTATATTGGTAGTAGGATGAAGTATCATTGTTTGTATCATGGCAGGTGGAGTATAGATACAGCAATAGTCTACTTCAGAGAGAGGAAGATGATAAGAGATAACAGTGTCTCTGTGATAGACCTAAATAAGAAGGAGTTCTGAGGACAGTGAAGATGGAAGATAAGACACAGATCAAAAGGCATCCCCAGCCCCAGCTTTGCTGTAAACAAATGGCTTGACTGCAGCACATACTGTTTTGATGAGTGTTCAGCGGCCTTGTACTGTATGCAGCAAAGCAGGACTTCATTAAAAATAACAAGACACAAGTCATCATAAAAATATTTCTATACACAGAATAAAATCTAGTGCTGATTTGGTTTCAGCCCATTGCTGTTTCTGACTTATTCACACAGCATGTTGTGAGCATTAGACCAGTTTATTTTAATGTGTGTATTATAGGGATATGTAAGGTTCAACTACCATTCTTTAAATGCTAAAAACCCACAGCCTTTATTTATTTTATTTCATTTTCTACTTTCACTGTCTATTGCAATCCTTCACATTGTTCTAAAAACCTATGTTGCCTAACTCCTTAAATTTCCGTATCTCTCAGTAATATACTTATCTCCCCCCCTCCTGCTTTATATATGCCTTCTTTTTCCTCGTGTAAATCAGACTCTATCACTCTATCTACTATTTTTCCCTGTACTCTATAAACATTACTTCTGGTCCCCATCCATGATCATTACCCATTATTCAGCATCAGCCATTCACCAGCATTCTCCACACCAACTATTATCCTCCTCCCGTAATCATCAATTTTACAGTCCAATCAACAGTTTCACCCTCTACCATGCATTCACATTATCTTACCACCAACATCAATAACTACCAACAATTATCAACATTGCTTCTTCACACATCTAACAATAATGCTTTCTAACCCGTTCATTCAAGATTATAACTGTTTTCCTATAATCAATGTACATTACTTCCCCACCATGCATGAACATTATCCTCCCCACCTTCTATGAACAGTGCCCTTTTTCTCCATCCAGCCACATCATCCTGCTCTCAGTCTCCTCAACTATTTGTCTTCCACCATTCATTAAAATAGCTCCCCCAAACATCCTTAAACTTCCTTCATCAAACTCTCCACATCATTCATGAATATTACCCCTACATTCATGACCATTATTCCTCCAATTCCATTCTAACTCACCATCCATAAACATCATTCATTTAATCGTGAAAATGATCCCTTCCCACAATCTGTAAATATTCTCTTCACTCCCACCCATGAACATTATCCTCCTGTACAATCTGTGAATAGTATTCTCCTTTATCATTACAATGTTTTTATTGCTTCCAAGGTGCATAACACCATAATCAAACCAATTCAAGCAAATTGGAAGAATAAAATATAACCTTTATTTTTACTTAAATATCTTAAATATCAGTAAACACTTGTTCTCTATTATTCTGTCTCTCTCTTCTCTGACACATTAACCAATGTCACATATTCTGTGACCAGTATGCTGTTTCTCAAATAATAAATTTATAAACATTATTGGCTGCTCCAGTTGTACCCTCTTGTGAACATTTTATGGGATATCAAAAGCAGGGAATATAGGTCGTTTTACAAACTGAATACAAACAAGCACATTTTTACACACAAAACAAAACATTTTGTATTTACTAGTAATTACTATTATTATTATTATTACTCTTTATTTATAAAGCACCAACATTTTCTGTACTTCTATTTGCAAAGTAAAATACTGTATAATGGATACAATTAACAAATTAACAAAGGAATAGGAAAATTCTAAGTTAAATACAAATACATGTACAGTGCAATACAAATATTTTACAAAAGGGTTTACAGGCATCTTGGTGCAACAGAAGTGAGGTTCCTACTCAAAGACGGTAAGGTTGCAGTGTGAAAGTTGCAAGATGGTAGTGATTAAGGCAGTAGGCTGATGCAAGAGGAGATGACTGTGTGTTACACTGTAGATTGTGTGTGTGAGCTATTTGTGAATAGCAAGGCTGAAAATGCTAAACCTCTGTATACAGTTTGGTTTTTCATGGTTTTTGAAGATTTTGAAACAGGATGTCTGGCAGAAGAAGGCAAGGAGCTTCACAGAGTAGGGGCAGCTTGAGAAAAGTCTTGAAGACAGGACTGAGAGCAGATTGGTTGATTGACTATTTTGAGACAAGGATAGAACCATAACAGGGTGTACAATTGTTAAGGACTTAATATGTTAGAGTCAAAATGTTAACTTCTATTTGGGAGGTTATTAGAAGCTGGTGGAGTAATTGACTGAGAGGTACTGCAGATACTGAGCGCTGAGTATATTAGATGAGTCTAGCGGAGACATTCATTATGGATTAGGGTGGCAACAGACAGGTGATGGGGAGGCCAACGCAGAGCAATTTGCTGTAGTCAAGGTGAGAAATGAGAGAGAATGAGTTTAGTTGTGCCTTGTAAGAAAGTGACATATGGGAGATATTTTTTGGGTGAAAATGACATGATTTTGTTATTTATTTCATGGGAGAAAAGAAATAGTGGGCATGATCCAATAGAACCCCAAAGACAACAGGCCTGAGAGATGGGAATGATAATAGCATTGTCAACAGTGAGGAGTGGAAGCTGTAGTAGAGGATGGGAAGATAAGAGCTCAGTCTGAAATGTTGAGCTTGAGTTGACGGGCAGAAATCCAGGAAGATATGCTTGAGGCAGTTGTCAACATATACTAGAAGAGAGGGGGTGTATCTGGTGCTGAGAGGTAAATTTGAGTGTCAATGTCTAAAACATACTCTTTTAAATGGATTTGATTATTGGGTCAAAACAAATGTAATGTTTTAATTTGCTTCATATACCTGGTACTCATTTTGTGGTGAATTTAATACAAGTGCGTGCTGAATTAGCTTAGTATTGGCATTTTGAACTCAATTTTGCTTTTGTTGCTTTAGGATTTACAGTGTCATCTGCCCCTCTCATGTTGTTAAATTGCATTAGGTCAAGCCCATGAAGGTAGAGTCTTTGCACCCCAGGTCTATTTTCCTGCATTCACTATCCTGGATCACCTAATAAAATCCCAGTGATTTCCATAACATGAGGAGTGTCAGCACTCTGCCGCAGGCTCAACTTGAATGATTGTTGAGCTGTGGATGATTTGATTAATTCTGCCTGATTTATTTATGTTATCCAAAACATAATACAGCTTTTCTGCTTAACCACATCATTACTAAATAGCCAGAAATTGTACACAGAAAAAGCACTTATTTCAAGTTTTCTTAAACACTGTTAAACAAAATTAGTTTGGTTGCGATCCTTCAACTCTGTGGGTAATGTAGTATACATACTCAGTGTACTCTTATGGATCAAATAATCTTAGCTACATTAGATGTGTTTATTATCTATCGGTAGGGAAGAAGTGGCAACGGTTTTAATTTTGCCAAGATTCATGATAAACCTGGTTAATTGACTACTGGCATCTCAGTTTTATGCTCATTTAATGAAATAGACTTTATAAGGGCTATGTGTTTCATACATACATATGTTTCAAACATACAGGTGTTATTTTATGAATTATCATTTACCATTATTTTTTAGTGTGGGCAATTATGTCCTTGTTTGAGTCATTTGAAGTGTTTGTGTAATACCAAATAGAAACTTATTTTTGAAACTTCTGTTAAATTAGTTAGCTATCATCTCTTGGCATTTAGTTTTTGGTGTTATTCAATACAATTATCTATAAAGAATAATACAGCCTTTTATATGTAAGGTCTAATGATATTATTATATATTCACTTTTTATACATAACTCATTCTGCACAGAACAATAATAATGTCATATTTACCTTTATGTCTTGCACTTAAGATACACATATTACATGCATATATTTGAAGTTTCATATTAGAAACAAAATAATGTTTACTTTATCATTGATTTTTATGTCCATATTATCTGTTATTAAGTACATTGAAAGCCCTTTACTGGATATTTAAGAAGTAATTTAATTAAGGAACATACTTTTTTGGATGTATATTTTCTGTTAGCACAACATGATGAATTTTAATACAACAAATTGTACATGTGGGAGTTTTCTTAGGTGCAAAAGTTCTGACCAATGTTAGTTTCTTCTGTTATAGGCATCCATGTACATGCAAATGTCCAAACATTATCAAATATCATCTGTACATTGAGATTCTATTATATAGTCATCTTATGTCTCCATAACAGATGTATTTTATCTTGGAGATAAGAATGTATGCACTGTGTGAGGAATATTTATTAAACAGAAATATGAAATGGTACAAAGAGGTTTCTCTTCTTTGTACAGTGAATATGTAGTTTATACTCAAAATATATAGGTATATAATTTTTCTATTTACTTTAAGAACATATACTGTATATAACCATATATTTTTGTATCCAGTAAATTATAACTTGTGTGAATGTTTGTTTGAAGGTGTTTGGAATAAACATAATGGAAATAGAAAAAAGAAAAAAAGAGTAATAATTATATATATAATATTTAATATAATGCTATTTTTGTGTTCTAATATATAGTAACTATTTGAGACTTATATACCATACAAAAAGAGGATATACTCACCATTGATACTTCTTGAATAATGTATAAGGAAACGGTTAATACAATGGAAGGAACAAATCACCACCTATGGTAGTCTGGTCTAATTAGGATCCTTTAAAATCTGGTAGGTAAAGCCCATGCCATGCCTCTGATGGAGCCTAACATTGAATAAACATGTTGTGTTTTGTCGCAAGCATTGTGTGATCCCTATGAAAATATAATAGATTTTCGTTTTTAGCCAACCATATTTTTATTTTAGAGCAGCAAATACATTTTATATTAAGCTCTAAAATAATGAGTTTGGTCTGGGGTACATGGGGGAATTAACTTTAAGGAAAGCTGAATCACTCCAACAAAACAATGTATGCTAAATCAGTTGGTGTCCAAGTAATATGAAGCTTAAGTTAAACTACCTTATTATTACTACTAATGTTATATAGAAATAAGAGGTTGAAAGGCTTACCTTGATACAGCATTTTTTTGAGAAAGTGCTGCAATACACAGCTATTGTGTTAAATCAGGCTCTTTTGCAATTAAAAAATAGTAACGCATTATAAATCATTGTAACTTAAATGGATCTTTTAAGATTTCTTTTGATGCAAAAAAGTATTCACCCCCAATGGCATGTTTTGTTGCCTCACAATCTGGAATTAACATGGATTGCTTGAGGATTTGCATCATTTAATTTACAGAACATGCCCACAACTTTGAAGATGTTTTTTTATATTATTGTGAAGCAAACAACAAATATGACAAAATAACAGAAAAAGTCAATGTGCATAACTAATCGCCCCCCTAAAGTCAATACTTTGTAGAGCCACCTTTTGCGGCAATCACAGCTCCAAGTCGCTTTGGATAAGTTTCTATGAGCTTGCCACATCTTACCACTGGGATTTTTGCCCATTCCTCCTTGCAAAACTGCTCCAGCTCCTTCAATTTGGATGGATTGCGCTTGTGAACAGCAATCTTTAAGTCTGACCAAAGATTTTCTATTGGATTGAGGTCTGGGATTTGACTAGGCCATTCCAACATATTTACATGTTTCCCCTTAAACTACTCAAGTGTTGACCCTCCATCCTAGCCTCAAATCACGCACAGAGTGGTACAAGAATATCCCTGTATTTAGCACCATCCATCTTTCCCTCAACTCTGACCAGTTTCCTAGTCCCGGCTGCTGGGATGGTGTTCTTCAAGTGATGTGATGGTTTGTGCCAGAAATAGCGTTTTCTTTGATGGTCGAAAAGTTCAATTTTAGTCTCATCAGACCAGAGTACCTTCCTCCATACATGTTGGGAGTCTCCCACATGCCTTTTTGCAAATTCAAAATGTAGTTTTTTGCTGAAAGTAATGGCTTTCTTCTGGCCACTCTATGGAGCGTACGGCTCATTGTCATCCTATGTAAAGACACAGTCTCTGCTGTGGAACTCTGCAGCTCCTCCAGGGTTATTTTAGGTCTCTGTGCTGCCTCTCTGATTAATGCCCTCCTTGCCCGGTATGTGAGTTTTGGTGGGCAGCTGTCTCTTGGCAGGTTTGCTGTTGTGCCAGGTTCTTTCCATTTGGTTATGATAGATTTGATGGTTCTCCTGGGGATCATCAAAGATTTGGATATTTTTTTTATAACCTAACCCTGACTTGTACTTCTCAACAACATTGTCCCTTACTTGTTTGGAGAGTTCCTTAGTCTTCATGGCAGTGTTTGGTTAGTGGTGCCTCTTGCTTAGGTGTTGCAGCCTCTGGGGCCTTCAAAAAAGGTGTGTATTTGTAATGACAGATCATGTGACACTTAGATTGCACACAGGTGGACATCATTTCACTAAGTATGGGACTTCTGAAGGTAATTGGTTGCACCAGAGCTTTTTATGGGCTTCATAACAAAGGGGTTGAAAACATACAAATAGTGATGTCCCGAACAGTTCACCAGCGGACTATTCGCGGCGATTTTTGCATGTTCGCGTTCGCAGTGAACGGCGAACACATACGCTTTTGGGTTCGCCCCCTATTCTTTATCATTGAGGAAACTTTGACCCTGCACCTCACAGTCATCAGACACATTCCAGCTAATCAGCGGCATACACTCCCTTCCAGAGCCTTCCATCTGAAGGACAGCAACCCAAAAAGCCCTTTTTAGGGCTAGAACATCATTTATTTTATTTTATATTTTTTTTATGTGTAATCTAATTGCATATGCCTGCCTGCCAGCGTGTGTGTGTAGCGTGTGTGTGTGACAGGCTAACACCTAACAGCTTATATTGTGCTCAGTGAAATAAAACAACACTTTTTTGACTGTAATAGATTGAATATCAGTTGCCTTCCTACAGGTGTGTGTGTGAAGCCTATTGCATCTACTCTGCCAACTTTTGCCAGTGCACAGTGATACATCATATCTGGTGGCACCTTAGATTGCACGCGCAGTGCCCCAAATTTGAAGTGGGAGGACCGACCAAGCATCTTTTTCCATCTCCCGCTTCCAAAAATTCATGCCATATACACGTCCCCTGATAGTGGACGTAACAGGGATTAAACCGATGGGAATAGTACTTCTTAACAGTACACACCTTATAATAATGCAGACAGAGGCAACGCGTGTAATCTTCCATGCTGTGCAGTGGAAGCCCCCAGACTCTGACCTGTGTATAATATTCCATGCTGTGCAGTGGAAGCCCCCAGACTCTGACCTGTATATAATATTCCATGCTGTGCAGTGGAAGCCTCCAGACTCTGACCTGTGTATAATATTCCATGCTGTGCAGTGGAAGCCCCCAGACTCTGACCTGTGTATAATATTCCATGCTGTGCAGTGGAAGCCCCCAGACTCTGACCTGTGTATAATATTCCATTCTGGGCAGTGGAAGCCCCCAGACTCTGACCTGTGTATAATATTCCATGCTGGGCAGTGGAAGCCCCCAGACATTGACCTGTGTATAATATTCCATGCTGTGCAGTGGAAGCCTCCAGACTCTGACCTGTGTATAATATTCCATGCTGTGCAGTGGAAGCCCCCAGACTCTGACCTGTGTATAATATTCCATGCTGTGCAGTGGAAGCCCCCAGACTCTGACCTGTGTATAATATTCCATGCTGGGCAGTGGAAGCCCCCAGACTCTGACCTGTGTATAATATTCCATGCTGTGCAGAGGAAGCCCCCAGACTCTGACCTGAAAATTTGATGTTCGCAACATCACTACATACAAACATGCCAATTTTCTGTTTACTATTTCAAAAAAATAGTTTTATGTATATATTTTTCTAATTTTACTTCACCAACTTAGACTATTGTGTTCTGATCCATCACATAAAATTCAGATTAACAAAACACTGAATTTAAGGCTGTAATTGAAACAAAACAGGTACAAAATCAAGGAGGGGGGGGGGGGTGAATACTTTTGCAAGGCACTGTATGCTACAAATTACAAATTCGTGTAAGATTCATATGGAATAGATTGTGCACCTACATTTACAGAACCCTCCTCTACATTTAATAGAGATTAAGTTCAATATATGTTTTAACAAATAAACACTTTGTATAAATTTGTAATTCTTCTCACTACAGAGACAGTGACAATTAAGAGTGACCTAAACCATGTAATATCTTTCTATGTTAAAATATTTCTAAATTATATGCAGGAGGAGCTAATCCCACACATTATAATTTATGTGTAAACATTAGGGGTTATTATAGCAATAAGGAAGGGTAGTGCCATTGGCACCCTGTCCCATGTGCGCACAACAGTTGAGAGCTGTGGAAATGCAGCCGGCAAATGCGCGCCGTTAAAAGCGTGCAAGCTTGAACTATGTAGGTACTCTAATGCCCTCAACCTCCCCTAACCCAAAGCCTAACCCTAAGATCCCTAGTGCTTAGACCCCTAAGCCTAACTGTCACCCTTAGACCCCTAACACTCCTAATCCTAACCCTGATACCCCTAAGTCTACAACCCTTATGCCTGACACCCCTACACTCACCTTAGTTCAGTCCATGGTGTGCAGTTGTCGGGCGCTCAATTGTCTTGCTCGCAGTTGTCGGTGCATGCATGTGTTGGCGCGTCTGTGATGTCGCGCAATTGTTCTGCGCGCTGAGGATGGGACACCAGTGCAATTTAATGCTATAAATGTTAAATGGACTAACTATGAAATGACAATATTTTAGACAAACTCTATCAATTTAATCAAAATAAACATATTTCCCATTTAATTTCCAGAAAGCTATCTGATGGAGTACTATAGTTTTTGGAGTCTGCCATGTCCCTTTAATAAGTAAATATTGTATTTGTTGTTTTACTGTCCATAACAAGTCTATTTTTTTGTTAAAGAGAATATTATAATTGTAGGGCTACCGTCTTATCCTTTAAGCACTCAGTCTGTCATTGTTGGTCAAAATAGCCACACAAAGTATTTGCAGCTTAAAGCCCTGCTTAGTTCTAAACAACTCTCTGTGCTCACAGAACTATAAGTCTTCTACTACTGCTTCTTATATATTTGTGACCCTAATACTTTTCAAGAATGTTGTAGAACTGTAAAGAGTATTCACTTCTAAGTACACAGTTCTTGTATTGCTTTATGCTATTTAATAGAACATGGTTATGTTCAATAAATCAGTCTCTGACAGCAGCTTAGGTCTGCAAATCTCTCCTATGCTGTCTCCCTCTACTTAGTCACATTAGCTGATCTCGCAGACTCTGAAACTAGTATACAATTTGTCAGAAAAGAAACACCTAGTAAAAACTCAGGCAATGAATCATCACCCAGGTACAAAGTTTAGGGAAACTAAAATATGCATAATAATTCCACTCTTATTGTATATCTGTCCGTTGCCTATTTTACTGTGCAGTAGTTATAACCCAAAAGGTTACATTTAGTAGAGAACGTTTTGCGGCTTACTCCTCTCTGGTTACCCCACAAAGATAGCTCGGTAGATACAAATTCCCAGTTATTCAGCAATGGGTAAAGGCAGGCTCTTGTAAAAAGGAGCAAGGGTATGAGAAATGGTCCCAGTGAGACTCCCACTTTAATTAGCTCTTACACAGTCCTCCTGTACAGTCCACTTGAGGGGGGCAGAATAAAAAGGCAGCAGAAAATAGAGGGCACACTTGCCTTGATGCCCCTGTGCTGGGTCTGTTAAGGCTTCTCTCTCCCTCCCTGGGCAATAAGTGGTACAGCCTTCCAGAGGTAGCATGGGTGTCTGTTGCCTGGCTAGGAGATGATGTTACCCCCCCCCCCCCTTGTTGTTGGGGAAGAGCTGCCCCGGGTATTTATGTGGGCCAACGCCCCAAGATGGCGGCTCCGCCGGGTTCCTGCCGCAACTGTGCCTGCTCCCCCTCTGCTGCCCCGCTCCTACCTTGCACAGCCGGTTAAAGGGCCTCCAGGCCGCTTCCAGGGTGCAGGGGTCGGCTCAATGTCCCGGATCACGGGGGGCAGCTCCCGCCGCCTCGCCCCGACACTCCACTTCCGCCGGCAGTCCTCCCGAAGCCACAGACTTAGTGGGACCGGAGTACCCAGGCTATCAGTGCTGTCCTGCTCCTTCAGGGCCCGGGTGCACTGGATCGGGGGTCTCCAGAGCCCTGCGACCAGCGTTGCAGCAGCCTCACAGGCCCTTGTAGGCCAGATCTCCCGCAGCTCCCGGGATCATGCTCAGACCCCCACTTGTCATATATTAAAATGCTCCTTTATGAGAGCAGATGGGGTTGGAGTGATGTTGGGGCCAATTGGGGTAGTATTTTGCCCAAAATTCGGGCTTTACAGAGCTCTTTCTAGCAGAGCTCCTGCGTGGCACGTCTGCACAGTTTGCCCAGTAGCCACGCCCCCCCAAATTCCCAGTTATCTTGGTGGATTAGCAAAAACATAACTATTGCTACAGATATACTAGTAGAAGTTCAACACTGGCCTCATACAGACTTTACCAAGAAACACCACCTGCCGCTCAACCTGGATTTGATTAACTCCAATCTAGCTCATATCTTAAGAGATAATAAATCAGCTAATAAAACCCCTTTTAAAAAATGTTGCATATATAATTCAAATGGTACAAAAATATTTCCACCCTTTATAATTATTTAATTGACCAGGCCACATCTATTAAACTTCCTTACAAGACTTCTTGGGAAGTCAAACTTTGTATTACCTTACGTCTTGCAATGGAGGAAAAATTACAGAAATACAGGAAATTCCTTCCTGAATGGAATTTTGAGAGATAATGCCTATAAAACTATTATGAGATGGTATCTCACCCCAGCCTGATTACAACGGTAAAACTCATCCTTGTACAGCAATTGTTTCAGGGGTTGTAGTGCCACATGAACACTGAGATATATGCTGTTGGATTGCCCTAAATTAGCTCATATATGGATTGAAATTTTGTTGTTGTGTATAAATACGCATGCTCACAAACATATCTGTATATATCCATCCAAATGGACACTATTACATGGCACTGAGACAGGCTGTTTATCCTAGGCCTGGTCTTCATTTAACTAGATATAAATACATCACTAAGCTCATATGCTAAAAGGTTTATTTCCTAATTAGCAACTTGGTATTAACGTGTCACCCTTCAATCAGAGAGACAATTCACCTGTCCTCAACAAAATATCACACTGACCTGCAATAACCAAAAACACAATATTCTCAAACTGACAAGATTTATTTTCTTGATTGCTCTGTAACTTTTAATACTTTGCCTGTTATCAACACCAAATTAACATATTACAGATGCAATCAAATAACCTCAAGTGCTTATTATTTATAACAAGTCTTCTACTTAAAACCTAACATTTGATTTTCATTAGGAAGAGTGCAAAGCTCATTAGCTGAATTTCTCCAGCAATATAGCTGTAATGGGCCAATCTTCTATATAAAACCCCTATAAAGGAATGATAATGTGTGTGCATGAAGTATTGTCAGAACTTTTATACAAATAAAATCCAATCTTATATGGTTATTTAAGCTAATATAATAATCCTACTATATACTTTCTTTTATATTCAATGTATAGATTTTTTTATGCATTTCAATCTTGGATAATATCTATGTAAAGATGTATTTTTTCAGTTTTTCACTGAAGTAGAATTCTTAATGCTTCTTTGTTCTGTAATAAACACATTACCTAAGCAATTTCCTGAGCTAATTGAAAACGTTCAACTTGAGATCTATTTGTTAAAAAGTGTATTATTTCAAATTTTTATAGTTAAAGTCCAGACAATGTGGGGCTTTCTTAGATAAGGATGTCTACAGTGATACTTTCTCAGAACATGAATTATTTCTTGGTATATATAACTGACACCCATTATCACCGACCATATTTTGTTTATAGTTTTGTAGGTCAAAGGTCATCAGCTAATTTTATTTTAATTCTAGATGGTAATGCAAAGGGTCAAGAGCACCCTCTGGTGTTCCAAGAAATTAATTGACACTTAAGTCTCTAGAAAATAATATATCCTATTAAGAGTTACATATTTTGTGGCATCATTAGGATTTCTGATTGGTTGCCAAATACATAGCCTGATTGGAATTTCTGATAAGCAAATGAAGTTGTGGATATAATGGGAGAGGAAAAAGATGAGGAGAAAAAAGAAAAGGAAAGAAAGGAATAGAGGGAGACATACAGACATCCACACACATATCTCAACAAACAAAGACTCCTGGGCAGAGACATCCCAGGGAGACATACTCTAACACTTACTATTTTGGCACATTCACAAACACATAGAAAACTCAAAATGCACTCTACAAACAAACCCTCACAGATCACTAACAAAATTATGTATACACTTACATACCAAGAAATTATTATGAAATATAAGAAAGGATCCAGACTTCCATTGGGTTGAGCCATTGGATGAAATCAAGTACAAGGACTAGGTATGTTATATTAATATTAATAATATTTATCTAAATGTTATTTCTTCTTTTTCATTACAATCATGGAAATATTTTGTTAATTTACTGTAAAATAGATTGCTATATCAATATTTATTTGATATATTCAATATACCACTATAATTTGTGAATTATAAGTCAAAGTATAATTTGCAAATTAATTTTATAAATACCACAAATATCACCTGTTATAGCAATCTAATATATCCGATAATTAATTGTAATGAAAAACATTTTCTCTTTTGAATTAGAGATAATACTATAATCAGACTATAAAATCATATGATATCTTAGGAAATAAATATTTGTAAACATACCAAAATAATCAAAACTATCTCCAACATCATAATTACCATATTAGCATAGTTAATTAATAATTAAGATTATTGTGCATGTCTTATATATGATTATGTGGACAATGTGATAACTGATACTTAATAATTGCTGTACCTTGATATATCTCTGTTACAATTGTTTATATAATCTTGTTATATTAAAATATACTGAATTCTTATCTACCATATATTAATTTATAATAAATATATTCTCACATAATACAGTTCTGTTTATTTCATGAGGCCAATTGTCTTAATATATTTTGTAGTACGAATTTGGAATTAGTCAAAATTGGCAAATATGTAAAATATGTAATTTTTAATTAATATTAATAAAGGTTATTGATATTAATAATATTACCATATTAACTGCCAAAACCCACTACAGTATGTTAGGTCATTATCCATTTTAGATGACTTTATAGGTAAATAATTTCTATAACAAAGAACACTGACTAATGAATTGGTTTAAATTTGTGCTGCTTAGTTTAATCTTTGGAATATAACAAAAATAGATATTATAGCAGATAGGAATCGTTAAGGTGCATCTAGTCTGTCCATTCTAGCTACCTAAAAGTTTAGATTAATTAAGCATTAGGATAATCTTTTAGTTATACCAGGCAATAAATACTTTATTATAGTTTATTTATAACGCGCCAACATATTCCGTAGCACTGCTTTATTAAATCATTTGATATATTTGAATATTTCTATCATATCCCCCCTGTTCATTTTGTCCACAAAGCAATACATGTTATTGTTGTCACGGCACAACCCCCTTGACTTCCAGGCGGCCTCCTACCTCCACCAGCAAGGATCCTGTCACGGCGATTAAGTAAGGGGTATCGGCACACGCACCTTTCAGGAGTAAACAGTCAGCCTCAGGAGCAGATGTAGATGACTGCTGAATCAGGTGACCTGATCTCCTGATTGGCAGGAGCTGGAGCACAGGAACATTGGATCACAGAAAAACTGGAACTCAGGAACAGTGGAGTGAGCTAGTTGAGCAGGGAGCTACAGCTCTCAGGCATATTGTCTTCCCAGCAGGATCTTATAGTAAAGTCTCTTTTTCATCCCTTGGATCCCCAGAGATGCAGCTCAGACACTTATATTCTGTCCAAAGGAGATACTGATCAGTTTATTTCCACAGAACATTTATAGGCAAACAGAACAATACAACTTTGGTTCAGCCCATAAACATCATTAAATTACCTACCCTTAACTTAGTCAGCTCTCTGCAATACGTCATTGTCCAACCTGATAGGTGTGGGAGTTAATCCCAACTCAGGGTGAGCATGTATTAACACAAACTTAAACACATTTAAAATTCCCTTTTAGACTAGTTATCTCATTTATACTGTTTGGACTTCCTGTCCCCTGCTGGATAATCTCATTAAGCAAGCTATTATCAAGGTCCACAGTCTATTGTTGACATTTCTTGTTTCTGATGACGGTATTAGCATAGACCAGAAAGGTATCGGGGGGGAGTGTAAATGACTACAACTATTTAGGAAGCTGTCATCACAAGGCCAATCCCATAGACACCTACCTAATAATGTAACGTCAATGAGGGAAAAAAATATAGGACATAGCTCTTTCAGTTAGAGTTTTTTTAGTGGCGATTAACAGGCTCCAAGCTGATTGTCATGGAATTTTCTTTATGTTTTTTCTTTTTGACCATGCATTATTTTAGTCACCCACCTTTGAATTGTTTCTAAATTGTTAATTTCATTTTTGTATATTATTATGTATGAAACCAGTCAATTGTGACTATTAATTAATTTGCATATGTCTGTTTTTCCTGCATGAGATTACAGTATTTTTGTTTATTTGATTTTAAGTCACATTTGAGGTCCCACATATGTGCTATTAATATTTTAAATTCCACACTAAGTAATACTGAAATGTAATGTCCCAGCAATTAACTTATCTGATGGTCGTTTGCAGGGGCATATGAACAGGGGGATTAATCTCCCCTAGATTATAGAGGGATTGGCCATTGTTATAAAATCTAGGTGGCAAAAATATTCTGTAGATTCCTTGAATATTGCTTGCATTTTACATAGTTACATAGGAATTGAGATTGAAAAAGAGCTTTAGTCCATCAAATTCAACCTTTATAGATCTCCTCTGATCCTTGTAATATGTGGATTACATTGGTTCTCAACCTCTTCAGAACTCAACATTTTTTGATGCTCAACCTGTCTGGATGAGCAAAAAACCTTGGTACTCATATTGCTACCTTGGTACTCATCGCGTTTGCTAAAACCAATTTACATGACTCCGTATTGGAGTTTGGTGCTCTTTTTTGTACTTAACCTGTTGTTTGGTACAGATTATGGTTGAGAATCATGGTACCACTGATATTTAAGAAGGCAAACAGAAAAATAAACAATATTGAATCGTTGCCAATTGTGTTGTAAGATATAAAAAATAAAACTTGCAGGACTGTGAAATAAATTGCAATGAAAGGTGGGGAGAGCAACAGCCCAAGAAGTTGCTATCCCATAATAACGGTAATGATATTGATGATGATGAAACTAAAGAGAGAGTAGGAGACTCTGCAGAAAGAGCTGAGGAAGAGATCCCAACAATCTTAAAGTGTCACAGATTGCCAGAATGTTTATACCTTGAACTACAGTTCTATCTTCACCACGTGGATGCCATTTGTAGCATCTACAGCCTCACAGCACAAGTTGCTCAACCCCATCTTGTTGAGCTGAGGGCTAGGATGTGTGACAGAGTGACTCTAGAGGCCAGTGCAAGAGCTGTGAAGAGTTCTCACCAGGGGAGAGAGAGTTAACTCCTGCAGTAGTAATTAAGAGAAAAAAACTGTTCACAGCTTTAAAAGGGATATATAGAGCGATGGCCCCGCCGATTAGGCCTTCCTGGCTTAGCAATGTGAGCAGTGATTTACAGTTTTGTGAGAGGCTGCCATTTTGTAGCTACAGAAACTGCTGAGGGAGGAGTAAGAGCACAGGCTTGTGAAAAAGCCTAAAAGTTTACAGCCTAGAGTAAGAAAAAGGCTGCAGTTTGCAAAGCTCATGGAGCAAACTGTGAAGTCTGCTATAGGATTGCAGTAGCTGCAGAAAAAAACATTGAGACAAACTGCCTGGAGACTGCTTATAAAGGAAATAAGATTATAGAGCCCAGGGAAAAGTCTGTTGACAATACATAAAGTAGTCCTAGCCAGAAAAGTGTGTTAAGAGTCCCTAGGGTTGGGGCATTTAGAGAGTAAGGTAGGGCAGTGCCACATCCCTCTGTGTGGAAAGGAAAGACTGTCTGAGGAGAAAAGAGACTTGGAAAATAGTACTGTTGAAAATAGACTATACACAGGGTGGACTGTAAAAAGGAACAGGTCATCAAAGACCACATTGCCACATTATATATATCTTCTGAGCTGGAAGCAGTTTTTTTAACTTGCTTTAGACATTCAAATGTTAACACAGATGTACTATTTATTTACTGTACTACTGTATGGTGGAGGGCTTCTATCGCTCTTTTGCCCACCATATTATAAGTAATTGTTGTGGTGAACTACCTACTCATAAAGTCCAGAACACAGGCTAAGATCCCACTCCATGCTGATGATAGCCAGTAAACTTGAAACAGCTGTACATGGATAGGATTCTCAGCTTGTGTAAATTCCAGCCTTGGCTTTGCATTAAAGCTGTGTAATACAGCCGGCATAAGCTTGAAGGAAGCCATGTTTGAAAATGTCTATGGATTGAAGAGCGAGGCATTTGGGGGCACATTTGCATGTCCCAGCCCAGCTTTCCAGAATGCAGTGTAATAACTGTTTTTCTCAAAATTCTGAGCTGGAAGCAGTTTTTTTTTTAACTTGCTTTAGACATTCAAATGTGAACACAGATGTACGATTTATTATATATATATATACATATATATATATAATTTATATATATATATATATATATATATATATCCCCTTCTGGATCGCTACCTTGTCATGGTGAAGGGGCTTGTGTACTTCAATGAAGCTGTGAGTTATACCATGTAGGGTCACCAGGATGTACAGGTCATGGCAAAGTTGTCAGACAAATTGCGCTCCACTAGAGAAGGAGCCTGCAACTCACTCCAGTTACTTTACTAAGATAACTTTATGGACAGGCACAAACAGAAACATAATGATGTGGCACTGGAAGAAGAGCCCCTCAGGTCAGAAGGTGCTTAACGCATTCCGGAGGAAGAGCAGAGGGCAAGTACGAGTAGCACCATATCTAATGAAGTGGTTGGGCCAAAGCTGAAAGGACACCCAGCTGTCTGGAAGGGAAAGGAAAGTCTGCTGCTGCAAAGAACAATTCAGCATAGGAACCTGGAATGTTAGAACCATGAACCAGGTAAAGTGGATGTGGTCAAGAATGACATAACAGGGTTAAATAATGATACCCTTTGACATTGTGAAGTTAAATGGACTGGAATGGGACATTTTGCATCAGACAACCATTAGATCTTCTACACTGGTTAAGAATCGTGCAGAAGAAATGCAGTAACCCTCATAGTCAATTAAAGGGTGGCCAAGGCAGTGCTCCGTTACAAGCAAGTAAATGATAGAATAAATTCAATTCAAATTCAAGGCAAGCCATTTAACATCACAGTGATCCAAGTCTTTGCTCCAACCATGGATGCTGAAGAGGCTGAAGTTGTCCAGTGCTATGAAGATATTCAACACCTCATAGATCTAACTCCAAGAAAATATGTTACTATCATCATAGGAGCTTGAAATGCTATAGTATGGAACCGAAAAACACTTGGCCTTGGAGTACAAAATGAAGCATATCAGAGATTAGTAGAATTCTGTCAAGATAATTCTCTGGTCATAGCAAACACCATTTTTCAACCCCTCTGAGATGACTCATGGACATCACCAGATGGACAATATAGAAATCAGATTGACTATATAGTTTACAGCCAAAGATGGAGGAGCTCTATACAATCAGCAAAAAACAGGACCTAGAGCTGGCTGCGGCTCAGACCATGAGCTTCTTATTGCAAAGTTCAGAATGAAACGGAAAAAAAAGAGCGAAAATCATCAAGCCAAGCAGATACAAAATAAATAATATTCCTTGTGAATATGCAGTGGAAGAAAAGAGTAGATATAATGCCTGAAGAACTTTGGACTGAAGTTTGCAACATTATCTAGGAAACAGCAACAAAAAAATATCCCCAAAAGAAAGAAAACAAAGGAAGCAAACTGGCTATGTGACAAGGCTTTGAAAGTAGCCCAGGAAATAAAGAAAGCAAAAAGTAGTGGAGATAGGAAAATATTTGTTCAACTGAATGCAGAATTCTATAGGATAGCAAGAAGAGACAAGCAGATATTGTACAATGAGCGATGTAAATAGATTGAAGAAGATAACAGAATGGGTAAATCTAGAGATATCTTCAAAAAAATGGGGATCTCAAAGGCATCGTTCATGCCAAAGAGTGTGTGATAAAAGGCAAAAAATGGTAAGGACTTAACAGAAGATCAGATAAAGAAGAAGTGGAAGGAATAGACTGAAGATCTTGTATCCGAAACTTACATCCTCCTGAATCCTTTGATCTTTCAAATCCGCAAGAGTTATGATGGCTAAATCACAAATCTCTATTCAATTGCTCCAATTCCCCAAGGCAGAAAATGGTTTCACACCTGTAAACGGCAAATGAAGGAGAAAATCCTACGAGTGGTAGAGAGGACCCACAAGGTGGTTAAACACCTGTTCATGGTACACATCAGGCCACCCACATGGACTAGAACAGTATTGGCATGCATTTTCATAATTCTGTATTTTGAGGGTTTGCGAATTCCATCAAATATCGGACCCCCGAACCTAATGGATTGACATGTAACCTCCATGTTTTACTGCCGTAATAATAATGGTCTTATTTTCTATTTGCTTTTTTCGAAATGTGAGGTTAAGGTCTTGCTTAATTGATCATATTCCCGCCCTGAACCACTACAAACCAGTGCATGTTTTACAGAGTCGGCTTTGGGCCCGTAACTTGCAGGAACTTGAATAGCTCCGGAATTGGATACGAACGGGTGCTTGCTGCACGCCTGCAGACATACTGCCTGGATCCTGCGAGATGCAGGCTTGCAATTGAATCAAGCTATTATTATCAGCAAGACATCCTAGAGCCCTTCTCACTTTGCTTGTCAAGATGTCTGGCTCCAGCTTGTTGGACAAATTATTGAGGTCATCACTGCTATTAAGATCCTTCCTGCATGCGCAACTCGCAACTGTGGTCATTGTGTGACGACAACTCGCAAAGACCACAACTATTATAGTTGATCCAGGGACAATACAAGGCGTTATCAAGAGAACTTTTTGTGCCAGGAGGTTTTCAATTGACAAGAGGACATCCTTTGAGATTAGAAGTAAAAATGTTCCACCTTAGAGAAAGAAAAGGTTTCTTCACAGTTAAACTGTGGAATACTCTGCCAAAGGAGGTGGTGACAGCTGATTCGATAGATAGCTTTAAAAAGGGATTCACTACATTTTTTAAATAAAAAGGGCATACTGGGTTATCCCGGATAATTAGAGAGGGAGTATTGGTCCAGGGAGGAATTCTTTTTGAAACAATTGGCAAAGTTTCACTGTTTTGTTTTATGTTTGCCTTCCTCTGGATCAAATAAATAATTAATCCACATATTGCAGATCAGATCAGATCTAAAAAAGCTTGAACTTGATGGACTAAAAGTATTTTTTCAACCTCATTAACTATGTAACTATGTAACTACGAACATAAGCTTGATGGAACTCAGAGGGGCAGTGGCACGACGTCGGACACGACTGAATGACTAAACAACAACAACAAATACATATATATATATATATATATATAATGCATGGAGTAAAAAAATATATACCATAGTGAAAGCAAATGCTTGAATTGAATGTACAAACCTTACATTAATTATAATTGAATTGTGACATTCTTGTCAGTGCATTCAATAAGACTAATGGAAATACAGTTATTTTTAAAGGCCCCTGTTGAGATGGCAGACATTCAAGGCAATGTCTACTCTCAATAATGCATAATTGTACATCATAGTTAATAAATCAATTAATAAAATATTGCATCTACTATAAAGTGCAATTATTCAGAAACCTATATTGTGCCCATAGCACCACAGTGGTACATCAGTGCTCCCATGTATTGTTTTCTGAATGCAGATAGGGAAGGAGAGAGGCAAGTCACGCAGAGCTATATAGCCTTTTATAACAGAGTTGGGTTTCAGTTTGCATAGAAATCCCTACAACCCTACCCTTTTCTACTGCCTCTGTATACATAATAAAAGGGATGGCAGATGAAAAACTTTCCTCTGCATTACTCCCACACCACTAACATACAATAAATTACACACTGACATCCAACTAGATGCAATTAACGATAAGCACTACTTCATATTATTGTTTCTTATTATTGACTTATTTTTTACAATATCTAACAGGCATGTATTAATCAATGATGTTGTGATGTATCCCCTTATATTTCCAGAATTTACTTGGCACTTATGCCCTTGGTTGTTTGTCCGGCCTGTTTATGTCAGTGATGACCTCAACTCTCCACAACAACAAAAAACACCCAAAATATTACTACTGATTTTTTTTTTCTTGACACTTCAAATTCTTCTTTCCATATCATATCGACATAAGAATACATACTTTTCTGTTTGTAAGTGGAGCAACTATCAAATTAAAAAGGCAAATACGTATATTTATTCAGTAATAATCATAGTCATATGTAAGGGAAGGCTGTATAGTAAAATTGGATGGGACCATCACAAAGCATTGAACAACTTAACAAAAGGAAGCTGCAGGCAACATCAAATAAATGTGAACAAATTAGGACAGCTTGCCATCTAAGATTAAATCTCCACTAGAAACTATAACAAGTGTAAATGTTTGCTAGAGATCACTTTCTGCCACCATCCCTAGGAGGCACAACACAGTAACTTTTTATACTGTAAGATGCTGGCTGGGCTTGGTGCCTGGGTGACAGTTTACCTTGATAAGATCTTAGCAGACACTTATTACTCGTGTATGCATTCTAAATCAACTATCAACTATAATAGTTCTCAAATATGCAAATGTGTCCGTCACACCAATGTTAAATTACACTGCGAGGAGCAGACAAACTTGCAATTCCGACTACTCGAGATGAGCGCCGCAGGGAGTTAGCCTACAATGAGCGCCAAAGGCGCTCATTGCAGGCCTTGCGATGACTCTCCCTAATGTTATTAAGGCGGTGGGAAAAAGACCCCGGATGCATTAGCTACATTGGATTTAATAATAAATAATAACACATTACTGAATTGTTACAACACCATCTATTTGCGCTAAGGAGTCATAGCATTAACTTATTACAGCGCCATCTATTGGATGTGGAAATATAAATTGCATTCTTACAGCATCATCTGTTGGATGTAAGGGTAAATGACAACAGTGGAAATAGTTTTTGTAGCGCCATCTATTGGATATAAAGGTGTATAATACCAAGAAGCCCCATTCTTCTAACGCCACTTATTGGAGATGAGGACGTAAAGTAGAGGGGAGAGAGGCTTGCAATGAGTGCCAAAGGCGCTCATTTCAGGGCTCGAAATGACCTCCAAAGGTGCTCATTGCAAGTCTCTCCCCCCTCTACTTTACAGGGCTCGCGATGAGCGCCAAAGGCGCTCATCGCGTGCCACGTAAAGTAAAGGGGGGGCGAAGCTTGCAATGAGCGCCGAAGGTGCTCAGTGTGAAGTATGAAAATGGCGGGTTAGCCAAGGCCTGCAATGATGGAGGAGAGGCTTGCAATGAGCACCAAAGACGCTCATTGCGAGAACTGCGATGAGTGAGGCCCGCAAGTCAGAGGGCCTTGCATTGTGTGGCAAACAGCATTGTCAGTCTTAACATTTTATTGCTTTCATTTTTGACGGGCAAATTGCTAGTTTATTTATAAATTGCAATGTGTAACCTAATACAGGTTTCGTTTGAGCCCACACTCAGTCATCTGCTTTATCACACTAGCTCACAGCTGGAACTTCTCGCCATGATATTGTGTATCCTATACTGAGCAATCTCAATAATAGATAGCTTACACATGGCTTTCTCTGGTCCAGTGCATGATCAGGAGTGAAACACTACTCTTAGATGTAAGTCATTGAACTCTGAAATGACTAATTCTTTCACCAGAGGGATCTATGGTAGCCAACGATTTCTGTAGAACATTTCAAATAACTATTATTATTATTATTATTATTATTATTATTAGTAGTAGTAGTAGTAGTAGTAGTAGTAGTAGTAGCAGCAGCAGTAGTAGTAGTAATAATCTTTAATAATAAAGAGCCAACACTTTTTAGTTGCACTGATAATTGAACAAGTAGATGGAATGATGTACAGTGTAACAGGATAGTGTAAGCAAGTTGCAGCAATAACCGTAAACGGAACATGTTCTTCCAATGTACCTCTTATTGGCTAGATCACATTGCTTAGGGTATATTTATCAGATTTAGCTAAAAGGAATGGCCATAGATGAGAAATTATTTTAAATGAATGTGCCAAGTATTAAGAGCAAAGTTATAATACTCTTAGGGAGACGTAGTTCTCAATGAAGTATGAATAATTATATATGAAATGGACATTTGGGAATACTTAATTTAATTTGAATATTCTATTGTCCATAAATCTTTTAAATTCAGAATATTTTGGTAAATTCTATAAAACTACATGTAAAATTATTAGGACGTGCATTTAGTATTTCAAGTAACTAGGTTATAATGAGGTTGCATGTCCTTATTCTGTAACCTTTCACATGTGAACAAATAGATATACACTTGCCCAAACTGACCAATTACATGTAATAGTTTCACCCAGTAGTGAATCACATATTATAATTGTCTAACTGCGAGACGTCGTCACGCTGCGTTGCGCAGTGCGTACGACTTTGCGATGAGCGCCGCAGGCGCTCATCGCCCGGCGAGCCTCGCACAGCGAGGCGAGCCGTTAAATCGTAGCACTTTGGCAATGAGCGCCGCAGGCGCTCATTGCAGGCGAGCCTCGCGTAGCGAGGCGAGCCGTTATATCGTAGCATCGTTACATCGTAGCACTTTGGCAATGAGCGCCGCAGGCGCTCATTGCAGGCGAGCCTCGCGTAGCGAGGCGAGCCGTTACATCGTAGCAATTAGAAAAAAAAATACGAGGTGAAAAAAATTACGAGATAAGCGGCGGAAGAAAAACACAAAAAAACCCCACTAAATACACACAAAAAAAATAAATAAAGGTCACTTACAGCATGGGGAACCAGGCAGGAGGTCTGGAAGTGAGTTGGAACTGCAATTTAGATCGATTTAGCCGAGTTAAAAAGATTGAAAATCGGCTAAGCGAGAAAAAAATGGCCGACAAAAAAAATGAAAACGAGGCTATACTACTACGAACTGCGTAAAACACCGCCACAGACGTATGTGTTAGAAAAACAACGAGATAAAGGATGCGGATTAACCGCACAATGAGTAAAAAGACAGTAACGAGTATATTTTACGAAAACGAGATTACCGATTTACGCATTAACACAGATTTCCCGCCTTTGGCTCGCGCCACATAGAATTTCCCGCCGAAAACAACGCATTTGGCTCGCGCAACTGCGGATTTCCCGCCTAAAACATTGGTCACAAAGCCTATATATAGGGCACATTTCACACAGGACTGACACTTTCTCCTCAGGTGATGACAGTCTGACTGGATGTTTTCGGATGCGGGGAAATCGCAATAGGTTGTTAGCTCTTCAGTATACTGCTTCAGCATTGTTATATTAAAAAAGGTAAATGTATTATTTCTAATTATTAATTAATAAATTGATAATTACTTAATAAATAATAGATAATAAAGTTAATTAATATAAAAATAATATTGTGCCTATTATTTATAATTAGTAATTAATAAATTGGTACTTAATTAATAAATAATAGAGAAGAAATTTAAGTCATAGAAAAATATTAGTGTGCCTATTTATAATTATTAATTAATAAATTGGTAGTAATTAATAGAAAAATAATATTGTGCTTACCTGTGTGAAAGAATTGTTAATAACATTTATAATGTACATTATTAATTAATAATTAATTATTAATATCAAAATTAAGAAGATCAATAAAAAAATTTTTAGTAATTAATTATTAATGTACATTAATTTTACAATTATTTGGTTATATGTCATGATTACCTGTGTGAAACAATTGTTAATAACATTCATAATGTACATTAATTAATTAGGAACACATTAATTCATTAATTATTAATGTACATTAATTTAAGAACTATTTTGTGTTATGTCGTGATTACCTGTGGGTAAGAATTGTAATTAACTTTCATAATCTATCATTAATAATCATTAATTTGAACAAAGGTTAAGAATGTGCAATATTTTGTATAAAATAAAACAAAAATAAAAAATAAAGCCGATATACTCATGCTTAGATGTTAATGTTAGATTGAGTCACACATTAGTTGAATATTAATGAACATTAATTGATTATTAGTTCATTAGTAATGTACATTTTTTTAAGAAGTCATTTGTAACATACTCATTTTAAAATAACAGTAAAAAAAAAAGCCTACATGCTGATGTGTTGAGGTTATATTTAGTCAGACATTAATTTAAGATTAAGATATATTCATTGATTCCTATTGAAAAAATAACAGTAAGATTGAGTTTAGAATCTATGCTTACATATGTGTGTTCATGCTGATTTATTGATATATTTTTTTTCAGGTTTTTAATGTATGCAAAAATAGTTATGTTAAGCCTCATTGATTAAGTAACATATTATACATCAATTACTATTTTGTATAATTGCAGGGAAATCTACGTGAATGACCAGAGATAGTGACGTTTCAACACATTGAACAGCATAAGGATCATTTGGACAGGTACAGAAATTAAATTATGAGGTTTTTAATGTAGCCGAATATATGTTCATTTAATGATATTGATGAAGCAAAAGTTTACAAATATTATCTATTTGATTTTACAGTTTATTCAGATCTGCAAGGGAATAAACAGACAGCGTGACGTTTGCAGCCTTGGAACAACATCAACATCATCCTCACAGGTATAACATTAAATTTTGTAGTGATGCATACAAGAAGGCTATTATTATATATTTGGTGTAAATTTAAATTTGTGGAAAATAGAGAGTACTTATTGAGTCATTTAATGTATGATATTTACTCAAAAAATGAAAAATCATGAAAAGACAATACTAATTAATAATAATATTTAAAGAAAATAAGAAGCTTACAACACTTGCAAAAAAAATAAATTGATGGTATGCTGTGAATTCAATCAAGAAGGAATGTCATTGAAGGATTAATAATATAAAGATAGATATGTGCAGCTATTTCCGATTTCATATATGTCAATAAAATACTTTAAAAAATGGTTTCATTTCTTTCAGTCTAAAGTGCAACAATTGAAAATGTTTTATTAGTTTATTTATCTACTTTCATCGAACAGTACAAAAAGGAAAAAAAATGTAGACAAAACAAAGAATAAACAATAATTGCATTTCTATTTACAATTACAGATTAACATGGCGGACAATGGAGAAGACAAAGTTGAACGCAAAAGAAAAATGGCAAGGGAAAGGAAGCAAAGGTGGAGAGATGCTCAGACACCGGAGACTTCACAACGCTTGCGAGAAGAAGATCGACAGAGACTTTTAAATAAAAGAAAGATGAGTAAGAAAGCCGCAAGTGAGTGTGTTGGGGCTTCCAAGAAACGTAAAAGTAAAGAAAAACATCTCTCTGAACCATTGTGCAATGATTCTATTTTGCAGAATGACTTGAATGTAGACACACAAGAAAAAAATGTACATATAGAATGTGGGTCTGATATTTATGTTGAAGAAATGCATGATAATGTGTTTACTACTGCAGTAGAAGTAGATACTCATTATTGTGGATTACTTAATGTGGTTTGTCAGTTTTGTGGGGCCTATCATTTTATAAAGGAAAGACCTTATGACGGAAATTTCATTAGTTGCTGTCAGAAAGGAAAGGTCAAACTTCCAGTAAGACACCCATTTCCATATTATTTAGAATGCATTATGAGTGATCCAACATTTCCAAATTATAATAATTTTAAACAAAACATAAGGTCTTATAACAGTGCAATTTCATTTGCTTCAATGGGTGCAACATTAGCAGAAAATGTACCAGGACATGGTCCTTATTGTTTCAGAGTTCAAGGTCAAATATACCACAGAACTTCACATTTACACCCACAAGAAGGACAGCAAAGGAAATTTGCACAGTTATATGTCTTAGATACGATGGAAGCTGTGGAACAAAGAATGACACTTCCAGAAAATAGACAGTGTTTGCGCATAGTCTTTGAACAGCTGGATAAAATTATGAAAAAAAACCCATATAGTCAAGCATACAAACAATTAGCACAGCTTGAAAAAGAACAACAGGAACATGCTCAAAGACATCAATTGCCTACACCAAGAGTCAATATGGTGTTAAAAAGAGATCGCAACACTGATCAGAGAAGATATAATTTACCTACTGTAAATGAGGTTGCCATGGTGTTTAAAAATGAAGATGGTGAACCACCTTTTCAGCGGGATATTAGAATATATCCACGCAATGAAGAACAACCATTTATTAATATCAATATATTAAGCTGTAATTTAGATCCAATGACATATCCCATTTTCTTTCCAAATGGGGAACCAGGATGGGAACCAAAATTAAAATTGGAAAGTTATCCCAATACTAAACTTCGTATTCGATCTAATATTTCCATGCTGGAATATAAAGTGGCACAAACTGCTATCCGTGATTGTTTTAATCCAATTTTACATGGAGGAAAACTCACTCAACAATGGATTATTGATTCATATTTACAAGTTGAAGCCAATAATCTAAATTTTATTAAATATCAACAAAATAAATTACGAGTAGAACAGTATTGTGGATTAATGGATTATGTGGCAGATTTAGCTGCCAACAGAGACATTCCAGCTGGAAGAGCAATTATTTTGCCATCCTCTTTCCAAGGATCTCCTCGCAATATGCGAGAAAGGTATAATGATGCCATGGCTATTGTTACTAAATTTGGAAAACCAGATTTATTTATTACATTCACCTGTAATCCACAATGGCCAGAGATAAAGGAGAATTTGAATTTGGCACAAACTACTTCTGACCGACCAGATTTAGTGGCAAGAGTATTTAAAATCAAACTCAATTCATTAATTCATGACATCACTAAAGCACATTTATTTGGACAATGTGTGGCTTTTGTTTACACCATTGAATTTCAAAAAAGAGGATTGCCACATGCTCACATACTTTTAATACTGCAGGAAAAAGACAAGTTAAAAACTGCAGAGAGAGTGGATTCAGTAATTTCGGCACAATTGCCAGACCAAGAAATATATACAAAACTTTGGGAGATTGTTACACATAGAATGATTCATGGCCCATGTGGAGAGATGAATCCGAATTCACCATGTATGGAAAATAAAAAATGTACTAAAGAATTTCCAAAACAATTTCAAATGCAAACTTATGCAAATTGTGATGGATATCCTTTGTATAAAAGAACACAAGGACAAACAGCTATTATCCGGGGACAAAAGGTTGATAATAGATTTGTCGTTCCATACAATCCACATTTGCTCATGAAGTACAATGCACACATCAATGTGGAAGCTTGCACTTCGATTAAATCAATTAAGTATGTGTATAAATATATATACAAAGGATATGATGCAGCTACTGTTGTTGTACAAGGTGCTGGAAATGAAAACGAAAATCCAATTTTACATGATGAACTTTCAAATTATTTAGATGCTCGGTATGTGAGTGCTCCGGAAGCAATGTGGCGCCTTTTGAAATTTGAGATGCATGATCGATCACATGCTATCTATCGTTTAGCTGTACATTTGCCTCAAAGTCAGATGGTTTGCTTTACTGAAGGAAATGAAAGAACTGCATTATATCAAAGTGAAGACAGAGATACTACGCTTACTGCGTGGTTTAAATTAAACTGTCAGGATACGCATGCCAGACAATTTTTATACATAGAGATACCATATCACTATGTATTTGTAAATGGTCTATGGCGACTACGAAAAAGAGATACCCATAAAATCATACCACGAATTTATACCGTCAGTCCAAGGGACATTGAACGTTTCAGCTTAAGATTACTTCTGTTACATGTTCCCGGTGCACAGAGTTTTGAGCATTTACGTACAGTGAATGACATAGTTTATGAGACATTCCTATTAGCTGCAAGACATCAAAATTTCATAGCTGATGATACAGAATGGGAGAGGTGTCTGGAAGAAGCAGCACTATGTCAAATGCCTAAGCAAATGAGACAACAATTTGCATTCATTTGTATATTTTGCAATGTACCTGATGCTTTCACTTTGTGGGAAACATTTAAATTAAACATGTCAGAAGATTTCTTGAAACGTTACAGAGAACCAATAGCTCTGTTAAAAACATTGTTGGAAATCCAAGAAATATTGTTGGCTCATGGATTAAATTGTGCAAGTTTTAATTTACCAGATCCAGGACTTATAGATGACATCAATTTTGATGATTATGACACTGAGCTTCAAAAACAAAAAACCCAAGAAAAACTGGCAACTTTAAATAATTTACAGTTAGAAGCATTTCATGCCATCACAAATGCTACAGATGATGAAATGGTCAAAGACCGGTATTTCTATCTAGACGGACCAGGTGGATCAGGAAAAACTTATCTGTACAATTGTTTGATGAGTTATATTCGATCACAGGATCAGATAGCTTTGCCATTTGCAACAACTGGAATTGCTGCACTTTTGTTAGATGGTGGTAGAACTGTGCATAGTGGATTTAAGCTGCCAGTTCCCATTTTGGAAACATCAGTCTCAGATATTCGACTCAATTCCATACAAGCAAAAAAATTCAAACTAACTAAACTAATTATCATAGACGAGGCAACAATGATGTCATGTCATGCACTGCAATGTATTGACAGATTCTTAAAAGAAGTGATGGATAATAAGTTGCCATTTGGTGGAAAGGTGATGCTGTTAGGAGGTGATTTTAGGCAAACATTACCTGTTGTGCCACACGGAAATAGAACAGAGATCATTGAAACATGTATCAAGACCAGTAAACTGTGGCAAATATTTACACATCTCAAATTAGAATTAAATATGAGATCTGAAGGCCAAAAGGAATTCAATGACTGGCTCATTAAAATCGGAGATGGAAAACATCCAGAAATACAGCATTTACCAAATGATACCATTGAAATTCCATCAGAAATGGTTTGCAATGAATCACTCATATCAGCCATATTCCTAAACACTCTTAATAAGGAGGATTACACAGACATTGCAAACAAAGTAATATTAACATCAAAAAATATCGATGCCTTGAATGTAAATAACGAAATTTTAAAATACATCAATGCACCACAAAAGAATTATTACAGTGCAGATTCGATTCTGTCAGATGATAAAGACAGTGAATCGAATTTTAATATCGAATTTATTAATTCGTTAACACCATCTGGAATGCCCCCACATATTTTACAATTGAAAAAAGGTGCAATTGTTATGTTATTGCGAAATATGAATCCAAAAAAAGGACTTTGTAATGGGACCCGATTAATTGTGCATGAGTTAAAAGATCATTTTATACATGCAGAAATTATAACTGGGACCCATAAAGGTGAACGAGTTTTTATACCAAGAATTGATTTAGCTCCAAGTGAGAGTGGTTTGCCCTTTGTCCTTCAACGGAGACAATTTCCAGTTATCATGGCATTTGCTATGACCATTAATAAATCCCAAGGACAAACTTTTAAGTCAGTTGGGATTTTTTTAAAGGAACCAGTTTTTGCACATGGACAACTCTATGTGGCTTTTTCAAGGTGCACTAATCCAAAAGAAATTAAAGTGCATGTTGAAGAAAACGAAACTCAAGGTCATTTATTGGACGATGGATGTGTTTACACCAAAAACATTGTCTACTATGAGGTGTTGGAAAGATAGTGGACAATGGTTTCATTTTACTGCCAACATTTTATGGGACTCAATATGATTGCACAAAAACAATATTTCAAGTAAAACATCTAAAGAATGGACAAAAAAAGATAGAGAACAGTGGTTTGACTTCCAGTACTAAATTAAAGTACTCTGGGACTCTTTAAACAGGGGACCACTATTTCAATTATGAAAATATATCTGATATTTGCAGAATGGACTAAATGAAAAAAAAAAACAACAGTAAAATATCCTGAAACAGATTGGAATGGGTTCAAAGTTTTATATTTACATGATTGGCCCCACAAAAACAATTCACTGATTTTTCCATAATTTACAAAAGTTAAATTTTATTGTTTGAAGTTACAATTTAAAATGTTAAATATGTGTTTTTGGAATGTTTACAAAAGTTGGGTAAATATATATGTTGTATAGTCAAATATGTATTGTTACTATAAAGTTTAAGTATTTAGTAAGAATTTAAAATATATTATTTAAAGACAAAGTATTGATTCAGGGAGAAATCCGATCGCCAGTTAATGGGGTCAGGAAGGAATTAATTTTTTTCCCTCTTTGATACAATTGGACAAGTTTCAATAGGGGTTTTTTATTGTTTGCCTTCCTCTGGATTCAATGCTAATTTAGTTTAACAACAGTTTAACAAATATGTTACAAATGAGAAAAAGTATGTTATTGTTAAAACAATTTAATTACTCTAAGTTAATATAATCTGCAGTTACTCAGTGATAAATATGTATTGAAAAGTGTTAGTATTGGTAACAAAATGTTGCACAAATGTTTCATATACAAGTTGCATGTTACAAAGTTTAATGCTTGGGAAATATAAGTTGAAAGTTAAAAAAATAAAAAGTTAAAAATAATTATGTGTTTTTATTTTTAGAAAAAAAAAGGGACAAATGTAGCTGACTCATTTGGAGATGCAAACAAATTTCACAACATTTAAATTTTATTGACCGTCATTTTTTGACGGGCAAGTCGCTAGTACATAATATAGTTTCAAACATAAATAAACATAAATAACAAGCTAGGGGTTGCTCAAATAATTATAATTGCCCTCCTGAAAAGGGAGGAAAAGTGGGTACTACTGTGAAGACCCAGCAGGGGTATAGCTATAGACAAAGTATATCAGAGTATGCAGATTCAGTAACACGGGGGAAAACCCAGTTACTCACCCTGCTAGTAGGCACATACACAGTCCCTCATCATTAATTCACTGGTCCCACATGATATAGGGTAGAAAAGAAGGTCTATATTAAAACACCAGGGAGAAGCACCGTGTGTGCCGGTAGAAAGAAACACAGGAATGGGTGCTAAGATGCCGACCCCAAGAATAAGAGGAAGGAGAGGAAGAAGGCAGATTCCCATCATCTAAATGAGTGAATGAGAATACTAAAATCGATTAATAATAATTATATTGCACTTTTTCGTGGTGAAGGGGGTTGGGTACTTCAATGAAGCTATGAGCAATACCATGTAGGGTTAGCCAACATAGGCAGGTCATGGCAGAGAGGTCAGACAAATTGCGGTCCACTGGAGAAGGAACTGGCAACCCACTTTAGTATCTTTGCTAAGAAAACTTTATGCACAGGCACAACCACAGACATAACGATATGGCACCGGAAAATGAGCCCCTCAGGTCAGAAGGTGTCTACCTCATTACTGAGGAAGAGCAGAGGGCAAATACAAGTAACACCAGATCTAATGAAGTGGTGGGGCCAATGCCGAAAGGACACCCAGCTGCGGATGTGTCTGGAGGGGAAAGGACAGTCTGCTGCTGCAAAGATCAATTCAGAATAGGAACCTGGAATGTTAGAACTGAGGCAAACTAGATGTAGTCAAGAATGAAATGGCAAGGTTAAACATTGATATCCTGGGAATTGGTGAACTTAAATGGACTGGAATGGGACATTTCACATCAGACAACCACCAGATCTTCTACTGTGGTCAAGAATCCCGACAGAAGAAATGGAGTAGCCATCCTAGTCAATCAAAGTGTGGCCAAAGTGCTTGGTTACAACCCAATAGATGACAGAATGGTTTCACTTCAAGGCAAGCCATTTAATATCACAGTGATCCAAGTCTATGCTCCAACCACGGATGCTGAAGAGGCTGAAGTTGTCCAGTTCTACGAAGACATTCAACACGCCATATATAAAACACCAAGAAAAGATGTTACTATCATCATGTTACTATCATCATAGGAGATTGTAATGCTAAAGCAGGGAACCAAAGGACACTTTGAAAAACTGGCAAATTTGGCCTTGGAGTACAAAATGAAGCAAGTGAGAAATTAGTAGAATTTTGGCAACATAATTCTCTGGTTGGAGCAAACACCCTCTTCCAATAGCCTCTGAGGCGACACTACACATGGACATCACCAGATGGACAACATAGAAATCAGATTGACTAATCAGATTGACTATATACTTTGCTGCCAAAGATGGAGGAGCTCTATACAGTCAACATAAACAAGACCTGGAGCTTACTGTGACTCAGATTATGAGCTTCTTATTCCAAAGTTGAAAACTAAACTAAAGAAAAGAGGGAAAACCATCAGACCAAGTAGATACAAAATACATAATATCCCTTGTGAATATGCATTAGAAGTAAAGAATAGATTTAAGGAACTAGACATGGAAGATAGAATGCCTGAAGAACTTTGGACCAAAGTTTGCAACATAATCCAAAAAAGTAAGAAGTCGAACTGGCTGTCTTATGAGGCTTTGAAAGTAGCCCAGGAAAAAAGGAAAGGGAAATGTAGTGGAGATAAGAAAAGATTTGTCCAACTGAATGCAGAATTCCAGAGGATAGCAAGAAAAGACAAGGAGACATTCTACAATGAGCGATGTAAAGAGATTGAAGAAGATAACCAAATGGGTAAATCAAGAGATCTCTACAAGAAAATTGGGAACTTAAAGGGCACCTTTCATGCAAAAGTTGGTGTGATAAAAGACAAAAATGGTAGGGACTTTATAGAAGAAGATGAGATAAAGAAGAGGTGGCAGGAATACACTGAAAATCTGTATTGGAAAATCTGTACAGGAAGGAACAGCAGTGATGACCTCAATAACTTGTCCAATGAGTTGGAGCCAGACATCTTGTAGAGTGAAGTGAGATGGGCCCTAGGATGTCTTGCTGATAATAAGGCTGCAGGAGGTGATGGAATCCCAATTGAACTATTCAAAATTCTCCAGGATGATGCTGTAAAATTGTTACTTGCCTTATGCCAACACATTTGGAAAACTCAGCAATGGCCAATAGACTGGAAAAGATCAGACTACATCCCAATCCCAAAAAAAGGCAGTGCCAAAGAGTGCTCCAATTATTGAACAATTGCACTAATTTCACATGCCAGCAAAGTAATGCTTAAGATTCTGCAAGCTCGACCCCAACACTATATGGACTAGGAACTACCAGATGTGCAAGCTGGTATCCGCAGAGGAAGAGGCACAAGAGATCAAATTGCCAATACCCACTGGATAATAGAGAAAGCAAGAGAGTTCCAAAATAAACATTTATTTCTGCTTCATAGACTATTCTAAGGACTTTAACTGTGTGGATCACAACAAAATGTGGCATGTCCTTAAAGAGATAGGAGTACCAGATCATCTTATGCTCCTCCTAAAGAATCTGTATGTTGGCCATGGGACAACAGAATGATTCAAGATCGGAAAAGGAGTGCAACAAGGTTGTATATTGTCACCCTATTTATTCAACTTTTATGCAGAATACATCACGCGTAAGGCTGGACTGGATGAATCCAAAGCCGGAATCAATATTGCTGGAAGGAATATCAACAACCTCAGATACGCTAATATTACTACTCTTATGGCTGAAAGTGAAGAGGAACTAAAGGACTTATTGATGAGGGTAAAAGAAGAGAGTGCAAAAGTTAGTCTGCTTCTCAATGTTAAAAAAGACGAAGATCATGGCAAACTGCAATCTCACTTCCTGGCAAATAGACAGGGAAGAAGTGGAGGCAGTGCCAGATTTTATTTTCCTTGGATTCAAGATCTCTGCAGATGAGTAGTCATGTAGTCATGAAATTAAAAGATATTTGCTTCTGGGGAGGAAAGCTATGGCAAGCTTGGACAAGCTTGTAAAAAGTAAAGGTATTAAACTATCAACAAAGGTCTGCATAGTTCGAACTATGATATTCCCATTAGTAACATACGGATATGAGAGCTGGACCTATTAAGAAATCTGAGCGCCGTAGAATTGACGCTCAAATATTTTGTCCATATTATGAGACGGCAGGATTCCCTAGAAAAGACTCTGATGCTGGGAAAGTTTGAAGGCACAGGAAAAAGGGGACGACAGAGGTGCAGATGGATACTCAAAGTCACTGAAGCAATGAACATGAACTTGATGGAGCTTAGAGGGGCAGTGACTGAGAGATGCGCCTGGCGTGCTGTGGTCCATAGAGTCACGGACAGTTGGACGTGGCTGAATGACTAAACAACAACGGAGTGAATGATAATTGGAAAATGATACACATAGAAATATACTATTGATCTCATATTAGAAAGTAGATTAACAACATAAAAATGAGTGCCTATAATTAAACAAATAAAGGAAGTAGAGTAAAATAAAGTAATCTAGAATAAAACCTGTAGTATGCGATCATTAATAGATCACTGAAAGATACTAAAATTGATTAATAGTCATTATATTACACTAGTAAATAAAAAACAATGCATATATACACTAATGATCACATATTAATGAGGTTAAGTATACCAAATCAGAAAAGATTATAGCACAATAAACGCCATTACTGAGACCCAGTATAATATAATAACAGTGATACTGAGACCCAATAAGAAAATACTATAAGTAATAGTGATAAACCGACGAGATGCATGAAAATACAATGTGCCGAGTCATATGCTAAAATGATCAAATGTGAATATTAGATAAAAGATGACACTAGCCAAAAATAAATGAACATATAACAAACCACAACAATGGTGATATAATAAAGTACATAATAAGGATAAGGCCGGTTAGATCTTAGAGTATTAAAATATAGAGCATATAGCTACATAACATGATACATATTGGGCTAGCAGTTAGTACATGTATTAGAAAAATAGGCCTTAATGTGTGGTAAACAAGTAAACTGTTACCCTCTTACAGCTTTGAGATCAAAAGATTGAATCATGTTGAGAGGAAAATACACATTATATAGATTAAGTAAAATGAAATCAGATAAAGGGCACAGAGAAAACAGAGTCATTGTCATAAGAAAACTTTAAAGGAGAAATCCTCATTAAGACAGTATGGGCTATGTGTGTTAAATTTACATACTTACATAGTTACATAGTAATTAAGGTTGAAAAAAGACTTTCAGTCCATCAAGTTCAACCTGTTAAGATCTCCTATCTGCAATATGCGGATTAGTTATTAATTAATTAGTTGTTAAATAATTATTAATAGTATAGTATTTGAGAATGAATAAAGAGTTAGTCCATCAAGTTGAACCTTTTTAGATCTCTTTTGATCTTTTTAATATGTGGACTATTTATTATTAATTGTTAATTGATCCAGAGGAAGGCAAACAGGAAAAAAAAACACCATTGAAACTCTGCCAATTGTCTCATAAGGGAAAAAAAAGCAAAATTCCTTCCTGACCCCAGAAACTGGCGATCAAATTTCTCCCTGGACCAATATTCCTTCGCTTGTTATCTAGGATAGCCTTGAATGCCCTCTTTTTTCAAAAATATATCTAACCCCTTTTTGAAGTTGTCTATCGAATTCGCTGTCACCACCTCCTTTGGTAGAGAGTTCCAAAGTTTAACCACCCTAACTGTGAAGAACCCTTTTCTTTGTTTAAGGTGAAATCTGTTTTCCTCTAACCTCAAAGGATGTCCTCTTGTCAGTTGAAAATCTCTTGCTACAAAAAGTTCACTTGACAAAGCCTTATATTGACCCTGGATGTATTTAAATAAGGTAATCATATCCCCTCGTAGACGCCTTTTTTCTAGCGAAAATAAGTTTAATTTGGTTAGTCTTTCTTCATAACTTAGCCCCTCCATTCCCCTTATTAGTTTTGTAGCCCTTCTCTGTACTTTTTTCCAGCTCTAAAATGTCTTTTTTATGAAGTGGTGCCCAAAATTGTACTCCATATTCCAAATGAGAGCATACTAGGGATTTGTATAGTGGTAGAATTATATTTGCTTCCCTTGCTTCTATACCCTTCTTAATACATGTTAATATATTACTTGCCTTTGCAGCTACTGCATGGCATTGAGCACTGCTACCTAGGTGGTTGTCCACTAGTACTCCCAAATCCCTTTCAATATCTGATACCCCTAAATTTGCTCCATTAAGATTATAAATTGCATGGCTATTTTTCCTTCCCAAATGCATAACCTTACATTTATTTGTATTAAATCTAATCTGCCATTTAGCAGCCCATTTCTCTAATTTATGCAAATCCCTTTGTAGGGAAAGTACATCATTTTCTGATTTTATTACCTTGCACAACTTAGTGTCATCAGCAAAAATGGAGACACCACTTTCGAGTCCTACTTCTACGTCATTAATAAATATGTTAAAAAGGAGAGGACCTAATACTGAACCTTGAGGAACCCCACTTATCAGATTAGTCTAATCGGAGTATGTTCCATTTACAACAACCCTTTGCTTCCTGTCTTTTAGCCAGTTCTCGCTCCATGAGCAGATATTTACTGCAATTCCTGTATCCCTTAGTTTGCTCACTAGTCTTCCATGTGGCACTGTACATATGTGAGGCTCACTGGTCTATAATTCCCCGGATTTGCTCTTGATCCCTCCTTAAATATAGGTATCACCTCTGTTTTTCTCCAGTCATCCGGTATAGACCCTGTAGTGAGTGAGTCTTGAAAGATTAGATATAATGGTTTGGCTATTACAGAACCCAGCTCCCTCAGTACCCTTGGATGTATTCCCTCAGGACCTGGGGCTTTATTAACATTTATTTTCTCCAATCTTTTTTGGATTTCTTCCTGCGTTAACCAATTATTTAGTGATGGTAGTGTAGCCCCATTATGTTGCGGTGTCCCTCCCTTGTGTATACCGACGAAAAGAACCTATTTAGCTAATCTGCCTTTTCCTGGTCACTAATTATCAGATGACCTGTGTCACATTGTAATGTTCCTATAGCTTCCTTCCTCACCTTCTTCCCATTATATTTTAGGGTTAGTCTTACTTTCCTTTGCAATTGACTTCTCATTTTCTATTTTAGCCAGTCTAATAGCCCTTTTGCAAGCCTTGCTGATTTCCTTATAGTCACATAAAGCTGCCTCTGTTCCCTCCTTCTTGTATAATTTAAATGCATGTTTCTTTTTCCTAATCATGATCTTCAAGTCATTGTTAAGCCACATGGGATATGATTTACTCCTATTCATTTTATTTCCACATGGTACATGCCGATGAGTATGTTTATTTAGTAAGGATTTGAATGTTGTCCATTTATTTTCAGTATTTTTCCCTGTAAGTTCTTTGTCCCAGTCTATATGTAGTATTGCTGCCCTTAGCCCATTAATGTTAGCCCTTTTAAAAAATTTAGATTTTGTTGGCCCCTTAAAACTCAGTTTTTTGCATTCAATCTCAAATGATACTGTTTTGTGATCACTGTTCCCCAAGGGTTCCCCTATTTTAACATTTGATATTATATCAATATTATTTGTGATGACTAAATCCAAGATGGCCCCATTTCTAGTAGGTTCTTGTATTACCTGGGCCAGATAATGATCCCTGAGTGTACTCAAGAACCTGCTCCCCTTAGCTGAGCTGCTGGTCTCATTTATCCAGTTTATTTCAGGGTAATTAAAGTCTCCCATTATTAGAACTTGCCCGTGCTTAGTTGCATTTCCAATCTGTAACAATAATTGTATTTCCTCACTTTCAGCTATATTTGGGGGTTTATAGCATACTCCAACCAATATGCGTTTAGAATTAGCTCCTCCACTATTTAGCTCAACCCACAAAGATGATGCCGTTAGTTTGAGCATAAATATCTTCTCTGACGATAGGCTTAAATTCAGGCTTAACATACAGACAGATCCTTCCTCCTCTTTTACCATTTCCCATATCTTTCCTAAATAGGTTATAACCATCCAGATTAACAGTCCAGTCATGAGATTCATCCCACCATGTTTCAGTAATGCCTATTAAGCCCCATTTTTCTAGTACTGACAAAATAATTCTAGCTTGTCCATTTTCCCAGGCAAACTTCTTGCATTAGCAAGCATACACTTTATGTTGCTTTGGCTCTGCCGTTGTGAAGTGCTTGCCACTGTATTTGAGGCTCCTATTAATACCTCCCTACTGTCTATTGTAACCCTCCTCCTTCTCCTCCCCCATGGGTAACTAATTCATCCCTTTCCCTCTCTACCCTATTTACCCCAATACTTCTATAAAGTCCCTCCCCCCCCACCTAAAGATCCACCTGCATTCCTTCTGTAGCAAAAGTTTATCCAAGCCGCTTTTTCTTTGGCCAAATGTGACGCCGTCAATTGCACAGAATTTTAAACTTTGGGATCTTTATTGTGAAAGTAACGAATATCTTGTCTCTGTCTTGAGATCAGAGTGTTTCCCTTTTTTTCCACACTATACAAGTGCTCCCACACGTTTCAACTGAATTGACTCAACGTTTTTCCTACTTATAGTTTGTGACAAGAGGATGATATAGATAACCCCTATAGAGGAGCAGCTGTAGAAATCCTTAATCATGTATTCTTTTGCCCATAAATCTCTATATTCAGAATATTCTGGTCAATGCTTAAAAAAAAACATAAAATGTATAGGACGTGCATTTAGTATTTCAAGGAACAAGGTTGTTATGAGTTTGCATGTCCTTATTCTGTTACCTTTCACATGTGAAATTGCACGATGCATGATGCAAATAGGGGACTTATGACAGCAAGATGGTGTTCATAGACATTTCCTGAATAGTGCTGTTATAGCTCCCTTCTGGATCGCACCTTGTCATGGTAAAAGGGGTTTGTTTAACTCAATTTAGCTGTGAGCACCCAATATGGGCAGGTCATAGCAGAGAGGTCAGACATATTGAGGTCCACTGGAGAAGGAACTGGCAGCCCACACCAGTATCTTTGCCAAGAAAACCTTATGGATAAGCACAATCAGACACACAAGTAGTGTGCAGGGTGTGCTGTGGTCCATGGTGTCACAGAGGATCAAGCATGAGCGACTGAACTAGAATAACAATGGAAGATCTTGTTTTCCAACGTTTGGAACTGGAAGGAGTGGGCATCTTTAATGGTTTAATCACCCTCCCATTTACTTTTATGGTGAGCCATTTTTGTTATTTTGTAATCTGAAATAAGCAAGTATTTAGTCATTAACCCAGAGAGACGTTAATCAGCTCTTGTGACCGTCTGAAAGCATTATACATGCATCCAAACATATTACCTGACTAAAGAGAGAGATATATTTAGAAAACAGACACACTATGAAGCAGCTCGAGCAAAATGTATAAAATATCAGATGTTTTATATATGCGCAGCCTGAAAGTATATATATATATATATATATATATATATATATATATATATATATACATACAGACTAGAAACACTCTAGGCTATCTCTGTCAGTTTTTGTGGACAACAACAAGCAAACCAGAGAAAGGGAGGAATATGTTTGAGCTGGAGAGAAAATGCATTTGTCCTTAAATGTGTAAGTGTCCTTCAAAAGAGGATCATATCGAAGGCCTGGGAGGCAATGCAAATTTCTTTAAAAAGATAGAGTGCTTTATTACGTAATTGGTGGCAATCTTATCTTATTTTAGACAAATTACTGTGTGTAACCAGCACTTCAGATTTCAGATTTCTATTCTAATATTAAATAATGATATTGGTAGATGGATTATATATGAAATGGCTAATAATTTTGGATAACATATGCTTTGTTAGGATGGACACTAAAAAGGATGTGTTTTATATTTAGATATTTTATTGACATTGGAACATTACTCATGTTGCAAGGTTTAAAATGAATATAAGTATCATGGAATGGTGCCACACTTGGATACATACATATATAAAGAGACTATTGCATGCGTTAGATCGCTACATACTAAGATATATATATATATATATATATATATTTGTCTTTCTACTATGTATATAGGAGGGTTGCACTTTGTTACCTACAGTTATAAATATGCCCTTTAGTTGTACTATGAGTAGGGTATCATAATTCCACATACACTAATTAGTTCTGCAATTTGAATGAACCACTGTATAATATATTCCTATTTGTTGATATATAGAGATGTCGCGAATAGTTTGCCGGCGGATTGTTCCCGGCAAACATAGCATGTTCGCGTTCGCGGCGAACAGCGAACATATGCGAGATTCGACCCGCCCCCAATACTTTATCATTGAGCAAACTTTGACCCTGCATGTCACAGTCAGCAGACACATTCCAGCCAATCAGCAGCATACACTCCCTTCCAGAGCCTTCTAACTCATGGACAGCAGCCATTTTGGAATCATAACTAACTTGCAGTCTTACTGAGAGGAGGGAGAGTGTAGGTGATACTGATTGAATAGGGAAATCAATAGCTAGGCAAGTTTATTCAGTGTCCAGTGCAGTGCTGAAGGACTCTTGTGCATTATTATTATTATTATTATTATTACTACTATATAATGTGTAGATGTACCAGGTGGGCATGCTCTTGTGCATTATTATTATTATTATTATTATTATTATTATTATATAATGTGTAGATGTACCGGCTGGGCATGCTCTTGTGCATTATTATTATTATTATTATTATTATTATTATTATTATTCCTACTATATAATGTGTAGATGTACCAGCTGGGCATGCTCTTGTGCATCATTATTATTATTATTGTTATTATTACTACTATATAATGTGTAGATGTACAAGCTGGGCATGCTCTTGTGCATTATTATTATTATTATTATTATTACTACTATATAATGTGTAGATGTACCAGCTGGGCATGCTCTTGTGCATTATTATTATTATTATTATTATTATTACTACTATATAATGTGTAGATGTACCAGCTGGGCATGCTCTTGTGCATTATTATTATTATTATTATTACTATATAATGTGTAGATGTACCGGCTGGGCATGCTCTTGTGCATTATTATTATTATTATTATTGTTACTATATAATGTGTAGATGTACCGGCTGGGCATGCTCTTGTGCATTATTATTATTATTATTATTATTACTATATACAGTAATGTGTAGATGTACTGGCTGGGCATGCTCTTGTGCATTATTATTATTATTATTATTATTACTACTATATAATGTGTAGATTTTCCTAAAAAGCCGTACGAGGTAAAGATACACGCTAAATCATCCACACCCGCGTACCACATACACATTCCCCGCCATTTTACAACACTAACTTACACAATGCGGAAGTACCCAGCTACCCTAACGGATTCCCCTCGCGCACGCAGCCTATTTACATTACACACTGCGCACATTGCTGACACTTACACAGCAGCTCCACAGCACTGAAAACCTACATTGTATGCTGCAGGAACATGAAAACAGATTGTCAGCTCTTCAGCACAATGCTTCCTGCATATATTACTTACAAATAGGTAAAGTATATTCATTTAGTAATTATTTCATTAGCATACAAAAATACATATACACAAAAAAAACATTATCACATTAAACATAAAAGCCATTCACTGCGCGCCTCACAACGAGCGCCAACGCTGCTCATAGCACACAAAGCCTTGCAATAAGAGCAAAAAACACATCACCGCCGACCAAAGAATAACAGCAAAAGCGCCTATCAGAAAAAAAATACAACCAACAGCCTCGCAATGAGCGCCGAAGGATCTCCGACCGCCAACAAAATGAATGTCTCGTCCAAACACCATTACCTGCTTTACAATCTTATTGCCGCCATTTTTTGACGGGCAAGTCGCTAGTAAATATATAAATAATAATAATACGACAAATACGGATTATTGTCATAAATGATATCATCGCAGTATTGGGTCATAAACCCTAAACACTGGAATCTGTTACATACAATTTACTGATGATGTCATTAATGGGCTTCAAGGGGGGGGGATCTCTTTTCATACATTTTGAGCGGTGCAAATCCAACATACGCAGAGCGGAAACGCCACGTCTGTGGGACACACACAAAGGGGTTCAAAGGGAAATATTTAATAATCATATTTTGATGTTACCAACAGATAAGGAAACGAAACTGAGGTTATTATATCTAATAGTAGCAAGCCTGGGAGTACTGGGAGTAATAACACTGCAGCGGGAGGTCAGGACTAATGTCACCTATAGACCCCCAGACAGATAAAGGTCAGTACTAATGTTCCTCTATAGACCCCAGTCAGATAAAGGTCAGTACTAATGTCACCTATAGACCCCCAGACAGATAAAGGTCAGTACTAATGTCCCTCTATAGACCCCCAAACAGATAAAGGTCAGTACTAATGTCCATCTATAGACCCCCAGTCAGATAAAGGTCAGTACTAATGTCACTCTATAGACCCCCAGACAGATAAAGGTCAGTACTAATGTCTCTCTATAGACCCCCAGTCATATAAAGGTCAGTACTAATGTCACTCTATAGACCCCCAGTCAGATAAAGTTTTGAAATGTTTCTTGGATAGCATTGGGGCTAAAGGAGGTTTGGCCATCAGGTAGTCTAAAGATACCGTATATTATGTCCTCTCTTGGGGGGTAAAGACACTAATAATTCCTCCAATAAAATTCAGTTTTTTTATGTGGGAAAGGTCCCTGGTTAGCCCCTTGGTTAATCTATTAAAAAGAGTGGTGCAGAGGCTGTGGGGGCTGTTAGCCTCCTTGTCCCCGTGTGGCCGTTTAGAATCCCTGCTGCTGCATGTTTCAGCTTTATTAAGGTGTAATTGTACAGCATTTGACTCAAGTAGCTGCCTGTGCTGGGTCAGTTTGGCTTAATTGCTGGGCCCTTTTCCTGCCAAGATGGCGACCGTCAGTCCATGGGCCTCTATGTCCCCTTCACTACCTTTGTCCCCGCTTGTGTGCTTATTTGGGATGGCCCCCCTTTATATCTCTGGCCCATGGCCTTCTCAGGTCCCCCCTCAATCTCTGAGTGTGGGTATGCGGGGCTGGGGTGTTGAATCAGGCCTACCTTCTTCTTGCAAGATCAACAATACCTAATTTTTCAGGCATGTGTACATGCCTAATTTTTTTGTCCTCTGGTGCTGCACTGTGCCTTCAACAACCAAAACCCCAAAAAAGTCACATAACAGGGATTAAACTGATAGGAGTAGTACTACTTAACACACCACTCATATCTGGTGTAACAGTAGTGTACATTTAAAACAAAAAACATTTTTTCTACTGTAATAGATTGCATAGCAGTTAGTTGTCTGCAAGCGTGTGTGTCAGACCTACAACTCTGCCAACTTCTGCAAGTGCACAGTGCCACTCATATCTGTTGTCACAGTAGCTTGGGCGCATAGTACCAATCTGTCAAAACCGGTAACGATGAATGAGGTCTAGAGTAGCCTGGTTCCCTTATCCTCTACAGGTTGAGACCTAATGTTTGGGTGACTCCAGACCAACACATGAGTACAAGCAGCACACAAACTCAAAGTCGCCATCTTCCTCCTGGTCCAGCATCATCAGCCACATCAAACACTGCTGTCCTCCTTGCCCCCTCTCAACCATCCGCCACTGCATCTCTCGCCTTGAGCAGTTCCTGCTCATCTACCCGTAGTCAGGTGCCTGTAAAGGACATGTTTGAGCGTAAGAAGCTAATGTCTCAAAGTGCCCCAAAATTGAAGTGATACGACCAACAAAGCATCTTTTTCCATCTCCTGGTTCTAAAAATCCAGGCTTTATACACGCCCCCTGATAGGTGACTTAACAAGTATTAAACTGATAAGAGTAGTACTTACAAACACGCCACTCCTATCTGGTGGCACCATTAATTACACGTGCCGTGCCCCAAAATTGAAGTGATACGACCAACAAAGCATCTTTTTCCATCTCCTGGTTCTAAAAATCCAGGCCTTATACACGCCCCCTGATAGGTGCTGTAACAGGTATTTACACTGATAAGAGTAGTACTTACAAACACGCCACTCCTATCTGGTGGCACCTTTGATTGCACGTGCCGTGCCCCAAAATTGCAGTGATACGTCCAACAAAGCATCTTTTTCCATCTCCTGGTTCTAAAAATCCAGGCCTTATACACGCCCCCTGATAGGTGCTGTAACAGGTATTTACACTGATAAGAGTAGTACTTACAAACACTCCTATCTGGTGGCACCTTTGATTGCATGTGCCGTGCCCCAAAATTGAAGTGATACGACCAACAAAGCATCTTTTTCCATCCCCTGGTTCTAAAAATCCAGGCCTTATACATGCCCCCTGATAGGTGACGTAACAAGTATTAAACTGATAAGAGTAGTACTTACAAACACGCCACTCCTATCTGGTGGCACCTTTGATTGCACGTGCCGTGCCCCAAAATTGAAGTGATACGACCAACAAAGCATCTTTGATATGTGCTGTAACAGGTATTAAACTGATAAGAGTAGTACTACTTAACACACCTTATAATAATGCAGAGAGAGGCAACGCAGTGAGAGGAGTCTGAAGAAGAGGAGTCAGAGGAGGAAGGTGGCTTTGAGGAGGTGGAAGACCAAACACAGCAGGCGTCCCGGGGGGGGGGGGGGGGGGGGGTCTTGTTGTCACCTTTCGATGACCCTTGGTGTTGTACGTGGCTGGGTGGAGGAAGAGACCTTCAATGACATCAGTGAGGACAAGGAACGGGACATGGATAGCTTGGTATCCAAACTTGTGCAAATGGGGAGTTTGCGGTTGTGCAAATGGACTGTTTGCGGTTGTTTGCGATGCGTTAAACGGGGAGTTTGGTCTGTCACTGTAAAGCGGGCCTAACCCTTACACTACCTGATCGATACAACATCATACCTGATGTTTTAAAGCACGTTATTCCAAACAATTTAGGAATGTTAGGTAATTTATGCCCTTTATGGCTTAAAACCAGACTCTGCATCAACTATGTAATTTTCTGTGGGAGTTTTGCCATGGATCCCCTTTCGGTATGCCACAGTCCAGGTGTTAGTCCCGTTGAAACAACTTTCCCATCACTATTGTGGCCAGAAAGTGTCCCTGTGGGTTTAAAAATTCGCCTGCCCATTGAAGTCTATGGCGGTTCGCCAAGTTCGCCGGTTCGCGAACAATTGTGGCGGTTCGCGGTTCGCGAACCGAAAATTTTATGTTTGCGACATCACTATTGATATATAGATGAAGAGGTGGAGTGTTAACACTGAAGCGTAGGCCCATTTAAAAAACAATAGCCCAGCTGTGCTAAGGTTGTAACTGTAAGTGTTTGCGCAGAAAGCTACTCCTTCACTAATTTATGTTGAATGTGTTTTATGCAGATTGCTGGTCAGTATCTTACAGCCAAGATACATGACACATGATTAAATAATTTGGGCTATAAAATATCAAGGAAACATTAAAGGGCCACATTATGTGAAAATATATTTGAAAACTTTAAACCTGACAGAGCAACATTAAGTAGGAAAAAGTAATGCATCTAGTTTTTAATTAGAAAAAAAATGTTTGGATGGCTCTGCAGGACCCTGGTGAGATCCAAGATCCATGATACATTGGCAGGCATTGTGTGTGAGAGGGGAATTCTTGAGCTGGAGAGCTATTATTACAGCGAATTATTCAAGGTTTATGTTTCTGGACTAGTGAGAGGAAATTGACTTTTTGTCTATTTCAGTCTTATTGTTACAATGTCTCTCTGTTTCCTACTCTCCACCCATCTCTCCAATAATAGCCAAAACACGCACTATGAATTACTGTATTTATAAATATGGTCTTCAAAAATTCTGCTTTTTCCCAAAAAATGTTTTATGTCCATGGCTTACACAACTGTAGTTATGCTCATGGATTGAGAGCTGGCTAAAAGATAGGAAACAAAGGGTTGTTGTAAATGGAATATATGGACTAATGTGGTAAGTGGGGTTCCTCAGAGTTCAGTATTAGGTCCTCTCCTTTTTAACATATTTATTAATGACTTAGAGGTGGGACTGGAAAGTAGTGTCTCCATTTTCGCTGATGACATGAAGTTGTGCAAGGTAATTAAATCAGATAATGATGTGCCTTACCTCCAAAGGGATTTACATAAAATTGAGGAATGGGCATCTAAATGGCAGATGAGATTTAATATGAATAAATGTAAAGTTACGCATTTAAAAATGAAAAATAGAAATGCAATTTATAATCATAATGAAGCAAATCTAGGGGTATCAGATATTGAAAGGGATTAGGGACTGCTTGTGGAAAACCTAGGTAACAGAGTTCAAAACCAAGCAGCAGCTGCAAAGGCAAATACAATATTAGCATGTATTAAGAAGGGTATAGAAGCAAGGGAAGCAAATATAATTCTGCCACTATACAAATCTCTAGTACGCCCTCATTTGGAATATGGTGTACAATTGTGGGCACCACTTAAAAAAAAAGATGTTTTAGAGCTGGAAATGGTACAGAGTAGGGCAACAAAACTAATAAGGGGAATGGAGGGGCTAAATTATGAAGATAGACTAACCAAATTAAACTTATTTTCTCTAGAAAAAGGCATCTAAGACGAGATATGATTATCTTATATAAATACATCCAGGGTCAGTATAAAGATTTGTCAAGGGAGCTTTTTGTGCCAAGAGGTTTTCAACTGACAAGAGGACATCCCTTGAGGTTAGAAGTAAAAAGATTCCACCTTAAAGAAAGAAAAGGGTTCTTCACAGTAAGGGTGGTTAATCAGTGGAATTCTCTGGGGGTGACAGCAGATTCAATAGATAACTTTAAAAGGGGACTGTATTTATTACTAATTAAAAAGGGAATTCAGGGTTATCCTGGATAATTAGAGAGAGGGTATTGATCCAGGAAGAAATCCTATCGCCAGTATCTGGGGTCAGGAAGGAATTCATTTTCTTTCCCTTTGAGATGATTGGCTAAGTTTCACTTGTTTGTTTGTTTTTTGTTTGCCTTCCTCTGGATTAATTAATAATTTAAAAAAAATAATAATAATAATTAAATAATTGATTAATTATTAATTAACAACTAATTAATGAATAACTAATCTGCATATTGCAGATCAGAGGAGATCTTAAAAGGTTGAACTTGATGGACTGAAAGTCTTTTTTCGACCTTAATTACTATGCCAATTATGGACCAAACTAACAATATTAGCAGTTACATAGTTACAAACAGTTTTTTTTCCCCTTAACTGCAGTCGTCCTTTAAATGTCCTAGACAGTGGAGAAAATAAAGTGGACCTAGCGCATAGGAAGCTGAAGCCAAATCTGTTTGTGTAAAATGTATCTTCCAATAATGTAAATTGTCATCAGAAACAACCTTTGGCTACACAGAACTTTTAGTTAGCTGAACCAAATTAGAACAATTTAAGATTGCTTTCAGCTGTACAAGAATTCAAAACAATGCAGACAATAATGCCAGTTTTCCCGGACATTTATTACAAAGATTAGAAGCACACAAACAAATAAAACTATGTAAATGGTGTCATGGTAACCTGCCCTTTAGAGGTTTTCTCATTTTAATTACAAAAATGCAGCAAATGAAAAACTAAATATGAGCCACACTGGTCATTGATTTAAATTATACAATAGCTTGTTTATTGAACATTAACATCAATTAGTCAAACCTGTAGTTACGGGTGTAGACGGAGCCAATGGTAAAAGAGAATGATAAAAGAGATCGTTAGCAGTACGTCTCCAAAGCCTGCAGTAACTCTGCACACATATAGTTAACCCTTGCCGCGGGTGTACTTCAAGTACCCTCCTGGCACCTAAAATTAACCCCCCACCTATGCTGGGGGTTCTTTGCTGCGGGGGTGCTGATTGGGACCCCAGCAGCATTAAATTTCAAAATCCCCGCCTCGCTAAATAAAAAATGAACCACAGCAGTGGTGGTACTATAAGTACCCCCACAGAACCTATCATTAACCCCATCACTCATGAGACTATAATTAACTACATCAGTCCAGTAGGGGTCTATTTAGACCCCTACAGGACACAATTGACCCTACAGTAACACTATAAGTGCCATGAGGGTCCTCCAGGACTCTCGTGACACAAAGTCTAAGCACTACACTACACTATTAACCCTTCTCCCACCTTTTACCATCCTATTAACCCCCCTCTAACTGATTAACAATAATTAACCCCATTTAACCCACACCATACCAAATTAACTCTGTCACTAACCACCTAACCCTATTTACATCGTTATCCCTATCTAGTCATATTTACTCCTAACTATACCCAATTAACCCTAACTGCACCTAAATAAACCCTATCCTACTAACTCATACCCTATTAACCCCTATCCTATCCTATTAACCCCATAATAACCCCTACACTACCCTATCCTATTAACCCCTAACCCCCAATTAAAGCATCCACTACTTACAGAAAATAAAAAAAAACACTAAGTACAGAAAATAAAAAACTACTAATTACATAAAAATAAAGAAGCACTACAGAAAAAAAAGACTTACAACCTGTGAAAAAAGAAGGGGTAATGACTAGCTAAAATGCTCCTCCAGCGGTGATCCCTGATGCCTTGGTTTTCAGCCTTCTGTGCCAGGAAAGGCCCCTCCAACAAATTCCCAACATTCTATAAAAAAAAGGGAGTTCTTCCCTTGAGGAGCTCCCCAACACAAATGAAGGTTCCTGCGCATGCTCTGATCTAAAAAAAAAATTGCACCTGGCTGAAATTGCTGTCAATCAGATTTCAGCCAATCAGAATTGAATACAATACAATTCTTATTTGCGCCTTCTAATTGGCTGATATCTGACTGACAGCAATTTCATCCAATCAGAAGGCACACTTTTTTGTTTTACATCAGAGCATGCCCGGAAATCTTCATTTGCGGCGTCAATGGAAACTGCTGGAGGCGCATTTTGGCCAGGTGAATTGACTATTAACCCTTTTTTTTAACAGGTTGTCAGTACTTGTTTATTTACTGTAATGATATGTTTTGTTTTGTAGGTGTTTCAGAACATTGCAACTTCATTGACCCAGAAGGGTGAAGACCAGGGGATCGGGGATCACCACTGGAGGGGCATTTTGGCCAGGTCAGTGGACTCATTAACCCTTTCTTTTTTCACAGATTATAAGTCTTTTTTTATTTTAATAGTGTTTATCATTTTATGTAGTTTTTTATTATTTTATGTGTAAGTCTTTTTTTTTCTGTAGTGCTGTTTTATTTTTATGTAATCAACAGTTAGGGTTAATTAGGTACAGTTAGGGGTAAATAAATCTAGATAGGGATGACTGAGTGTAGATAGGGTTAGGTGGTTAGTGATAGCGTTAATTAGGTATGGTGAGAGTTAAATTGGGTTAATTACTTAGAGGGGGTTAATGAGTTAATAATAGGGTTAATTATTGTTAATTAGTTTAATTGGGGTTAGAATGGTATAGGATAGGAAAGCGTTAATAGTGTAGCGTAGTGCGTAGACTTTGTGTCATAAGGGTACTGGAGGACCCTCATGGCACTTATAGTGTTAATGTAGGGGTTGATAGTGTCCTGTAGGGGTCTATATAGACCCCTATTGGACTGATGGGGTTAATTATAGTCTCATGAGGCTCTATATAGGCTCCCCATGAATGATGGGGTTAATGATAGGTTCCATGGCGGTACTTATAGTACCCCCGCAAGGGGTTAATTTTTAATTTAGCGGACCCGTGAGGTGGGAATTTTTTAATTTAAATGCTGCGGGGTCCCAAAAGGGGGGGTTAAGTTTAGGTGCCAGGGGGTACTTGAAGTACCCCAGCGGCAGGGGTACCATTTTAACTGCAGCGGGGGTCCCGATTGGGAGCCCCTCAGCAAGGGGTAATGTTGGGAGCCTGCAGCCCTGCAGCATGTGGATTTCTTTTGGGAGCGGGGGGGGGGGGGGGGGGGGGGTTGGGCCTGGAGGAAGGTTTGGGGGCCGTAGGGTGGTCTCTTTTGCTGCTCCTGCAGCATACATAAGGGCGTTTAAAGACTTTGCGGGTCCTATTTTGAACCCGCTATACTCTGGCACACATTTGCCTGTTGCGGGTTTGGAAGAAAGTGAGTCCTTGGGGATTCGTAGCAATTTAATAGCTAGATTAGAACGTAAGAGTTACAAGCTCCAATTTTCACGTCCCATAGGCTTTACTCGCTCATGACCCGCAGATCGTCAGCGCGTTGCTTTCCGGGGCCGATTTAATAGCCGCACGTCTTGTGGGCTACAATACAGGCTGCGTTTTAACACATTGAGGGAATTTAATAGGTCTGTAAGTGAGACAAAAAATGTAAGGGTACCTACAAAAAAAATTGTAGTTCCTGAAGCTCGTAAAGGCCTCTTTTAGCTAGCCACAAATGATCTGTGGGTTATAGGCTGAAAAACAAAAGCAGTTGCCAAAATCGGAACTCCCCAGCTAAGCTGTCATGATTTAATTGTTTAAGGACTCATATTGTCAGTGGTTTGTGAGTATGTCCAAGGGAGCATGACATTGTTACATTGGGATTATGTTTTATTGTGTGGTTATATGTTGCCTGTACATGGTTATTATGTATCCTAGGTATAATATATTAATGGGGAAATATGTTATGGGTTATAATATGTTAGTATTATATTGTATATTGTATTATGGAGTGATAGCTATGTTTTGATTAGTCAACCCTCCCCCATTGTATAAACTCTCAGTCAGGAGTTGCCCATATGGTCCTGAAGGTAAACACTTGAAATGATAGTAGTCAGGAACAAAGGGATCTCCACAGACACAGAGGCACCATAACCCCAGGGGGTCTACAGGGATTCCCACTCAGAGAATCAGGGCAGGGCAAGTCCAGAGGGCAGGGAGATGTTTCTCCCTTGAAAGCCAGACACCAAATAAATTAAGTAGCCACACCTAGTGGGTAGGCCTGGGAGGAGTCTCATGGTTCCCACGTAGGGACCCTGCCTGATTGGCCAGAGGCAGTTAGGGGCTGGCTAAAGGTAGCCCCTCCTGGTAATTTTGTATGCATGTTTAAAATATGGTGTTTTCCAAAATAAAGGTTGTTGAGAGATAGTTTTCACATAAACAAGGTGTGAGACTATTTCTGTGTGTTGTATCCTGACTTGGGGAGTGGTCTTGCTATGGGCCACTAAGTAACCTGGATCCAGTATTCTCTGCCTGTAGCTTTTGGGCCTTGCCCTCTTCAGAGGCCATCTTTTGTGCCACAGAGAACAGGAACTACATGATTCTGCTGGGGTAGGTTTGAACTAGGTTCATATCAAGCCCCCAAGAAGAAGCAGATCGTGACATAAGCCTTTTGATCTTTCAAGCCTGTAAATGTTACAATCGCAAATCGCTATTAAATTGCTAAAATTCCTCAAAGACACAATGACGTTCAAAACCATAAAAGGCAAATGTAGCCAAAAATATTACGGGCTCCATATAGGACCCGCAAAGGGTTTACAGACAAGTCCTTAACACTGTAAAAGACAATACAAACACACCACTGGACTTTAACATATGGGGAAAGCAAGGAAAGGCATTACAATTCATTGCACAACAATCCCCAAATAAAAAATAGGCATTGTTTTTATTATTTTTTTTATCATATGTTGGAATGGCCATGCATAAAGCAATTAAAGATACACTACCTGATTAAATTGCAACACAAAAACATGAAACTGCCTGCCATGTTAACTCTTTTTCACTTACAGAGGCTCTCATGTGGACCCCTAATATATAAATATAAATATAATTGCATATACATCTCACTAATCACATCTACATCTAAAGGGGGTAATGTCATAGTCTAGAATAAGCATGATGCATAGCACCTACCAGGGTCACATGTGGTCACTACACCAATGCAACGGTATCTGATGAATAAAAGGATCATCAGAAATCACTCCATTTAATTGAAGAAACCAGTAATGTGCATAGCACTTACAACTTGTGTATATCTGCTCAATGAAACAGATGCAAAAACCTCTGGACTGTGTAATCTAATCCAGTTCCACACATACAATGTGTTCCCAAAACAAAAATCTGAAAATAAGTGGTAAAAAAAAAATGTCAGAGAAAGATAAAAAAATTGAAAAACATACATGTACAGTGATAAACACTGAAACTGTAACAATATACCAACTCACCGGATTTCCATCTGCAGGCATTACTAGCCATTAGCTAGTTCTCAGGATATCTCACTGGCCATGACCATTAATAATGATGTGTCATCTCACAATAAATGCTTAGTACACCTTGACCACTGTCGCTGGTCACAGCTTTCACCTTCGCCATATGATATTGTTAATCAACATTGATATCACATCCATCAGCTATACAGATGTTAGCACATGTTAAAGGATACTCATGATATCAGCAATATGGGACAAATAGGCATTAATACGGAGAGGACACAAACGGGGAGGCATCCCCCAAGGGGACAGTGGCACATACAGTGGCAGTGCCGGTGGCGGTGGTCGTGGAGGAGGCATGTAGGGAGGAGCGGCTGGGCTGCCAGTGCAAGGGGGAGGGTCTGTAGTCAGTTGCTGAAATGTGCTCTGGTCCGCCCCATCCTGAGTAGTCCGGCAAGGTACGATTGTGTCATTTGTTGGTGCCTCCTCTCCTCCCTATTTTGCCTGGTCAGGCTGCACATGACCTATGCATGATTAACGGAGATGCTGGCCCGGATACCCTAAAGACACTTCAGTTGCTGATTATGGTATTGGATAGTAACTGCAGACCGGTTTTACTCCAGCCCTCTAACAGCTTGCAGGCTTGGGAAGGGTTTACGGTCTTGAGGCTTCGGCCCTTTGGTTGAGGCCATGTTCAATGTAATCTCTCTCTAACTCCTGCAAATTTAATGGAATTTAATAGGGCCCATGGTATATTGCTACAATTAACATCAATATTCTGCTATTTTTATTTCTGAAATTTACTTAAGCTGTGTATCAACTATGCGTTTGAATCTATGATCATGCTTTGTCTAAAACTGCCCCCCCTCCTCCTCTTAGCAATAGCATACCTCTTTTTGAACCACCCCCTCTTTATCATACAGGATGGTCTTAAAAAGTCTTTCTCACTTGTCTTCCTGTTTCCCCAGAACTCTGATATTCCCATTTGCAGGTTAATTGATAAATGAATTGATTGATCCAGAGGAAGGCAAACAGAAAAACAGTGAAACTTTGCCAACCGTCTCAAAGAGGAAAGAAAAAATCCTTCCTGACTCCAGCTACTGGCGATCGGATTCCTCCCTGGATCAATACTCTCTCTGTAATTATCCAGGATAGCCCTGAATGCCCTTTTTAATTAGAAAGAAATCCAGTCCCCTGTTAAAGTTACCTATCAAATCCGCTGTCACCATCTCCTTTGGTGGAAAATTCCACATATTAATCACTCTTACTATGATAAGCCCTTTCTTTAAGGTGGAATCTTTTTACTTCTAACCTCAAAGGATGTCCTCTTGTCAGTTGAAAACCTTTTGGCACAAAAAGCTCACTTAACAAATCTTTATACTGACCATGGATGTATTTACAGATATTTGAGGTAATCAGACACCTTTTATTCTAGAGAAAATAAGCCTAATTTGGTTAGTCTTCATAATTTAGCCCTTCCATTCCCCTTATTAATTTTGTAGCCCTTCTCTGTACTTTTTTCAGCTCAAAATTGCCCTTTTTATGAAGTGGTGCCCAAAATTGTACTCCATGTTCCAAATGAGGGTGTACTAGGGATTTGTATAGTGGCAGAATTATATTTGCTTCCCTGGCTTCTATACCCTTCTTAATACATGCTAATATTTTATTTGCCTTTGCAGCTGCTTCTTGACATTGAACATTATTACCTAGGTGGTTGTCTACAAGTACTCCCAAATCCCTTTTAATATCTGATACCCCTGCTCTATTAAGATTATAAATTGCATGGCTATGTTTCCTTCCCAGATGCATAACTTTACATTTATTTCTATTAAAATGAATCTGCCATTTAGTTACCCATGCCTCTAATTGATGTAAATCCCTTTGGAGGGAAAGTACATCATTATCTGATTCAATAACCTTGCACAACTTCATGTCAGATTAAATTGGTCAGCCACCAACCACAATAGAGAGAAATGGTCAGTGAGTGTCCAAAATCACTCTCACAATATATGAAGTATTGTTGCAACTTAAAAATAATCTTTATTAATGACAATGTTAAAATAAAAAATGTATATAGTTAAAATTGTTAACTCATAGACTATGGGATTTCCCTTGGTACTACCATATTTAAATAGAGACACCTTTATTATTTGGTTCTTTTGATTCTTTTTTGCTGTCAATATTTCAGATCTCTGTACAATAATGAGATCTGTATATTACACAGTTTGGCTATGTAGTAGCTGTATAGATTGGATCTGCTCTACCAGTATGCTATAATAACCAATACTAAATGCTATGGTCTTGCAACACAGTTACTGTTACTGCTGTGTGCTGGAGACCAAGTTGCTCTTTATTAAACTTAATGATCTGTAGTAAATACTGTGCACTTACCCAGATTCAGACAGGCATATCCACGCAATAAAAAGGAATCGATGTTTGTATCCTACAGCTGTATCTGCTAGGGATTAGGTGGTATCCATAATAGTAGAGGGCACCATCTATGCGTGGCTCTGTTCTGATGCACGTTTCCCCACGAATGTGGATTCCTCTGGGATGCTGAATTGCGCTGTTGGCACCAAGTTTTTATAGTCCTGTGACTCCTCCCTCTTAATGACTTCATTGCGTCTGATTCCGTTGCGTGTATTGCTTCCGGATTAATTAGGCTAGTTTATGTGCATATTCTGACACTGATTTAATAGATAGGGTGATTATGCGTTACTGAGAATGGTATTATTAAGTTGTGAGGTCAATAATATAAGCTTCTAAACAATTTAGTATTTTATAAATCTACCTAGCAACCATTCTAGTTGTGACAGCTAAATCTGCCTAGCAACCTAATCACATATAATAATTGTCAAATTGCGATTTGTCGTCACGCTTGCAAGCCTCGCGAAGTGAGTTGAGCCGTTTGCGACCCAGAGGGCGGCAACTGCTCGACTCGCAAAGCAAGGTGAGCCGTTGAGGCATTGAAGACTTTCTAGCTTGCAGAACTTAGGCAATAAACCCCTGCGAGCCTCACAAAGCGAGCAGTTGAGGCATTGAAGCTATTATCCAGTCTAATAGCCCTTTAGCAAGCCTTGTGGATTTCCTTGTATTTCTGTAAAGCAGTCTCTGTCCCCTTTCGTTTGTATAATTTAAATGCCTGTATTTTGCTCCATATCTTGATCTTTAAATCATTGTTAAGCCACATTGGATGGGATTTACTCCTTTTACTTTTATTTCCACATGGTATATGGTGATAAGTATGTATATTTAGTAAGGATTTAAATGGTGTCCATTCATGTTCACTATTGTTACCCATCACTTCTTTGCCCCAGTCTATACATTGCATTGCTGCCCTTAGATCGTTAAAATCTGCCCTTTTAAAATTAAGAGGTTTTTTTTGGCCCCTTACAGTTTTTTGTTTTTTTTTTTGTTTCCCAAAGGTTGCCCTTTTTCAACATTTGATACAATATCAATATTATTTGTGGTAACTAAATCCAAGGTAGCCTCATTTCTGGTAGGTTGTTGTATAACCTGGGACCGATAATGATTCCTGAGTGTACTCAAGAACCTGCTCCCCTTAGCTGAACTGCTGGTCTCATTCATCAAGTTTATTTCAAAGTAGTTCAAATCTCTCATTATTAAATCTTGCCTATGCTTTGCTGCATTTTCAATCTGTAACAATAATTGCATTTATTTACTTTCGATTATATTTGGGGGTTTATAGCATACTCCAACCAATATTCTTTTGGAACTTGCTGCTCCGCTATTTAAATCTACCCACAAACATTCAACATTATGGCTAGTTCCAGCATAAATATCTTCTCTGGCTATAGGCTTAAATTCAGGCTTAACATGCAGACAAATCCCTCCTCCTCTTTTACCATTTCCCCTATATTTCCTAAATAGTCATGAGATTTACCCCACCATGTATCAGTAATGCTTATTAAATCAAAATTTTCATTAATTACTAATAATTCTAACTCGCCCATTTTTCCTGGCATACACCTTATGTTATGAGTTTGTAGTTTTGAAGTGCCTGCCTCTGTATTATAGTTACTTAGTAATACCTCCATATTGACTTACTAACCCTCCCCTTATCTCCTCCCCTTGAGTAGTTTATTCATCCCCAATCCCCTCTACACTTTCTACCCCATTACACTCCTCTATTCCCTCCCCCCACCATCCTATTCCCTAGCACACAAGCTCCACCAGAGCATGTTAGGGTGGAAGGTTATAGGCTTCTTTGAAGAGGTGCTTTTTTATTGAAAATTTGAAGGCGTTAAGGCAGGAGGGTAGTGAAGTGAGGCAAGGAGTTCCAGAGAATAGGGGCAGCGTGAGAAAAGTCCTGGAGGCGGGAGTGAAAAGAAGTGACAAGAGTGGTAGAAAGAAGAAGGTTGTTAGCAGAACGAAGAGGGCGTCTGGGGGAGTATTTGGAGATGAGAGCAGAGATGTATGGGGGTGCACTGTTGTTGAGGGCTTTATAAGTTAGGGTCAAGATTTTAAATTTTATTCTGGAGGCTAAGGGAAGCCGACACTGAACGATGTGTTTGGAAGATGAGTCTGGCGGAGGCATTCATTATGGATTGAAGTGGGGAGAGGCGAGTGGTTGGGGAGGCCAACAAGGAGCGAGTTGCAAGTCGAGACGAGAAATGATGAGAGAGTGTATTAGAATCTTAGTTGGTTCTTGTGTAAGGAAATGGCGTATTTTGGATATGTTTTTTTAGATGGAGAAGACAAGATTTGGTTAGAGACTGTATGTGAGGGATGAAAGAGAGGGCAGGGTCCAGTCGAACCCCCGAGACAATGAGCTTGGGAGGTGGGAGTGATGATGGCATTGTTGACAGAGAGAGAGATGTGAGGAATTGAAGCTGTAGTAGAGGGTGGAAAGATTAAGAGTTCAGTCTTAGACATGTTGACTTTTAGATGGTGGGCGGACATCCAAGATGTTATACTAGAGAGGCAGTCGGTGACGTGTGCTAGAAGAGAGAGGGATAGATCTGGTGCTGACAGGTAGATTTTAGTGTCATCTGCATAGAGATTTTACTGAAACCCAAAAGAGTTTATTAGGGTACCAAGTGAGGATGTGTAGATGGAGAAGAGGAGGGGGCCTAGGACTGATCCTTGGGGTACGTCAATGGACAGGGGGTGAGGAGAAGAAGAGGTGTCAGAGAAGGAAACACTAAATGAACGTTCTTGGAGGTATGATGAGAGCCACGAAAGAGCAGTGTCTCGAATGCCGAGGGAAGAGAGAATGTGGAGTAGAAGCGTATGGTCAACTGTGTCAAAGGCAACAGAGAGATCCAGAAGAAGCAAAATGGAAAAGTGGCCTTTAGTCTTGGCAGTGAGCAGGTCATTGGTGACTTTTATGAGGGCTGTCTCAGTGGAGTGTTGGGGCCGAAAGCCGGATTGGAAGGTGTCCAGAAGAGAGTTAGAGGAGATTAAACTGTTAAGGCGGTTATAGACGAGCCGCTCCAGCAGTTTGGAAGCCAGGGGAAGTAGAGAGATAGGGCGATAGTTAGATGCAACGTCAGAATCGGATGAGAGTTTCTTGGGAGCGGGTGGAATTATGTCATGTTTTAGGGATGATGGAAACGTGCCAGTGTTTAGGGAAAGGTTGAATTTGTGTGTGACAGCTGGGATTAGTGTAGTAGAGAGGAGAGGGATGAGCTGACATGGAATAGGATCCAAAGGAGCGGTAGTGAGGTGAGAGGATGATATTATGATATTAGGATGGAGACTTCATCCTCTGTTACAGGGGTAAAGTAGTTTAAAGTGGCTGTGGGAGTAGACTGGGTATTGTTGGTAAGTTGAGAGGGGGGAGTGTGTGAGCCACGATGAGGGGAGAGTTCATTGTGGATAGATTGAATTTTATGTGTAAAATGGTTGGCAAAGTCTTCAGCCATGAGACAGGAAGGGATGGGGGGAGGTGGTGAGCGGAGGAGAGTATTGAAAGTGGCAAACAGACATTTGGGGTTAGAGGACAGAGTTGATATTAGTGATGTGAAGTAGTGCTGTTTGGCCAGGTTGAGGACTGAGGAGTAGGAACGTAGCATAAACTTGTAGTGAAGGAAATCTGCAGAAGTGTGTGATTTCCTCCAGAGCTGTTCAGCAGTGCGGGAGCACTTCTTAATGTAACGTGTGTGTGTAGTGTGCCATGGTTGTGGATGAGATAGGGGGCGCCTGCGTGTGGTTATGGGGGCAAGGGTGTCAAGGGTGGAAGAGAGAGTAGAGTTGTAGTGTACGGTGGTAGTGTCAGGGCAGTTGAGGTTGGTCATAGTGCTGAGAAGAGGTTGGAGCACAGTGGAGAGCTGTGTAGGGTCTAGTTCTAGCAGGTTTCTGTGGGTTATTGTGGCTGGGGTTGAAGTGATTAGAGGAATACAGTGAAGTTTCTGCTTATGAGTGTTAGGGAGGGGATGAGATTGTGATTGGAGGAGGGAGAGTAGCTAGTGGGAGCAGAGAAGAGGAGAGGAGAGCAAGGAAGGTGAGATGGTTATGGTATTGGGGGCATGATATGGATAGGCTGCAAATGAAAGTCTGAGGGAGGCAGTAGAAGATGAGGAGGAAAAAAAAAGTGAGAGCATTGTGACACAGTATCTACGTGCAGGGAGTAGATGAGATGAAGGTGGGGAAAAAAATATATATATTTTTTTTTTAATTGATAAGTTAATTTGAAGCACGTGATGCTGAGTGAGCAGGTGTAAGTAATGTGGGTATCTATAAGTTAATACAACGCAAGGGTGGGTGGGAGTGGGGCAGGGAGGGAGGGAGGGCAGAGAAAGCAGGGTAAGCAAAAGCAAGAGGAGATATTTCAAGATGGTTGCTGGGGGCTGAAACAAAGAAGAAATAGTGAGATATAGTTTGGGGCTACTCCAGCATTTAAGCATTTAAAAGGAGCATTTGGTGCAGACAGATATGAAGGTGTGAAGATTTTCTGTAGCGCTATACATGCGTTGTGATCAAGGTAAAACAATATTAACACATTACAAAAAATACAGGGTCCTGTCTTTGAGCTTGGAATCCAGTGTCCAAGCACCATGCAAGATTGAAAACTGAAAGGCTTTATGCAAATGCTTTCAAATTCAAAAATCCCCTTTCAGTTCCTAATACTTTCCCACTTTGACTACTGTAACTCCCTCCTTATCGACCTCCCGACACATGGATTCACAAAAGGACCACTGTAGTTTGGTAAAAACTTTACACACTTGTGAAGTCTGTAACAAAATAACATTAGCAGCTATGCAAATAGAAAAATTAAATAATTTTCAAGAAAATCTGATAATGTGTCGGTAGAGCTGTGTGAGGAGCATGTTTTAACATATGTGACTACAGATCTTATATGTGTCTATTGTTTGGAAACCTGGGAGGAATGATATAATTTGTTTAAATACACAAAAGTCTCCTTGCCTGCCCCCCCCCCCCCCCAGTTTCCCCAATCTGATCTCCTAACCCCCCCCCCCCCCCAAGGTCCCCCATTCTGATCTCCTACTCCCTCCCCAGGTCACCCATTCTGATTTCCAACCCCCCCCCCCCCCCAGATCCCCCGTTTTGATCTCCTACCCTATATCATTCTTGATATATATGGTGGTAACTGTACTAATCCACCTTAAGAGGTCAGAGTCTGTGACAGACCACTGGGAAGGGTCAGGGATGGCACTGAAATAACAGACCAGGTCCATGCTTTCTTACATTACCCCATAATCAGCTGTGTTCCAAATCATTACATCTTGTTCAAACACATGCAAAAAAAACCACAAAACTTGCCTGCTTAGCACTTAATACAGCAATCCCTATGTGTCAAATGATAGAATTATTTTCATTCTGTTATCACACTTTGCAAGATGTGTCTTCAAGTGTCTAATTTACACTTTGATTTCTATCTGATTGACCATACAGGTCTGTAAGCAATGGCCTTGTTATCAGGCTCTGCATCATCAGCTTTATTGTACTTCCAATAGAATTAGTAGGTCTGACACTGCTGCTGGGAATATACAAAACTCTATTCCCCCAGTGAAGGTGAACTTTTCAGAGAAGATATAATCTCTAAGTTTTTTTTTATCTCAGTAAATGCTAACTGCTAAAACCTGGCATTTGATCTCTACCTTAAATAACACTTCTACTTGAAGAAGGAGGAAACAGGGTTTTATGAAAGAGAATTTAAAACATCTTGCAACTTTATGTCTTAGAAAGTGGAAAGAACAAGCAGTATTTAGGCAAATTCTCAATTTAAATGGCAATGGATACAAGGGACATTTTCTCAGCTAAATAGGTACACACATTTCTTTCAAAAGTAATACAAAAAGGGACAATTATTATTATTATTATTATCTTTATTTATATCGCGCCAACATATTCCGTAGCGCTGTACAGGGGTTGAGTACATAGCAGAAAACAAATTAAACACCTTGTAAAGAATGGAGGGCCCTGTTTTTGAGCATAAAATCAAATGTACATAGAGCTTGTTTCCAAGGCCTGACACAAGATTGAAAACTCGCAAACTTACAATCTAAGGGACAGTGAAGTCTCATATTAACAATATGCTGTTTTGAAGTACTAGAACTGATATTGACAAAATTATAAAAATGAAATACCTAAATAATAATCTGTATGCAAGATTGGAGACTTCCACTGCTGTGTAGAGTCTTTGGACATAAAAAAAAACATTTTAGCCAGTTTTATTAAATGCTTGTAGATGTTTTTGTATACTTTCAATCCAAGTAATTAAAACACATTTTGTTAATCAGGGTACATCTTATGCAAGTCTTCATTTAAAGTACTTTTATTAAGGTTTTAAAATAATTACAAGGGACTACTTAGAACAGTCGCAGAATCAAATTACATAACCTTCTACGGATACTTCAATGGAAAGCAAGAAAGATGGATATAGTCAAGGGGAAGCCCTGTCTGTTCACAGAAGTCACATCAAAATTAAAAACTATTTATTAAATAAAACAGTAGTCGAGCATGGGTGAAGAATATCATATCTGCTGCTACCAATATGAACCTGTAATTGTACTATAGAATATATAAGGTTCTAAGTAAGGTCCACCCATGTAATTTGAAATAATTTTCTATTTTGCCTTTTAGTGTTGGAGGAAGAGAATCATTATAAGGTTCAAATTTGCAGGAAAATCTTTTAATTCCATGATGTTTTTGTCTGGTAGAACTAGGAACCATCCAAAATGTAACATTTTGTTTAAGGGCCTATGTCTTTGTCAATAGTATTAAAATGCAATTAGCGCTAAAAGGATTAAGGGGCCAGTCAATGCACTTTTCATGTTAAACCTATTTTTAGATCACCTTTAAAGGACCACTGTACTGTTCAGCAGAGCAAATCTTTACTCCAAAAATATAGTTTAAACCCACAGTTTACCTCATTAATGCCATCTTCTGCACCCCTCCTCGCCTCTCTCATTGTCCTACACACTACTGAAAGAAAGTGACCAATTTTAACTGAGAAAACATTTATTAGGCTGTCTTAGTGAGTCTTGAATAATGTTATCTCTGTGGAAATCATTACTTTCATTTCAGTAGTGCTCAGATAGGTGAGGAGAGGTACTGCAACATCCATTAATGAGGTAAACTGATTTTCTACCTTAAGCTTTAATTTATTACGGTGTGCTCATATATTTTTAATGTTCATTAAGGGTGAACTAAAATATAGCTTTAACATGAAAAGTGATTAAACACTCTTTAAGTTAACCAGTAATTGAATAGAATGTTTGGTGGAAGTTTAAAGGTTTGCATTATTAATAGGCACCTAGAATAATATGACAGGTATCCCATACACTATGACCAGCAAGGTAAAAAAATGGAATATACCAGCATATAAAGGATAATAAATTGAAATATGTTCTTTTTTTTTTTTTTTAGCTCTCTAAAAATACCTGGTTCATGAAGTAGCATGTGATAAATATGGTGACTTTACTGTCCAAAAGCGTGTTTTTGTTTGCTGCCTCTGAAAGAGGGTATTTGATAATGAACCACTGTGTTCTCTTTTTTTCATATGAAACTTTCAAAGCAGAAAAAAAATGATTCAAATGCTTAACTGCAAAACACAACTTTACTAATGTTTAAAGCATGCTCTTTTAGATGCATGAAAAAAATTACTGTGTTCCATGTCCCTTTAAGTAAAATTAAGATACGTCAAGAAGCAATTATGTGATGTACCTTGTATTCTGTAGTGGAAATATATTACAATTTTGCAAAGGTATTGTTCCAAAAGTAATGCAGTATGTAACATTTTGACTTTGCATCAATTAGTGATTCAGAGAGAAGTTTAGGAGCAGTTGGAGGAGGCATTGCCTGAAGCAATAGTTTAATAAGATAGGTTAATGAAACACGTCAATGGAACAGATTTGTGTCAGTTGAATATGTCAGTTCTCAGGTAATGTTCAGCTCATCAGCTCAGCTCGGTTAGACCACTATATATTGAAGCTGTGTTAATGTATCATAATCTACAATTAGTATAATATGTGTTATTATGAGACTTCTAGCATATAAGACACAGCACGGGTGAGACATAAAGTGAGCTGCTTTGTGTCATGCTGTGGAACTGTTACAGCCAGTTTCATAGAAAATACATATCTTAAAAAAAAAAAAAAGACAAGCAAATGAAAAATAGATGGAAAAGACAATAATCTGGTTATTGTTTTTCCTTTATACAAGTAACCTTGTGTAGACAACCTGTTTGGATGCTAATTGTGTCAGGCAATACTCCTGCTAAAATATGGTAAATTGGGAGTATCTTCTCAACATTGTTAGAAGTCTAGGTGTGGGATTTTTTTTTTATCTTAGAACTGCCAGGAGTAATCAAACATAATGCACAATTTATATTTGTAAGCAGAAATCATTTTTCTTTTTAGTGTCACAAAAGGTGTCCATATGTTACAGCCATGTGGTTCATTTATTGGGTATGATTAAAGGAATACCCTAATACCCTAACAACATGAGCCAGACATTTGGGTTAGACATTGGTCATTAATAAAATTCATATTGATTGATTTAAAAAAGTAATATACCATACTAAGTTTATGTTGTAAGCTCAGACTCAGACTTTATCTAGCAGGCAGTGCTAATTTTTCAATTGTACCAAGACAATGATATCCACCGGATGGAAACTTTTTATTAAAGGGGTTTCTCTTGACAAAAAAAACTGTTGCTGTGATTGAAGCTTGTGAATCATTGTTTATTCTTCTATGGAATCTGATTATTCCTAAAACGCTTTATATTTGTCTCTCAGCCAACCACCCTGTTTGTTCATGATCTTATCTGGGTGGTGACAAACACTCAACTGTAAGTTGATGCTCTAATCTTTGAAAAGGATTTTAGCATTGAATACTGTTATGATCAATGTGTAATTAAAAATAACTAGCTTCTCTTGCTAGGAAAATCAAAATTGTCTTTTAATGACATTTGTTGATGTTCTTTGCTCATATGCTGTCAAAGTCTATTTCTTTATTACCCAATCCAAGTTGCCCACCACAGAAATTCACCATCATTCAAGTCAGAGCTGAAGCTGAAATCCTTGTTAAAGTGGAGAAAGATGTAAACCCACCCTGGAGTGTACAGGCATCACTTATGGTTCCAGGCATAGGTTCATTCTGCACTCCTATTTCTTTTTACCCCATTTCTTTCATCTACAACAAAGACAAAAATATGGTTTTAAAACGGATCAAAATATATTTCACCTTTTTTTTTTATGTGATGGGCCACGCCCCGGAAGGTGTTAGCGAGCGCAGCTAATAGGGCAATGGCGCGTTCACCCGTGGCATGCTTGCAGTGACGCAGCAGGAGAGAAGCTCGAGCCCAGCGAGACGGGGGTGACAGAGGTACTGGCGCGCCAGTACTGAAAAGCAGGCGTACTGACCTTGGACCCTGCAGCACACCCTGGACCCGGACCTGGTAGCGAGGTCAACCGGGTATGAGTGAGAGGAGATCGTAGGGATGGACCCTCGAGGCTGCACAGCGGAGTTGGCGGTAGGCAGGAGGCCAAGAGGCTGACCAGGGAGGTGCAGAGAGGGGGGAGGCTATGCCATAACAGTGGAGAGGGAGGAGAGGGTGAAGACATGGCTAGTCTGCAGAGAAGTTCTTTGGGACTCATATTATGATAACTGCTGAAGGCCATTGTAACAAGTCCCTCAATACCCCTATATCTAAGATGCATGGCAACCCCAAGACAGATGGAAAATAGCTCTGTAGACCCCAAACCTAATGTCAGCTAAGGAAACTGGTCCTGGAGGTCAGAGAAACCCCCCCCCCCCTGAAAAGCAGCTATTACCCTCAGCTATTATCCTCCCTGAGCCTCGATTGTAAAGAAATATGTATATGGAAAATGTTTTGTCCTAAAGTACTTTGTGGCTGTATTACTCACTCAAGGGGATATTTCGGGACACTCTGGAATGCTGAATATATGGGCAATAAGACTATATAAAAACTATATGGTTTACATGGACCACAGCCCACCAGCCCCCAAGTTTCAGCAAGAAGTGTTGCCAAATATTTTGAAAAGACTGTTCCCCTCGCCAGGAGGTTTTTTAAGAGTGGAAAATTATCAACCTGGAATTGTAAAAACCTTGTATACATATTAAGTGCGCAATTCCACTAAGACAAAGCTGTTAGTACTTAAAACATGTGCTTGAGCTTGGACTATACTTTAATGAACTTATGGACAGCATAATTATTTAAATCCGTTTAAGTATTTGTCTAAATATTACTGCAAAAGTGTATAAGATAGCTAAAAAGGTTATTTGTTCCCTTTGAGTGGGCCAAAGATAGAAGAGCCCTTATAAAGGCCTGACCTGAGTAGGGGATACGAATAGATAGTATATTCATCTCAACTAGGAGAAGAAGGTGTGGAAAGTAGGTCTTAATAAAAAAAAAAAAATATATGAATAAGAAACAAGGCCGAGTAGTAAAAAATAAATTTAAGGTGGATAAATCCCAACAAAATCCCGTAACATTGAGATCCTTTTTCTCACCATCTTCTAAAGGGAAAACCGCTGAACTAACATACCCAGAGAGTAACACTGAAGCCAATTTTTTAAGTATGGATCAATCGTCCCCTAATGAGACACTAAGGTCAGAAGCTTCTAGCAAAGTGTCAGATCCAGAAGATAGTGGGGTGACACTGTCGGCTCTCAAGGGGCTCTTCCTTGAATTTAAAAACTCAATTATCTCTGATTTAACAGGGAAAATTGCTGAAAATGGAAGAGCAATAGGTATGGTTCAAGTAAAGTCAGAAAATTTAGGAAAAGAGCTTAAAATAATAAGGGAGGAAATGCAAACCTTAAAATATAATTATCAACGACTTGAGTCAGAAGTAGCTTTCCTTAAAATTTGTAATACTAAATTAGATGACTACTCCAGAAGGAACAACATTAAAATTAGGGGGATTGGAGAAGAAATTGGAAGTGGTGATCTAAATAACTATGTAGCTACATTTTTGTCCACCATTGTTAGACCAAACTTTGATATATCTATTTTGATTGACAGAATACATCGTCTCCCACTTCCCAAATCTGCCCCTAAAGACCGTCCTAGAGATGTAATACTTAAAATCCATTTTGTTGCTTATAAGGAATCGATTATGAGATATTCGTTTGAAAAAAGAGTATTTCCATCACCCTATGAAAATTTGCAGATTTTTCAGGACTTCTCAAGGGAAACTACAATGAAGCGAATGGAACTGAAGGGCATAGCCAAAAGTTTAAGAACTAAAAATATCCAATACAAATGGGGGTTCCCTACGAAATTGATAGTCTCATTGGGCAATAAAACAGTAATAATTAATAACCATCATGAAGGTGAAGTAGTCCTGAAGGACCTGTAAATATGGCCCTCTCCTTGCCTTTCCTTTTTTTTCCCCCGCTTCGTTCTTCTTTCTCCTCCCTCGTTCTTAGTTTCTTTCCCCCTCCATTTGTGTTTATAAATATTGATTGTCAAGATTTAATGCAGGGATGGGTCTAAGTTGACCTGTTATAGGAGGATCGGATTTTCGGCCTAGTAAATAACCAGCAGTATCTAACTGGTATTCTAAAGTATATCACAATTAATATTTAACTAATGAATTGAGAGTTTGTAAATATTTGGTATAAATTTTGAACACTATAAGTTGTATACACAGTGCACCAAAAGGCAATCGTGGTGGAATGTAGATTTAACACTATATAAATTTTATAGAGCCTAAGAGGCATTAGATTGTGTATCTTCACTTTAAATGAATTGTCGGACTACTGATAAATATAAAAGCTGAACACATAATGCACTAAATTATACTAATTTGATAAGGTGTAGTTAATGTAGTAGTATACGGTTTGATTCAGAGTGAAATAAATAAGGGAAAAAAAAAATAATAAAAAAAATAAAATAAAGTGAGAGGGAGAGTGAAGAGAAGGAAGACAAATACTGTTCACATAAATCTTTTAAAATTGTATAGCTCTGTTTTAGGATAAACGGTAAAGAAATCACAATTGATAAAAGGGTACTAGGTTTAAAGGCTATTACTATGTATTTGCTGATTGTTTGATAGGCCGAAGTGGAGAGTAAGAGGGAGGGGTCGACTAATGGGTATGGAATAATTCCCTTTGGAAATGGTGAAACCCTCAAAGTCCTAGTAATTAGAGGGGAGATAATAAATGATCTCGTAGCTTGGGAAAAGAAAGGAAGGGGCAGAGATCAATGTATGTAACATAAATGTGAAATTAATACCTTTTAAAAATTATTTGTAAGGGCCTTCCATCCTGTTTTGGTCGCTGCGGGCTGCCACGGGTGTAACTAAGCCAGTGGATTTCCAATTTTTGAACTTATTGAAGTTCAACTTTCTCTTTCCCCACGGTAAACCAATTTTCTTTTCGTGTTGGTTTGTCCGGTGAGGTGATGGAGAATGATTCACAGGTAGTGATTGTATGGGTAACAAATGTGATGTGTATGAATGTTATGGTAGGCATAAGGGCTTCGGTAAGGACTGGGGGGGAGGGGGGAGTGGGGGGGAGGAGAGGTAAATGGTCTTAAATTAGGATGACCCATACAGATAAGGATAAAGAAGGAAGACTAAGAATCTGTAGTCAGAATGTCCAAGGACTAAATTTAGGTGTTAAAAGACAGATATGCCAGGGATCGTTTGGATCCGGCTCAGCAGATGTGGTATGCCTTCAGGAGACCCATTGGCAGACAGGTAAGATCCCCTATTTTAAAATTAAAAACATAGGCCTGACTCTTAATTCCACTTATAAGAAAAAAGCCCGGGGAGTCTCAATTCTTTTTAACCATAAATTAATTTTGCTGGAAGAAATCTCTATAATAGATCCTAATGGTCGCTATATAATTTGGGGAGGCTTAATAAATAATGAGAAATTTACAATAGTCAACATATACGCCCCAAATCAAAGACAAATTAGTTTTCTGAACCGAATATTCAATCTGATAAGACGATATAGTTCGGGTGCACTTATTATTTGTGGGGACTTTAACCTATGTGTGGATGCGGATCTAGACAGGAAATCCCATAAAGGGATGTCTTTAGATTCCCATGCGAAACAAAAAATTAATATTTTTCATAATATTTTAATGAAATATCAAGTATATGATTCATGGCGCACTTTTCACCCCCAGGAAAGGGATTATTCCTTCTATTCTCATCGACATGATACACATGTTAGACTGGACTACATATTTGTGAACAGTGTTACCTTAAAAAGAGTGATCAAAACAGAAATTGGACCTATATTGTGGTCAGACCATGGTATGGTCTCTATAAATATATCAATGGGTCATTTAGAAACAGCTAGACCACCATGGAAATTAAAAATGTCCTTACTCCAGGACCCACAAATAAAAGATCTTTTAAAAAAAGAACTCAATAATAACTTTAAAGTTAATAACCCGTCTGTTACTTCTAAAGTTACTATATGGACTGCCCACAAAGCCTCCATAAGGGGTTATTTGATTAGTTGGCAGGCGATGAAGAAGAAACTTAGAGGTCGTTCATTGCGAGACCTATATATTGACTTGACAAACTTAGATAGGCTTAATAAGATTGGTTCAAATGATAAGATTGTAAAGAGTATGGATGTAATAAGATCTCAGATTAAAAAAATAGAACAAGAACTGTTAGATAAATCTTTATGGTCACTGCAGCAACGAATGTACCATATGGGAAATAAATCAGGGCGACTCCTAGCTAATAAATTAAAGAGCAAAACAGCAAGTAAAATAATAGATAGGCTAAAATATAAAAATGAGACTCTGACAAAGCCTAGTGATATAGAGAATGCTTTTGGTTGTTTTTATCAAGATCTTTCTAATTTGAGGGATGATAAAAAATTTATTTCACCATCTAAAGAAGAGATACTAAAATTTTTGGATAACATTGACTTACCAAGAGTTTCTGATGACGATTTGGATATGTTAAATAAATAAATAACTGTTAAAGAAATTTTGGAAGCTATTGATAGCCTAAAAATGTTTTCTTCCCCTGGTCCAGATGGCTTTAGAAATTGCTATTATAAAATCTGTAAGTCAGAAATTTTAATTCCTTTTAAGAACGCTTTGAATGAAATTATGATATCAGGGCGGGCACCAAAAGAAATGCTGGAGGCCTCGGTTATAACAATTCCTAAAGATGATCATAAAGAACCATCATGTAAGGATTTCCGCCCGATCTCTTTACTGAACACTGATATAAAAATGTATGCAAAAATTCTAGCTATTAGGCTGAATGCAATTTTAGGGGAACTTATTTCTTTAGATCAAAAAGGCTTTATTCGAGGGAGGCAAGGATCTGACAATGTTAAGAGAATGGTTAATTTGATCTCTTATGCTAAACGAAAGGGAGCTCCCACCGTTCTCTTATCATTAGACGCAGAAAAGGCTTTTGATAGGGTTGGGTGGGAATTCTTGGAATTACTGTTGGACAGATATGGGTTGGGGGACTTTGGCTCTAAGGCCAAACGGACCCTATACACTGACCCCACTGCAAAAGTAGTGGGGCCAGGGTATAGTTCATTCAGTTTTGTTATTTCGAATAAGACACGTCAAGGGTGTCCCCTATCCCCTGCTATTTTTGCCATGTTCATAGAACCTTTAATAATATTGATTAGGAAGGAGAAGGAGGTGCACGGGATACAGGTTGGAGCTATGGAACATAAAATATCATTCTTGTAGCACTGGAAAATCCGTTAGCCTCTCTTGGATCTTTGTTCCAACTGATAGATGAGTATAGTAAAATATCAAACTTTAAGCTAAATATTAGTAAATCAGAAGCCATGTCCATCAATATTCCCTATAAAATGTCACTCAAATTAAAACAACGATTCCCTCTCATATGGCAAAACTCTTTGAAACATTTGGGGATAATATTGGAAACAAATTTGAAGCAGACAATAATAACTAATTATAAAAAAGTGTATACAAATGTCATAGAAAAGATCAACGCTTGGTCAGACTTAAATATATCTTGGTCCGGCAGACTTATTGCCATAAAGATGGTAATATTACCAAAAATTACCTATATTTTACGGAATATCCCCTGCCAAATCCCTACACATTTGCTATACCAAATACAAAATAAAATTGATAATTTCATTCATAAAGGGAAAAAAATAAGAATAAAAAAATCGAGAATGGGAGGGAAATTTAAACATGGGGGCTTGGCTTATCCATTACTTAAGGAATACCAGGAAGCTATATTAGTGGCAAATATGTTGGAATGGCTAGAACCTACAAATGTTAACAACTGGGTCCAAATCGAACAAGAGTTAACAGGTTTAAATAATATTAAAATTCTCTTATTTTTAAAAAAGATTAACTTTAAATATTTGAAACAGGACGAAACTATGGTTAGAGGGAAGGGGAATATATGGAACAAATTGAATGGTAAATATAATTTGATTCCGTTTCCTTCACCAATTACTCCGCTATTAGATTTAGCATCACATATCGAATCTCCGACCTTAGGGAGGATAGCTAAATCAGGATTTAACCTGCTGTTAGAATTGTTCCCTGGAAATACATTTTCATTGGCGAATATTAAGATTAAAGCCCCTCAACTAAAGATCTCATGGTTAGAATCTCTCTCACTGGAAAAAGTTCTCAAAAAGTCAGAGTTCTATTTGACTAGATCAAGAGATTTAACTCAATTTGAAAAATTGATCATGGCGGAAACTAACACCCATCTTATTTCAAAATGTTACGATATCATTAGAAGGCCACAAATGGAGCATAAATCTAAGTGCATGCAGGATTGGGAAGATGAATTGGAGTATAAATGGACCATAGAAGATTGGTATAGATCTTATGCAATTACGGATAGATTTGTTAAAAATCCCTCCTATAGAGAACTCCACTTTAAAATTTGCAATAGGTGGCACTATACGCCGGTTAAGATGGCAATGATTAGTGGGTTAGATCATGAGAAATATTGTTGGCGCAAGTGTAGTGGGACAGGTTCCTCCCTGCATATTTGGTGGCAATGCCCACACATTCAAAAATTTTGGGCAGATGTTTTTTCCTAATTGACTACGATATGTGAGGTAGAATTGAGTCCACACCCAGAAATAATTCTATTCCATATTTTCCCTCCACTACCTCTAAAAGTCAAAGCCCTTATGCTGCAGATTTTGATGGTAGCAAAATCATTAATAGCCTCTAAGTGGAAGCAGAATGATGTTCCGTCTTGGAACGAGGTTAAAATAAAAGTGGATAAAAATCGTCTGTTAGAACTAGATTTTACCGACTTGGGGGTGATAAAAAAAAGTAACCTATCCTGGTCCCTATGGGATAAGTACTTCCTCAATACGTAATTGAGGAAGCCGGTAATCTGACCCTGGACATTCTGGCCTCTCGGCCCTGTACCACTCTCCCTACCTCCCTGTCCTAGCTACTCCCGAGCCTGAAGCCACGAATGGAAGAAGTGTGAGTGGAGGTGTGTTTATTTTGAATGTGTATTTTAGTATAGTAGTTTGGTATATTATTGGGATACCGTTGGGATATTATAGAACAACCTTCTCTCTAATGAACGTAATGGTGTAAAGGATTCAAAAGAGATGGAAGGCCTTAGTAAAATGAAACATAACAAGGGTAAAAGAAGAGGGAAAAGTAAAGGAAGTAAAAGACAGAATGATAACAATAACATCGGTTATTTAGAACGATCCTACATTCTGTACTTTTGGGCCTCTTAATGTAATATTTCTGGTTGTTAACTGTAAAATGCAAAGAAAAAAGAAGAGGCTTATGGTTCCAGTATTGGCTTTTATTTCCCATACCCAATTGATAAGTTGTACATGTTATTTGCTTTGGTATATTGCTCTTTTCCTCTTGTTGATGTGTAAATCTCCCAACGGTTGGGTAGAAGATATGTTTTATTATGAAGAGTATGTTATATATACCTTTCTATAACAATAAAATATTCCTACAAAAAAAATATATATATATATTTCACTACAAATATTAAAGCAATGAATTAAAGGACCACACTACAGTTCTTATAAAGGGCTCTCTAAAGAATGGCTAGGTAGGTCCTGATAAGAAAAACATACTTTATTATTATTTTACTGTGCATATAACTAATGAATTACCATTTTTTTTATCAGTATGAACTCCTTATTTCTCCACCCCCTGAATGTTGTATTATTTCTGGACTGGGATTTTATACTTGCAGTATGATAATGGAAGGTGACCAAAAAGTGTATTTGTGGACACTGTAAGCAGCTCACGTTACAGTCTTGCATGCTACTGATTTGTTTTGCAAAGTGGTGTCAAAAGGTTTTTATTTTTTTTTAATTGGAGTGGGTCTTTTCTCCGTGAAAGAGACCCACTCCAAAGATAATATATAATTCTAGGGGTGAGTGATCTGGAACTTATACAGTCTGGAGCATACTTTTAAAAAGTTATTAGTTTTAAATGCACAGAAAAGGTTAAAAAAAAATGTTTTTCTTTTCAAGCTCTATCTAACTATTCTGTAGAGTGCCTTTTATGAAAACTCTAAAGTGGGCCTTTAAATGGCCTTTTTTATTTATCTTTCAGAAAGTAACTCATGATTAATTTTATGTGCATAAAATATGCTTTTTCATGTTTCTAAGGTGATAGAGCTTTGCCTGTCAGTGTACACATACAATGTATGTACTTATGTTTGTTATATTCAGTAATAATGTTACTCAATTGTTTCTAATTTATAGTAATAGTGAAAAATGTCTCTGGCATTTGATTGTAATAATTAAAACAATCTCTAGCAAAGCATTTCTTGGTAAATTAATAATTGTTTTTCGATCACTTAAACAGACCTTTTGGATGGCATTTAATCATTTCAAGACAAATTCACTGATTGGATGTCTCTTCATTATTCATTTCTTCATGTAAAAAAGTCAGAATATCAGGATTGCTGTATAAAAAATAGAATACATTTGAATAAGTGACCAGTAATAAAATAGCAATTTAAATGTTTTTTTAAATTTGTATTTTAATATGTTTATAATATTTGAAAATGTGAATATAGTCATGTAACTAGATGTGTACATATATTTTTGGATAGCAATGTTTAATGTTTAGATATAAATAGAATGTTCCCATGACAGCATGCTCTGAAATATTCTGACAATCTTCAGACCGTGAAGAACATTTCAAAATGACTGATTAAGAAGTTCTGATATACCAGTATTTAATGAAATTTCCACAAAACATGATCCTTTTCAGATAGGTGTTTATGGTCCATATAACTAACTTAAAGCACATGTTTATGTATTTGGCATTGCCATGATGTTTGATGACACAGTGGAATGTAAATCCTAGAATGGGATTATTAGATGGTCCACCATCAAAGGACTACTGGAATTTGGGGGGAAATTCAAATATTTGTGAAGAATGTTAAAGCATAAAAAAAAAAAAAAAATTAACAGCCATCTTAATGGTTTATTTTTACAACAACAATTGACTTTAGTATTTTCAGTTGTTCAGCACACCAGGCACATCTATCGTTATGTCTCTGGTAGCACTTATCCATAAGGTTATCTTGGCAAATTTATTGAAGTGGGTTTCCAGTTGCTTCTCCAGTGGACTGCTGTTTGTCTGACCTCTCTACCATGACCTGCCCATCTTGGGTGACCCTGCATGGTATAGCTCACATCTTCATTAAAGTACACAAGCCCCTTCACCGGTGCCAGATTAAGACCTGTGGAGGCCCTAAGCACTTAAAAGATTTTGGTGCCCCAATATATATCTAATTCAAATGATCACATATGTAGTTGCCAGCAGGCGGGCTTGGCAAAATCCATTGGTAATGCAACGGTGGAAACTGCGGCCCTCGCAAAGCCGTAGGTGCTAATCCCTGCTACAGCGGCTGCAATGAGCCCAAGACTCATTGCATAACGCAACTGCTGACAAAACACCCAATTGACTAAATACAGACTTACACAAAAAATATGAGCCACGGGACTGACAAAAAAAAATTGCAGACTTACAAAAAAATAAATATGACCCCACCTTAAAGGACAACCCGCGCACAGACGAAAACATAAAAAATACACTATGTACACACAAATAACAAACAAAAATAATACCCACAGCAAGGGGGAACACCCAGGACGTCTGCAAGACAGGTTGCACATCGATTTCAGTAGAATTAAAAAATGTTAGATACTCAAAACTCCCCTAAGCGGAAAAAAAAATAGCCACCAAAAAAAAAATTTAAAAAATGAGGCTACATGACCCCTAAAGCCGCAAAAAAACGCCAGGCACATACAACTTTTACTAAAACCCGTACGACCTACAACATACACCAATAGCAAGAACGCTAAATCATCCAAACCCGCGTAACACATACACATTCTGCGCCATTTTACAACACTACCTTACAGAATACGGAAGTACCCAGTTACACAAACGTCTTCCCCTCGCGCAAGCAGCCTATTTACACTACACACTGCACACATTGCTGACGCTTACACCTCAGCTCAACAACACTGCAAATCTACATTGGATGCTGCAGGAATATCAAAACAGATTGTTAGCTCTTCAGACCATGCTTGCTGCATATATTAATTACAAATAAGTCAGGTGACATTAAATTTATTTAGTAATTAACTTTCATTAAAACATACACATATACAACACTTTAAAAAACACCACTATACACAATCGCAATCAATGGTGAAGGCGTTCATTGCTAGCCACACGATGAGCACCAAAGGCGCTCAGCGCCAGGTTGCAATGAGCGCCGAAGGATCTCAGCCGACCAAAACACTTACTGTCTGGGGCAAACAGCATTACCTGCCTTACAATTTTATTGTCCCGTCATTTTTGACGGGCAAGTCGCTAGTAAATAATTAATAAACTGTTAAAATGTGTATCATTAACCGCCATTATTACTATTTGTATTATTATTATTATTATTGCACATATATATATATATATATATATATATATATATATATAATTGTTTAATTTATTGTGGGAGCCCCTTTTTTGGAACCTGCTTCAGCAGCACCATTTGTAGTTTTGCACCATTTGCAGTCCATGGTAAATCTGACAATGGGGAATTTCTGTGGTGCCCCCATTCTCTTGATGCCCTTAACACGTGTTTATTTTGCTTATTGGTCATTCCAGCCCAGCCCTTAACCATGACAAGCTAGTGATCCAGAAGGGAAAAGTCAAAAGAAGATTTTTCATCCCCTTTATGATAAATTATAAGGAATATTTAGTTATGAAATGACTAAAGAATTATGAAATGGATAGGTTAGGTTTTGGCAAAAAATATATAACTAAAACAAAAAATATAAATATCATAAACTGTTAAAATAACCAAGCAACATACAGCACAATTTATATAAGATATGGTTAAAGTTAAATACTTTGCTACATTTAAATTGTGCATGTTTACATTAGCAGTTAAGTGCTAAATTCTTTTTTCTTTATTCTGTAAGATCTGCAGTTGGCTAATTATCCCAGGTGCTTGTAATTAGTAATTGAAGAGTCTAATAACATGAAAAATAATAACACTAATGCATAACTGAATTTGTGGCAGTGCTAATTGGAGTGGAACCAATAGATATAAATAGAATGGAAGCGTGAGTACCTATGTCAATAAATTATAGAATTAAACATTTATTAAAAAGATTCAAATTGATTGCTGAAAAACAGGCCTGCTGCAGGAGCCTGTATCACGTTCCAGTGTGCATTTTTATGAGTATCGGATACAATGAGAGAGAACAAGACATTTTATTATTGAACCCAGATATGCTAACACTATGCACAAGTAGCATGCATCCATAGATAGCTTTATAGTAAATTGTATACAATAATTTATTCTGCACAAATCTGTATATATATATATATATATATATATATATATATATATATGTAAGAATATTAATGTATGTGCATGCTTGCATATGCATTTATGTATATTTAAGTGTCCTTTTGTTATATTTGTGTGTTTTATATTTATACTAGTCAATTGCCCGTCATAAATGGCGGGATAATATTTAATGTATCTCCCCCCCCTCCCCTGTGCCTCTCCCCCCCCCCTCCCTTCCCTGTGTCCCTTCCCCCCTTTCCCTCCCCTGTTTCCCCCCCTCCCATGTGTCTCTTCCCCCTCCCTCCCCTGTGTCTCTTTACCCCTCCTCTTTACCCCTCCTCCTTCCCCTGTGTCTAATTCCCCTCCACCCTCCATCCCGTGTCTCATTCCCCTCCTCCCCACACCCTTAGCGAGCAATGCTCCCCTCCTTCCCTCCCCATCTCTATTCCCCATGTCTCTCTCCCCTTCATGTTTCTCTCCCATCTTCTCCCCTATCTCTCTCTCTCTCCCCTATCTCTCTCCCCCATGTCTCTCTCCCATGTCTCTCCCCCATTTCTTTCTCCCATCCTCTCCCCTGTCTCCCACCCCCGTCTTGTTATATTTTTGTGTTTTATATGCATACTAGTCAATTACCCGTCATAAATGACGGGATAATATTTAATGTGTCTCTTCCCCTCCTCCCCTGTGTCTCTTTCCCCCCTCTCCCTTCCCTGTGTCTGTTCCCCCTTTCCTGTGTCTTTCCCCAGTCTCTCCCCCTGTGTCTCTCCCCTCGCTTCCCTTTGTCTCTTCCCCCCTCCTCCCTCCCCTGTGTTTCTTTCCCTCCCTCACTCTTCCCTGTGTCTCTTTCTCCTCCTCTCTCCCTCCACTGTTTCTCTTTACCCTCCTTCCCCACCCCCAGTGCACAATGCTTCCCTCCCCCATCTCTCTCCCCATGTCTCTCTCCCACCTATGTTTCACTCCCACCATCTCCCTTGTCTCTTTTCATAGTGTGTAACCTCCCGCCGCCAATGCGCATGCACGAGGGAGCGTTACACACTGTGAAAACTATTATAGGTGATTGGTAGTTCATGTGGATGCCCTTGTTAAGATTACTCATTATAGTAATGACTAGCGTATTGCCCGTCAAAAAATGACGCCAATCAGATGTGTATGTTTTAAAAGTTGTTTAGTTATTAATATACATATGGAATTGTAAGGTAGCTAATGTTGTTTTCTGTGTACTACTGAAATATAGAAATCAAATTAATAAATGAATGTACGTATTTTTATGCATTGTGTTGAAGAGCTGGCAATCTGTGTTGATGTTGCAACAGCATTAGTGGTGTGGAGGTGCTGTGTAAGCGTGATGAATGTGTGCAGTGTAATATTGTGCGTGCGCGAGCCGAAACTGTTAACATAACTGTGTACTTGCGCATTATCCTAAAATGTCGGATAATGTGTGGTATGCGTCTTAGCGGATTATCGGTAAGTGTTTTCCGTGGTGATTGTGCTGTCGCCTGGTTTTCGTTTTGTTCGTGCGGCATTTTTTCTGCGGCGCTCATTGCCAAAGTACTACGGTTTAACGGCTCGCCGGGCAATGATCGCCTGCGGCGCACATCGCTCAGCCCTGCGGCGCTCATTGCCAAAGTACTACGGTTTAACAGTAAATATGGTCAAACGGTCAAATGGCGGTCACTAAAAATTAAATGTAGTGAAATGTGTTTGCCACACAACATGACGTTACATTTGTCCCTTTTTTTTTTCTTAAAATGAATACAATTTTTTTTTTGTAATTTTTTTTTTTGTAACTTCCAACTTATATTTCACATTAAATGCGTTGGTTTAGGCGGGAAATCCGATGTTGCGCGAGACAAAGTTGTTAAATCTGTGTTAATGCGTAAATCTGTAATTGTGTTTCGTAAAATGTACTCACTACTGTCTTTTTACTCATTGCGCGGTTAATCCGCATTCTTTATCTCGTTGTTTTTCAAAGACATACGTCCTTATCTCGTTGTTTTTCAAAGACATACGTCTGTGACTGTGTTTTACGCAGTTCGTAGTAGTATAGCCTCGTTTTCATTTTTTTCGGCGGCCATTTTTTCCTCGCTTAGCCGATTTTCGATCTTTGTAACTCGGCTAAATCGATCTAAATTTCAGTTCCAACTCACTTCCAGACGTCCTGCCTGGTTCCCCATGCTGTAAGTGACCTTTGTTTTATTTTTTACTGTGTATTTAGTGTTTTTTTTACTGTTTTTGTTCCGCCGCTTATCTCGTAATTTTTTTCACCTCGTATTTTTTTTCTAAGTGCTACGGTTTAACGGCTCGCCTCGCTATGCCTGCGGCGCTTATTGCCAAAGTGGTACGATTTAACGGCTCACCTCGCTACGCGAGGCTCACCAAGCGATGGCAAAGTCGTACGATCGTCAAAGTGGTACGGTGTAACGGCTCGCTGCGCGAGGCTCGCCAGGCAATGAGTGCCTGCAGCGCTCATCACTAAGTCGTACACACTACGCAACACTACGGTTTAGCGGCTTGCTTCGCTACGCGAGGCTCGCCGGCCGATGAGCGCCTGCGGCGCTCATCCCTAAGTCGTACGCACTACGCAACGCAGACGACGATTCGTAGTTAGACAATTATAATATGTGATACTTGAGGTGTCCATCTCCCATTATAAAGTAACAGTATGGTTACTAATATGAGTGTGAAGGGGACATTACAGGACATTGTTAAAACTAATATATGCCTAGAGTATTCAAAACTTTCATACAAAATGATGGTTGATGTGAATAAGACATAGTATTAAGGTCATTTTAAAACTAGCTTAGTAAATAAATCAAGACTTTCTTTGCCTTGGCCATGTCTCATTCTTCATACCTCATAACCATCTCACACATTACTCTAGACTTTGCATATTTGTATACATTTTAGGTATGAAAAGTATGAAAGTGTGCAACAGCCACTTCTCTTTTAATATGTCTTAGTATAAAAATCATAAATAGACTTCACAAACTGAGTAAATTATAGTAAGGTAACTGCAACACCCCCTACTGGATTGCTACCTTGTTGTGGAAGGGGCTTGTGTACTTCATGGAAGCTGTGAGCTAAACCATGTAGGGTCACCCAAGATGAAGGGAAGGGAAGGTCATAGCAGAGAGGTCAAACAAATTATGGTCCACTGATGACGGAACTGACAAACCACTCCAGTAACTTTGCTAAGATAACTTTATGGACATGCACAGCCAAATATATAACAATATGGCACAGGATGACGAGTCCCTCAGGTCAGAAGGTGCTTACAGCATTACTGAGAAAGAGCAGAGTGTGAGTATGAGTAGCACCAAATCTAATGAAGTTGTTGGGACAAAACCGAGAGCACATCCAGCTGACAATGTGTCTGGAGGGGAAAGGAAGTCTGCTGCTGCAAAGAACAATTCAGCATAGGAACCTGGAATGTTAGTACCATGAACCAATGCAAATTGGACTGGAGTGGCACATTTAACATCATACAACCACCAGATATTCTACTGTGGTCTAGCATATAGCAGAATAAATGGAGTAGCCCTCCTAGTCAATCAACGAGTGGCCATAGCAGTGCCCCATAATAATAAATAAATAACAGAATTATTTTAAATCAAATTCAAGGCAAGTCATTCAACATCACAGTGATCCAAGTATATGCTCCAACCATGGATGCTGAAGAAGCATAAGTTGTCAAGTTCTACAAAGATATTCAACACATCATAGATAAAATACTAGAAAAATATGTTACTAGCATCATAGAGATTGGAAAGCTAAAGATATCTGAAATAACTGGCAAGTTTGGCCTTGGAGTACACAATGAAGCAGGTTAGAAATTAGTAATATTCTGGTCATAGCAAACACCCTCTTCCACAGCCTCAGACAGTAATACAGAAATTAGATTGACTTCATACTTTGTAGCCAAAGGTGGAGGAGCTCAATACAGCCTCCAAAAACAAGACCTGAACCTGGAGCTGACTGTGGTTCAGATCATCAGCTTCATATTGCAAACCTCAGAATTAAACTGAAGAAAAGGGAAAATAACCAGACTAAGCAGATATAAAATAAATAATATCCCATGTGAATATGCAGTGGAGGTAAAACATAGATTTAAGGGACCAGACATGGAAAAACTTTTGTTCAAAATTTGCAGCATTATATAGGGAACAGCAACAAAGAACATCCCCATAAGAACGAAAACTAAGAAGACAAACTGGCTGTCTGATGAGGCTTTGAAATTAGCCCGGGAAAGAAGGAAAGTGAAAGGTAGCGGAGATAAGAAAAGATTTGTCCAACTGAATGCAGAATTCCAGATGATAAGAAGAAGAGACAAGGAGACATTCTATAATGACTAGTGTAAGGAGATAGAAGAACAGAATGGGAGAGATAAGTGATCTCTTCAAGAAAAATGGAGATTGCAAAGGAACCTTTCATGTCAAAGTGGGTGTGATAAAAAACAAAAATGCAGATCAGATAAAGAAGAGGTGACAAGAATACACTGAAGATCTATACAGGAAGAATCCTAACAGCAGTGATAACCTCAATTATAGAATGAGCTGGAGCTAGACACATTGGTGAAGTGAGATGGACCCTAGGATGCCTTGCTGATAACAAGGCTTCAGGAGTTAAAAGGAATCCCTTGCTTGCCTTATGCCTACAGATTTGGAAAACTCAACAGTGGCCAATAGACTGGAAAAGGTCAGTCTATAAACCAATCGCAAAAAAGGCAGTGCAAAAGAGTGCTCCAATTATAAAGCAATTGCATTAATTTCACATGCCAGCAAGGTAATGCTTAAGATCTTACAAGCTTGACTCCAACAATATATGGACTGGGAACTAACAGATGTGCAAACCGGGTGGATAATAGAGAAAGCAAGAGTGTTCCAGAAAAGCATTTACTTCTGCTTCATAGACTATTCTAAAGCTTTTGACTGTGTGGATCACAACAAAATGTCTCAAGTTCTTTTAATGAAATAGGAATATCAGATCATCTCATCCATTATCTGAGGAATCTGTATGTGGACCAAGAACCCATGGTCAGAACCGAAGAAAGAAATCTTAACAACCTCCGATAAGCAGATGATACCAATAGTTGTGACATTTTTTTTAATATAAATTTTATCAGAAGAACATAACAATATACAAAAAAAAAACTTGCAGAAAATGAAAAATATATGTTATACAAACTAGGATGTTAGTCTTTCCAAGTAAGCCACTTCATATCTTCTCTCTATGATAATGAACCAGGAGTGGTGTAATATTTTTCAACTCGTTGCAATACAGAATTTTACAACACTAAATATTGTTGATAATAGTTTTTTTATTTGCAAAGATTAATAATTGTGGGAACACCCATTTAACAAAAATTGTGGTCTAAGTATTATTTGTCTATTGTACATGTCATGAATTAATTCTACTGTACATGTCATGAATTAATTCTATTAATTCTATTTTCCAGCAAAAATATAATAATGATCCTTCTTGTCCACATCCCCTAAAGCAACAATGTAACTGATGTTTTTTTCTATTTTTATGTAATTTTGTGTACTACAGTGGGGAGAAAATGTATTTGATCCCCTGCTGATTTTGAATGTTTGTCCACTGACAACAAAATTATCAGTCTATAATTTTAATGGTAGGTGTAATTTAACAGTAAGAGACAAAATAACAAAAAAAAATAATTGCATGTCAAAAAAGTTATAAATTGATATGCAGGTCACAGAGTGAAATAAGTATTTGACCCCTTTAACTTAGTACTTGGTGGCAAAACCCTTGTTGGCAATCACAGAGGTCAGTCGTTTGTTGTAGTTGGCCACCAGGTTTGCACAAATATCAGGAGGGATTTTTTCCCACTCCTCTTTGTAGATCCTCTCCAAGGCCCCCATTCTATTATCGGCCGTAAATCGTCCGCAAAGCTGCGATTCCTTGCGGGGCTCCCGTTACCTTGCAATTCAATTATATGGCGCCGCAAGGATATCCCCTCACGGCCGGCCCTATATCTTGCAATCGGCCGTAAGCTCAGAAATCTTTAAATGCAAAAATAAATTCAAGACTGCACTGTAAAGCTCTGTAAATGCTAGGGATCATAATGGGGGACATAAGGATTAATAGCAACCCCCTCTCAAGCTTGCACATCAGCCCAAATCCGAGATTACATTAACTGTTTATTTTCTGGCTGTAGCGTGGGTGGGTCTGAGATGCTCCAAGCCCTCGGGACTTTTTACATGGATATGTGACATAAATAAAAAAAAAATGTATTTACGGATTTGAGTGTAGGGGAATGTTGTGCTATGAATGCTAACACCTACAATCACTTTATAGTCTCCTCAGAGTGCAGGATGGCTTTATTATGACTTTAAAATGTGCTTAATTGTGTGCCTGCGGGACCTTTTTGCTGCAAGTAAGCTGCGGCTCGGTTTTAGCCTTGCAGAGAGGGTTCCCGGAGCAATTGAATAGCAACCAGGATTTTCTTACAGCCGAAACTCTTGCGGCCGTTTAAGATCAAAGGCTTTCCTCCGGCGTGTGCGGCCGCAAGGGATAACAAGGCGCCGGCCGAATCCCCAGCCAGAAGGGAATAGAATAGGCAAATAGCTTGCGGCCGGTCCTTGCCGCCCCACATCTCCTACGGCCGATAATAGAATGAGGCCCCAAGTCATTAAGGTTTCAAGGCTGATGTTTTGCAACTCAAACCTTCAGCTCCCTCCATAGATTTTCTGTGGGATTAACGTCTGGAGACTGGCTAGGCCACTCCAGGACCTTAATGTGCTTCTTCTTGAGCCACTCCTTTGTTGCCTTGGCTGTGTGTTTTGGGTCAATGTCATGCTGGAATGCCCATCCACAACCAATTTTTAAAGCCCTGGCTAAGGGAAGGAGGTTTTCACCCAAGATTTGACAATACATGGCCCCGTCCCTCGTCACTTTGATGCAGTGCAGTTGTCCTGTCCCCTAATTAGAAAAACACCATCAAAGCATAATGTTTCCATATCCATGTTTGACGGAGGAGATGGTGTTCTTGGGTTATAGGTAGCATTCTTCCTCCTCCAAACATGGCGAGTTGAGTTGATGCCAAAGAGCTCAATTTTGGTCTCATCTGACCACAACACTTTCACCCAGAATCATTCAGATGTTCATTGGCAAACTTCAGACAGGCCTGTAAATGTGCTTTCGTTAGCAGGAGGACCTTGCGGGTGTTGCAGGATTTCAGTCTTGTACAGCGTAGTGTGTTACCAATTGTTTTCTTGGTGACTATTGTCGTAGCTGCCTTGAGATCATTAACAAGATCCTTCTGTGTTGTTCTGGGCTTATACCTCACCATTCTCATGAACATTGAAACTCCACAAGGTGAGATCTTGCATGGAGCACCAGACCGAAGGAGACTGACAGTTATTTTTTGTTTATTCCATTTGCAAATAACTGTTATCACCTTCTCACAAGCTGCTTGGCGATAGTCTTGTAGCCCATTCCAGCCTTGTGTATGTCTACAGTCTTGTCCCTGACATCCTTGGACAGCTCTTTTGTCTTGGCCATGGTGGTGATTGATTGATTGCTTTTGTGGACAGGTGTCTTTTATGCAGGTAACAAGCTGAGATTAGGAGCACTACCTTTAAGGGAGCCAGAAATCTTGCTGATTTATAGGGGATCAAATACTTATTTCCCTCACTGACCTGCAAATCAATTTATAACTTTTTTGACACACCTTTTTCTTGTTTTGTTGATTTTGTTATTTTTTTTTTGTTATTCTGTCATCTACCATTAAAATTATAGACTGGTCATTTCTTTGTCTGTGAACAAACATTCAAAATCAGCAGGGGATTAAAATCTCCCCCCCCCCCCCCCCCCCCCCCTCTCACTGTATATACAGTCTATGGATCACTTTAAGACTTGCTTCTAAAAAAGTGTAATTTCTACAAATATTGCTTTGAAAAGTTAGACTTTTTTTCCCATTGCCTGTTATCTATATTAATGTTCAGATCACATTACCATTTTCTTTTTAATTCATGGAAGGAGTTTTCAACATTTTATTTCCTTATTTGGATATCATACTAATTCTTCCCTTTACATTTGGATTCTCTAAGCATTTCTTCACAAAGTCAGTAAGCTGTCACATTACCTTCTGTTTTTGCATTAATTTAATTTTTTTTATAATGTTTTTCTTTGCTTCACTGAGATTTCTCTGAAAGTTTTGGTAAGATGATGCTGATAAACAACAAATACTCTTTTTCATAGACTTCTTGCTCATTTTTTCCAAGGGTGTCAATAATTCTAAAGGGCACTCTAAATCCCTGTATGTTTATTATGTAGATCCAGTAACCCTATTAATTTATGTTGGAAAACCTACAGGCATCTGTCTAACATGATAAATAAATAATATAATGCTATCACTCCCAAGGCTCATACGAGTTAGTAGTTCATAGGCGGATTGGTCATAAACCCCCTGCATTGTTTTTATTATTACTTATCCCCTTCCCTGCAATGGAGAGTGGTTAACATAAATAGGGAAATATGAGGGGCGTTAGGGCTAGTGTAGCATGTTCTTTTTAGTGGCTACTGTCATGGGTTTTGAAAATTAATATGGTGATATTATCAATATCAATAACCTGTATTAATATTAAAGTAATATTAATAGTAAAGTGTTAGTTATTATCACATTGTCCACATAATTATATATAAGACATGAACCATATGCTTAATAATTAAATATGATAATATGGTAATTATTACACTTGAGATAGTTTTGATTATTTTGGTATGTTTACAAATATATCTTTATTAAGATATCATACCATTTTAATATCATATGATTTTACAATCAAATTATAGTATTATCTCTAATTCAAAATAGAAAATGTTTTTCATTACAATTCATTATCAGCTATAAAAGCTGATATTTGTATTTCTAAAATTATTTAGCAAATTATATGTCGACCTACAATTAACAAATGATATGCTATATTGTATATATCAGATAAATATTGATATAGCAATTTATTTTATATTATATTACCAAAATATTTCCATGATTGTAATGAAAAAGAAAAAACATTTAAAGAAATTTTTGACTTTATATCATACCTGTTTTTTGTACTTGATTTCATCATATGACTCTGCCTAATGGAGGTCTGGATCTTTTCTGATATTTCAGAAGTTCTTGGCATGTAAGTGTATACATTCTTTTGTTAGTGAGCTGTGGAAGTTTCTTGGTAGAATGCATTTTTTATTATTTATGTGTTCTGGGAAAAATCTCAGTAATATCTGTTAGAATGTTTTTCTTTAATTTACCAAAGTTTCTCCCTGGGGTGGATCTGTCCAGGTGTCTGTGTTTGTTGAGAGGTTTGTTGGTGTGTGTCCTTTCCCCCTAGATGTTCTTGGTCTAGTGTTCTACCTTAGATCAGAAAGCTTCCTCTAATAATACCCAAAACTTAATTTGCTTATCAGAAATGTATTTAGCAAACTTTATTGGACACTTGGACAACGGCGCTTGAGCAAAATCACCTACTGCAATACACTTTAACTGCATTTAAAGCTTAATCCACCTTGTTTATTATGGAACTTCACTGTATGCACCTTAAATGCTGTCTTTGGATGATATAATATTTACATTTTTAAATTGTCTCTTATATGAATAATTCACAATCAATTTTGAAAAAACACACCTTCACTATCTACACATCATTACTTTTTTATTTATTAGTTAGATTATCGGTACTTTTGACACACTGAAGTAGTTATGGCAACTTTGATATCTTGTATAAGAGCACTTCAGTAAGTGTGTTTATCTTCCTCTATCTCTGAATGTTATGTACTTATATTTGAACAATTCTTGTCCATTTTGGTAATACTTTCAATGCCCACTACCACTACTATTTCTCCCTCTTCTTCTTTGTAGGCCTTTAGCTGTACACTAATATGCAACTATTATCACTCTGGTTATTTTTCTAAGTAGTAGGCGCTGGGTCTTCACTGTTCTGTATCCCCCTCATCATTCCATTTGCTCATGATAGCAGCCCCAAGTCGGAGCCGGAAATTGCAGGTATCCGTCCTTGCGTCAATCTTTGCTGACGGCATAATGACACGTCAGTCATGGCTTTAAAAGCCTGAGATTCACTGCGGTTCTCACACAATGTATTACACATATAGGGCCTCATTCTATTATCAGCCGTAGGAGATGCGGGGCCGCAAGGACCGGCCGCAGGCTATTTGCCTATTCTATTCCCTTCCGGCCGTGGACTCCGGCAGGCTTGCGGCTGGTGCCTTGTTATCCCTTGCGGCCGCACGCGCCTGAGGAAAGCCTTTGATCTTAAACGGCCGCAAGAGTTTCGGCTGCAAGAAAATCCCGGTTGCTATTCTATTGCTCCGGGAACCCTCTCTGCAAGGCTAAAACCGAGCCGCAGCTTACTTGCAGCAAAAAGGTCCCGCAAGCACACAATTAAGCACATAATAAAGCCATAATAACGCCATCCTGCACTCTGATGAGACGATAAAGTGATTGTAGGTGTTAGCATTCATAGCACAACATTCCCCTACACTCAAATCCGTAAATAATTTTTATTTTAATTCATGTCAAATATCCGTAGACAAAGTTCCGAGGGCTTGGAGCACCTCAGACCCGCCCACGCTGCGGCCGTAAAATAAGCAGTTAATGAAATATCGGATTTGGGCTGATGTGCAAGCTTGAGAGGGGGTTACTATTAATCCTCATGTCCCCCATTATGATCCCTAGCATTTACAGAGCTTTACAGTGCCGTCTTGAATTTATTTTTGCTTTTAAAGTTTTCAGACCTTGCGGCCGGTTGCAAGACATGCGGCCGGCCGTAAGGGGGATATCGCAGCTTTGCGGCCGTTTTACGGCTGATAATAGAATGAGGCCCATAGTGCGTGAAACAATCGTTTGGTAGTTTGCTAGACCACATCAGGGAATCTCTTACTACTATTGTTATTTAAGCTTGGATTGTGATTATTAACAGTGAGGTCTCGTGCTAGGGGCTATTTATTTTTTGCATTCTTTTCCTGACTCCACTTTATTTACTACTAGTATTTGGCCTGCTGTTTTGTTCTCATTTACCAAACTTTTTTCAGATAGAGTGTTTCTCTCCTTTTGAGTGGTACTGTATTAATAGGTATGATATTGTTATCTTATCGAGTTGGATTACTCTAGTTATATTTACCCATGTGCTTTGCCCAATTCACTAGAATTTTGTTGTTGTTTTTAAAAACCCCTTTTCCCCCTTCATGATTTTTAACCAATGGAACCTGGCTCTTGCTTTGTAACAAATAAGTGGAACTTGATACACTATAGCCAGCTTGAAACGTATCTTGCCAACTACAGCTGTCACCTTTCTAGATACAATTGTATCAACTAGTGTGCTCTGTTCACTTATGGATTTGCTAATGTATCTGGCTGCCACCATTTACCTAGTATATTAAAATGTTAACTCTGCTCTGTTTTAAACTATGTATTTTAGACCCATTTTTTCTGGCCCAGGCTATCCATTTTTTAATGATTTTGTAGAAGCGCCGTTGTTTTCAGATTTTAGTATCTTTGCTATATTGCATTGGTGTTAAGCACCTGGAAACACACGTCTATATTTTTTGTATGCATTTAGCAACCAATCAGAAATCCTAATGATGTCACAAAATATTTAACTCTTAACAGGATGTATTCTTTTCTAGAGACTTATTAAGAGTCAATTAATGTTTTAGAACACCAGAGGGTGCTCTTCAAACTTCAAATTACAACAAAAAATATAATTAAATTTGTTCAATAAACTTTGAACTTATCGGTCGTAAAAAAAACAATAAACAAGACATGGGCCCTCATTCAATTGCGATTTGGCCAATTGAATAGGGCTCTAAATAAGCACATAGCATATTTTTTTGAAGATGTTTTTAGTTAGTGAAAACCTTGCCTTTTGGATAGATGCTTACTAACTAAAAACTTATTTAAAAACCTATGTTATGTGCTTATTTAGATCCCTATTCAATTGGTGAAAATGCAGTTGAATGAGGGCCATGGTTAGCAGGTTAGTAAGTAGTGTCAGTTATGTATACCAAGAAACACATTTATGTTCTGGGAAACAGACCTAAAGTCTACTAAAAGGTGGGAATTTATATAGATAAAATAAACATGATCCATCCATTTAGTGGAATAGTTTCTTAGGCAATGTCTTTTACAGAACAGAGAAGCATTAAGAATTCCCTTTCAGTGAGAAACTGAAATACACATCTCTACATAGATAGGATGTGGCCAAGTTTTTTTTTTTTTGCCCCCCCCCCCCCAATATACACATAGAATATATATATATATATATATATATATATATATATATATATACCCATAGACACCACTAAAAATTAAATTCCTTATTCACAGAGATGAGAAAGTGTAATTTATTGCCTCTTAACCACCCAGCTGAAGTTTTTAACCGTTTCACATATTATTTGGGACAATATTTATTTAACTGTTTAAGCCTTTTTCAATGTAAGGGCTTTGACCAGTAGTCAAGTACATGGTGAAATTGATGCACACCTCTACATAAAAGCAATGCCAATTTCTAACATATCTAACAAAATCTAACATATATAAGCGTTATCATTATTCTGTATGATGTGTACAGAATTTATAACTTGCTCCCGACGTTGTAGAAAAAGCCATTGATCAACAATAAATAAGTCAAATTGTATCATGTCTGCTGCTAATTTCTATGTATCTATTCTGCAAAACTCTGTCTGTTACTGCAGACATTCAGTATTTTTTTAGATAAGTCTTTATCCTCACTTATGTGTTTCCTAGCTCCACAACCTGCCAAGAAAAGAATGATAAGATACTGAATTCCTTCAGTTCTGTTACTAGAGGTGACAGCCTTTCCATGTCTTATTAACATCTCATGAGCATAGCAGTAACATAGGTATCTTTCTCCCTGCTCCTCACAGTAAGTGCCTTCTTGGCTTCTGAAAAGTCCTCTGACTCAGAATTCGTTTCTAAACTAGTAAGCATAATACTTATTACATTAAAGCATATCAGGAGATAATATAATGGTCTGAAAGTAATAACATACTGCACACACATTATTACATTGATTAATAAATTTTAAAGGACCAGTGTACAATAAAAACAAATTTGAAAACTTTAAGTCTAACTAAGATAAATGTGGATGCCTCTGCAGGATTATAGGGGAACCATTATACATAGGCAGAAATTGTGTGAAAGTGTAGTGTTTACATTTCTGAGAGTTATGGTTGCATTTCCTGAAGCAAAGAGTCTGCTTCTGGGTAGGTGAGGGCAAGTGATGTGGTATGAATTTTTGTCTTATCCAATTATCTTTGCAAAGGCTTTCTGTTCTCTCCTTTCCCACCCCTCTCTCCACTGAGTGCCAAACAACCTCATGATTCCACTCCGAGGAACTGATGAAACAAACACAAAATGGATTCCGATACTCATAAACAGAGTCTTCAAAAACTACAGCGGTCATTTAAGTATTTATACAAACAAACAATGCCACATTCAAAATGCCAACAATATAATGGCACTGTTAATGGAGTATGCAGTATTTATGGCAAAACTCACTCTTTGTTAATGCAATGCCTACATTGTTATCCTATATAGATATGTCTCATCAAATTGCACCCAGGTAAGTTGTATCAGTTGTTACCTCAAAAGATAAAGTGCCAGACTTGCTTATTATTCCTAGCTAGCATGTTAGCCAAAATCCAAATACAATGTGTTAATGACTCCCTCAAGAATACAGTGTTACGCAGATCAAAGAGAAAGTCAAATTAAAAGTGTCCAGACACAAGGAGCATTCCCAGACATTTATTTTCAAATGACTTCCACTGAAGACAATCTAAAATGTCTGAAAGATAGCAGGGGAGCACAGGAAAAACAGAAAGTAAAAGGAGACTTTTAGATGCGCATAGGTAAAATGAGAAATACAACATCAGAGGAACAGGGGTAAAATGAGAGAGAGAATCTCAGAAGAAAGAGAGATTTAAAAAAACAAACATAATTTGAGTAGGCAGTTATCCTACAACAGACATAGAGAAAAACAATATCCTCCATAGAGTATAGGAGCTCAGTGGTAGTACCATGTTGAACCCAGCCTGACTTCTAGCAGATGCATGGACCCAGTTGGTTGTAAGAAACCTAGAAGCAATCTATAACACAATCTATAACACTCAATAATTAATGATAGAAATCTGTTCCACAAATTTTATTGTGATTATAATTATCTCTATAATTAATGCACTTTTATTAAATAGACATCAAACATATATTTTTTCAGCTTCAGAAACTGTAATATGTAAACTATAGATTTAAAATAAATCATTGTGTGTGCTAGATTTAGTGTGTTAGGTGTGTGTTTACAATGTCTCATTCAGTGTGTGTATTTATAATGGTATGAATAAGCCAACTTTGAACACTGCTGTTAGTTGCCTATTGTTTCAAGTTTATAGAAACACTTATCAGTATGAAGTATATTGTTACCTGTTAGTCCATAAGCAATGTATGAAAACCATCATGTATACTACACACCATTAAACTCTCACTAGAGCAGTTTTTTTTTACAACTTTTGGTTCAAGAAGCCTGTGTTATATTGTGAAACATGATTTAAGTTACCTGTATTTAAACATGCTGATGTGTTGTCACCCGAGAAAAACATCTGGTTAGCTTAGCTACATGCAAGGTTTGTCGACAGTCACCCCCTTTAACAAACTGGAAAATTATTCAACGGGTAACTAACTGGCTGAACCTATTTTTAGTTAGTGGCTAAACCTATTTTTCAAATAGTTTCACCATCAGCAGGTGATGAACAATAGTAATATTAATAGGATGTTTAAGTTTAGTGGGACTCAAAATAATTATAAACTGCTTAAAAAATGCTATATAATATTAAGTAACTACCATAACTACCATTCTTCATATTCTTTTTTATGCATCTTGCAAGCTTTCCTCCTGTGTAGACCACATAACATTTTGTATCATTAATTACTGGTGATGTACAAGCCTTCATGGAAAATCTGTTTCATGCTCAAGGATTGGTATCGTAGTAGCAGGGTAAATAGGAAAAATATATATACTTAAGACTCAGAGGCTGTATTCTCTCCCAGTGATTTGCTATCTTGTCTCTCATATCAGAAGGTGAAATGTTTGCAGAAAAATAAATCTTTAATTCAGCAGACATCAAATTAAACATATATTATTTACAAATTATCACAAATTTTTCTCAAACCTGAGAATCCAGCTTTTTTTAAAAGGACCACAGCTTAATAGTAAATATATACAGGAAGCACAATGCATTATCATTAAAAACAAATAGATTAAAACACTGAGAGCCTCTTTCAATTGCAAGGCAGCAACTCGCATATGTCTGCGGGCGTGCTGCAGGCTTGAACTCTGCTACAATTACGGGGGGATTCAAATGAACAAACCGGCAAGTTGCTGGCTGAAAGCCGAAATCGTAAACCATGCAGTCGTATGTAGCATTTCAGAACATGAACATGCTCAATTAGGCAAGGCCTTAACTACCCATAAACAGCCAATAGAAAATTAGACTGTCATCATTACGGCAGTATAAGATGGAGGTTACATGTCAATCAATTCGCGTTTAGACGTCCGATATGCGATCGGATTTGCAAACCCACAAAATGCTAAATAATAAAAATGAATGTCAATACTGTTCTAGTCCATATGGGTGGCCTGATATCTATTAACTCATTGATTCCTGAGATTGATATAACACCGAAATTAAACATCAGAATAATACATTTTTGAATGAAGATTTGTGAGCTTGAGACTGTTGTGCAATTAATTCTAATGTCTATCCTCGCTTTCCCCGTTATTTACAGTGCAGTATTGATTTGTTATTTGTATTTACAGTGCTACGGACATGTCTTTAACCCCTTCGCGGGTCCCATCTGTTTCCCGTTGCATTTTCTTCCATATTTGCCATTTACGGGTGTGAAAATAAATGCAGGCTTGCGGAATTGTGGCAATTGAATAGTGATTTGCGATTTTAGAGATCGGAACTCTTGTGGACGTGAAAGATCAAAGGCTTAGATACGTTGAAAGTTACGGTTCTAACAACCGCAGGGATTTTCAGCCCTTAACCCGTAGACCATTTGCGGTTCCCAAAAATACGCCAATTGAATAGTAAATTAGTTTACAGTCTCCATTACGGGCTCCTGTAACTTACAATTTCTCAATTGAATGAGGCCCTGAGTATGTAGTAGGAATAGCTTCTAACCCCACAACCTTAATACTCTGGTTATTCTTACATAGCTGGTACACACAGCTGATGACTCCATTGATCAAAATGATATGATTAATGACCTATCTGTGTAAATAGCAAGCATTTTGACCAATGCTTATTAAATTATTTTCCCTATTTTATTTGTGAGCCTGCCTGGTGGCTAAGTTCTTTCCTGTGAAATTGAATTGCTTCGAAATTATTCATGTTGCCTACTACCTATAAGGGCTTGTTAAGTAGCTAAAAATATACTTTCAATATTATCCATCTTTCTATTTTTGAGTAGTATAATTCAATAGTAATGTCCCCACAGAAATATATATTTACCTGAGATATTGTGCAGAAAGTCTAATTTAAAAAAGATGTTGATCAAACTAATTTGTGAAAAAAGAATTGTTTATCTGCTCAACAGAAAAATACCATAAGGTTGTTACATCCAAGGACAGATGGAAATCTTTAGGGCAACAAGGATCATGTCTCACTTGAGATTTGTTGGAAGCTTAAGTGTTTAATTTTAGCAAATTAATCTATAGTTATGGTAATATCTATTAACATTTTGTTCGCAAATATAAGACCCAAGTTTGCCATGGTTGTATAGCTAATTTGATATAATATATTCAATACAATATTGCTAATAAGATTAAAAACTACACATTTGTATAAATAAGTATAAAGACACAAAAATAATTCTGATATATGAAAAATAGATCATTTGAGATAGTATATTCAATACTATATTGCTAATAAGATTAAAAACTACATATTTCTATAAATACGTATAATGACACAAAAACAATCTAGATATATGAAAAATATAGAGCAGAAGTAGTGATTATTAGTAGCTCTGTCAGAAGAGGAGTTGAGGGGAATTCTAGTCCCCCTTCCTTACGATTGCAGCCATTACCCTTTGGATTTCACGTATGTCAATTAGTACTTTAGGATCCCCATTAGTATTCAAATTGAGGCAATTTAGATTATTGCACCCTTCTCAACCACATATTTAGTAGGGTCTAGAGGAGGTAAATTGGACTTTATGTTATATATTAAAAAATATATTTGTTTTATTGTTCCCCACCAACCCAGTGCACCCCACCTGAGGCCTGTTTGGGGAAAGTCAGGGATCAACAAATTATATTTTATATGCTCACCCCATGGCACATATGTATGTGCATAGGGCCTTAAACCCCTAATTTTCATAAAATTATTCTGCAACTGTGGCAAAGAAAGGACTTTATTTAATCTGCTGCTTGATTCTAAAGTGGCACTGGACTTTCGTATAAGATCCAAGGATCCCCTTATATTTTTATTTTATTTAACCATTATATTTACCATATATACTCGAGTATAAGCTGAGTTTTTCAGCCCTTTTTTTAAGGCTGTAAAAGCCCCCCTTGGCTTATACTCGAGTCACCCTTCTCCTGCTGCTCTCTCCCTCCCCTGTGTCTCTCCCCCCTCCCCTGTGTCACTTCCCCCCTCCCATGTGTCTCTACCTCCCCTCTCCATCCCCTGTGTCTCTACCTCCCCTCTCCATCACCTGTGTGTCTCTTTCCCTCCCCTCCCTCCCCTGTGTCTCCTTCCCTACCTCTCCCTCGTGTCTCCTTTCCTTTCTCTCCCTCGTGTTTCATTCCCTCCCCCTCCCTTATCATCCTCCTCATCCTCCCTCCTCATCACTTTCCCCCTCTCCAATTACCCCCATCTCCCTCTCCCTTTCCCCTCTCTTACCTTCCATCAGCTGCTCCTCTGCGTGTCTTCTGTCTGTGTCGGGACCAAGCATATGCTAATGACGTGTTGTCTCGTCATTAGCATATGCCGGGTCCCGACACAGCCAGAAGATGCACAGAGGAGCAGCTGATGGAAGGTAAGAGAGGGAAAAGGGAGAGTGGGTTAATTGGAAAGGGGGAAGTGATGAGGAGGGAGGATGAGGAGGGAGGATGATGATGATAAGGGAGGGGGAGGAAAGAGACACGAGAAGGAGGGAATGAGACACAGGGGAGGTAGAGGGGGGACACATGAAAGGGGCACAGAAGGCACACAAGAGGGGGACACAGAGGGGACAAGAGAGAAACAGGGGGCAGCGCATTTCCCACCCTCAGCTTTTACTCGAGTCACTACGTTTTCCCAGTATTTTGTGGTAAAATAGGTGCCTCGGCTTATACTCGGATCGGCTTATACTCGAGTATATACGGTATTATTTATAAATGGAGGTCAGTGTTTTATAGTATTTGGTAGGGAAAGTATATTATTCCATGTTATAGAAAGGAGTTATATATGAAGCTTTGTTTTAGATGGTGTAGGGTAGCTAAATTATTTTTTGAATAAATTTGACTATTTTTGGTGACCTACTATGGTTAAATTCCCTTAGGAGAATTTGTTTCTACACTGCTCTAATGTGAGATTAACTCACTGGTTAGTGTGTGATTAAAAGACCTAATGAGATTAAGCCCTATGTCTCACTGTCTCCCCACTATAACCCCCACTTCTGCTGTTCTTATGTATCTTAAATCTCTATCTGTTACTAATCCATATTTCTGGGACATATTCACACTGGGCATATATTGTTGTTGCATTATAAACTAAACACAGTAGCTTTTGTAAAGTTAATTATATTTCCCTCTGTCTAGTGACTACACTGACACCACATATGAATAAATACATAATTAATTGGAAAAATAAAGTCTTCTAATTAGGATGAATACTCACATATTCAGAAATTAATTCAACTGGTATAGTTACTTTCTCTCTCTCTAAAAATATACATATAATGGTGTTCCTGGCATAGAATTGCTAAGGAATGATTCATTGCTGAGAAAAAGTACTAATTTTACAGTTTCTACAAACTTCAGATTTATCATTCATTTTTTTCTTGCGGCAACTCATTGTCAAAAACAGTAAAAGCACCAGTCATTCATCATACTTGGATTTCAAATACTTACATGCACTTTCCCAGTCAAAATACCTACGTCGTCTAAAAATAACTCACCAAAGAAAACATCTTAGCTAAAATAAAAAAAGATTCTAAAAAGAAAAATAGGTTTCTGTTTAAGCTAAAAAATAACAAAAGTTTTAAAATCTTGACTGCATTCTCTGGTAATGTTCTCTTCATGTTGCAGTAGTTTCTAATTTAAAATTTATCAAACTGGAGGGAATTTACCAACAGGAATTGTCTGAAGCCTCAATCTTCTGTGGCTCATCACACACTAGAACTCCTCAGGTCTCCATGTGATGTTCTAAATCTCTGGTATTATAATTAGTTCTGAGATAAGGAATGGGAATGCCCAATGTAGCAGTATGTATACACCTCCTATCATGATTGGAGTGTGCATGTGGGTTATAGGCATCAGGCATGTACAGTTTAACAGAGCTGCCTATCAGTAGAAGCCCATATTGGTTGGCAAACATACAGTGGTTGACAACAATGATGTATGATAACCAACAAACACTGTGAAATTGTAACATGCCCATGCATTATCCTCAGTACTTCATATTATTAAAGTATTTACCAAATGTGGACACACTACACTAAACAGGTTCACCCTATGAGCCTAGGTATTCCCTGGGATGTCCCCTTAACACCCGGGGGCCATCCCATGTGGTGGAGAGCACATTAACCTGATCAGATACCTGCTTAGCACCCAGGAGCCATCCTATGTGATGGTAAGTATATTAACCCCATTGGGGTCCCTCTTGTGCGGCTAAGTATGACCATGGGGGTCCCTATAGACCCCCATGGCACCTAACATTAAACCCTTACCATGGAGCATCCTATAGAACCGCCTGGCACCGAAAACCAACCTGTTACCATGGGGGTCCCAATTGACCCCTATGTAACCTATCATTAACACCTACACACGGGGGACCACCTGTACCACAAGGACTCATATAGTCCTTGCCACTATCCCCTAATTTAATTAATTAAAAACCTAAAATAAAAATAAATAAATCTGGGAACCTTGTCATGTTGCGCTGACTCTAACCTTGGATAAAAATTCTGTCGGGCACTGTGCTTCTCCATCTCTTGCCATCCTGCTGAGACGATACCTTTGGCTGTTCAATCACGCAATGCTAAGGGACCTCACTGAATCTAAGTATATAATACATTTTGCAATATGATTATTATTTTGTGTTTAATTTGTCAGCATTGGATACATACACCCCAAGCCAAAAGGAACTCAGTGGGTAAGAGTTTTGTTAGAATCCTCACCACATTTATACAATCACATGCAGGTGCCCATAACAAGATCATTACAGACCAGAATAAATTGTGATTTGCAAGGTATTAGGGGTAGAAGGGCCTTTAGTAAATTTCAAGATGAGCTGAGAATTTTGGTATAGCACAGGCCATCACAGATAAGTTAGCACTCGCAATCTGTTAGTAAATTCCCTCCCCAATCTGAATTCCGTCTGCTTTTTAACCTTGAAAATTAACACCACATGTTTCAATACAGAGTATAATAAATAATTTCCATTTTGTATGGCTATATTGTCCCATACCATCCAGTAAAATAAATACCAATAATACAAAGAAAACTTAAATAAAACACAATGAAAAACAGGCAAAAGGCTGTAAAAAAGTTTTAAAATAGAACCTATTCTAACACATGCATTGTTGCTTTCAGGAAAGAAAGACCTCAGGTTTGATCTGAGGTGCAAGGTCTATATAAAAATGTACATACCTGATGGCTCCTCTTGTTGTCTTATCCTATTCATGTTTTTAACAGTACAACATTTCTGTATTGAGTGGTCAACCAGAGGATTCCAAGCTGTAAATTAAAGATTGGTATGTAAACAGATAAGTAATAGCAACTTCCCAAAAGGGTTGATTGCCATTTCTATAGCGCTCCACAAACGATGTAAAGAGGACGGTGCAATTAAATATATAAAGATGGCTTGTGCAGGGATGGGTATATATAGAGAAAAACAAAGTGGATATTACTTTGAGATTATTCATTGGTCACACCAAATAAAATCACTATGCAGGAAAGTAATATAAATGAAATACAAATGGTCTCACTTTGGAATAAAAGTGTTCTCCAAATAGTGTCCTTTCTTCTTCCCGGTTGTGTCCAAAATAGTCACAGGTTGCGATGTCGCTTCCTCCAAACAAGTACTGTCCACAAAGTACTCCAAAAGCCAAAAAAACAAGAAGAGGGGTGGGAGGGACAAGCGCAAAGCCAAACCAATTGTGAAATATGTACATCAAGGTTTATTATAGAAAATAATTAAAACCATTACACTCATATTCAACATGATATCAATTTATGTTATATATGAGATGTCAGATATTGTCCTGTCGCTTGGTGTTTTTAAACCAGACGGCCCGATGTTCAGTGTCTCAATAGTCCAATATCCAATATATTAATTGTTACAGGGATACTTTTACAATTAAAGATGGAAAACAAATAATAAAAACTGTCTTAGTACTTCAGTGTCCACACATAGATCCAGACCTCACTCCCCAGACTGAAACATCTATTGTTGAGGTTAGCAAGCCTCACATAAGATGCTCCAATATCAGTGAGTTTAGGGTCAGCACGAATGACAATTTAAATAATGTTTTCTCTAATCTTATAATAGTGGATCTAATTAAGACCCATCTATGGGGATTCTCACATCAGGGAAAAATAGGACCAATATAGTGAAAATAGGTAAAATAGCGACAACAATAAAATAAATAATGTAATTATAATAAAAGATACAAAGATCAAATTGGATCCTACCAGACGCTTTTTGGCCAAGTCTTGGCCTTTATCAATGGATTTTTATTCAAGATCACCATGGGTCTTAATTAGATCCACCATTATAAGATTAGAGGAAACATTATATGAATTGTCATTCGTGATGCTATGAAAGCAAATCTGAATACAGTAGTGGAAGATGTGAGAATGTGAAACTTTGCCCTAGGCATGGTCTTCATAAGAGTACTATAAATATTTCAGTGGTCAATTTAGTTAGCATAATTTATTTGATGCAAAAAAGCTTCTAAAAATCAATATATAAAACTATAATATAGTATAGTATTTTATATATTATTTTATAATACAAAACAATATATAAAATGTTTTTTTTAAATGCAAAATATAGCTTGTTACTATAGAATCTGTAAGGAGGTAGCTTGTTATAAAGAAATATAGTCACCGTGGATTACAGTGCTCTGAATTTGCATGTATACATGTATACTAGCACCTTGCCCGTCAATGACGGGGCAATAAAACAGTGTTGAAATGCTGTTTGTCACACAATGTGAGTGTACTGGGTGCCTAAACTATATAGACCCCTATAGGACACTAATTAACCCATGTAATAACACTATAAGTGCCATGAGGGTCATCCAGGACCTTCATGACACAAAGTGTAAACACTACACTATTAACTATACCCCATTAACCCAACCCTGGGCCTATTTAATCCTAACAATACGCATTTAACCCTAACAGTTCCTATGTAATCCTAAGTGAGCCTATTTAACCCGGTCTCTTATGGGTGTCTATACAGACCCTCATAAGCCTCTATTTAACCCCATCAGTCCCATAAGGGTATATAAAGACCATCATGGGACAGTTAGAAGCCTAACATCAGAAGGCGCCAAGGTGTGAGCCAATCAGTATGGGGCGATTGGCTGAAGGCATCTGCGTCTTCTGATTGGCTGTAGTCTGATTGACAGTGATAAGGCCAATCAGAAGGCGCAGATGTCTTCTGCCAATCACCCCGTGGGGGTGTATGCCATTGTTATTCCCTGAAGGGAATAGCGCCTTCTGATTGGCTGTTGTCACTGTCAATTAGACTGCAGACAATCAGAAGGCGCAGATGCCTCCAACCAATCACCCTGTGGGGGTGGATCTCATTGGGATTGGCTAAAGGCAATAGAGCCTTCTGATTGGTTTACAAAAGATTGACAGGTGCATTAGCCAATCAGAATGGGATATGGGGGTGTATGCCATTCTGATTAGCTCACACCATGGCACCTTCTGAGTGGCTGAAATTTGATTGACAGCTTTTTGAGCCAATCAGAAGGCGCCATTGGCAATTTTCTTGCGGAAAAGGCTCTAAGAGCCTCATTAGTATCGGGGAGCTCATCGAGTGCCGGGCAAAAGAGGAGGAGCAGGGGGACATTGCGCCGAGGTAAGTTGAATGTATATTGTGTTTATTATATTTTATTTTGTGTATGTATATGTTGTACTAATGTAATGTTTATTTTTAACAGGGGCCGGGCCGGATAAGAAAATAAGAAGGATGGGGACATGCTGAAAAGGTGAGTTGAATATTTAGAATATTTAGAATGTTTATTTTTACTATGTACTGTTTTGTACAATTTTTTTTTTCCCTAGGGACATCTGCAAAGGTAAGTGGTCGGAATTATTCTATTTTAGTCTAGATTTAGGGTTTGTGTATGTAGATAGGATTTAATGTATGTTAGATGGGGGGATGTATTTTAGATAGAGGGGGTATGTATGTATTTTAGATAGGTGGTATGTATGTACTTATATAGGGGGGTATGTATGTATTTGTATTGTATTGTAATGTATATATTTTGTATGTATTTCCTTTTCAGGTGTATAATATTTTTTTTATTTTAAATAGTGGGGGGGGGGGGGGGTTGTAATGTAGCTTTTTTTCTGTTATGTAGCTTTTTTATTTTCTGTATTGTAGCTTTTTTATTTTTGTAATGTAGTTTTTTTATTTTTTAAGACTTAGGCTTTTTATTTTCTGTGACTTAGGTTTTATTATTTTTTCTGTGTTAGGTGTTATTGTTTTCTGTAATTAGTGCGGTGAGGGGTTATTAGGTGGTAGGTAAGTAGTGTAGGTAGGTAGTGTAGGTGTTAATAGGTTAGTGTAGAGGGGGTTAGTATAGATTTAATGGTTTATTGGGGGTATAGTGCAGTGTAGTGTTTCTATTTAGTGTCATGAGGGTCCTTGAGGATCCTCATGGCACTTATGTGGTTAATGTTAGGGTTAATGTTAACTGCCCCATGAGGGTCTTTATATACCCTTATGGGACTGATGGGGTTAAATAGAGGCTTATGAGGGTCTGTATAGACCCCCATAAGAGATGGGGTTAAGTAGGCTTAGATGGGGTTAAATAGTCCCAGTTAGGGTTAAATGTGTACTGTTAGGATTACAAATTAGTTAGGGTTAATAGTGTAGTGCTTACACTTTGTGTTATGAGGTTCAGAGTCTGAGTCAAATGTAATGTGTGAGAAACAGCAGCATGAATTATTTCCGTCCAAAACAGACTATAGGGAAGGGAGGTGTAATCTGGGGGTGCAGTGGCATAGCTAGAGCTTTTGCCACCAGGGGCTGTCCCTGATATTGCCATTATGCATTACGCGGTCTCATATGCATGTTCTGCCCAGTTTTCACAGAGTACAGTGCATATACTGTATCTGTGGGAAATTTGAGCAGGAAATAAGTTTTTAACTTATTTTTTAGAAATTCAAATAGAATCACTAATGTACTATTCCTTATTTGTACTACTGTGCTTTGTACGGTGGAGGGCTTCTATCACTCTTAGCCCACCATTTGTAAAATAATTGCTATATATATATATATATATATATATATATATATATATATATATATATACTAGAGACTTGCCCATCAAAAAATGACGGTCAATAAAATTTTAATGCTGTGAAAACTGTTTGCCACACAATATGAGTCTCTGACATTCTTAACCATTTTTTTATTATGTCCAAAGAAATACAAAATTTTGAATAAAACTTTTTATTTTTTTAACTTTCAACTTGTATTTCACCAACAGGTATATAATATATATATATATTTTCAATATTAACTCTTTTAATTGTCATATATGGAATAACAATATAACAATGTGTAAAGTTTTCAGGAATACGTATTGTAAACCATAACATAATCATTTGTAACACGCAACTTGTGTTTGAAACAATCTTGAACCTTTTTTTTTAACAATACTAACATTTTGAATTGATAGTTATCCATGAATAACAGACGACTTTGTAAACTTTCTGTAAATAACTATTTTGAACAATGATATGCTTTGTAACATTCATTTTTTTAAAACACTTGTTAAACTAAATTGGAATTGAATCCAGAGGAAGGCAAACAATAAAAAACCCCATTGAAACTTGGCCAATTGTATCAAAGAGGGAAAAAAAATAATTCCTTCCTGACCCCATTAACTGGTGATTGGATTACTCCCTGAATCAATACTCTCTATTTAAATTATACAGTTCAATGTATTAACAAATGATGAAACTTGTAGTAACATAAATCCAATCATGTAAAAAGGTAACTTCTAACACATTCCAATCTGTATAACCACTGTTTACTGTTTATTTTCTTTTTTTTTCTTTTTTTTTTTCTTGTTGTACTTTGTGCAAATGGCACATAGAGTTTCCTAAGTTAAATAGTGGCCCTCTATTTAAAGAGTCCCAGAGAGCTAAAATGTTGTCCTGGAAATAAAACCAATGTTCTCTATGTTTTTTTTTCTTTGGCATTGTATAGAGTTTCTTATTGAAATAGTGGTCCTCTAAAATCAGTCCGAGTAACATAAAATGTTGTTGTTGAAATTAAACCAATGTCCTCTATATTTACAGCACCTCATAGCACACAATGTTTTTTGTAAAATGCATCCATCTTCCAATAAATCTTCCTGACTTGGGTTTTCTTCAACATGTACTTATATTTCCTCTGGATTATTGCATCTTGAAAATGCAACATATAGTTGACCATGTGCAAACACAGGTTCCTTCAAAAAAATACTTGCAGACTTAAAAGTTTGTCCTTGGGATTTATTGATGGTCATGGCAAATGCCATGATAATGGGAAATTGTCTCCTTTGAAGGACAAAAGGCAAACCACTCTCACTTGGAGCCAAATCAATTCTCGGTATAAGAACTGGTTAATCTGGTCCCATTACAAAGTCCTTTTTTGGGATTCATATTTCTCAATAGCATGACAGTTGCCCCTTTTTTAAGTTGCAAAACATGTGGTGGCATTCCAGAGGAAGTTAAAGAATGAATAAATTCCATACTAAAGTTTGCAGCACTATCTTTGTCATGAGCCAGAACAGAATCTACACTGTAATAGGTTTTTGGGGGAGCATTGAGTCATTTTAATATTTCGTGGTTTAGATTCGAGGCATCTATATTTTTGGATGTTAATATGACTTTGCTTGCAATGTCTGAATAAACCTCGTTATTGATGGTATTGAGGAAGATCGTTGAAATTAGTGGTTCTTTTGAAATAATTTCTGGTGGAATGTATACAGCATCACCGGGTAAATTATTTATTTTTGGCTGTTTTCCTTCTCCAATCTGAATGAGCCAATCTTTGAATTGATTTGGCCTTCAGATCTCATATTTACTTCTTATTTAAGGTGGGTAAATATTTTCCACAGCTTACTTCTTTTTATACACATTTCGACAATGTCAGTCCGATTGCCATGTAGCACCACAGGTAATGTTTGCCTGAAATCTCCTCCTAACAACATCACCTTGCCACCAAATGGCAAATCCTTAGCCATAACTTATTTTAATAATCTATCAATACATTGCAGGGCATGACATGACATCATAGTTGCCTCATCTATTATAATTAATTTACACTTGTGCAATTTTTTGGCTTGTAATGAATTCATTAGAATATCCGACACTGATGTTTCCAGAATGGGAACTGGCAGTTTAAAACCACTATGCACAGTTCTACCACCTTCTAACAAAAGTGCGGCAATTCCAGTGGTTGCAAATGGCAGTGCTATTTGACCCTGTGCTCGAATGCAACTCATCAACAAATTATATAGATAAGTTTTTCCTGATCCACCAGGGCCATCCAGATTGAAATAACACTATTTGAGCATGCCATCTTGTATTGCATTTGTGATGGCCTTAAATGTTTCCAATTGCAATGCATTACAAGTTCCAATTTTTTCTTGTGTTTTTTGTTATTCAATCTCAGTGTCATACTCATCAAAGTTGATTTCATCTATAATTCCTGGATCAAGCAGATTAAAATTTGCATAATTTTATCCATGACAAAGAAAAATTTCCTGAATTTCCATTAATGCTTTCAATTGTACTATGGCCTCATTGTAACGTTTCAATAAATCTTCACACATATGTATTTTAAATGTTTCCCACAAAGTTAATGCAACTGGGACATTGCAAAAGATACAAATGAAAGCAAATTGTTCTCTCATTTGCTTTGACATTTGATATAGTGTTGCTTCCTTGAGACATCTCTCCCATTCTGTATCATCTGCCAGAAAGTTTTGATGTCTTGCAGCTAACTGGAAAGTCTCATGAACTATGTCATTGACTGTGCGTAAATGTTCATAACTTTGTGCACCGGGAACATGTAAAAGGAGTAATCTTAAACTTAAACGTTCAATGTCTCGTGGACTGACGGTATATATTATTAGGATAATTTTATAATTATGTTTGTTTCATTGTCTCCATTCACCATTTACGAATACATAGTGATTTGGAATGTCAATTAATAAAAATTGTCTGGCCTGAGTGCCCTGACAATTTAATTGAAACCAAGCAGTTAGCATTGTTGCTCTATGTTTACTTTGTGCTAAAGCATGTCTTTAATTGCCTGCAGTGAAGCAAACAAATTGACTTTGTGGCAAATGGACGGTAATCGATACACAGCATGTGACCGCATGCATCTCAAATTTGAGAAGACGCAACGTTGCTTCTGGAGCACTTACATAGCGAGCATCTAAATAAGATGAAAGTTTGTCATGTAAAACGGGGTTGTCTTTTCCATGTTGTGCACCTTGCACAACAACAGTTGCTGCATCATGTCCTGGATTTGATAGAAGTGCAAGCTTCCACATTGATATGTGCATTGTACTTCATCAGCAAATGTGGATTGTATGGAACCACATATCTATTATTGACATTTTGGCCACGGATAATAGCTGTTTGTCCTTCTCTTCTTTTACACAAAGGGTATCCATCACAATTAACATAAGTCAGCATTTGAAATTGTTTTGGAAACTCTTTTATGCATTTTTTATTTTCCATACATGGTGAATTTGGATTGCTCTGTCCACATGGACCATGTATCATTCTATGAGTTACAATCTCATAAAATTTTGAATGTTTCTCTTAATGTGGCAGTTCAGAAGTAATTACTGAATACACTCTGTCTGCCTTATTCAATTTATCTTTTTCTTGCAAAATTAAAAGTATATGTGCATGTGGCAAGCCTCTTTTTTGAAATTCAATGGTATAAACAAAAGTCACACATTTTCCAATTAAATCTGCTTTAGTTATATCATGAATTAATGAATTGAGTTTTATTTTGAATGCTCTTGCCACCAAATCTGGTCGGTCAGAAGTAGTTTATCCAAGCAGTACATTTTCTTTGATCTCTGGCCATTGTGGATTACATGTAAATGTAATGAATAAATCTGGTTTACCAAATTTAGTGACAATAGCCATGGCATCATTATATCTTTCTCGCATATTGCAAGGAGATCCTTGGAAACAGGGTGGCAAAATCATTGTTCGTCCAGCAGAAATGTCTCTGTTTGCAGCCAATTCAGCGACATAATCCATCAATCCACAATATTGTTCTACTCGAAGCTTGTTTTGTTGAAATTTGACAAAATTTTGATTATTTGCTTCGACTTGTAGATAGGAATCAACAATCCATTGTTGTGTGAGTTTACTCCCACATAAAATAGGATTATAATGATCCCGGACAGCAGTTTGAGCCACTTTATATTCCAGCATGGAAATATTGTTTCTAACACGAATTTTACTAATGGGATAACTTTGCAACTGAAATTTTGGTTGCCATCCTGGCTCCCCATTTGGAAAGAAAATGGGATATGTGATAGGATCCAAATTACTGCTTAAAATCTTTATGTTTATAAAAGGTTGTTCTTGATTGCATGGATATATTCTAATATCCCGCTCAAATGGCGGTTCCACATCATCATTTTTAAATACCATGGCAACCTCATTTGCTGTTGGTATACCGTCGTTGATCAGTATTTCGATCTTTTTTGTGAACCCTATTTACTCTTGGCATTGGCAATTGATGTCTTTGCGCATGTGCCAGTTGTTCTTTTTCAACATCAGCTAATTTTTTGTATGCTTTACTATATGGGTTGTTGGTCATAATGTTATCAAGCTGCTCAAAGACTATGGGTAAGCATTGTTTATTTTCAGGAAGCATCATTCGTTGTTCAACAGCTTCCATTGTATCAAGTACATATAACTGTGCAGATTGCCTTTGTTCTCCTGTTTCTGGGTATAAATGTGAAGTCCAGTGGTATATTTGTCCTTGGACTTTAAAACAATAAGGACCATGTCCTGGAAATTTTTTGGCTAATGTTGCACCCATTGAAGCAAATTAAACTGCACTGTTATAAGACTGAATGTTTTTCTTAAAATTGGTGTAATTTGGAAATGTAGGATCACTCATGATCCTTTTTAAATATTCTGCAAATGTGTGTCTTTCTGGAAGTCTTACCTTTCCTTTCTAACAGCACCTAATAAACTCTCCATCAGTTGGTCGTTCTTTCAGAAAATGATAGGCCCCACAAAACTGACAAACCACATTCATTAATCCACAATAATGAGTGTTTACTGTTAGTGCTCTAAATAAAGGACGATCATGACCTTCCTCAATATAGATCTCAGTTGAACTTTCTTTATCTACATTGGTGTCATCTCTATCAACATTGGTGTCAGGAGGCAAAATAGGTTCATTAGAGAATGTTTTACAGACATTTTTTTGTTTACTTTTTATTTTCTTTGAATCTCCAGCAGACTAATTTTTTTGTTTTTTAGCCATTTTTCATTTATTTAGAAGTCTCTGTCGATCTTCTTTTCTTAAACGTTGTTAAGTCTCAGGGGTCTGTGCATCTCTCCATCTCTGCTTCCTTTCCCTTGCCATTCTTCTTTTATATTCTTTCTTATCTTCTGCATTGTCCGCCATTGTAATCTGTTATTGGAAATAGAGTTTTATTGGAAATAGAGTTGTAAGAATTGCATTAGTTTTATTATACATATTTTTTAATTTGTCCTATATTTCTAAAAAAATAAATGGTAAGTCTGTCTCTATCTGTCTCTCTTGGTGTCTCTGTGTGTCTGTCTCTCTGGGTGTGTCTGTGTCTCTGGGTGTCTGTGGGTGTCTGTGTCTGTGTCTGTGGGTGTCTGTGTCTCTGTCTCTGACTGTTGTCTGGCTCCGTTAGTCTGGCTGTGTGTATCTGGCTGCATGTGGCTGGCTGCGTGTTTCTGTGTGTGTGTCTCTCTGTGTGTGTGTCTCTGTGTGTGTGTGTGTCTGTGCGTGTGTGTCTCTGTGTGTGTGTCTCTGTGTGTGTGTCTCTATGTGTGTGTCTCTCTGTGTGTGTGTGTGACTCTCTTTGTGTGTTTGTGTCTCTGTGTGTGTGTGTGTCTGTGTCTGTAGGTGTCTCTCTGTGCCTGTCTCTCTGTGCCTGTCTGTCTCCCTGTGTCTATCTCTCTCTCTGTCTCTCTCTCTGTCTCTCTCTCTATCTGTCTCTTTCTATCTGTCTCTCTCTATCTGTGTCTCTATCTGTCTCTATCTGTCTCTCTCTCTCTGTCTCTCTCTCTCTCTCTCTCTCTGTGTCTCTCTCTCTGTGTCTCTCTGTATCATGAATGCAAAAACATAAACAGGTAATCATGTGTTCCTAAAGAAGACCTACGCAAAAGAGGTATTAGCAAACTATAGATTGACATGAATAAACATCTGAAGTGTAATTCTCATTCATGTAAAGATAAATGTGTTTTCATATGTGTATTTTTTAATGAATGACAACCTGTGAATAATGTTGATGAAAAACAGTTAGAGACTTATTAAATAGTGTTTTAATGAATTGAATAGTGCTCTATATAACAACATTACATATTTTGGTGATGTAAGTTTGTAGTTAGTTCTCTTCTATCCAAAATCCAAGTCTTCAGTAAGTAAGTATATGTGTTCCAAAATATGCTATGTGGTTATATTGAGATCTATTTCATAGGGCAACTTGCAATGTAAGAAGGCTGTTATTTATGTTTTTATAAATAATGTCATCAAGAATGATACCTGTCAATTAGATGTGATATCAACTGAAATACTGCAGACGTCACTCTGTGTATTCATGGAGGTGCAGAGATGATGGATCTGTAAAATGACATATAAAGATTTTGTAAATATGCATTTTAATTTGCATACATAGCAAATATAAATCCTAATTATAAAGTGCATTTTTAAATGTTAAAAAGTGACCTAATATAATACATGAAATTAAATATTTACCTGCTTCTAAGGTCCTATCCCTAACAATGAGCATTAACATCATGATGAATTAATGATTGAAAGAATACACATGAATAAAATAAAGTAGATATGTATTCCTTATATTTTTCGTTCTAATTATTCAATATTTTGTAAAATAAATTACTTAAATTAATTAAGCAATATCTGTCATCCATGGGCTGTAAAAAATACTTAATCCTATATTTGTAAAGAATGTAATCACAAAATCATATACCTGTTCTATAATGTAAAATGCTGCAGAGGCGACTCCTGTGTTGAGGTAGGTGGAGACGTTAGAAATCTGTGAAAAGATGTAAAATCATATTTCATTTTTTGATTGAATAAATGTATTAAATAACATTGCTCAACGCAAATCAATACTTAATGCTATATTTGTAAAGAATGTCATTACGATATCATATACCTGTCAATTTGATGTTCTGTAATGTTAATTAGTGCAGAGGCGACTCCTGTGTGCAGGCAGGTGGAGATGTGAGAAATCTGTGAAAAGATGTAAAAATCGTATTTAATATTTTGTTTTAATAAATAAATGTATGAATCATTGAAAGTACTTGTTGTCCTTGTCATACATGCACGTAGTAAAATAAATTTAAATATTGAAAAATGATATACCTGTGAAGGTGATCTGATTGCAGATGAAATGCTGCAAATGTCCCTCTGTGTAGTCAGGTGGGCAGATGAAAAACAAAAAAGGCCTTGTTAATGTTTGTATGATTTTAATTGGCATAGATCCAAAATATAGGTAAATGCACTATAAAATGTAAGAAAGTGATGTAAATATTTGAGGATCCTATTCCTTTGAGACAATGAGCACCAACAGATAAATAAGATGACACTGTAAAATCTACCTATTTTGTGATGCATTTTAGCACATTTAATTTAGAAATCTTTAAAATAAATGACTAATTAAATAATTAATCATGAACATTAATAATTAAGCATTTGTATTAATAATGAAGGCTGAAAACATAAATATAACAGCAATGTAATGATTAAGCAGCAACACTGCAATTTAAGTTCAGTGCAAAACGTACATATGTTTTCATGCATTTTTGCCTAAAAATTTGTTCTATGAATGATCAATGAAGTAATTAATGAACATTAATAGTTAAAAAGCAGCAACCACAAAATGTAAGTCCACTATGAAATATCCATATTTTTGTATTTATTTTTTACTAAATTTGTTATTATGACTAATTAATAATTAATTACTGAAGATTATTAATCTTAATGATTAATAAAGTAATAAATGAACATTAATAGTTGAGCATCAACCCCAAAATGTATATGAACTTTCTTACTATTAATAATTAATAATTAATTAATTAATGGACATTACTAATTAATCAATTACTAAATATATTATAAAGAGTTAATCAATAGTGTAATCATAAATTTAGTGACAATTGTATACATTTTTTTAAATAATTAATAAATTAATGTCCATTCAAAATGAATTAATCAATTAATAAACATATTTGAAATGGTTAATGATTAATACCGTGCTAAAGTACAGGTATTGCAAAATGTAGTAATGTAATTTTTGTTTTTATTCATTTTTTTTGTAATTAATAAATAATAAATTAATATACTGTACCTATTTATAATAAATATCCAGCAATTAATATCCTGAAGAGCTAACAATCTCTTAAAATTTTCCGGCAGCAGAAAATGTCCAGTCAGACTGTCATCACCTGAGGAGAAAGTGTCAGCAGTGTGGCAAGTGTGCCCTATACATAGGCTGCGTGTGCGAGCCAGAACCGTTAGTTTAGGCGGGAAAGCCGCCATTTCAGATGCGTTATTGTGTAGATGGTCGTAAAATGGCTCCGATATTGTCTGTGTACCACGCGGCGAAAGGATTTTCCGTCTTTAGTAACAGTCCGTTGTAGTACCTCGTACGTGCCTTGTCAAACTGCTACATGTCCGGCTATGTTTTGCGCGCTTCACGGTAGTGTAGCTTTGTTTTAATTTTTTTCAGCTGCCATTGTTTTCCTCGCTTAGGCGATTTTCGATTGGTGAAAATCGTCTAAATCGAGTTTAATTTGCTTTCTAGCTCACTGACAGACGTCCTGGCTTTTGCCCCATGCTCTGTGTGATGTGTTTGTATTTTTTTCTGGTGTATTTAGTGTGTTTTTACTGGTTTTTGGTATGCACGTGTTGGCCGCTAAGTTCGTATTTTTACGACTCGTATTGTGGTTTTTCTAAGTGTTACAACTCGTATTTGGAGTCGTAATTGTTTTTTTTTCTAAGTCCCGCGGCCGTCATGTTTGATGGGCTAAGTCCTGCGAGTTTTGTCCGGTGGTGTGTGGCGCCATAGGAGTAAGTGCTGCGACTTAAGGTTTGTGTGGGAGTTTTGTATGGTGCTTTAAGGCGCCAGAGGAAAAGTGCTGGGAGTTAACAATGCGGGGTTGTGTTATTAGTGTTTTGAGGCTGTGTAGGACAAAGTGCTGCGAGTTAAGGATTATGCAGGGTTGTGTTGTTCCAAAGTCATGCGCCTTAAAGCCACCAGCTTCTGCAAATGCGGCCCCTCGATTTGCGAGGGTCTGCATTTGTGGACCAAACTGCGTCCCTCGCTTTGCTTCTTACATTCTCCTTCTCTCTCACCTCTTTCTCCCACTCTTTCTCTCTCCCTCTTTCTGTCTCTTCCCACTCTTTGTCTCCCTCTCTTTCTCTCCCTCTTTCTCTGTGTCACCCACTCTTTCTCTCTCTCTACCCTCTCTCTTTCTCTTGCTCTCCCCCCTCTCTCTCTTTCTCTCCCCCTCTGACTCTCTTCCTCCCCTCTCTGTCTATTTCTCTCTCCCTTTTTTATCTCCCTTCCCTTTCTCCTCCACTCACTCTCCTTCTGCCCTTTTTCTATCTCCCTCTCTTTTTGTCTCTATCTTCTTCCTCATTTTGTCTCTCTTCCCACTCTTTGTCTCCCTCTCTTTCTCTCACCCCTCCTCTTTCTCTCTCTCTTCCTTTTTCTCTCTATTTATTTATCTCTATCCCCCTCTCTCTCTTTCTCTCCCTCTTTCACATCCACTCTTTCTCTCTCTTTGTCTCTCTCTTCCTTTCTCCTCTTCTTTCTCTCTTGCTTTTTCCCCCTCTATCCTCCTCTCTCTTACTCTCTCCCCCTCTCCTTCTCTCTCTCCCCTCTCTTTGTCTCCCTCTCCTCCTCAATCTCTCCCCACTCTCCCTCTGCCCTCTTTCTTCCTCTCTCCCCCTCTTTCTCTCTCTTCTCCCTCTTTCTTTCTCTCTTCCCACTCTTTGTCTCCCTCTCTCTTTCTCTCTCTCTGCTCTATTTCCTCTTCCTTTCTCTCCTCCTTATTCTCTCTCTCCCTCTCTCTTTCTCTGTCTCACATCCACTTTTCCTCTCCCCTCTCCCTTTCTCTCTCCTCCTCTCTCCCTCGATCCCCTTTCTCTCTCTCTCCCTCTCTCTCTCATTTTCTTTCCCCTCTTTCTCTCTCTCCCTCTTGCTGTCTCTCTTCTCACGCTTTGTCTCCCTCATTAGCTCTCTCTCCCTCTTTCTGTCTCTCTCCCTTTCTCTTCCTCCTTGTTCTCTCTCTCACCCTTTCTCCCCCCTCTCTCTTCCACTCTCCCTCTCTCTGTCCCCCCTCTTTCTTTCTCTCTCTCTCTCTCTCTTACCCCTTTGTCTATCTATCTCCCTCTCTTTGTCTCCCTCTACCTGTCTATGCCTATTTTTCTCTCTCTCTCTCCCTCTTTGTCTCCCTCTCTCTTTCTCTGCCCATCTCCTCTCTACGATTTCTCTCTCCCCCACTTTCCCTCCCTCTCTGCTCCTTTCTTTCTTTCTCTCCCCCTCTTCCTCTCGCCCTCTTCCTTGCCTCTCCCCTCGTGTACTTCAATTTTTCTTTTTCTAAGTCCCGCATCCCTTTTTTTTTTTTAAAGTCCTGCTTTTCTGGGTTGTTTTTTACAGAGATTGAGGCACCGTAGAGCCTCCACCTCTGCAAATGCAGATACTGACTTCGAGAAGTCCACATTTGCGGCCTGCAATGAACCTTTGGCTCGTTGCAGCTGACGTGGGAGCCCTTGCTTCGCGAAGTCCGTATTTGCGCTTCATGAGCTTGCAAAGCGTGACAACAAATCGCACTTTGACAATTATAATATGTGATTACGAAATTACTTTATAATCTTATAGGTATTTGTGTGTAAATGTAGGTCTGCTTATTTGCATTTGATTGTCTACAATGGGTATTTTTATTTGTTTGCTATGGATGCCCATGGATACAGCTTAGGGACTCTAGAACGCAGGTTCTGTGAAGGTTATCATATATCACTAAGCAATGTCAAGGGTAAAAGCTTGTGCTGTTGAGGCTACTTGAAGGCTAGATTTGTGATTCCATGTTGCTAATGATACAGAATTACCAGCATAAGTGTCATTCAGTGGTACACACATGTCCTTGTGAAGAATCAATATATTGGGTCATCAGAGAGAGTTATACAACTCATGCCTGGAACTTGAAAGAACACCACTCTGTCACAAGAAACCATAATTGATCAAATGCCCTCAAAGTGACCCCTAAATGGGACGTGATACATTTGTTTTGCAGATGCTTATTTTCACACTAACCATTCACTGGCTGTTGAACGGTAAAACGAATGGTCATTGTAGATATATCAGGTTTTTTTTTATTCAATATATACAGCCTCTAAAGGGTTAAATATCAAGGTCCTCAAAAATAACGGATCAGTAAGTGAATGAGTATATAAAAATATAGAAGAGGTAATGAGAATTTTTTCAAATGTGTCTTCCCAGAAACTCTGGATCCTCTGAGTCTATATCCAGTGTACTAAAAAACACCTAAGACTCTATTTTGAAATATGTAGCAACTAGTTACTAGAAAAAAAACAAAATAAACTTTATTAGAGAAAAAATGTGAATTAGATATATATACAAAGTGTGTGATAAAAGATATACTAAAGTATATCAAACAGCAGGCTTATAAAAGGGGGGAGGGGGGGTACAGGCTAATAAGTAAACCCCAAAGTAATAATGTGAATACTCACATATGGTAATTGAGTTATGAGGTCAGCACCTGTCTATTTGAGAGGACAGAATTGTTTTATTAAAGTCTGCTTTGACACTTTGCACTTATTTCAAATTTATTTATTTTCTCTATATTTTTATTTTTCAATCTATTTAATTAAATCACTGCTCTTGAGTAGAAAATCATTACGTGCCACCTAGTGACCGCTGGCAGGTTGCTTTTGCTTAGAGTATCCCTGGTCTGATACTATTACATGAAGGCTACCTTTGAAGACCACTGCTGTAGCTTATACAACATTCACACCATAGCTTTAAAAGGATATATTGAAATTTCCCTTTTTTTTATATTAACAACCTAAGTGTTTGCTTTCATAACTAAACATAATTCAATTAACAAGGGCTTAAAAGCTCTATTTTTATTTACTGAAACCTTCTAAACAGCTGCTGCAAAGGTCTGCCCCACAGGTCTATGTTTCTTTTGGTACTAAATGTACTAGCCACTTACAGATTGTCTTTCAGCTGCATTGCCAGACAAACAGATAATAAAATGTTGTGCCACTCAAACCAGCAAGCTGAGCTTCTTCTGTGTTTCTCATCAGCTCCATAGTGTGATATATAATCACTTTGTGTAGCCTTTTATCAATGTGTCAGGCTTGGTGTCAACAGAACAATAGTGGATTTTTTTGCATGGTTTTCATGTGCCATCGGAGAAGTGCTATTCTGAAATGCTTTGCAAATGGTTTAAAGAGTGATACTCAGAAGGTGTGTAACCGGTGAACAGTACTGTCATAGAGCCCAATGCTAATCTGGAGCTCTAATTTAAAAGTCTGCAGTAGTTTTTTTTTCTATAAGTTCTACACTAATTCAAATCATTCACTCCCCCAGGTTACAGCACTCAGCTCAGATCCGTAAATCCTGCTCTGTAGCCGCAACAGATATCTGTGCGGGGAGCAGCCAAACCAAGCTTTACGGATGAGACGGCCCTGGGAAGCAACAGGAAACATGAACGTCATAAATCTTATAATGAGGGGGAAGTGCAGGAACAACTGCCCGTAACTAGATACAGCAAGGGAATATATATATATATATATATATATATATATATATATATATATATATATATATACATGTAAAATAATTGTTTTTTATTTATAAATATATTTTGATATGAAAAAGATGTGATGATTGTATTTATAGATACAATAAATAAAGATGTGTTTATTTTGTTTAAAAATATGATATATTTATAGACAATGCATTAGAGTGTTTGTTCCTAAGCAATGTGGTTTTGCTACGTGTATTAACCCGTTGAGTACTGGTTTGTTTGTTGCCCTGGATTTTGTATAATAAAACTGGCTTGATACTAACATATCAAATTTTTTAATTACACATATGCTAATATTGGATTGTTAAGTGTCAACAATTTTGTAGTGGTTTTTGTAGTGGTTTTGTAGTGGTTTTTGTGCCATACTGTCACTTTAAATGCTTCTGGGAGACTCAGTAAAGGTTTTAAAACCACTTGCGTTGGTCTTTGGTACTCGTAAATCCTTGTTCTGTTTTTTCAGTTACGGCAGTGCCATGATTTGCGGGTGATCCGTGAAATCTTATTAGCAAAGGGATTGGGTGTCAAGTGTCTGGGAGTAACTTGTAATTTATTGTCAGTGCTAAAACTCAATGGAGACTAATTCCTTGATTTTTGTCTGTATCGTGAAGATCACTGGTAGCAATGACCCGTAGCAGTTTGCTCGCAATGTTTTAGGAATTGGGGACTAGCATAGCTATGTAGGGTTTACTCTGTAGTTAGAGCACTCACAATTGCTTTTTCAGGGATTAGCATAAGGCCCATAGTTGTTAAATTACATTTTTTAGCTGTTCTTTTTTTTTAACTTGAGAACTCTTTAAAAATAATTTTAAAAAAAAGAGAAAAAGAGATTATTTCCTTGTACTTTGCAACCCCCTTCGTTATGGTTCAAAACACACACCATATTCCTCTACAAATGGTTAAATTGCAATTCTTAGCTTGCAATACATTTTCTGTGATATTATACACCTGTACATTGACTCCCCTATGTACATAGTCTAAACAAGACATGGGGGAATTGAATAATGTGATTAATTAATGCTTCAGTTTTAGGGCTAAATACACCAACCCACTGTCTGAATGTTAGTACCTAGAGGGTCCTGCAAATAACAGATACATAATAGGACACTGCCTGGTTCACTGGAGATAGTATTAATTAAATTTCTTGCTCCCAGCATCTACAACATCCTTTGGCAAAAGGAGGATTGACTGCTTTGAAAGCAAACTCATGTATATTAGTGTCTGAGCAGGCACATCCATCCAGTTTAACCCCCTCCAGCGCACCCAAGCAGAAGGGGTTAATTTTTCCAGTAACTGACAGCGGCTTCTTTTCAGAGCCAGTGGAGCGTGTCAATGTTGTGACTCTAGTTTTCTGTCTCCTTTCCCTTTGCAAATGGAAAACAAACAAACTGAGGAAGGAGATCCAGAGGGGAGAGAAAATGACACACACATACACACATACCCCAGAGCAGGGAACAATCAATATTGTGTAAAATGTAAACTGATGTGACATAGACACAAAATATTTGGAAAGAGGGACGCTGACTGAATGATTGGCTTGGAGCGGAATTGTCTCTCAAGCTTTTACTGCTTTTTCCTGGAGAAGCTGTATGTGCCCTCAAGGATAGCACTTTTTATTCTGAGCTATTCCTTATAATCCCTGCACTTATAGCAATGTCATTGTGCTGTGTTTAAACATGTGCAGTTTCATTTGAGTATACTGTATATGGTTGTGTACAGTGACTTTTGGCCTTTTTATTTCATACATACACATTACATACTGTGTGTAGTTAGAGTCTTCAGAACATTAGAAGCTTTAAAATAAGCATGAAACTGGAGTCTTCCAACCTATTTAACACAACAATATTTAAACATTTAAAATGTATTTTTATATGTCGGCAAATATATATAATTTTTTAATTCAGCTTTAAAAAATTTCATAGGCTTCATATAATAATCAGTATATTTGACTGTAATATGTATAGGAACATAGAATATTATACAATATCTACTATCAAAATTTAAGTAAAAAGCTATAATATCTCAGATGCTTATAAAAATTAGAACATGAATTATATTGATAGCACTATCTATCTATCTGTCTGTCTGTCTGTCTGTCTGTCTATCTATCTATCTATCTATCTATGTGTGTGTGTCTTTGGGTAAAATATGTCAAAACTTTATCTAGCCTTACTGAGTTCTGGTTGTTTATTGAGATGCTAAAACTGCTCCCAATTATTTTCACCCCAAAAAATATCTCAAATACTTTATTGTTTATTGTGGAGTAAAAGTTACCAAAATAATCCACAGCAAGATAAGTTTATGATACACTCTGCTATATATACTAAACAGTGAATTATTAAAGAACTTTAGGAGAGAGCTGGTAAACCTTAGTACGCTGTAGACCTGATATAATGCGGCACATAATAATGTGGAAACTCAACCATTTTCTTTTTAAGACTTTAGTTTCTACATTGTTCACATTTGTCTGATATTTTTTCCACCCATTTGTGCATGAATAATGGTTAGTGCAATGTCATAGTTGATGGCATTAGTTATCATTGAATGTATTTATAAATGGGTGAAAGCAATGTAAGGAGGCATAACAACAACTTAAAATATACTAAATATACATCAGTGTTATATAGCATCTACAGTGTTCACATGACCCATACAATAAGGTACTAATGGAGAGGTAATGACCCTAGTACAAACATTTAGGAATTTAGAGCCATATTGAATTCCAGCCTCGTAAGTCCAACGTGTAGCACGTAAGGGCTGCATGCTTCAAATTTGGCCAAGTTAAGTTGCTATTAAGTTAGAGGGCTGCATGCTACGAGTGAGAGACTTTATCTCGTAAACCAGTTCGCGGCTGTCAAACTTACGTGTGCGATTGCAAACAATTAATCAATCTCGTAGTTATAGGTTCGGATGGAGCCAATGTAAAAAGAGATTGGAAGCGTTACGTCGCTGAAAAAGGGGAGGGTAGATTTCGAAGTCCTTCGTGCTCCAAATCCAGTTTGTGATTGGTCGAACAGGCAAGATATAATGCAATATTAATAAAGCAGTAAATATGAGATTCTATTACATGCGAGTAACAGTTTATGCCGTAACACATTGATTGCAGTGATCAATATAACACAAAAAATAATCATGAAATAAAGTATTTTTCTGGGCCGATTTGCGGGCTTGAGAATGTTGTGCTATTAATTCTAAGACCTAACATCACTTTCCCTTATAATAAATGTACAGTAGAGTGATTTTATTTACATTACAAGTGCTACGTATTGTACTTTACCCCCTTTGTGGGTGCTCTAGGGCACACGTTGGCCTCTGGGCTCCATTTGCATGTTACATCCGTGCTGACCATGTTGCTCTTTAATAGCTGAATTAAACAATTAGCGGTTACGGGCCTGACAGATCAAATGATTTAGGAGCGCGTAGTTCAACGTTGCTCTCCACGTAACATATTCTTGGCCATCCTGCATGTTTACATGCAAAGCCTGCTGTGAGCAACATTACAAGGCATCTTAGCACACACATAGCACTAAAATGACAGTTACGAGCTACGTGTTAACACGTAGCTCTAATTTAATGAGGCTTAGTCAGGAAACTAGAAATTACTATTACTACTACTACTACAAGAAATGCACAGCTGAGTCACAGTATTATGACCCCAATATCCCAAATAACCTCGGTGTGCAGCACGGACAGCAGCTAGATGGCGTGATAGTGGGTCAATAAGATGCTGGAAGGTTGGCAAGGATAGCTGGAGCCATGCAGACTGCAGTACATCTGACAACTGCTGAAGAGTGCATACAGCGAACATACACAGGTGCTTGATTGGGTTAAAATTTTGATGCCAGGGAAGTACTTGTAAGTCTTTGTCATGCTCCTCCAACCACTCCTGGACAATTCTGGCTGTATGACATGCTGCATTGTCCTGCTGGAAGATCCCATCCGCTCCAGTGAAGATAGACAACATTTATGGGTGTACTTGATCTGCAAAGATGGATAGATAACCAAATTGGTTGAGAGTGTCTTCCAAAGTTATGAGTGGACCCAGACAATACCAAGAAACATTTCACAGCAACTGACACTCCAACATCTCTTCAGTCGATGGAGTAGAAAACGTGACTCATCAGAGAAGGCAACCCTTTGCCAATCATAAGATGTCCTCATAAGATGTCCAATTTCAGTACTGTAGTGCCACTTGAAGCCATTTCTGTTGATGTACCCTCGTCAGCATGGGTGCAGTGACCAGCCATTTGATTAGAAGCCCATATGCAACAGGGTTGGTTGTACTGTCATTTTAGACACACATCTGGTATCTCCCTGGTTCCTTTGAATGGTGAATTGCTCAACTGTAGCGTGTCCGTTGGCCCTCACACACCTTTGCAGCTGACGTTCACCTCACATCAATGGCACATGGTGCTCCGCAATTTCCACACCGTTTATTCTCAATGGTGCTGTTTGTCCAGTCACGGTACACTTTAACCACAGTAGCACGCAAAAGTTAGAGAAATTGCACGTTTTACCCATGACAGTAATGTATTGCTGATGTCAAATGTAGGTGGTTGTCATAATGTGACTCAACCCTATAAAGTCTGTTATATGAAGTGACTCACATAGAAAATTGGATGTCTTTTCAGAGAAACTCCATAATCTTTCTAAGAGCAGTCTTATGTTGGTGCACAATGAACCCACTATACTTGTTTTGAAATATATTATCTGAGAAATATTTTTTGTTTCAAAAGAAAAGAAAATATTTACTGCAGGTTGACTTGTTGAGAACTCGCTGGCAGCAGTGAGAATCATAAAACAGATCATTGGAAGTGCACTAGTTGCTAAGCAATTCCCTCGTAGGAAGAATTCTCTGTGCTGAAAATCTGCAGTCCAGCAACATTCAGAACAGGGTTCAAACATGACAATGTCAGGGTGAGATGTACATCAGCTAAAGAACATGACGTTATTAAAACATGACTGCTTGTCTGACATGAGATAGATGATAAGTGATCTAAGTTTCTTACAGTTGTGTTCGACTTTTGATGTGGCTGATCCTCTGTTCTGCACCAATAAGAATACTTACAGTTTTGGAGGATTAGATATCCAAGAAAAGTGGGAGGAGCAGAGGATTCAAATAGGAACTTTATTCATTTTTGTTGAATTCTGACACTCTAAATAGCATACCCGATAACAGAAGTTAGTAGAAGAGCAATCCCCAGAAGGGTAAGCCTCCCACTCAGACCCACTAGCAGTTCAAAATGGATGTGCCCATGATACAATCAGAATCAGCTAAATATAAGATTTGCTCCTAAATATTTTTATACATATGGCTTACATAGCTGCTAATATTATTATGTTACTTATATCACAAATAAACTCTTGTGGTTAGATATTGTGGAGCCAGTGGTACAGCAAAAGCAGGTGTCAAGGTTATTTTGTGGAATCCTTCGTATTCACTAAGCTAGTGTTTCCCAAAACGTTTAGTCATGGAACACTTTCAGAAAACCCCAAAATTATTCATTACTTAAATATTTGCCTAACTTAAATATCAGTCAAGTGAATGAAGTTGGGCTAAGTCAGCCCAGAGGAAAGATAAAACAGATGCATAATTCTAGTGCTAGGCAAACCAGCAATCTGAGCTTTTTCTGTTTCTCAACAGCTGCATAGTGTGATAAATGGTATATATGAAATCATTGGTTCCCTGTTCCATGTACAATGTAAAGTTTTGGGGAAGTTTTCTTGTAGAACCCTTTGTTGTGAAATGGAACTGAGATCCCACTGACACAGTGAATAACTGCATTAAACATTGCTATCCATTGCTCTGGGAGTAATTAAATCAAACAGAGTACAAGGACAAATATAAAGGGAGTCGGCTACAACCTAGCATCATCCCGTAGTGTGTGACATCACACACATGCAAAACTCACAGAATGAAACTGCCTGCAGATCGTTTCCCAAGAGTCCTCCCTTAGTATTAATCCTCATGCACTATTTTATTACCTTGGCCATCCATTTGGTGGGCATAAGTAAGGCGCAATCCATAGAATAAGTAACTTGTATGATACTACAATTTCTCTGTCCAAAAGACATTGTGTAGTCCCACAAATTATTTCAGAATTAATGACGTTAGCTAAGTTGTGGTAGAATTGTGTATATAGCAAATTTCTGCTATATGACCATGAGTTATTTTGGATATGCTATTTTGTAACTATTGGATAGTGGTATGATCAGATTGTTTACTGCTACTAGGCAACTAGATACTAGAAAGTTACAGGGATTGTGTGTTACTTCCATGTATTTTATTGGGGAGATGTTTATTTCAAGTGAATGAAGTTTGGTACTTTTGACCTGCCCATATTCATTCAGCACATATACTTGTTATACAATGTTGGACATCATATTGTGTACTTTATATCAAGTTTTTACCTTATGGTAAAGCATTTTTTTCCTGATAATATTTATAGTGTGTATCACTTTGTATATACAGAATATTGTATTTTTTTTAACCGGTTAAGTTAATTTACAAATTATTTTAAGCAGAACTAATAAAGATTTATCTTTTATTAGTTAGGCTTGAACTTTTCTCACCATGGTAATATAGCTTATTAGGTAACACTCTCCTAATAGCACTTCAATGGAAGTTTCTAAATAAAGGGTTGCACTTTTCTTTATCTTTTCCTTGTTCCATTTGGAAACTTAACATATCTAGACTACACAAAATGTATAATTGGGGTACTCAATCTTCTTGATCTGAGACCTGGCTTTTTTCTTCCCAATGATCTTTTGAGATCCAAAGCATTTTTTAACAGGTTGATTATACACTTGCCACAATAAATTATTTCACTGGTTAGAATAGAGTACATTTTAACTGCAGATATGATCATCAATAATCTATATATAACTATGACTGATGTTTGTGGTATGTTTAAAGTGTTAGGCTCTACTCATCCCTCTTTGTTACTGAGGTCCACTAACTTAAATTACAGAATGCTCTTCCAGTATTCCCTTCTCTTTCCCTCTCATGTATCCCATATTCTTTCTCTCTATATTCCCTTCCCTCCTACATGTTCTTCCCTTTTTAGCATTGTATTCTTTTCTATCTTCCTTTCTTATCTTTGTATCCTCTTCACTCGGTCCAACATCCTCGTCTCTCCTCATCACTTTCTCTCTCCCTGTCCATCATGTTCTCACGTTCTTTCAACTTGTTTCATTCACCATAATAACCCTCTCTCTCCAATTTTGCTGTATCTCAAAACCAATTCCCTATACCTGAACGCCTGCAGTTGCTTCTTTCTCCATTTTATCTCTCTATTCAATACTTTCTTTCTCTCTATTCTTGCTTTTTAGTGTAGATGTAAAATCTCAGGATGCAGCAGAATGAGTATTGTGGAAAATGTCAATAGTTAAAGTGCCTCATATTACACACACATTACATACCACAAGTTGGTCTGCTGTACATTGCATGCATGTGTAAAACTAATGATGGCTTCCTTGCTGTTAAACAGAGTTTGAAATAATAAGCAACTGACATTTCTGTTCCAAATGAGAAATGACGTTATTGCCATACCAGCAGCCCGAATATGAAATTAATGATCCATCCTTGATTTTAGAACATCTAAAGCATATTTGCAAACGCAGTGTAGTAAATTCAGGGGTCACTTTTTAACTTACTATACAGTCATCCATATGCTATGAGCAAGAAATAAAACCAATAAATATAAAGTTGTGCAATATACTTTCTGGCAGCATTATCATTGCTTTTTAATTTCCGTGCAGCTTTTTGTCTGCTACATGTATGTTTTTTTACTTTTCTAAAGTACAGATAAAAACTGTGTGTGCTGTCTAACTTCCAACTAGGTTCTTTATATACATAAATACACATACATATACACATATACACACATATATATGTATATACCATATATATGTATATATATATATATATATATATATATATATTGTGACAGATTCACTGCCACTCTCAGGATCCGTGCCTTGTTTTCCAGCACCACAATGGAGTACTCTGGAGCCTTTTAAATGTTTAGTAGATTGGGGCTGTTTATTTGTCAGCATACAACAGAAAATATTGCTTTTTAATTTCCGTGCAGCTTTTTGTCTGCTACATGTATGTTTTTTTACTTTTCTAAAGTACAGATAAAAATTGTGTGTGCTGTCTAACTTCCAACTAGGTTCTTTATATACATAAATACACATACATATACACATATACACACATATATATGTATATACCATATATATGTATATATATATATATATATATTGTGACAGATTCACTGCCACTCTCAGGATCCGTGCCTTGTTTTCCAGCACCACAATGGAGTACTCTGGAGCCTTTTAAATGTTTAGTAGATTGGGGCTGTTTATTTGTCAGCATACAACAGAAAATAAAACCAAACAGAAAATAAGTCCTAGCTTCTCATTGAAGCCCTGCATAACTGAACTATAGTTTCCCTTACTGTCTTATGTAGGCGTGCAAACATACAGTCCATACAACGGTAGTAGAGGTGTCTTTTCCTCTCACCTCTCTTAGGCTCTGTATCTCCGGCCTCTCTTTCCAAAGCAGATCCCTCCTGCGGTCATCACCTTGAGGGACTTTCTGTTCCTCTCATCTGCGTACCTTCTCTTAAAAGCTTCTGGCTTTGTTCCATTAGCTTTCAGTGCAGCCTCTGACTTCGGTCCTGCACACTTCCACGCTCCAGCACTGTCAAACAGCTTCCCCCCTGGAGACAGCGACCGCTGGTCCTGATTGCAGCCACACCCCTGCCTTTTGAGCAGGTTGTTAACTCTCTCATTCCTGGGAAAAAGTCTTGAAGAGCTCTCTTCTGCCCTCTGGTGGCACTTCACCACATATCCCCCACCCCAGCTCGACACCATGGGGTTGAGCGTCCAACGCCGTGAGGCCATATCCGCAATCCAACGCATCCTCTGTATCATCAGTGTTCTCTTTGGTACCTCCTGCGATCTGCTAGTGATCGTGACCTCTTGGTTCACTATCGCTCCGTGAATCTTCGGAGCCTCAACTTGTATCTTGGCATCCCTTACTTCACTCTGCGACATCTGTGACACCTCTGGTCTTCCATCGCTGAGGGTATTCTCCATTGTAGGAATTTTGGCTGCTTTCCACCTTGCACACTTTTCCACTTTCTTCATTTGCGCTTTCAACTCACCCATTTGGGTACTTGTGTCTGGCTCAGATAGCAGCTGGTTCTCTTTGGTCGATCTGTACAACTCTTGGTCAACCTCCGTGACCGCTTGAGCTTGTCGGGCTCCCTTCAGACCTTTCTGTAGGGTCTCCAATACTCTTTCGTTAGGATCATCATCATCATCATCATCATTTCCATTTCGCAGCTTACCTTCTTCATCACTGCTTTCAAATTCCTTTGTCTTTCCTTGGAACCGTGTTTTCTTTCTGGGTTTAGAGACAATTCTTTTTCCCGCTCTTCCTTTCACTTCATATTTTCTGCTTTCTTTGCCGTTCGGCCTGCTGTCACTTAAACTTTGAGGGTAGGACACCGGCCCGCCCATCTCTCCGAGTGTCCTGCCGCAGGGACCCTTGAAAAGTACTTCTTGTACTTTGGTATGAGAGTATGTTTCTCCATACAGTCGCTTCCCTGGGGGTACATCACAGGTTTCTGTGACCTTGTCTTTCACCAGATGCACCTTTTCTTTTAGACCCATCATCTTATTCTTTTCTGGTACAGCATCCTTAAGAGGCTCCACAAGCATGTCCTCTCTCAGGGCTGCTTCTTGTGCCTGGGTCCGCACCTCCTCTTTCTTGCGGTTCACAGCAGGACTACTCGTTACCACTGTGCTTTCAGTCCTGTAAGGTCTGCAACTCTCTACCTCTGCCAGGAAGGATCGCTCAGTTGTTGGGTTTTGCTGGAATATCTCCAGCTGTTCACCAACTCCAGGCTGACACTCAGCAGATAGGCCAGTACACTTCTTAGTGGCCTCTTGAATCCTAGATTCCTGGGAAACACTTTTATTTCCGGCATCCTCAGCCTTCATCCGTATTATATCTTCTTTCAGTGGCTTGTCCACTTGCTTTGCCTCCAAGGCTTCCAGCTTTTCATCGTCTTTGGCTTCCTTCAGCCGCAGTTTCTCCTCATTAGTTTGTTGCAAATCCAGTTCACTTTGCTTGTACTGGATCTTTTGCTGTATGTTCAATTCAGGAATCTCCTCTGACTCTTCTATCAGGTCCTCCCCGAATATCTTTGTCTGCTCAGCCGTGTTTTCTTCACCATTCTGTCTTTCTTGTACAAGCTCCTTAGCTATGCCTCGCATATGAGCTTTCTGCAAGTATCGCTCTGCATTCAATGTAGCATCTTGTGCACACAGTTCCTGAAGATCGGACTTAGTCTCAACTCCACTCTGCTTCAACTGTGCCTCAATATCAGGGATATCATGTGCTCACCCTCTGCTTTTCTGGAGTATGGAACAGGAGCTCCTTTTCTATTGCAGCTGCTTCCCTCTGGGATATAAAGTCAGTGGGGAGGTCTCGTTTCACCTGTTCGCCACTGTGCAGCCGCTTCTGCATAATTCTCTCATTCATCTTGTACTTGGGGGGACTCTTCCACTGCTCCCAATTAGACATCGGTGTCTTCTTCCTATAGGACACTCTGCTGTCCTCAAACACAGGCTTCCTTCTCCATTCAGGAATATAACCTGGCATCATCCTGATCCCCTTCCTTTTAGTAGTAACTTGCCCATCTGTCTTCTCTTTAGAAAGGCTTCCAGTTACTTCTTCTTTTGTAAAAACACTGGCTTTATTCATTTGTTTGATCTCTTCTTTCTCTGAATCAGAGATCTTTATCAGGCACTTTCTTTGTCTAGACACCTCAGGAGTATTCACCCCGGGCAGGTGACTGTGTCTGTCCCTTTTTCCTTGTTCTTGGCTCACAACTTTAGTTGCTTTTAAATCATCATTAGCTTGCTTCAGGGACAAAAGGTCTTTTCCAGACTCCTCTGCCTCTTTTGCCATCTCTTTTTCAGCGGTTTCTGTTATTTTCCCAGCAATCGTGTATGCCGTTTCATCGGTCTCTTTCACCGTATCAGCTGTTCCTGCAGTCTTTTCCACTTTCTCTACAGTCTCATCAGCGGCTCCTGCCGTCTCTGCGCCGGCTCCTCTGTCAGCCCGCCAGTTCCTTGCTTGTCTATCTTTGACAATATCATCAAATGACTTCTCAACACCAAGCTCCAATGGGGTGTCCATAATATTTGGATTGAAATCTCTCCTTGTCATGCCAGTCACACCTTTCTTGTGTGCTTGAAGTATAGGAGCACTTCTCCGGCTAGCTTGTTGCACCCCCAGCGCCTTTATGCTGGCTGTAAAGTACGCCTTCTGTTCATTCTGGGAGTCGTTCCTCATCCTCTCATCAGGGACCCCGTACACTGGTTTGTGGTAGGGATGGGCATGCTCTTCTTCGGTATTCCATCTTCTATTATCAGATTTTTCCCACAGAGAGGTAGGGGCCTGTCCAAATTGTGAGACTTCCCCTCTGTACTGTAACTTCTCCTTATTACAACTCAGGTTCTCTTTGTTCTTATATTTCTGGGTACTGATTCTCTGTGCTCTGACATCCCGGGTAACTCTAACTCTGGCAAGGATCTCAGCTTTGAGGTCATCATAATTTTCTATCTTTTCTTCATTCAAGCTCAGATAAGCTTTCTGAGCTTCGCCCGTCAAATACGGGGCAATGAGGCTGACCCAGTACCGTTTGTGCCATGCCTCCCTAATGGCTGTTCTCTCAAAAATGGCGAGGTATATGATCACATCATCATCCTCTGTCAGCTCCAAAAGAAGTTCATTGGCTCTAACTCTGGCCGCATCTTTTCTATATTTTTCCAGTATAGCTTCATTCTGGGCTAACTGGATGGCCCACTTTCTATTGTACTCCTGCTGAGCAGCTGTGGCCTCTCTCATGCCGATTATTCTCTCCTCTGCTTGTCGTTGCCACTTCTCTGTGGCCTCTCTCATGCAGATTATTCCCTCCTCTGCTTGTCGCCGCCACTTCTCTGTGACCTCTCCCAAACATGCAGCAGCACCTCTTAGTTTACCCTCTTTTGCAGCATGGGCTCCGTCCGCTGCAATTACTTTTTGCCATTCCTGCTGACAAGCTCCGCCCACTTTCTGGCGTGTAGTGGCATCTACCAGGGCTTTCACTAGTTCCTCCATGGACGTCTTGTAAGGTGGGCTGTCTTCTTAATACAGACAATTTAGCATCCCACTTCTGATACCAACTGTGGCAGCTTCACTTGCTGCTCTGGCACACTTGCTTCTCAGTCTCTGGTGTTCTCTCTCCCTGTCGCTCACTGGTGCTCGCTCTCTCTCTGGAGCTCTCTGGTGCTCTCTCTCTCTGGAGCTCACTGGTGCTCGCTCTCTCTCTGGAGCTCTCTGGTGCTCTCTCTCTCTCTCTCTGGAGCTCTCTGCCGCTCTCTCTCTCTCTGGAGCTCTCTGGGGGTTTTCAGGCTGGGTGTGGACCCAGAGAGCTCCATTATCTATTAATTGAAAAGTAATGATTTAATAAACTAACATAAGCATGTGAATCCAATAAGTACCCAACTTACTTTCATTACAGGTCATATTCTGGGATGTTTTTCCCTCCATGAACCTTTGTGATTGGTTGTGAACATGGAATTCTCACTATAGAGCCGTACAGGCAGGTAATTGGACCTTGCAAGGCAGCTTTATTATGAATTTACAACATTATAAAGTATTTGCTTCTTCCTTAATATGCATGTTCTTTTTAGTTGTGTATTGATTCCATTGAGACACAGAAACATTATAGATTCCATCGAATACCACATTTTATGTTCTCTTTAAAAACAATTAGAAGCTCACGGTTTTTGTTACCTAAAGGTAAATGTAGATGTTTGTACTAATTTGTGTGTTTTTTTGGAGTCATGCGTTGCTAAAACCTGTCATATATATCTATATGCAACCTCTTTAATACATTTACTATTTAGCAAAATGACTTCTTTGCTCCAGGCCAAAATAATCATGAGATTTTCAGCTAGTCTGGGAATGGATGAATCAACACTGCTGCGCAAGTGAGCTACAAATGACTGGAGTGATACAGAATGAAAATACCAAAGTGACAGTACTGTACAGAAAGCACTGCCTGAAAGAAAGAGGAATATGGTATTTCCACAAGCAATCTCTCCCTATAATAAGTGGGGCACTCTTATTTCTGTAATTACTATTATTATCTTTTTTTTATAATACACTTTAACACTGATTTCTGCTATACAAAGGAGTGCAATTAAAATATGACAAATGTGATAAGCACAGAAATGTTATACATACAGATTGGTTAAAAGGTACTGCCCATGCTCTGAACTTTACCTACTGGGTTTAGTTCCCAGCTTCTCATTTCCTTTCAATTCAAGAGAGTGGAATTTCTTGTTACATCACAATATTATAATGCAGAAAAATAAAGAGAAACATCTAATACTGGTACAGATTTAGTTGGGAGCAGTGGTGAATGTTTCCCTAGGCCCACAAGGCCCAGGCCTAGGGCAGAACATTTTCAGAAGACTGAAGTTGCTGGTGGAATGTGATGGTGTGCTTATATTCAGATATAGACTTCAAGATTTCTGTCTAGAAGCGTACCTGTCAGTTTCTGACATACATAAATATTCATTCAGTTATTGTTTTGTACATATGTGAGTGTTATATCAAGGGGCAGGTAGGAATAGTTACAGGTGTGTTGGGGGCACACATAACAAAATAAGCCAAAAGCAGAATAAATCCTAATTATGTTCTGTGCTATGCACTTATCTACATTATGCAAAACATTAAACTGTAACAGGGCACAAGGTAAAAGTTCAGCAGAGTGTGAATATGTCAATATCCGAAGTGTAGAGAACAGGAAATTTAGATACCAATGCAAACAGCAAAGCATCAAGTGTGAAATGTATTGCAGCCGATCTTCATCTTGATGAACTAGAAAGAGAAAATACGGCTGTGGTCATTCTGAGAAGCATTTGAACCAGACTTTTCAATTTCAGCAATATTTTAATTAAAGGGACAGTGGTGGAGCTACAGCTGGTACAGGCAAGTGCAAAGCACCAGGTACACAACAGGGTAGGGTCCATCTCATACATGGAGTGAAAGGATCTCCTATTTTTTTGGGAGGACAAAGACAATAATTATTTTACAGGTACCTAAACTGATCATTATATGAGTGATCTACCTACCTACATATATTTGTTTACTGAGCCCTACAAGTGCCTACAGACATCTGCGGCCAGTGGCCACTAAGTGGCCCAAGGACGGCTTACTGTGGCTTTCCTTCATTTGTTCATTGGGTTAGGGTTTAGATTTTAGGGTTTGGATTTAGGGTTAGGGTCGGGGATAGGGTTAGGGTTAAATCGAACATTCACACTAAGAAGGAAATGAAGAAAATCTCGGTGAACAACAGTCGTGCCACCTAGTGGCTCCTGGCCACAACTACTGTCTGGCAGATAATAGGAAAAAGGCCTACTTTGTATAGAGAAGTTGTAAGGAAGGCGGGGCAAATTATCCTCTTGGGCCCTTTATTCACTAGCTCTACCACTGTAAAGGAACACTGTACATCCCTAACTTTATAAGATATAGTCCAAAGATTGTTTTTTAAACATTACTGACAATAAGATTATAACGAGTAGACTATTGTGTATAAAAAATATGATAAAGTTAAAGAGGGGTGGAGCTGTTTTTCCATAACGTTGTCGGAAATAATTTTATGATACAGAGTAACAAGGAACCCGGCAGTCTGATATGTATCCAAAAACTTGTGTTCTGTTATCTTTCACAAATTTACTTTTCTTAATTCATATTACAGCACAGTAATCTGGTTCCCCTAGATGTCTCTTTCTCCATTACTTCAGAGGTATTAATATTTCATATATATCATTGCTATATTGATCAAAGGGACATTTTTAAAGTCAATAATATGTGCTCCATTTTACATTAACAGAGGAAGGAAAAAGGAATATATAAAAATACACAGCAAACATAAAAATAAAGATAAGCTGCATTTTACAATTGTTGTCAAACTCCAAAATATTGGTGAAAAAAATGAATTGTGGGCATTTTGCGAATTTTTCATATATTTTTGATATACACATGTTGTGTATAATAAATATTTTAAAAGCTGTATTTCATTTTGCTTGTTACCAAATGTATATCTTTAAAAGATCAAATTGTAAATATTTAGTTGTGGAAGCTAGTCCTCATACTGAGAAAAAAACAAAACAAGCTACTAAAAATATATATTTGATTTTAAGTATAATAAATATTAAAATGATTGAGTGAAAATTAAAATGATAGCAAGACTAATAGTGGTTAATTTTGATACATTTTTGGAACACAAACATAACCGGTCTTTGAGGACCCCTTTCATTTTTTCTATCCATAACCAAAATGAGAGAACTGTCCAGCTAAGAAGATACATTACTCGTTTTTACTATATATCATAGATCTTATCCAATGACTTTCAATCAGTTTGACTCACTTATTTCCCCTGGTGATTATCCCCTATCCTCCAGGTTATATTCTGAAAAAAAAAGAATATATGAAAATGATAAATGACATATATATGGTATTACTGGGGGAGGGGATTGATAAATCTCAAAAACATCCATCCACAAACAGAAGATGCATTAAGGAGAAAGCATATATAAATAAATGTAATTGGAACTACATGGCAGCAAAAAATATGTATTCCATAGAATCCTCAAACAGCTCTACTCCATGTTCTTGGATGATTTGAAAATTTCAAACGAAAAAAATTGGTGGTATTTATAGTCATTAAATATAAAGTCGCTTGTAACAGGAAATAAAAAAAAACACCATCTTGGAAGGAAACAATATGATTTTTAATATAGCGCATTGGTGAAAAAGCAACACATAGAAACTCAAACATAAATAACTTTTAATACATTTTGGCCAATGGCAAAGCTAAAAAATGAAGGGCCCTGGTGCAAAAATAAAAATAAAAATGGGGGCCCTCATCCTTCAAATATTTTGTTTGCGCTGGGCCCGGTACCAACTCACTCTCTCCTTTCAATTTGCAGATAGGTTTCTGACAATTTTATTGCGGGAGGCTTCACTATGTTCTCAAATTTTACTGAATCTTTAGCCAAATTCACAAGAAAGTATGAAACAAAACAAAAAAATGAAAATAAGCGGCCTAGCTCCCTATTTACTAGAGCAGTTCTCTTACTAACCAGGCCCTCACCCAGCTAACCCTGGGGGGAGCAACAAAACCAAAAGTCTCAAGCAATTAAGGAAGTAGAGAGATAGGGCGATAGTTAGATGCAACATCAGAGCCAGATGAGGGTTTCTTAAGAGTGGGTGTAACTATGGCATGTTTGAGAGAAGATGGAAACATGCCAGTATTTAGGGAAAGGTTGAAGATGTGTGTGAGAGCTGGGATTAGTGTGGTAGAGAGGGGAGGGATGAGCTGTGATGGGATACGAGCCAGAGGACAGGTAGTGAGGTGAGAGGATGATAATAGGCTGGAGACTTCGTCCTCTATTGCAGGGTTTAAAGTAGTTCATAGTGGCTGTGGGAATGGGGAAGGGAGAAGACTGGATATTGTTGGTTAGTTAAGTGGGTGGAGTGTGAGAGCCACTATGAGAGGAGAGTTCATGCGGATGGTTTGGATTTTATGCATAAAATGGTTGGCGAAGTCCTCAGCTGTGAGACAGGAAGGGATAGGAGGAGGGGGTGGGTGGAGGAGAGTATTGAAAGTGGCGAACAGACGATTGGGGTTGGAGGACAGAGTTGATATTAGTGATGTGAAGTAGTGCTGTTTGACAATGTTGAGGGCAGAGGAGTAGGAGCATAGCATACACTTGTAGTGGAGGAAATCTGCTGAAGCAAGTGATTTCCTCCATAGTCGTTCAGCAGTGTGCGAGCACCTCTGAATGTATTGTGTATGTGTAGTGTGCTATGGTTGTGAATGAGAGCGAGGGCATCTGCATGTGGTTATGGGGGACGGGCGTCAAGTGTGGAAGAGAGAATAGTGTTGCAGCGTGAGGTGGCAGTGTCTGGGCAGTTGAGGTTTGTGATGTGGCTGAGAAGGGGTTGGAGCACAGTGGAGAGCTGTGTAGGGTCAAGTGCTAGCAGGTTTCTGTGGTTAATGGTGGCCGGGTTGAAGCTAAGGCATGGTGGTGAGAGGAACATGTGGCGAGGTTGAAGGTAAGGAGGTGATGGTCAGATAGAGGGAGTGGGTGGATGCTGATATTGGTGAAAATAAGGTCAAGAGAGTGTCCAGCATGGTGAGTTGAAGAATCTGTTAGCTGTGAGAGGCAGAGGGAAGAGGTGAGTGCAAGCAGTTTGGAGGCTGCTTGTGAGGTGGGAGTGTCGACGGCAATGTTGAAGTCGCCAAGTACCAGTGATGGAATGTTGGAGGAGAGACAGTGCAGGAGCCAGGCAGAAAAGAGATTGAGAAATTGAGAGGGAGTGTCGGGGGGGGGGGGGGGTAGATCAAAGCAACACATAAAGAGATAGTAGAGAAGAGGCGGATAGTTCACTCCTATACCAGGCGCTCTGCAGAGCATCACTCCTAAACCCCAGATGCTCTGAAGAGCATCACTCCTATATGGCAGAGACTTTGCAGAGCTTCACTCCTAAACCCCAGACCCTCTGCAGAGTCCTTATACAATTGTGCAAAAAGGTTGTGAAAATGTTGGCATTTATTTTGATCATGCAAAAAAATTTTTTATTTTATTGAAGTATAGTGATCATATGAAGCCATTTATTATCACATAGTTGTTTGGCTCCTTTTTCAATCATAATAATAGAAATCATCCAAAATGTTTACATACTCTTGAATGTTTGGCCTTGTTACAGACACACAAGGTGACACACACAGGTTAAAATGGCAGTTAAAGGTTAATTTCCCACACCTGAGGCTTTTTAAATTTCAATTAGTGTCTATGTATAAACAATCAATGAGTTTGTTAGCTATCACTTGGGGGCACTGAGCAGGCCAGATACTGAGCCATGGAGAACAGAAAAGAACTGTCAAAAGATCTGCATAAGATCTGCAAGATAATGGAACTTCATAAAGATGGAAAAGCTATAAAAAGACTAAGCAACTTGGCCGTCAAAAAGTTACGGTCAATAAAATTTGAAGCCATGGCAGTGCTGTTTGGCACACAATGTTAAGCTATTTATACTCTAAGGACCTTCGGCGCTCCCCTTGCGTGTCCTTTGGCTTGTCTCTATATTTTTTAAATACTAGTTAATGAATTAATTGAATAATAAATTATTATAGTTTACCTTTTCCTAATTAATATATGTAACAATAGCCTGAAGAGGTAACAATCTCTTTTTATTGTCCTGCAGCATATAATGTCCAGTGGGACTGTTGCTGGCCTGAAGATATAGTTGTATGAATGTTGTAACAGTGCATTAGAAATAGGCTGCATGCGCAAGGGCAAACAGTTGGTTTATTTCTTTAAAGCACTACTGTAGATGCGTAATGTTGTTAGTGGCAAGTTAGGATTGTGAAATAGCGTTGTTTGTCTATGTGCTACGCGGTGCGCAAACATTTGCTGTCCTTTGTAATACTGTATTTTGTACCTCGTAGGTTCCTGTGTGAAAGTGATAGGCGGTTGGCAATGTTTTGCGCGGTCCAGGGTCGTGTAGCCTCGTCTTATTTTTTTGGGCTGCCATTTTTTCTCACTCCCAGACATCTGGGTTCCCCCATGCTGTGTGTGATGTTTTTGTTGTATTTTTATTTTTTGTGTTTAATTTTTTTTGCTTTGCGCGGTTCGGGCGTTATTTTTCCTAAGTCCTGTGTCTCGTTTTTTTCCCCGAAGTCCCACGTTCATCAAGTGCTTGCAGGCTATTGTGATCCTGCGTTTCCTAAGTGTTTGGAGGCTAAGTCCAGCGTGTTTCATTGGCTCGCAGCATATGAGCGCCTTTGGCGCTCCTCGCCCAAGTGCTGCGAGTTTTAGCGCTGCAAGTTAACGGCTCGTCTCGCTATGCGAGGCTCGCAGGTGATCGTGCTCATCACCTAAGTGCTGCGAGTTAACAGCTCGCCTCGCAGGCAATGAGCGCCTTCGGTGCTGATCGTCTAAGTGCTCTGAGTTAATGGCTTGACTTACTGCCAAGCGATGACCGCCTTCGGCACTCATCGCCTAAGTTATACGCACCACGCAAACGTGACGACGTCTCTTAGTTCGACAATTATAATATGTGATATCCAAAAGCCTTGAAAATACTTATTAAGAAGTGGAAAATTCGGAGATCTCTTGATACCAAGCCATGGTCAGGTAGACCAAGAAAGATTTCAGCCACAACTGCCAGAAGAATTGTTTGAAATACAAAGAAAAACCCACAGGTAACCTCAAGAGAAATACAGGCTGCTCTGGAAAAAGACGGTGTGGTTGTTTCAAGGAGCACAATACGACGATACTTGAACAAAACTTAGCTGCATGGTCGAGATGCCAGAAAGAAGCCTTTACCTCGCCAATGCCACAAAAAAGCCTGGTTACAATATGACCGACAACACCTTGACACACCTCACAGCTTCTGGCACACTGTAATTTGGGGTGACAAGACCCCACTCACTGATGTTTTTTTTGGGGGGGAGCTCTAAAGGCACTGGGAATCTTGTGAAAATGAATGGCAAGATGAATGCAGCATGTTATCAGAAAATACTGGCAGACAATTTGCATTCTTCTACACGAAGGCTGCGCATGGGACGCTCTTGGACTTTCCACCATGACAATGACCATAGCACAAGGCCAACTTGACCCTCCAGTGGTTGCATCAGATAAAGGTGAAGGTTGTGGCGTGGCCATCACAGTCTCCTGACCTTAATATCAACATGCCACTCTGGGGAGATCTCAAAAGTGTTTTTGTTATCTTTATGATTTAAAATGAAGCCAAACTACTATATGATAATACATGGCTTCATATGATCACTATCCTTCTATAAGAGATATTTACTTGCATGATAAGTCATATTTTTAAAATAAATGCCAAAATTTCACATTTTCTGCCAGGGTATGCAAACTTTTGAGCACAACTGTATATAATCAATGTTGCATTTCTCTCCACATAACAAGGTTAAGGTTGTGGGTTGTTGTCAAAGACCCCCTTTTTCCAGTTCCTGGATTTTAGCCCATTAAAGTACAGACGGCTTGGTTCCACCCACTCCATTTTATTGTAATCGTTCTGGCCCATTGTTTGCAAATTAAGTTAATCCTATCTGCCATGTACTCTATCTAAGGTCTGGACCACTCAGACACAGTTGTGCATTAGAAGGTATCCCTATTGTTCTCAGGTGCCAGCTATCAAGGTACTGCTAGATCCCATGTGGGGTCATCTCCTATAATTGTCTGCCATACCTTCTGTAGACATATAGGCCCTCATTCAATTGCGATTTGGCCAATTGAATAGGGCCCCAAATAAGCACATAGCACATTTTTTTAAAGAAGTTTTTAGTTAGTGAAAAACTTGCTTTTGGATAGATGTTTACTAACTAAAAACTTCTTTAAAAAATATGTTATGTGTTTATTTAGAGCCCTATTCAATTGGCCAAACTGCAATTGAATGAGGGCAATAGAAATTATGTGTCCCTTATTTTGCTCCTGGTGGCTGCAATAGTGAACCTATCTCCACCTCTAAGTAACATGTCCTGGTCACTACCACAGGAAGGTTACTGAGACTCCTGGAAGTGCTGATTACTGAAGGAGAGAATCCAATAACTGGAAAGAGATTTCCAAGAACCTAAACAGTCCTTGTGAGTAGTTAACTTGTAGTCTATAGCAGGTGGCGTGGCCATGGGCAGTAATAGCCCCTACCACTGGATTGTTACAGTTGTACTCCTCCACAGAACAGAATTGTCACTTGGGCAGTTGTATTACAATAACATATTGCAGAGTATCTCTATATGTATTTTACTGACATATATAAAGCTTCTTATAAGAATATATATAACAATACAACCCTCTGATTCAGAGTAGATGAAGTACCTGCTCTGGGGATGACAATCTATAGAGATAGGGCTGATAAAAAGATAATTTTTTATAATTATTGCAAAAATAAAAATGGGGACAGAGACAGATAGCTATATACAAAGGTTAAATATTACAGTAGGTACTGAAAAATACATATTATAAGCCATGAGAAACATTCTGACACATGAGGAAGAGACAACCCTGTTCCTGAGAATTTACAGTGTAAAGGAGATGGGGAAGTGACACATGAAGGTGAGATTGTGGTGGACAATGGCCCAGTCAGCAGACAATAAACACTGAGAGCGGTGGACGGGTGTTCAACAGTGACTTCCAATATTCAATATTGTTTGACTCAGTAATGAATGACAAAGATCTGATATAATCAAGAAGGAGGCATCTTTATTTACTTGTATAAGAGAGTCCAAGGGGATAACCGCAATAGCAGACAGAGTGAGTATGCAGATAGTCTCATGAGAGGGCTGTGAGAAAATAGTGCGTTGCGAACATTAAATTTTGGGTTCGCGAACAGCATCAAATGTTCGCGAACGGGCGAACATCGGCGAACCGCCATAGACTTCAATAGGCAGGTGAATTTCAAACCCACAGGGACTCTTTCTGGCCACAATAGTGATAGGAAAGTTGTTTCAAGGGGACTAACACCTGGACTGTGGCATGCCGGAGGGGGATCCATGGCAAAACTCCCACGGAAAATTATATAGTTGATGCAGAGTCTGGTTTTAAGCCATAAAGATCATACATCACCTAACATTCCTAAATTGTTTGGAATAACATGTTTTAAAACATCAGGTATGATGTTGTATCGATCAGGTAGTGTAAGGGTTACACCCGCTTCACAGTAACAGACCAATCTCCCCGTTTAATGCACCGCAAACAACCGCAAACAGTCCCTTTGCACAACCGCAAACTCCCCATTTGCACAAGGTTGGATACCAAGCTAGCCATGTCCCGTTCCTTGTCCTCACTGATGTCATTGAAGGTCTCTTCCTCCACCCAGCCACCAAGGGTCCCCGAAGGGTGACAACAAGCCCCCTGGGACGCCTGCTGTGTTTGGTCTTCCACCTCCTCAAAGCCACCTTCCTCCTCTAACTCCTCTTCTTCAGACTCCCAGAGTCTGGGGGCTTCCACTGCCCAGCATGGAATATTATACACAGGTCAGAGTCTGGGGGCTTCCACTGCCCAGCATGGAATATTATACACAGGTCAGAGTCTGGGGGCTTCCACTGCCCAGCATGGAATATTATACACAGGTCAGAGTCTGGGGGCTTCCATTGCCCAGCATGGAATATTATACACAGGTCAGAGTCTGGGGGCTTCCACTGCCCAGCATGGAATATTATACACAGGTCAGAGTCTGGGGGCTTGCACTGCAGAGCATGGAATATTATACACAGGTCAGAGTCTGGGGGCTTCCATTGCACAGCATGGAATATTATACACAGGTCAGAGTCTGGGGGCTTCCACTGCCCAGCATGGAATATTATACACAGGTCAGAGTCTGGGGGCTTCCATTGCACAGCATGGAATATTATACACAGGTCAGAGTCTGGGGGCTTCCACTGCACAGCATGGAAGATTATACGTGTTGCCTCTGTCTGCGTTATTATAAGGTGTACTGTTAAGTAGTACTATTCCTATCGGTTTAATCCCTGTTACGTCCACTATCAGGGGACGTGTATATGGCATGGATTTTTGGAAGCGGGAGATGGAAAACAATGCTTTGTCGATCCTCCCACTTCTAATTTGGGGCACTGCGCGTGCAATTTAAGGTGCCACCAGATATGAGTGTCACTGTGCACTGGCAAAAGTTGGCAGAGTAGATGCAATAGGCTTCAAACACACGCCTGTAGGCAGGCAACTGATATTCAATCTATAACAGTCAAAAAAGTGTTGTTTTATTTCACTGAGCACAATATAAGCTGTTAGGTGTTAGCCTGTCACACACACACGCTGGCAGGCAGGCATATGCAATTAGATTACACAGAAAAAAATTATAAAATAAAATAAATGATATTCTAGCCCTAAAAAGGGCTTTTTGGGTTGCTGTCCTTCAGATGGAAGGCTCTGGAAGGGAGTGTATGCTGCTGATTGGCTGGAATGTGTCTGCTGACTGTGAGGTGCAGGGTCAAAGTTTCCTCAATGATAAAGAATAGAGGGCGAACCCAAAAGCGCATGTGTTCGCCGTTCGCTGCGAACGCGAATATGCAAAAATCGCATAGAATAGTCCGCCGGAGAACTGTTCGGGACATCACTATTGAGGAGTCCTTTTTCATGGTGAGGAGCTTGAAACCTTGCAACATTAGCTTCCGTAAAACCATTCTGACCTTTCCTTCAACCTTGACAGCTGTCCGATTGGTGAGGAACACAAGATGAGAGGTTCCGATCAAGTAAAAAAAGTATTTTTCTGTGTATAAGATGCCCCCATGTACAAGATACCCCTATTCTTGGTGCCCAAAATTCAGAAATAAATAAACATGCAAATATGTATTTTATACGTTTTTATTGTGTTAAACATATATTTAAGGGTACTTTCTGTCATGATTTTCACTGATTTCCATTCCAGCTCAATATCCTTGTGATCATATCACTTATTACTCAGTCGTGATGTGCAATTGCATTTTTCCGGTTTAACACAAGAATCACAAAGATATTGAGCTGGAAATCAATGAAAGCCATGACAGAAAGTGCCCTTAAATATATGTGTAACACAATAAAAACCTATAAAATACACATTTATATGCACACAAGCAGCACACATATGCCACACACAAGCTGTACAGCTATTTCGGGATGTGTAAGTTTAACACAGGGAATACACTTTCTGTCACTTGCGAGAATGTCAGTCATCTCTTTCTACACCTTCTGCACTAATGGACATGTCAACCATATATGTAGGAAGTCTCTCTTAGCTTTGCATCCTCTAAAACAGTCCTCGCTAAGACTATTATTAAGTCTGGACATTTGATAGGGAGTATAGTAGGTCTTGTGCAAAAATTTTACTGTGGTCTCAAGTAGGCTATATGTGTATGACCACCAGGAATGTCTAGTGGTCCCATGTATCCGGGTTAGTGAGGATATCCAATGTCTAATTTTTCTGTAATTCCAGAGTTCACTTTCTGGTATGTGATATTTAGTGATAAGAAAGGTGTGGGATAGCAGAGCGTTGTCTGAAAACCAGGTTCCTGCTCTTTCCAGTGGGCTGCTTAGCCACCATTGTCTAGAGGTGAGGCTTAATGCCGTTTCAAATTCAGGGAAAGATCTTACGGATAACAATGGCGATAGGATGGGAGCCAGGCCACCATTCGACTTAAGCCGAGCACAAGCCGCTAGAGTTGAAGATATTATGGGGTTACAGTTTCGCTGCCTGACGCCTGAGGGGGGCACATCCCAGACTATAGTATCCCATGAGTGAGGTTGCATTTGCCAATTTTTTACGAAGGCCCAAAGTGCTTGTAGCTTACCCGAATAAGCCAGTGGGAAAAACGTGAGCTGCGCTGCTCTCAGGTAAAGTCTCAAGTTCGGGCACGAGAGTCCCCTCATAGTCATTCTTGCTGTACGCGGCGACCTACCTCGCTATATAAAATTGAAAATAGAAGCCTGAAGTTTATCTATTTCCTTCATATCTAGCGGGACTTGGAGAGTTCTTAATAAATATAGTATTCTTGGCAAAACCGTCATTTTTACCGAATTTATGTCCGGCAGCTTTGTGGTGATTCTAACCCCCAAGTATTTAATAGAGTTTTTGGGGCATTGAAATCTATACTCCGCTTTCAAAGCCCCCAGGACCGCATGTGGTATGCCAACTCCTAAGGCCTCGACAACAAAGTGGGAAGCGACGTTGATGGTTCTGTTAGTGTACAAAAAAGGTCGTCCGCAAAGAGCAAACATTTCAAGTGGTGAAGACCCACCCGCATTCCCTGTATCTCAGTGTTGCATCTAATCTTTTGAGCCAAAGGCTAGATCGCCAGCGCAAAAAGTAGTCGAGAAAGTGGGCATCCCTGCCTGGTCCCCCTCTGGTTGTCTATAGAGATGTTCTCCGATCCTGGAAGTTTCAGTCCGGCCTGCGGATTTTTGTACAGTGTTGTATGAATCTCCGTTCAAAGCCGAATTTGGCCAGCACTGCATGCAGATAAGACCACTCCAATACGTCGAAGGCTTTTTCCATATCGAGGGCTCGCACACAGAGAGGGGACTTGCTCTGGGAGGCCAGATGGATGACATTCATAGTTCTCCTGATGTTATCCGCTGTCTGCCGATGTTGAACGAAACCTGTTTGATTCTTGTGGATCAGATCCGGAAGGAACCCCGAGATCCTATCTGCAATAATTTTGACTAGCAGGTTAAGATCCCCATTTATAAGGGATATAGGCCGATAGTTCTTCGGGTCTAGTGGGTCCCTGCCTTTTTTGGGGAAAAACAATTAAGTCCGCCCTGTTTAGCTCCGGGAGCATCGGTTCCCTGTTTAGAATGGAGTTAAACAGTTGGCAGAGATATGGTGCTAGAATATGCACAAAAGACTTGTAGTAGGAGTTGGTAAAGCCGTCAGGGCAGGGGGCCTTCCCTGGTTTCAAGTTGTTGATGGCTTTTAATATATCCTCTACTGTTATGTCTAAATTAAGTGTAGCCGTATTCTGATCTGAGACTTTGGGGAGGTCGCAGGAATCTAGGTAAGACCTGAGAAGATTTGCGTTTGGTTGCAGCTTCGTGGAATATATTGAGCTATAGAAATCCGCAAACGTACGCTTGATGACATTTTGGCTAACCCTTATCTGCCCCTTTGCAGTTCTAATACACAATATCTTAGACTCAGCTATCTTAGATCGCAGCTTCCTAGCTATTAAGGAGTCTGGCTTGGTCGCTTTGGAGTAGAATAGATGCTTGGTTCGGCTAAGGGCTTTCTCTGTTTTGTGGGAGAGTACTGCGTCTAACTCTAGCAGACACTGTTATATCATCTGGCGAAGTCTGGAAGAGGGGCGTGATTGGTTCCTCGATTCTAAGTACTGTAGCTTAGTGGTTAATTCCTGCTCTTTGAGTTTACATTTCTTTTTAAAAGCAGAAGCCACTTTAATGCAGGAGCCCTGGATAAAGGTCTTATGGGCCATCCATTCCCATCCTATGTTCGAGTTACCTGTCCCATGCACTTAAAGTAAAAGTGGAGATCCTTTTCACTTTGTTCCGACAGCTCTGGATGAGCGAGTAGGAGCTCATTTAGTTTCCAGGCATACAGTGTGGATATATTCAACCCTAGGTCAATGTCTATGCCTCGTGATCCGACCAGGGGCATACCTGTATTTCCGCCCTCTTATCGATCAAACAATGACGAAGCTATCAAGAAGGTATCGATCTGCGAATAAGATCCATGGGTGTGGGAATAGTAAGTATAGTCCCTACTGTGTGGGTGGTGCCCCCTCAAGGCGTCTACCAGGCCCTAACCGTCTAGAGCCTTCTTCATTTGTCTTAGTTTGTTCGAAAACCAATCTGTGGCCTGCGTACCCAAGCGATCTAGGACTTAATCAAAGGTCAGGTTGAAATCCCCTCCCATCACCATCGTATTGCCCGAGTGAGGCTCCAAAAGCCGGAGGATATGCAGTAATTTATGTGGTGCATTGGTGGGAGCATAAAAGGAGATGAGGGATATATTAGTCTCCAGGACCGTTCCGTGGAGTATTACATAGTGTCCATCCTTATCCACTACTTTAGACTCTAACTGGAAGGGTGAATCAGTATCGAGGCCCCCCGCTTTTTTGGTAACTTGGGTAGAGGAGTAACAGGTGGGGTAATCTCTTGTAAGATAATTTGGTATATGTTTACGAGCAAAATGTGTTTCCTGCATGAATATAAACGATGGCTTAAAATCTTTGTAGTACATAACTTGTGGCTTCCCGTTCTGCTGTCTGGTGCTGCAGATTTATGGGAGCCTCTAATGGATTGCAGAAAACAACAGTCAGGCTCTGAGCTTGTATTTGGCTTGTCCTAGCCTATGGATTGGAGCTCTGGCTGAGTCACTATGTGATGGGGTAGGCCCTCGTTTGGCGGGAAGCTTCCCTGATGTTATGCAAGCTCCCCTTTGATGTGCCCGAGACCTGCTTGCTTTGCAGGCGTAGGTCCTTGGCCCCGTTAGCCAAGATGGCCGCCGTCCCCACGAGGCTCTTCCGCCCAAGCCCCGTCCTCCCTGGCGGCTCTCTCACCTTGCCCAGCTATAGAATCCTCGGTCCTGCTCCTCTGAGTGTGCCCTGATGGAAGCTGCAGGAGGGGGAAGCAGGTATGCTCTTTTTCGGCCCACCGATCCTAAGTGTGGGATCTCTTACAAGGACCATCCCCGGGTCACACCACCGATAGCACTAGCTGTGGGTCTTCTCTCCCTCTGCTGGGTGCATGCTTTGCGGCGATGCTCTGTCGGACGGCTGTTCCCCTATTCCTCTTGCACGGGGGGGTTGCCGGGAGTCGTTGCTGTGGGAGGCCCGATGGAGTAGGCCTCAAGCCCGCACTGCCGAATTTCAGCTCTGGGAATTAGGGAGTCTTTAATATGCTCTCCGTTTCTGGAGGTGTCATAGGTAGCCAAGAAAAGGTAACCCCCTGATTTTTGGGTCCTTCTACCCCTTTTATAATATAGAGCCCACGGAGCTGCAGCTCAGCACGTCTGCTCCCTTCAGCGTCCGGACACGCCCCTTTGATCGAAATGTGTATTTTATATGTTTTTATTGTGTTACTCATATATTTAAGGGCATTTTCTATCATGATTTTCACTGATTTCCATTCCAGCTCAATATATTTGTGATTACTGTGTTAAACTGGAAAAATGAAATTGCACATCGCGACTGAGTAATAAGTGATGTGATCACAAGGATATTGAGCTGGAATAGAAATGAGTGAAAATCATGATGGAAAGTTCCCTTAGAAATATGTGTACACATTTCTATGCATACTTGCAATGTAATGCAATCTAATTGGATCCAATACATTTCCAAATGTGTATTTTCTCCTGCCTTAAAACTAGTGGTCAGATGCAGCATTACAGTACCAGACCAGGATATCTAATTACAACATTCCGTGAATAAGACAACCCCCCTAATTTAGACTTAAAAAAATTGGAAAAAAAATACTGTCTTATATACTGTATATTAAAATGTATTTTACCATGAGTCTCTATACTGGAGTTCAGTAGAAGATTGGGAGGCCAGTTAAAAGTTGGTGTGGGCTACACGGGTGAGTTGCCATTGTTCCCACACTGATGACCAAGGGGATAACCACAATGGCAGACAGGGAGAGTATGCAGAGTGTCTAGCACGAGGGCTGTAAAGAGTCCTTTTTCATGCTGAGGGGCTTGAAACCTTGTAGCAAAAGCTTCAATGAAACCATTCTGACCTTTTCTTCAACCTTGACAGTTCGATTAGTGAGGAACACAAGGTCAGATGTCCTCCAGTCCACCTAGGAGATAAAGGAACTTTATTAAGAGATTTCACATAGACATAATCTCACAGGTCAATATCATGCTTTGGTTTATCAGACATCTCACCAAAGGGACACAGACCATTCTGACCATTCCCTTCAACCTTGACAACAGTTTGATTGATGAGGAACACAAGGTGAGAGGTCTAGTCCACCTAGAAGATTAATAAACCTTATTAAGAGACTTAAAAAAAAAGTACACTATTGTACAACTTCCTAATTATGACAATGCAGTCACTTGCACAGATACAGAACGTTCTGCCAGATATATAGATTTATGTCAATTTCAATTTCCTCTGCAGAGTCCAGTTCAGATAGGGATGTAAGATATCATTACATATGTTAAAATATATTTTACCATCAGTCTCTATACTGAAGGAGTAGATTGGGAAGCCAGTTATGTTGGTGTCGGCTACACAGGTGAATTGCCACTGTTTCCACTCTTCACAACTGATGACCAAAGGGATAACCACAATGGCAGACAAGGCGAGTGTCTAACCCGAGGGCTTGTAAATAGTCCTTTTTCATGCTGAGGGACTTGAAACCTTGAAGGAAGAGCTTCCATGAAACCATTCTGATCTTTACTTCAACCTTGACAACAGTTGGATTGTTGAGGAACACAATATTGAGACGTCCCAGTCCACCTAGGAGATAAAGAAACCTTATTAAGACACTTCACAAGGCCATCATCTCCCAGGGTCAATATCATGCATTGGTTTATCAGACATCTCACCAGAGTGCTGTAAAGAATCCTTTTTTATGCTGAGGGGGCTTGAAACCTTGTGAAATGTGCTTCCATGAAACTATTCTTGATAATATTTTAGAAAGTTTAAGAAAATTAAGAAAATATAGCCTTTATATACTAAATGTAATAGCCTTTATATACTAAATGTAATTATTCTCCACTCCACTTTTGCCTTCCTTTCTACTACAACAGGTAGGGAATGCAGAGAAAAAGATGCACAAAAAGACAATGGCTTCCCCAATAAAGCGTAATTGCATATGATTAGTAATGATTTAAAGACTGTATGTGCCCATTTGCCTAATGAATGAAAGGCTATATGTGCCCATTTACCCATTACATATGTCTATATGTCCTATTTCTTGGAGAAATTGGCAACATGGGATGTAACGGATCTACTGGCACCCCGACCGGGTACCTCCGTTGATGGACGCATCCTAGCTTGCGCCGAGGTCTACAAGCACCGCACCGGACACCACAACCACCACAGACTCCACATCCGCCATAGCTTAACTGGAGCTGCGCCGTCTTCCTTCCACCCTGTATGAATCTCCAGCATCCAGGATCGTGTGGGGAAGACCTCTCCTCCAAGAATAGTACATCAGGAACAAGGGTTCAGTAGTTTAAAGCTCCAGGGAGTATGCAAAGCATAGCAACCCCCAGTATGATATAGCAATCCCCTCCAAGAATGAGACGAGGCTACATTTTGAAGGGTCAAGGAGCACTCTCCTGCTGGCACACCCAGCCTGGTTTTTATTACCGTCAGGTAAACAGAACACACCCAGGGGAAGGTATAAACAACCAATAACACAATAGTAACGCCCACAGTTTCCCTCCCCTCTACTTGAGAGATAATTGAGTTTATTACTGTATCTACTCAATTATCTCCCAGCTAAAACCTACACATTTTTATACATTTTTATAACTTTATGATTTTACATAGTACATAAATAAATCTTACATTTTTATGAACAACATAAATTGTGGAACAACATATTAAAAAATGACATGAATCAGACCAAAGGTTCAAAAGTTAGTAAAAGTATATTTTACACATAACACACAGACATTTCACATATCCCCTATAGTTGGCCACACAATACACATATAGGGACAATAGGTGGGTCACACCTCCCTGAGGCTACCTGGCAACTTTGATACAATCAGACATGGATTAGATCATCCTCCTTTGTTCTTATGTCTGAGAATGAAAACACTGTATACAATAGACGTCCTTATCTTATGAAGAGTCTCTGTAATAGGATTATCCATTATGGCCAGGTCTGCACTAGTCTGGGCCAATATTCTGCAGAGCATAAACCAACATACATACAGTATAATAGTAGGATCATATTTTAACCAAGAATTAAATAACCATAAAACAGGGTAAAACAGTGATGGGTTCCGTTACACACCTCCCCCGTGACCATAAGCCGGCGGATAGGCCTGGGGATGTCCGGACAAAAGCATCTGTTTGTCAATTCTCTAGTTTGACAACCCATCAGCATTACTGCAATTCACATTTACTCACATTTCACATATCCCCAGATAGCTGGGATCTGAGAGCACAAAACTACCGAATAGCGCTCAGATCCTCTTCACACAGTTCAATTGCCATGTAGCTAAAGTCTTTCCCATAGTCTTTCATTATATGAATGGGCTCCATGGCCTAGCTATCTGTGGTATCATGGTTCACACAGGGCAAGTACCGAATGACCCCCCCTGTATGTAAAGGGCCAGAATGAGTGACATACACTCTGGTATGGCCGAATACTGTGTTTAAAGGGCAATATGTCCCAGGGCCATAGTCGCAGGGCAGGAGGCTGGCAAACAGTCCTCTCCAAGACAAAGTGGCGAAGGGCACTTCGTCACAATAGGGTACTAACTAAGGCTTCTCTCCTCACATAGTTACTCACAAGAGATTACATACACAGAGATAAATAGCAAAACTCATATACATTAAGGTGACAAAGCTTCCTCTCTAAAAAAAAAAACTATTGCAGAGCTGCTGTAAAACCAAGGGCATCCCTGCCTTGCTAATTAAAGGTGAGGTCTGGCTATATAGTCTGTTTATATATAGTCTAGACCAAAAACTGAAGAAACGTCTTTACTCACCTCACTGATGTATCTCCTCACATATGTAATTATATCTCATATTTATAGTGTGCTACCATTTTCTGTAGAAAGATAAAAGGGATACAGTAAACACATGAGATTCGTGACTATACAATCTTACAATTCACCTAATTACCCAATTATTAAGTCTAACCTTTATCTATTGTAATGATATAGAAATCACAAAGTTGTGGAGACCAGTAGCCAAGGTCAGCAATAATCCAGTTCCGCAAACTTGTAGGTGAAAACAGGAACAAGGTTTATTGAAGTGATCAGAAACCACACAATAATCTGGCAAGGATCAATAGACAGAAAGTGCCTTATATAGGCCAAGGACCAGACACAGCTGAAGAGACTTAGGTACTGATACAATTGCTAGCAGAGTCAAGCTTATAAGGTCTCAATGGAATTCACAACAGGCAGGCTGGCGCAGTGGTAGGGAAGAGGTATAGCAGCCTGTGGACCAGGGTTCAAAACCCAGCAGAGTCAATTCCTCACATTACCCCCGCCTCTATAGGTGCAGCCTCTGGATGCCCTATTACCTGGTTTAGCAGGGTACTGCACATGAAAAGACCGAAGGAGAGCAGGAGTGTGAATATTGTCCACTGGTTCCCACGAACTCTCCTCCTCACCATAGCCTTTCCAGCGAACCAGATACTGAAGCTTGCCACGGAAGATCCTGGAGTCAAGAATTTTGTCCACTTCGTACTCATCCTCACCATCCACGAGGACTGGAGGTGGGGCAGGCAGGGCTCGGCTAGGGAAAGTGTTTTCATGAAAAGGTTTAAGCAGTGCGACGTGAAACACTGGATGTATTTTCATGGAATTTGGGAGTTGTAATCGGAAAGTGACAGCATTGATCTGAGCAATGATCTCAAAAGGTCCCATGAACCTTTGACCCAATTTATGAGAAGGAATCCGAAGCTTGAGATTCCTTGTTGACAGCCACACCTTGTCACCAACGTGATAGACTGGGGCCTCCTTTCTATGCCTATCAGCAGCTCTTTTGTAACATTCCTGAGCCTCCAAAAGAGTCTCTTTCAACAGTGCTTGGGAATCACGTAAGGCCGTTAGCCGGTCAGCGACAGCAGGAATGGAAGTAGTAATTGGGAGACTAACTAGAAAGGTTGGATGGTAACCATAGTTTGCAAAAAAATGGGCTCAAAGAAGTGGAGCAGTGTTGGGCATTGTTATAGGCAAACTCCGCCGTGGGTAGAAAATCCAGCCAGTCATCCTGCAGGTAACTAATATAGCACCGCAAATATTGCTCCAAAGTCTGGTTGGTTCGCTCAGTCTGTCCATTACTTTGCGGATGAAAAGCTGACGACAGATTTACATTAATACCTAGATTAGAACAAAAAGGTTTCCAAAAACGAGACGTAAACTGTACTCCCCTGTCAGAAACTACTTCATCAGGCACTCCATGCAAGCTAAATATTTCCCGAATAACCAGGTCAGCCGTTGGTTTAGCTGAAGGGAGACCACGAGCTGGTATGAAATGACCCATCTTAGTTAACCTGTCCACAACAACAAGAATGGTAGTGTGTTCCTTAGAGGGAGGTAGTTCCACAATAAAGTCCATGGATATAGATCCCCAGGGACGATGAGGAATCGGAAGAGGCTGAAGCAAGCCAACAGGGGATGAGCGAGGAGTCTTATGTCTGGCACACACATCACAAGAGGACACATACTTCTTAACATCCTCATGATACTTCGGCCACCAAAAGGATCGAGCAAGTAGGTCTTGTGTCTTTCGGATTCCTGGATGACCTGCTGGTTTTGAGTCATGGTAGAGACGTAAATGTCCAGTCGCACTGACTCCGGAGCAAACAGACGTCGTTGAAAAATCCAAAACCCTTTACGCATCGTCATATGGAGGTCACGAGGAGGATCACGAAGAACTGGGTCTTCAGCGTAGCCCTTTTTAATGCGAGACATCAGATCAGAAGGAAATGTAACTCCTAAAAATGTATCCTCTGGCAAGATGGTGGTCTTTGTTACGGTAGTATGGAGGGGGTCAGCTATTCTAGACAAGGCATCCGCCTTACCATTCTTGGAGCCAGGACGTTATGTAACCAAAAAATTAAACCTTGAGAAGAATAGGGACCAGCATGCTTGTCTGGCTGACAGTCTCTTAGCTGATCGAATACATTCCAGATTTTTGTGATCTGTGAGGACAGTAATTGGATGGGTAGCTCCCTCCAAGAGATGTCTCCATTCGGTGAAGGCAGCTTTTATAGCCAATAGTTCTTTATTCCCTATGTCATAGTTTCTTTCTGCTGGCACCATCTGGCGGGAATAGAAGGCACACGGGTGTAACAGCATCTTAGGTCCAGTCCTTTGAGACAGTATAGCACCAACAGCTGAATCAGAAGCATCAACTTCCACAATAAATGGTAATTCCGGCTGAGGATGTACCAGGACAGGGGCAGAGGTAAACAGAGTCTTCAATCAGGAAAATGCGGTATCCCCCTTATCGGACCACTGAAAAGGAGTCCCCTTACGTGTGAGTTCAGTGATCGGTGTAATAACGGCAGATAAATTCTTAATGAAACGCCTGTAAAAATTGGCAAACCCCACAAATCTCTGAACATCTTTTTCATTCTTTGGGATGGGCCATTCCAGCACAGCTTTAATTTTACTTGCGTCCATACTTAAACCTTTGGGAGTTATTACATACCCCAGGAATTGAATTTCTGTTTGCTCAAACTCACATTTTTCTAGTTTAATGTATAGGTGGTGGGTACGAAGGCGCTCTAGAACTATACGGACCTGTTTTCTGTGGTTTTCAAGATTATCAGAGAATATTAGGATATCATCCAAATATGCCACAACAAACTGATCCAGGAGATCTCGTAGTACATCATTGATAAGATGCTGGAAAGTTGCAGGGGCATTACACAGCCCAAAAGGCATTACTAGATATTCATAATGCCCGTACCTGGTTCTGAAAGCTGTTTTCCATTCATCATTGGGTCTTATGCGAACCAGATTATATGCCCCCCGAAGATCAAGCTTCGTAAATATTTTAGCTGAGCGGAGTCTCTCCAAAAGTTCAGGAATCAGAGGCAAGGGGTAGCGGTTTTTAACAGTGATGTTATTAATGTCCCTGTAATCAACCCATGGCCGTAGGCTGCCATCTTTCTTTTCTACAAAGAAAATAGGAGCTCCTGCTGGAGAATTAGATGGTCGAATAAAGCCTTTGGCAAGATTTTCTTGTAGGTATTCACGAAGAGCTTTCAATTCAGGTTCAGAAAGGGAATATATACGGCCAAATGGGATAGCAGCCCCAGGCAACAGCTCTATTGGGCAATCATAAGGCCTGTGTGGTGGAAGCTGATCAGCATTCTTCTTATCACAGACATCTGCAAAATCCCGATATTGTAGAGGAAGCTTAGTCAAGTTTGTAGCAACCATTTCATTAATTGTTGTGGCAACAGGTGTTACCTTAGAGGGTTGACAATTCATTAAGCAGTGTTCTGAAGGAAAGGACAAAGTTCTGATCTTCCAATCAATCTGTGGGTTATGCAGAGCAAGCCAAGGTACCCCCAAAATCACTGGAAACTGTGTTGAGGAAATTAGGTGGAAAGAGATAGCCTCATGGTGATTCACTTCCACAGTCAACTTTAAGGGCACAGTCTCATGTGTAACCGGTCCTGACGTAAGTGGAGAACCATCAACTGTCTCCATTAACACAGGTGAAGAATTAGGGATAGACTGAATTCTATTTCCTGCTGCAAATTTAATGTCCATAAAGTTTCCGCCTGCTCCAGAATCTATCATAGCGGTAGTTGAAATTTTACGATAACCACATTGCAACGTGATAGGCACCACAAAATGATGATGTTGAGTCAACATACCCTCTTCACCATGAGCCAGAGAAAACAAGGGTTGTGTGACAGAATCCAGTTGATCCGAAATCTGGGATTGGTGTCGAATCTGTGCACCCTCAGCCGCCATAGCTATTGTTCTTTTGGATTTGCTAGGGCAATTGATGGCATAGTGCCCTGCACTACCACAATACAGGCATAAATTGTGAGTGCGTCGCCACTGTTTTTCTTCGTTGGATAATGGCCCTCTTATTAGATTTACCTGCATAGCCTCTGGCTCAGAGTCTGTAGGTGTTTGTGGGATCGGAGTAGAAGTTCTTGAATAGGAAATTGGAGTAGTACTTGGTCTAAAAGAGCCCTGTCTTTCCAATCTTCTTTCAGAAAGTCTCCAATCAATACGGATAGCCAAACGCACAAATGCATCAAAGTCAGCAGGAAGATCAACACGAGCTAGCTCATCTTTTATAGCTTCTGAGAGACCTTTTCTGAAGTGGAACCTCTGGGCTGATTGATTGGTTCCAGGTAGTATCAGCAACCCACTGTCTGAATTCAGCAGCATATTCAGCCACCGAGCGCCTCCCTTGATGCAAATGAAGGAGATTGGCTTCTGCTGTAGCACATCGACTGGGGTCATCAAAAACTAGGCACATGGCCTCAAGAAAGTCATTTAGATTACCCAAGACTGGACTGTCTTGTTCCAGAAGAGGGGAGCCCCAAGCCAGGGCTTCATCTTTGAATAAGGAAAAAATAAATCCCACCTTCTCTCTTTCAGATGGAAATTGGTGAGGTACCATCATGAAGTGCAAACGGCATTGATTTAGGAAACCCCTAAATTTTTTGCGATCTCCTCCAAACTTTTCTGGCAGGGGCAAGCGGGCCTCTTGAGCAGGTGTAACAGTAGCAGCCGCAGCATCACATGCCCTGTAGCTGGTGTACTCACTGTGCATTGACTGAAATTTATTTTGCAGTTCAGCTACCTGGTCCTGCAGCACTTGGATGGTCTGTGCCTGGGTCTGCACAGTTCTTGCAAATAAAGCAACCTGCTGGGCCAATGCAGAATCTGTCCCGGCGGTCTCCATGAAAGGGCCAGATTATTCTGTAATGATATAGAAATCACAAAGTTGTGGAGACCAGTAGCCAAGGTCAGCAATAATCCAGTTCCGCAAACTTGTAGGTGAAAACAGGAACAAGGTTTATTGAAGTGATCAGAAACCACACAATAATCTGGCAAGGATCAATAGACAGGAAGTGCCTTATATAGGCCAAGGACCAGACACCTGACCAGACACAGCTGAAGAGACTTAGGTACTGATACAATTGCTAGCAGAGTCAAGCTTATAAGGTCTCAATGGAATTCACAACAGGCAGGCAGGCGCAGTGGTAGGGAAGAGGTATAGCAGCCTGGGGACCAGGGTTCAAAACCCAGCAGAGTCAATTCCTCACAATCTATACAATATCTCAGAAGGTAGAACTTGCTTTATAAGTGGCTTTGCCTCCCATATAGGGCTCCTTATATAGGGCCCTGGACTCTGTGACATCATCTATAATGACATATCTCTGATGTAAGAAGTGTCTGTTACCTGGAGGGCCCAGCTAAGCCTTGCGATGGCAGCCATTAGATAACTTATCATACAGTACAGCAGAGGTTTATTTGTACACAGTGACACATACACATAAGGGTGGATAAAAACATCAGATCTTACAACCCAGAAGCTTTTTGGAACTATTCAATCTCTGTCACAATATCAACTATAATAATTCTGGTAAGTGTGTATTGCTCCGTACAGAGCTGCACGAGGAGGAGGGGGAGGAAGAGACACAGGGGAAGGGGAGAGGGAGGGGAAAAGACACAGGGGAGGGCAGAAGGAGGAACAGACACAGGGAAGGGGAGAGGGAGAAAGAGACACAGGGGAGGGGAGAGGGAGAAAGACACAGGGCAGGGGAGAGAGAGAAAGACACAGGGCAGGGGAGAGGGAGAAAGACACAGGGGAGGGGAGAGGGAGGAAGAGACACAGGGCAGGGTGGAGGGTCGGAAAAGACACAGGGGAGGGGAGAGAAAAATTAAAAATTATACCGTCATTTTTGACGGGCAATTTACTAGTAACTTTGAATACCTGTTCTGTATATTCCAGTGCTCATGCTAAAAGGTTTGTTCAATTTAGAAAAAGTATCACTATCTACTTCAATATTCTGGTTATTTATCCTAAAATGGGCAAATGAAAATGTGGATCTTAAAGAACCACCATGGTGATACATTGAAAATATACGGTTTAAAAAAAAACTTCACTTAAAAACAGGCAATATGTTTTTATAATGTGAAAAAAAAATAATTCAGATTTTACTTTATTTGTAATAATGCTGCTGACGAATGACCTACTTCCTTAGGTGGCAGAGCAGAGAGAGAAGCTCTGCCTGCACAATAAGAATGTGGCAGAACCTTCTGCCACTGCTCTCATTAGCATTAAAGCAAATGTAATTTACAAGGACACATCCTGTTGAGACAGAACTTGCCAGAATCAAAATTTGTCAAGAAAATGCAAGATTGAAGCAAAGAATATTTGCTTATAAAAGTGAATGTAATATATGCGAAACGAGCTGTTACACTGGAGAAACCAGCCAAAAACTGCACCTTAGATCCTTAACAAACATTCTATAAAAAAAAGCACAATGAAGTTATTGTACCCAAGTTGGACATCATTTTAGACAGAATGATCACTTGAAATGAAGATGATCACTTGAGATCAAGATGATCACATTATTCAACACTAAAGATACAGGATTTAATATGGACGTGGTTTTCTTGTGATTCTGCCTCAATCTATCTTGTTCAATATAACACTTAGTGGTATTCTTCCTATCAGACAGACACTTTACTGACTACAGTGCTCTTGTTTTTCATGTATATTTTGATGTGTATATGTTCCTAGTATATGTTTCCTACAGTATGTTATTTTGATTCCCCCATATATATATTTATTTTTATTATTATTCTTTGTAATGCGCCAATATATTCCTAAGCACAATATAGGGTACATACAAGTCAAAAACAATTATTACAAATTACAAAGAATGGAATGCCATGTTATTGGAGCTTAAAATCAAGCATACAGAGTGTTTTTCTTGAACACCTAACATGATTAAAAAATTGCAAACTTACAGTCTAGAGGATACAGGTGAGGTATAGAAGGGTGGAGTACAATACAGTGTGAGTATTAAGGCTAAAGGTGATAAGCTACTTTGAACAAATGCGTTATTAGTGACCGTTTAAGGGTTTTGCGGCAGGAGGATAGTCTAGTGGAGCGAGACAAGGAGTTCCAAAGAATAGGGGCAGCATGAAAAAAGTTCTAAAGACGGGAATAAGAGCAGATAAAAGAGCAAAAGAAAAAAGAAGGTCAATAACAGAGTGAAGAGGACATTTGGGTGAGTATTTAGAGATAAGAGAGTGGGTTATTGTTGAGGACTTTTTACGTTTGAGTCAAAATTTACATTTTTATTCTGGAAACTATGGGAAGACAATGGAGTGACTGACATAGAGGAGCTGCTGACACTGAGTGTTTAGAATGGTATAAGAGTCTAGCAGAGACATTCATTATGAACTGGAAACAGACAGGTGATGGGGAGGCCAGCAAGGAGAGAGTAGCAGTACTCAAGGCGAGATGCGATAAGAGTGTGAATCAGAATTTTGGTTGTGTCTGGTGAGAGAAAATTATATATTTTGGAGTTATGTTTAAGTTGATAATGACAAGATTTAGTGATTGGTTGTATTTGAGGAATTAAAGCAGGGGGCGGATCTACCAGTGGTGTCGATGGTGGCGGCCCAATGCTGTAAAAAATAAAAAATGGTGCATTTTACTTTTTTCTGTAGTGTAGGAAGTACAGGAGGAAAAAAAAAAGGGGACGTAGGACTGATGTCAAATAATGTTTCCCTCTCTCTGCGTCACTTTTTAATTTCACTGAACTGAAATTTTGTAATTTCTTGTCAGTATTGCTTCAGACTTGAGATCAAGCCAAATCACTATATATACTGCAATACTCATTATTCATCTTATAGAAGTGAACATTTTAAAGACTGTGTTTATATTTACATTTTCTGAAAACATTTTGCACATTAACAAGTTTAGTTATTAAAATACAATATAAAAAATAATTGACCACAATGGTCCTTTAATTAGTTTATTTACAATTTCCAAGATATTTTACAATTACAAAATGATTTATAAAGTGTCTATGATGTATATGTTACACATAGTTATGACAACAGTTTGAAATTGGCATAGCTATTTTTATTCACTGACTTTGAAGATATTTTTCTCAGTTTCCATATGTCAGTGTTCATGTTTATTAATACATTGTGTTTTATTATTATCATTAGGAGCATGTTACCAAGCATCTGCTGTCAAAAGCTTGAAATATCAGTTTATCCATGCATAAAACATTGACACATTTATCAGACAATTTTATAGGAAAATATACTTTATGTCTTTTCCTTAATTAATGAATATTTCAACCATTTTTTAATTAATTTACTTTGTCTATTACTATTGTTGAAAAGCAATTCCTCACACCATTCAATTTGCAAACTGGTACATTTAAGAATTTCTCCTTTATTTTTAACTAGAGACTTGCCCGTCAAAAATGACGGCAATACAAATCGAAGTCTGGCAATGGTGTTTGTCAGACATTGCGAGCCTCTCCCCCCCCTACTTTATTGGGCTCGAATGAGTGCCTTCGGCGCTAATCACAGGCCTCGCAGTGAGCGCCTATTGCGCTCACTGCAAGCCTCTCTACCCCTCCCTCCCTCTACTTGACGGGAGGGGCTCATTGCGAGCCTCTCCGCCCTCTACTTTACTGGCCTTGCGATGAGCTCCTTCAGCGCTCATCTCGGGCCTTGCAATTAGTGGCTTTGGCGCTCATTGTTAGCCTCTCCCACCTTCTACTTCCTCCCCCCCCTGTGTCTCCTTCCCCCCTCTCTTGTTTCTCCTGCCCTCTCTCCCTCCCATGTCTTTCTCCCCTTCCCCTCCCCTGTGTCTTTCTCCCCTCCCTCCCTTGTGTCTTTCTACCCTTCCCTCCCCTGTGTCTTTCTACCACCTCCATCCCCTGTGTCTTTTCCCCCTCCCTCCTCTGTGTCTCTTCACCCCGTCTCCCTCCCCTGTGTCTCTTCACCCCGTCTCCCTCCCCTGTGTCTCTTCCCCCCTCCTCCCTCCCCTGTGTCTCTTCTTCCCCTGCCCCTCGTCTCTTCCCCCCTCCGCTGTGTCTCCTCCCCCATCCTGTCCTTCCCTGTGTCTCTCTTCCCCCTCCCCTGTGTCTCTCTTCCCCCTCCTCTCCCTCCCCTGTGTCTCTCTTCCCCCTCCTCTCTCTCCTGCGTGTCTCTCTTCCCCCCTCCACTCCCTCCCCTGTGTCTCTCTTCCCCCTCCTCTCCCTCCCCTGTGTCTCTCTTCCCCCCTCCTCGCCCTTTCCTTTTGTCGCTCTTCCCCTCCTCCTCTCCCTCCCCTGTGCCTCTCTTCCTCCTTCCCTGTGTCTCTCTTACCCTTCCTCTTCCTCCCATGTCTCTCTTCCCTTCCCCTGTATCTCACTTCCCCTGTCCCCTGTGTCTCTCTTCCCCCCTCCTCTCGTTTCTCTATTCCCCTCCTCCTCTCTCCCTCATGTATCTCTTCCCCATCCCAAAAAAATTGTGGGAGTCATTACTCTTTTCTTTAGTTGATATCATAAATATTAATATGCTGCGGGGTAAAATCTGAGAAAAAAAAATCAGAAGCTTGCTGTCATGCCCAAACATTGGGAGGCTAATGGTGAGGGACCCTGTTGAACCACACTTTGTACAATTTGGATCAGTGTAAAGCCCTTTCAGCCAGGGCTAAACCTGAAGAAAACTGATTCTTCCTAACTGAATCTATGGCCCATGTTATTTTCCACTAATAGTAGGCCCTCCTCTGACTGGCTCACTTTGGAGCCACAAGAGACTTCAAGCTGGAGCTTCAGTTTCCATGACTGGTATGTCTTTCAGCCACTCAATAGGCTTTTAAATGAGCCATTGGAGGTTTAGACTGTGAAGGGAATGGTCTACCATACATCTGATTAAAATAGGGAGTTTCTCCATTCATTCACTCCTTAGCTGTGTTTCTCCCAATGTTCTTTTGCGTTGCTGGAGGGAGACATGATGCCTGGCTGCAGCTGTAGAGTAAAATTTTGAGAGCACTTCCTCCAACCCTGCACCTCACCCACCTGCCGCTGTTTATCTTTATAGAGACATGCAAATCACTTTCACCTGACCAATTAGCAGCATATGTGATCACATTATGTAATCAATACGCCCACCATACCCATCCTGGTTACCTTGCACCACTCTCTCCCATACTTTGACAAAGAACATCATAGCAAAAACATTCAGAGGCACTCAATCTGAGAATGAACAACACCTAATTAAGTTTGCTCTATAGGCCTGTAACCTACTCAGAGGGTGACCTCGTTTAGCTCACTTGTGCCCTTCACAGGCCAAAATATCCTGTAGTATATCAGTTTAGTTTTACTCAAAAGAGAAGAAGAGAAGAGAAGAATTCAGCCCCCAAATACCAGGCAATTTTACCCTGAACAGGAGAAACAGCAAGCCCCAGACTTACATTGCAGCCTCTCTTGGGCCTCATCAGTAAGGTGTAGCTGCACTGCTTAAGATACAGTGAGCAAGAAGCCCACATGTGGAGCCACCCATCACCCTTAGGTTTCGAAAGCAGAGCAAAAATCATCAGTCACTCAAGCTGAGAATGAATAACACTTAAGTAGGTTTGTACTACAGTCCTAGTAACCTACTTACAATAGTATTTAAAAAAATAAAATAAAAAATAACACCAGCAAATATATGGTGCTCTAAACTTGCTAAATATAAAATAAATACAATTCCCTTAATTTTTTTAGCAATGATTAATGTCAGTTCTGTATCAAATGACATTGACTACTACTATTGTCTGTTTTCATAAACTCTTTTCCTTTCCATTTCATTGTACATGGAAATGAAACAGTCAAACATGATCCTGTTGAAGTGTTATCGTGTCCCAAGCCATAGAGTACAAAATCTTTTCCAAGGAACGTTGTGATACACATCTCGCAGCAAATCAAAGGGGAAAGATGAGAAATTTCACAGGGAAAATAAGCAATTTCATGGACTGGAAGACAAAGATCTTAACTCTTTTAGCGACAGGGTAATATTGCACTTAACACAGTGAGAGTCTGTCACACGACAATGTGATTTGAAGAGTACCAGGTTTGTTGAGCTCTCGATTGAAGGTGACAGCCATCTGAAAGGGACCAAAACTGACACAATTAAACAATAATTTACATTTCTAATGAATGTCATTTTTCTTAATCACTTTCTTGGAAATTTGAAAGTCAGCCAGGGAACTATCAGACCAAACATTATACTCAACCAAAGTAATCTGTTAATTAATATTTATCCCTTCAATTAAAATATGCCTAATTTTAGGATCATTTGAAATACTCGGTAAATTTTCTGCCAACTGTGTTTGTCTATTTTGCTACACATAATCCTTGTCATTATACTATAGAGAGCCACTGTTCTTTTTGTTAAATATTGTGAGTAAGATAAGCTGTTCTGAAATAGATAAAGTGTATCCATCTCAGAGTATTTATTTGTATAATAATGTTGTAAAACCTGATTAAGAAATTAGCAGTGGCTCTCAGAACAATTATAATTTACATATATATAAGTGTACCCCATGGATTCCAGCCAAGACTATAAGGGTATCTGAATGAAACAATCAGCTGAATCATTATTATTTTTAATTTAACAAAATAGTGTCCTGATAATTATACTGTTGTACTAGTTACATCTTAATCTTAAGCAAAGCTTAAATAAATATCAAAGTAAATATATGATCAATGTAAAACTATGTTTGCTGTACTATTATTTGTATTTTTTTCTGGAATTTACATATGAAAGACAAACAACAAAACAATATAAAACTTCAATTTAGTAGTAACACTAGATATTTTCATATACTGTATTCCAAGTTTCTACTCAAATGAACCCTCTTTGAAGAGGTGGCACAGAGGAGCCAGGAGCGGTGGGAAGGGAGCGCAGAATGCCAACTATGTTAGTTTGAGAGGGGAATTGGCTACTTTGCATTGTCTTATTTCTGCAGTCTTGATCCAGAAGAAGGACCTTCGGACAGAATCATGCGATCTAGGAATGACCTAACTGGACAACCGGCTGAAAGGCAGGAAGCAAGCAGAGGATAGAGGCTCTTCGCGGAGTTCTTTGACATCAGAGCACAGGAGATAGGGAATTATGCCTGCAGAGGTTGCTCATAGAAGGGGTAAGGACCATAGGCACAAAGATTCTCGTTATTACCCTTATAGGAGGGAGCAGGAATAGGCTCTCTGCATCCCCATGTCAGAGTTTCTCCAGCCCGCTCTACAGGTCGGGGCGAGCATAGGAGAGTGGGAAGGAGGGATAGGAATAGGAATTCTTATTATTAAAGGAGAGACAGAGGACAAGAGCGGGATCGGGAGAGAAAGCTGCCTTTAAGACCTGAAAGAAGGGTATTGCATGCTTGGGATGACCGAGAGGAGCGGACAGCTACCAGGACCAATCAGCGCCCACCTTCAGAAGGGAAGGAGCAGAGACAGGAGCAAGGAACCACTATCAACAGGAATGACAGCCCCTTCGTCATCCACATGTAGGAGGCAAAGTGGCGAGTGTGTTACTGGAGCACAAGGTAATATTAATGCTGAAAGGGTTACTGGTCAGGGTTTAGTTTAGGGTTTGAAGGGTTGGTTAGCAGGTTTGGAGGGATCAAGAGAATTGATGGGTTGGACAGGACGGAAGAGAGGACAGTCTGTTAGGTCTAATGTACCAGTGACTGGGGTCGCGGCGGCAGTAAACATAGTTGAGGAGAGTGGAGCAAGTAAGGGTGGTGCTAAGGAAGGGGAGAGGGAATCTGTGATTAGAATAGCGGACACAGTAATGAAGAAGTCGGCATTATGCTCTATTGAGTCAATAGGGGAGCATGTATCAAAAGAAATTAAAGAAAACACTTGGAGACAGGAGTTTATTGAGCTATTCTCGCTGCTCCCGTTAGACAATTTTATTGAAATTAAGCATGATGATAAAAAGGAAGATGTAAAAAAGGAGAAGGAAGAGCGTAGGAGGAGATACAGGAAAATTCCTAAAACTTTTTGTAATTGGTCGCAAGCATATGTTATCTATTCTAGCATATTGGGCGAAAAGAACCCAGAATATTGTTCAGCCTTATTTTGTTATTTGGATGAAATAGAAGAATTCATCAGACATAGGGGGGATTAGCTTGGTGGGCCTATGATGAAAAGGTTTGGCAGGAATTAGCAGTGAGACCAGAAATGCAGTGGGATGATCAGGATATGAGTGCTTGGTTAAAAATAGATACCCCATTACGTCCAGCTGGGGGGTCAGGGCAAAAGCAAGTTACTGCTAGCACGGGGAAAAAAGGAGGGGTGTGTTTTGTGTTCAATGAGAGTTCTTGCAATTGGGGCACTTCTTGCAGATTTAGGCATGATTACTCTGAATGCGGGAATGCTCACCCACTTTTTCGGTGTTTTAGAAAAGGAAAGTACCAAAAGCAGGGAGATGCCACTGCAAAAGGGTAAGAGCCCAGTACGGCTAAAAAAGATGGAGGGGTGGTTAAGATTGTTTGGTAGTATAAGTGACAGAGCTGGGGATGCAAAGTTATTGTTTGCAGGGTTTGAGGAAGATTTTATTATTCCCTCGGTGAAATAGCCTTCAAAAGGTCGCCCACCAAATCTTAAATCTGCTCGGGACAGACCTCAGGAGGTGTGACTAAAATTAATGGGGGAAGTTCAAAAGGGTAGGATGGTGGGACCTCTAAATGGAATAGTGAAAAGGGCATGTAGAGGAGCTTTGTTAGCAAAAAGGGATATAAAATCGGCCTGTAGACTTCTGCCTGTCCATCAAGTTTCTAAATCATTTACTGGTGCGTTTCATTGCAGGTAAATACTTTGTGGATTTATGTTTACCTATGGCTTTGGTAGTGTGCAGAATCTTGGCCAGAAATGTGGATAAAAAACTGCTGGACAAAGAATTTAACTTTTTTAGAGATGTTTCCTATAGTTGTAGCCATTTTGCTGTGGGCAGATAGTCTTAGAAATAAACATCTGTTGTTTCATTGTGGTAATTTTAATGTAGTTCAGGCCATTAATTCTACAACAGCTTCTTCACCGCCAGATTGCTAAGGCAGTTAGTTTTAAAATATTTGCAGTTTAATATGTTAGTTAGGTTTTTGCATATACCAGGTGTGAAGAACGTTGTGGCGGATGCCTTATCTCGTCATGACTGGCAAAAATGTTGAAGATTAACGCCGGAAGCAAACGCAGAGCCAGAAGTGTTCCTACAACAGTGGGGGAGTCTAGCGAATTAGCTGGGTATGGGGTACTGCCCGGCTGCACAAAAGCTTTTCTTTAAAAAAATAAAACAATGTATATAAGTAAATAAACATAATATAATTTGTATTTAACCTTATTCTGGTATGAGCATTGATGCCATGTGTCATGAATCAGCCAGTGGCCATATTGGATTTGGGTGTGAACTATGCTGGGGCCATTTTGTGATTGGCAGTCATCTGGGACTTGGACAGATGTCTGTCACAGGCTGTTGACACAAGAGACGATACCTGGGGGTTTGGGGCTCCCAGACACCCTGTTATACTGTTATACGGTTATACTGTTATATTATTATGATTATTGTCTAAGGAAATGAGCAGGGTTCCCATCACCATCAATAAAAGTCATCATAATGCATGAGATGGATTGATGTGGAAACCCTGCCCCAATCCCATATACTATGAGGACATTAGGTGGTTTTATGTGGGGTGCGCTTTTACGCTTGTACTTAAATAGACTGACAGTGTGTGGAATATGTACACATATGTATATGATAGTATGGGGTAGTCATGCTGGATACATTGCCACATACATCTTGCAACAGGAGAAGGACCCCAGCTGGCCACCAAGGTTAATTCTTTAAGTACACATACTTAAGTCAGGAACAATAGGCTCCCACCAGACATAGGGGCACCATCTATCCAGGGGGCCTCTGGGGTCTCCCTAGCCCAGATCCAGGGGCCTGGGTCATAGCAAAGAGATGTGTCTCTCTTAACTGCCAGCGTCCAAATGACTCTGTTAGCCACACCTAGTGGGCGGCCCAGGGGAGGGGTCTGGAAGTTTCCAGAGCTTACCTCTAGTCCATTGGCTAGAGGTAATCCAGTTACTGTGGAGATTACCCCATTGGCCAAGAGGAAGATAAGGGTTGGACAAAGGGGTAGCCACTCCCTGTACTGTTTTTGTGAGGTGTTTAAATACTTGTGTAAAAATAAAGAAGTTGTTCATAATTTTCATCAAGACTTTGTGTGCAGGTGTATTATTGACCCAAGGGCATATGCTGGCAGAGGAGATCGTTTCTGACTCCATGCCAGGTTTTTTCCCAGGCACACTACCAAAAGCTGGGACTTATGCTCTTGCATCCGCAAGGAAGGTCCATTGGTCTGAGTCATCCAAATCTTAGGTCTAAAACCTACAGGAGATAAGAGAACTAGGATTCTCTATACTCCATCATCATTGTAGGTTGTGACAATTGGTGACAGAGGTGGGAGACTCTACAGAAAGACCAAGAATGGAACAGACGGATATCACCAAAGAAGCAACAAGACGGTTTAAAGCAGCCAGGCACTTATACCCCAGTAAGATGACCGCACAAGAGGTGTCCAACGTACTAGACCAGTATTGCCAGAGGATCTGGCAGGAGCGCAATGGAGCGAGAACTCCAGCTCAGCAAAGACTTGGCTACAGAGAGACATTGCGCCTAGAGAAATGGATGGCGATTCTGAATCTGTGGCAGGACGATGAGCTAATGGGCTGGCTGGAAGTACTAGTAAGAAAAGAGGTTGCCTTGGAGAACCAATATCACGTTTTTTGCGCCAGAATAGTTGGTGGCCTTGGAGAGGAGTTTGATTTCCGCTTGGAGATAGATTCTGGCCTCCAAGACATTGTGTATGGTGATCCTGAAGGGGGCATTGGAACCTTTAAAAGGCACAACAACTTGTTTGTGGAACGCTGTCGTGGTCTGGGACTGGAACCGTGGTCCATGGAGGCTAATTTAATGGTTCACCTGATTGAGCAGGAACTGCAGCTGGAGGAGGAGTATTTTGAGTTGTGGGACGAGATCTATGGGGAGACATTTTGCCCATCAAGAGGGGAACAACCCAGTCAAGAGGACTGGTCGCCAGATCGTTACAACACAGATGGTATGTACCAAAGTGATTGTGTGCAAGGGGTCTGGAGAGAACATAGTGATGGAGAATGCGTTCCTTTAAAAAATATAGAGACTGTGTCAGAGCCTAGAAGGGATGGTAAAGTCAGCTTGGGACCAAATCACCAACTCCAAGAGCCAGAGACCCAGGGGAATGTTCCCTGGGTGGGGTCAGATAACCCATGTTTGTCCCCTGATACCCCAAGAGACTTAATCCCAGAGGAAATGCTAGCAGAGCACAGTTTCTCCAAACAGGTCTCACCTGAGGACTACCTTCCAGCACAAATCCTGGCAGAAACCCCAGTAACTGCTCAACAAGTAGGGCCAGATGAACTAAGTCTGCCCTCAGAAGTTCTAGGCAATGTGTATGGGCCAGAACTGCTAATGGAGCCAGGGGCTCAGGATAGCCACCCAAGAGACTGTGGGGAGGGCTATGTAATGCACTCTGGGGAAAAGGCCGTAGAGGTCAGGTTGGGTGGGAAGGATAAGATTCCCCAGCCTACAACAGATAACCAAAATCTGTACTCTGACACCCCAGGAGAGTTGCTACAAAAGGTGCTAGTGAAGCACAGAGCCCAGGAGGGCTATGTAATGGACTGTGGGGAGGGAAAGGAACTGGTTCTTAGCTACAGGGAACCAGGCCTCACACAGCAAGAGTGCCAGGGGCACCAAGAGAGTGCCAGGGGCACCAAGAGCCCGACAGGGGCAGCAAGCTTGCCAACCTTGGCAAAGGAGCCGTGGGTGCAGTGTGGCACCATAGTAGAGGGTGAACCAAGTGGGGAGATACCCTGGATAACCAATGTCCAGAGGCCCACTGGAACAGACACCGCTCCAAAGGACATAGAAGAAGAGGGTCAGCTGAGGGCCCCAAAGAACCAGCTGGGTGGGAATTGCGAGTCTCCCCAGCCTACATCAGAGAGCTAAAGCACAGTCATTCAACCAAAGGCAAAAGAAGAGGGTCAGCTGAGGGCCCCAAAGCACAGCCTGGGTGGGAACAGCGTAGTTCTCCAGGCTGCAACACAGACAGACCCAGGGGAAGAAAACCAGGAGAGTCTGTCCAAAGATACAGATCTCCAGGAGCCAGAGCAAAGGGAGCATCCAAGTCCGGACTCCATCAGGGACGCTGGAGTCAAGCGCAGACCGGTATGTACTTTACTGCAGTTAGGGTGTTATTGAGCTCCCAACAATAATAATTTTGCTGAGGGAAGTACTGGACTGCCCCCTTGCAATCCCATAGGCCCAGAGACTTTTTTAGAGACCCCAGCCCAGCTGTGGGGACTGGCTGGAGGGAAAGGGGTTGCTATGGGACAGGGGTTGTTTTATGGGGCTCCCAAAAATACGGTTTTGCCTCAGAAGAATGTATGGGTGCATCCCACTGTGTCCCCAGAGACTTCCATGCTGCTGCCAAAAACAGAGAGCTGGGATCCTGGACTGTTTTGGGTGGGGGTGCAGGGCAAGAGCAATTTGCTCTATACAGTGGGAGCAAGGCCAAGGGCTGGGGGAGGTCTTTACTCTGCACCTTGGGACTGTGTGCGCACCGACATGAACTTGCCTAGCATGCAGCGGGCCGGGCCAAACCAGCAGATTCATGACTATCAGCGTAGCTAGGAAAATCTTTGATGTTCCCTGCCCGCTTGGGGAAGGATTGTCATGAATCAGCCAGTGGCCATATTGGATTTGGGTGTGAACTATGCTGGGGCCATTTTGTGATTGGCAGTCATCTGGGACTTGGACAGATGTCTGTCACAGGCTGTTGACACAAGAGACGATACCTGGGGGTTTGGGGCTCCCAGACACCCTGTTATACTGTTATACGGTTATACTGTTATATTATTATGATTATTGTCTAAGGAAATGAGCAGGGTTCCCATCACCATCAATAAAAGTCATCATAATGCATGAGATGGATTGATGTGGAAACCCTGCCCCAATCCCATATACTATGAGGACATTAGGTGGTTTTATGTGGGGTGCGCTTTTACGCTTGTACTTAAATAGACTGACAGTGTGTGGAATATGTACACATATGTATATGATAGTATGGGGTAGTCATGCTGGATACATTGCCACATACATCTTGCAACAGGAGAAGGACCCCAGCTGGCCACCAAGGTTAATCCTTTAAGTACACATACTTAAGTCAGGAACAATAGGCTCCCACCAGACATAGGGGCACCATCTATCCAGGGGGCCTCTGGGGTCTCCCTAGCCCAGATCCAGGGGCCTGGGCCATAGCAAAGAGATGTGTCTCTCTTAACTGCCAGCGTCCAAATGACTCTGTTAGCCACACCTAGTGGGCGGCCCAGGGGAGGGGTCTGGAAGTTCCCAGAGCTTACCTCTAGTCCATTGGCTAGAGGTAATCAAGTTACTGTGGAGATTACCCCATTGGCCAAGAGGAAGATAAGGGTTGGACAAAGGGGTAGCCACTCCCTGTACTGTTTTTGTGAGGTGTTTAAATACTTGTGTAAAAATAAAGAAGTTGTTCATAATTTTCATCAAGACTTTGTGTGCAGGTGTATTATTGACCCAAGGGCATATGCTGGCAGAGGAGATCGTTTCTGACTCCATGCCAGGTTTTTTCCCAGGCACACTACCAAAAGCTGGGACTTATGCTCTTGCATCCGCAAGGAAGGTCCATTGGTCTGAGTCATCCAAATCTTAGGTCTAAAACCTACAGGAGATAAGAGAACTAGGATTCTCTATACTCCATCATCATTGTAGGTTGTGACACCATGTTACTGTTTTTTCAGGTGCACCTTTGCAGGTCTGGATTATGGGGAATTTCTATATTTACTGGGTGAGAAGGGCAGCAGCAATTATGGACGGTGGTCGTCAGATGGGTTTAATTGCGATGTTTAAGTGCTTTGACACAGGGGTTTAAAATAGTCGGTTGTTGGGTACGCCAGGTCCTTCCCTCCCCCAGAGATATTAGTCAAGACACCAATGGCAGATTCATAATCTGAGTGGAAAACTGTATAACCAAACTGTAACAATAGTAAATGCATATGCACTAAACACAAGCAGAAAATTATTTTTGGTGAGAAGGTGATAAAATTAAGAAAGGCTTACTCATTATAGCAGGTGATTTTAATACAACGCTAATGAACAACTTAGACAGATTTAGAGACATATTAAATAAGCACCCAATGGTAGTAGAGTCAGCAGATATAACATGTTTACACATTTTTTTTATCATAATAGACCAACAATTACTACCACATATTTTGAGAACCTACATTCATAATATATAATGGTCAGATCAAGCCATTACTGAGGCTTCAGTAACTAACATTCAACCACTAAGTAAGATCCATAATTGGCATATTAATGGCATTATAATAAAAGCTCCCAATATTAGAATATTAATTAATAAGGCAAAGAAAAAATGGACCTTAATGGCGCAGACCAAATCAATACAAGTATAATATGGAAAGCAAGGTATTCTAATTAGCATACTGTATCTTCCTATAAAAAAGAAATTCAAATGGCAAAAAAAGAAGTCCTGACAACTGAACTCAATCAGTTGGCCGTACAAAATAAACAGATATCAAATTCGATACTTTTATCAAAAATCAGAAAAACTAGAGGAGTACTGACTGCCCTGTTAACTGATAATGCAACAACATAATTAAGATGCACAAAACAATGTTATTATGTAACACGCTAATAAACCTAATATGTTGACAAGAAATGTACGAAACAGAGAACAAATACATTTACTCAATGCAATAAAGATAAAAATGTTAACAGATCCTCTCAGATTTTCAGAAAATTTACCAAAACTTGTATAAAAGTAATGTAGCACAAGAAGCTACAAACAGAACATTTCTCTGTTTTTAAAATTAAATAAATTACCAAAAATTCATAACAGATCATGCTGAAGAGTTAGCAAAGGAAATTAGTCAAGAAGAGATTGGTGAAATGGTTTTTAAAATGGTAAAGCTACAGGTCCAGATGGGTACAGCAATAGATACAATAAAATATAATTTAATTGATTCCAAACCTCCATAATCTATTTATAGCATTGCAAAATGGTACCAACCACTCCTCAGAATTCTGGCACATATTATCTTATTGCCTGAACCAGGGAAGGATTCATTACATACAGAAAACTATAGACCTATATTCCTCATACATTCTGATTTGAAAAATAACAGCCAGAATTATAGCTGAGAAGTAATAAAATAATATATGCAGATCAAGTAGGCTCCATACCAAGAAGGCATGCCCCAGACAATGTACCTAGGATTATTACAACATCATATTATCACCTACAACTTCCCAACTGAGGTGCAGTTGCAAGCATGTTACAATAACTGTTATCTCTCTGTAGGACGTGGGGCGGAGCTAATGATTTCATGGTATAGGGCCAGTGTCATCAGCCAAGCCTTCTTCTATCTCTATGATAGTCCAGGACACAGACAGAACTGACCATACCTCTGATACGCAGGTCTGCTTTAGAGGAAAACTGACAGCTTAAAAGCTACCAAAAACTTTAACTTTTATTTATTTTTTTAAACTGTATTCTGCTTTTAATAGTCTATGCCCAGAAACAAACATATAAGCTTAACTTGTAAATACACTATTTGTTGTTGTTTAGTCATTCAGTTGTGTTCAACGTTCCTTGACTCTATGGACTACAGCACACCAGGTACATCTTTCAGCCGCTGCCGCTCTGAAGTCCATTAAGTTCATTGCTTCAATGGCCTCATCTATCCATCTCTGCCTCTGACATCCCCTTTAAGTGCCTTCAATCTTTCCCAGCATCAGAGTCTTCTCTAGGGAATCATATCTTCTCATGATATGGCAAAAATATTTGAGCTTAAGCCTCATGATTATACCTTCCAGTGAACAGTTTGTCTTGATTTCCTGAAGTACTCATTTATTGGGTCTTCTTGCAGTCCAATAGACTCTAACCAGTTTTCTACAACACCACAATTCAAAGGTTTAAAATCTACAGAGCTCACCCATCTCTATGGTCCAGCTTTCACATGTGTGTGTTATTACTGGGTATGTCATAGTTCTATCAATGCATAACTTTGTTAATCATTTACTGTACTTGCTTTTTTAATTGCTTATCCATATCTTTCCTCTCAGAAGCAAAAGAGATCCTGGAGCCCAGGAAAATTAAACAAAATTAAATCTGTCACTACCTCCCACCTCTTCCCATTAACCCCCCCCCCCCCAACAACTAAGATTGCTGTTTTCCATGATCTTCATCTTTTTAATATTGAGAAGTAGGCCAGCTTTTGCACTCTCTTCTTTCACCCTCTTCAGAAGGTCCATTAGTTCCCCTCACTTAGTGGTCATTTAATGGTATAAATGCAAATAGTGCATTCATATAAACACACCAATGAAAGAGAAAGAGAAATAGATAAAACATGGGATCAGAAAATCAGCATAAATATTCATACTACACATACTAACTATAAAATATTATACTTTTGGTACAAAATTGTGAAATCCAGGGGCCACTGGGGTCTCTTGGGGTTGATTCAACCAACCAGGGCCCTGGGAAGGCATGGGGTGCAGGGCACAATGGGTCCCTTTCTGTGTTTTGTGTTATTTCCCTGTTGACAGGATGGCCATAATTGTGGTACCCCCTGCATTTATGGTTTACGGTTGCCCTACTGGCATGTGTGGTTTTATGATGATTATTGTTGCCTTTTTGGCATGTGTGATTATAACATGGTTGTTACCAGGGGAGCTTATAATGTACTGTCCGTGGCCCCAGTTTGCTTGGTATCCAAAGATTCTATTCTCCCCTAAGAATACAATAAAGCATATGGCCTACATCTTCCATTTAGAGGTAGAAACAGTTGCAAGACTTCTTGGAGCCCAGGAAATTCCTTTAAGTGTGAGAAAGTGCAGTTATTGTTCCCTTATTACATATAGTTGGGGGGCGGGGGGTGAATGGTGACGTCAACAATCTTTTTATACTTGTCAAAATAGAACGCTGAAGGCACTAACTTTAACAATCAAATATAAATTGGGATCAAGTGAATATTACAGGTATCCACTTCGATATGTGGTTACATTTAAACCTAACTGACGCCATTCAACTCTATAGCCCATACAAGCAATAAGTGACTTTAGTAATTCATGGAAGTCTGAACCAGCTATAACATCTATGGCCCCTGGTCTCCTTCCCCACGGTTAACTGTATATTTGGCCGACCGAGTTGGCTACCACAGTTTGAGTGTTCACTAAGCACTAGAGGGGACTTGGCCCCTCAAAGTAGTAGCAGATCACAGCCCTCCATGCTTCTAACTCTACCCGCACAAACTACCAATTACAGAGAGTCATGGAGACTGATCACAAAGTATATTCACATCCCTACATTTGGTAACTTGTCCCTGAATAATAACGTCCCAGTCTGGAGCGATCCAGGATAAACCAGAGAACCACTGGCCACTCCAGGAGTGCCTGCATAGTGCCAATCACTCTTGTTAGCATCTGCTAGGCTACTCGCATACAGGGGTGATATGTCCCTGTTATAGGGAGCAGGATACCGATAATTGGGGAACCACAGCAATATTTTAGAAGGACATAGGACAAAGTGAGAGGCCAGGAAACAGAGTGACATAGACCACCAAACAAGCTGTCTCCTCCTCGATTATAGACAACTAGTCCCCCCTGACAAATGGAACAAAGGAGGAATTTGTTAATAACCATCTCAGGCTTCAAAGGTGACAGGTGGGCCACATGGCTAGGAGAAAGGGGCTTGGGGATTGGATAAGTGAATGTTTGCCAAGGGTTGTTACTTGATGATGACTTGTGATGGATGTACATAAATATGTTGGACTTTGCTTAATAAAGAATTTTCAGTTTGATCACGCATAATTAAGTGTGTGGGGAAAGGATAATCCTTACCATTGGGATTAATACTACTACACCTGCCTAAAGAGGAGTTGCAGCCAGTAACTCCCCTACTCTGTCTGGTGATTCTTGTGTTCCTGTGACCATCCTGGTGGTCCAGTACTGTTGTGGGTCAGTCCCTGCTAGCAGGGTTTTCAAACAAAAGCCATCATGTACTACTGGTAGGTCAGAACCAGGTAGGTCAGAACTGAAGCAGTGGTCATGACAAAAAATCCCAATCATAGTAAAAGTACATGCTACACATACCAACAACAATTTTCAGAGGATTTAAGGAATTGGGCACATATATTAATTTATGGTGGGAATGACCTAAAAAGCAAACAATTTGGAGGAATAATATATAGATATATATATATCACATATTATAATTGTCTAACTACGAGACATTGTCACGCTGTTTGCGTAGCGAGGCGAGCCGTTAAACTCAGAGCACTTAGGCAATGAGCGCCAAAGGCGATCATTGCCGGCAAGCCTTGCATTGCACTTAGCGGGACTTAGAGAAAAAAATATGAGACGCAGGACTTTTAAAAAAAAGATACGAGACGCAAAAATTTACGAGATTAGCGGCCAAACCAAAAACAGTAAATACACCCAACCAAATTCCAAAAACATCACATACAGCATGGGGCAACAGCCAGGACGTATGTGGGTGAGGTGGAACACGAATTTAACTCGATTTAGATGATTTTCGCCACACGAAAATCGCTTAAGATGGCCGTCGGAAAAAAATGAAAACGAGGTTACACGACCCTGGACCGCGCAAAACACTGCAAAGTGAGGAGCACTTTACACATCACACTCTGACTTACAACATACACTATTAGAAAAGACAGAAAATGCTCACGAGACGCGTACCACATTAATAACATTACGACTATGCAATGCCGCTTTACACAATAAACCAACGGCTTTACCTCGCGCACGCAGCCTATTTAGAATGCACACTTCAAACACTCATTACACTTTATAAGAAGGGCACTAACACTCACAATGAATATTGTATGCAGACACAAAATACAAACAGATTGTTAGCTCTTCAGCCTATTGCTCGCTGCATATATCAATTATAAATAATTAAAGTATATTTATTTATTGCAGAAATAATTAATTATTAATTAATTAATTGAATAAATCACTAATTATTACTTAACTACATACAGTATACATAGAAATATATACTGTATCTCTCTCAGAGGACCAAAAGAACGAAACATGAAAGGCTTGCAATGATCGATGAAGTTCCTGAGGCCTGCGATGAGCGTCGAAGGCGTTCTGCACAAGCCTTGCAATGAGCGCTGAAGGTTCTCATAGTATAAAACAGTTTCAATTTTGTCTCAAACAGCATTCCCATGGCTTCAAATTTTATTGACCGTCATTTTTTGACGGGCAAGTCGCTAGTATATATATATAATAGCTTATTAATTACAATTAGGCCCAGAAGTAATTCTACTAAATTACTAAATGGGCCTTTTGAAGATATTATACAGATTACTATAAAGAATATAAACTATCTAGAACTGTCATAACTACTCATTGGACACCAAGTATTAACTGGCTAGAAAAAACATTTAGCAAATATTCAAAATGGAGAAAATGTCTTAAGCTATGTTGGAACAGGAAGACTAAATTCATGGGCAGAGTATAATAATTTAGAGTTAACAATGATTTAATTAATAATCTTCCTCTTTTATGTAAGTTATAATAAAGATATAGAGATTGAGCCAAAATAATAGAGATGTGACTTTATAAGTGCATAAATTTTTTTTATCATGTAATGCAATGAGACATTTTGTTTATGTATTATTATTTGTTATATGTATATAAAACACATGGGGCCTATTTTTGGAAAAACATTTTTACTTACTTCTATCCAAAAGCAAGGTCTTCAATAACTAAAAACTTCTATAAAAAAAAAATATGCTCCGTGCTTATAAATAGCCCTATTCAATTGACCAAATCGCAATTGAATGAGTCCCATGGAAAATAGAAGGAACGATCATCTTTCATGTGCCACTTTCACAAAATACACTGCAACCTAGCTAAGAGTCTCATTCATTTGCAAGTCGACCAATTGAATAGAGATTTATATAATCACATAGCATATTTATTTTAAAGGAACTTTGTACTTAATGAACTTCTATCCAAAAATAAGGTTTTAACTAGCTGAAACTAAAAGACAAAATATATACTCACTGCTTATATAGATCCTTATGCAATTGCAAACAATGCTATTGAATGAGGCCCTACATTGCTAACGCCAACCTTATCAAGCTAACCTCATAATGGAAACAGTGCTGCACACAAAACATGATAGTAGGAAAAAAAATATGCAGTTAAAAAAAAAAAATACAATAAGGAAAAAAAATAATAATATTATATTTTTATTTACAGATTAATATGGCAGATAGTGACAAGAAACAGGAAAAGACGGCAAACTAGAGAACATCAAAAAACATGGGCAGGGCATCAGACGCTGGAGCAGAAGGAAATTTGATGACAAAAAGAACGTGAAAGACTTGCAAGCAAAAGACTATCAGCTGACAAACTAAAATCCACCCCTAGAAAGGCAACTAAAAACAAAAGCATTTAGAAAGTGTTGCTGAACAATCAGATAAGATTTCTAATGATGATTTAGAGAGTAATATTGATATATGTTCTCACAATTGTCCTTTACTTAAATCTTTTCCAGTAGAGCTTTATATTGTGTTGATATGAGTATTGTCTGTCAGTTTTGTGGGGCTTATCATTTCAAACAGGAAAGACCCAGAGATGGCAAGTTCATTAGTTGCTGTCAAAAAGGCAAGGTAAGACTTCCAGAAAGACAACAATTTCACAACATATTTACAAAGCATTATGACTGAGCCCACTTTCCCCAACTACCAAAATTTCAAAACAAACATAAGATCCTAGAATAGTGCCATATCCTTTGCATCTATGGGTGCAACATTAGATGCTAATGTGTCAGTACATGGCCCTTACTGCTTTAAAGTACAAGGACAAATTTACCATCGTTCTTCTCATTTACATCCAGAGGAAGGAGAGCAAAGAAAATTTGCACAACTATATGTCCTAGGTACAATGGAAGCTGTTAAGCAACATATGCAGCTTCAAGAAAATAAAAAATGCTTACCCATTGTTTTTCTAGAGCTTGATAAAATTATGGCTCAAAACCCATACTCCCAAGCCTATAAAAAATTGGCAGAAGTAGAAAAGGAAAAAAAAAATCATGCAGAAATACATCAATTGCCAATCCCAAAGGTCAATATGGTGCTTAAAAGAGATCACCATACTGATAAACACTGTTATAACTTGCCAACATCAAATGAGGTGGCAATGGTCTTTCAAAATGACGAAGGAGAACTACAATTTCAGAGAGATATTCGAATATATCCCAGAAATGAGGAGCAACCTTTCATTAATATAAGTATCTTAAGTACCAGTTTGGATCCAATGACATATCCCATATTTTTTCCACATGGGGAAGCAGATTGGCAACCCAGATTAACTCTTCAGAGTTACCCAAATTCAAAAGTACCTGTGAGAAATAATATTTAAAGTGGCTCAAATTGCCATTCGAGATGAATTCTATTCCATTTTATGTGGCGGAAAACTGACACAACAATGGATCATTGATTCATGTTTGCAAGTTGAGGCAAATAATTTAAACGTCATAAAATATCAACAAGATAAACTATGTGTAGAACAGTATTGTGGATTGATGGATTATGTTGCTGAGGTTGCTACAACCAGAGAGCTACCAGCTGGCAAAGCCATCATGTTACCATCTTCTTTCCAGGATCTCCTAGCAATATGCAAGAAAGATACAATGATGCCATGGCTATTGTAACTAAGGGCCTCATTAAATTCCAGCCTCGTAAATAAGAGGCTTCTACTTAAGCCCTATGTACTGCAAAGTTTCTCTAACTTACAATGCTATTAAATTAGCCCTGCTGCGAGCAACGTGTGAGCTACGCAGCAGGGCCGTACGTATCTACACTGCGTAAATGTACATGAGGAGTGACAGACTGCGAGATGATATCGCAGGCTCCCACTCCTCATCAAGTGCTGCGGGGGTCCTAAAAGGGACCTCCGCGGCAGTCCCCCACATAAGCCCTGCCGTGGGGGGTACTCCAAACCCCCCCAGGCACCTAAAATGAACCCCCCCTCAATGCGGGGGTCCCTGTCGGGACCCCCGAAGTGTCCTCACATGAACACCTTGCTGCAGGGGTCCATAGGAACCCCCGCAGCCCCCACACATTAACCCCTTGCAGCGGGGGTCCCCGATCGGCACCGATCAGGCCCCCGCTGCATTTAAAACTTTTAAATTCCCCGCCGTGGCTCCTTAAAGGGGCCGCGGCACACTATTACCCAATCCCAGCCGCGGCACTTAAAATTAACCCCCCTCTATGCTGGGGGTCCCCATCGGGACCCCTGAAGTGTCCCCACATAAACCCATTGCAGGGGGGGTCCCCGATCTGCACCGATCAGGCCCCCGCTGCATTTAAAACTTTTAAATTCCCCGCCGCGGCTCCTTAAAGGGGCCGCGGCACACTATTACCCAATCCCGGCCGCGGCACTTAAAATTAACCCCCCTCTATGCTGGGGGTCCCCATCGGGACCCCCGAAGTGTCCCCATGTAAACCCCCTGCAGCGGGGGGCCCCGATCGGCACCGATCGTGACCCTGCTGCAATTCAATTTTAAATTTCCCGCCTCGCGGGTCCTCAAAGGACCGTAAAGGTCCTGAAAGGACTCGCACTAAAAATATTAACCCCAGGCAACTATAATTACCCCATTAACTCATGATGGTCAATCCAGACCACCATAAGGCTCTAATTAACCCATTAACTCATGGTGGTCAATACAGACCACCATAAGGCCTAAATTAACCCATGAACTCATGATGGTCAATCCAGACCACCATAAGGCCTAAATTAACCCATTAACTCATGGTGGTCAATACAGACCACCATAAGGCCTAAATTAACCCATTAACTCATGGTGGTCAATACAGACCACCATAAGGCCTAAATTAACCCATTAACTCATGGTGGTCAATACAGACCACCATAAGGCCTAAATTAACCCATTAACTCATGGTGGTCAATACAGACCACCATAAGGCCTAAATTAACCCATTAACTCATGGTGGTCAATACAGACCACCATAAGGCTCTATTTAACCCCATCAGTCCCATAAGGGTATATTATTACCATTATGGGCCTGTTACAACCCAACATTAACCACATAAGTGCCATGATGGTCCTCAAGGACCATCATGACACTAACTACAAACACTACACTATAACCCCCAATAAACCATTTAATCTAAACTAACCCCCCTCTACACTAATCTACTAACACTTACACTACCTACCTACACTACCTACCCCCTAATAAACCTCCCCAACACTCTAATTACAAAAAACAATAAACCTACAGCACAGAAAACAAAAAACCTACAGTACAAAAAACAAAAAAACCTACAGTACAGAAAAAAAAAAATTACAACCCCACCCCCCACTACAGAAACCAAAAAAATACATTACAACCCCACCCCCCACTACAGAAAAAAAAAATACATTACAACCCCACCCCCCACTACAGAAAAAAAAAAAATTACACACCTGAAAAGGAAAGACAGATAAACACAATACAATACATACATATAATACATTACATACATTACATACAATACATGACATTACATATAATATATTACATATAATATATTACATATAATACATTACATACATTACATACAATACATGACATTACATATAATATATTACATATAATACATTACATACATTACATACAATACATGACATTACATATAATATATTACATATAATATATTACATATAATACATTACATACATTACATACAATACATGACATTACATATAATATATTAAATATAATATATTAAATATAATATATTACAAATAATATATTACATATAATACATTACATACATTACATACAATACATGACATTACATATAATATATTACATATAATATATTACATATAATACATTACATACATTACATACAATACATGACATTACATATAATATATTACATATAATATATTACATATAATACATTACATACATTACATACAATACATGACATTACATATAATATATTACATAAAATACATTACATACATTACATACAATACATGACATTACATATAATATATTACAATACATGACATTACATATAATATATTACATATAATACATTACATACATTACATACAATACATGACATTACATATAATATATTAAATATAATATATTAAATATAATATATTACATATAATATATTACATATAATACATTACATACATTACATACAATACATGACATTACATATAATATATTACATATAATACATTACATACATTACATACAATACATGACATTACATATAATATATTAAATATAATATATTAAATATAATATATTACATATAATATATTACATATAATACATTACATACATTACATACAATACATGACATTACATATAATATATTACATATAATATATTACATATAATACATTACATACATTACATACAATACATGACATTACATATAATATATTACATATAATACATTACATACATTACATACAATACATGACATTACATATAATATATTACATATAATATATTACATATAATACATTACATACATTACATACAATACATGACATTACATATAATATATTAAATATAATATATTAAATATAATATATTACAAATAATATATTACATATAATACATTACATACATTACATACAATACATGACATTACATATAATATATTACATATAATATATTACATATAATACATTACATACATTACATACAATACATGACATTACATATAATATATTACATATAATATATTACATATAATACATTACATACATTACATACAATACATGACATTACATATAATATATTACATAAAATACATTACATACATTACATACAATACATGACATTACATATAATATATTACAATACATGACATTACATATAATATATTACATATAATACATTACATACATTACATACAATACATGACATTACATATAATATATTAAATATAATATATTAAATATAATATATTACATATAATATATTACATATAATACATTACATACATTACATACAATACATGACATTACATATAATATATTACATATAATACATTACATACATTACATACAATACATGACATTACATATAATATATTAAATATAATATATTAAATATAATATATTACATATAATATATTACATATAATACATTACATACATTACATACAATACATGACATTACATATAATATATTACATATAATATATTACATATAATACATTACATACATTACATACAATACATGACATTACATATAATATATTACATATAATACATTACATACATTACATACAATACATGACATTACATATAATATATTACATATAATATATTACATATAATACATTACATACATTACATACAATACATGACATTACATATAATATATTAAATATAATATATTAAATATAATATATTACATATAATATATTACATATAATACATTACATACATTACATACAATACATGACATTACATACATTACATATAATGTATTACATATAATATATTACATATAATATATTACATATAATATATTACATATAGTCCTAATCAAATACCCCCTATCTATCTAACATACAATCTATTTAATTTAAAATAAATCCTAACTATATCAAATACATCCCCCTATCTATCTAATATACAAAAAATCCTAACTACATACACAGATCCTTATTCTAAACTAAACTAAAATAATTACAGTCCTAACTACATACACAGACCCTAATTCTAAGCTAAAATCAATAAATTAAGACCACTTACCTTTAAGATGTTGATTCAGATCACTAACCTATGGGTCAAACAAAAAATAAAATTTAGTACAAAACATTAACATCAAATAAATAAACATTCTATACATTCTAAATATTCAACTCACCTTTACAGCATGTCCAGTCACTGTTTAGCTCTTCCGGCGCGGCCCTGTTAAAAAAAAAACACAATACATGAATACAATATATAAACAATAAATAAAATACACAAATAAACATCTAAATATACATTTAACTTACCTCCCCGCGATGTCCCCGGCCTTCTCTCCTTCAGCCCCGGCTGGGCCGCGGAACCATCCGCGCTCTAAAAAAAAAAAAAAAAAAAAAACTAACGGAGGTCTGCACTGGCAGACCTCCCCGACGCTACTGAACCTCCCGGAGTCGTTTCCGGGAGGAAATTGGCATTGTCGGCTTGTGATTGGCTGAAAAAGCTGTCAGCCAATCAAAAGTCGTCAATGTAGGAGCCAATCAGGATGCGCAGATGTCTTCTACCAATCACTCCGTGGGGGTGTATCCCATAGTGATTGGCTGAAGGCATCTGAGCGTTGTGATTGGTTCCCAGAAAGATAGACAAGTGTTTAAGCCAATCAGGGTGGGATATTGGGGTGTATCCCATCCTGATTGGCTCACACATTGACGACTTTTGATTGGCTGAAATTGATAGACAGCTTTTTCAGCCAATCACAAGCCGCCAATGCCAATTTCCTCCCGGAAACGACTCCGGGAGGTTCAGTAGCGTCGGGGAGGTCTGCCAGTGCAGACCTCCGTTAGTTTTTTTTTTTTTTTTTTTTTAGAGCGCGGATGGTTCCGCGGCCCAGCCGGGGCTGAAGGAGAGAAGGCCGGGGACATCGCGGGGAGGTAAGTTAAATGTATATTTAGATGTTTATTTGTGTATTTTATTTATTGTTTATATATTGTATTCATGTATTCATGTATTGTGTTTTTTTTTTAACAGGGCCGCGCCAGAAGAGCTAAACAGTGACTGGACATGCTGTAAAGGTGAGTTGAATATTTAGAATGTATAGAATGTTTATTTATTTGATGTTAATGTTTTGTACTAATTTTTATTTTCTGTTTTACCCATAGGTTAGTGATCTGAAGCAACATCTTAAAGGTAAGTGGTCTTAATTTATTGATTTTAGCTTAGAATTAGGGTCTGTGTATGTAGTTAGGACTGTAATTATTTTATTTTAGTTTAGAATAATGGTCTGTGTATGTAGTTAGGATTTTTTGTATATTAGATAGATAGGGGGATGTATTTGATATAGTTAGGATTTATTTTAAATTAAATAGATTGTATGTTAGATAGATAGGGGGTATTTGATTAGGACTATATGTAATATATTATATGTAATATATTATATGTAATATATTATATTTAATATATTATATGTAATGTATGTAATGTCATGTATTGTATGTAATGTATGTAATGTATTATATGTAATATATTATATGTAATATATTATATTTAATATATTATATGTAATGTATGTAATGTCATGTATTGTATGTAATGTATGTAATGTATCATATGTAATATATTATATGTAATATATTATATGTAATGTCATGTATTGTATGTAATGTATGTAATGTATTATATGTATGTATTGTATTGTGTTTATCTGTCTTTCCTTTTCAGGTGTGTAATTTTTTTATTTTCTGTAGTGGGGGGTGGGGTTGTAATGTATTTTTTTGTTTTCTGTAGTGGGGGGTGGGGTTGTAATTGTTTTTTTTTTCTGTACTGTAGGTTTTTTTGTTTTTTGTACTGTAGGTTTTTTGTTTTCTGTGCTGTAGGTTTATTGTTTTTTGTAATTAGAGTGTTGGGGAGGTTTATTAGGGGGTAGGTAGTGTAGGTAGGTAGTGTAAGTGTTAATAGATTAGTGTAGAGGGGGGTTAGTTTAGATTAAATGGTTTATTGGGGGTTATAGTGTAGTGTTTGTAGTTAGTGTCATGATGGTCCTTGAGGACCATCATGGCACTTATGTGGTTAATGTTGGGTTGTAACAGGCCCATAATGGTAATAATATACCCTTATGGGACTGATGGGCTTAAATAGAGCCTTATGGTGGTCTGTATTGACCACCATGAGTTAATGGGTTAATTTAGGCCTTATGGTGGTCTGGATTGACCATCATGAGTTAATGGGGTAATTTAGGCCTTATGGTGGTCTGTATTGACCACCATGAGTTAATGGGTTAATTTAGGCCTTATGGTGGTCTGGATTGACCATCATGAGTTAATGGGTTAATTTAGGCCTTATGGTGGTCTGGATTGACCATCATGAGTTAATGGGTTAATTTAGGCCTTATGGTGGTCTGGATTGACCATCATGAGTTAATGGGGTAATTATAGTTGCCTGGGGTTAATATTTTTAGTGCGAGTCCTTTCAGGACCTTTACGGTCCTTTGAGGACCCGCGAGGCGGGAAATTTAAAATTGAATTGCAGCAGGGTCACAATCGGTGCCGATCGGGGCCCCCCGCTGCAGGGGGTTTATATGGGGACACTTCGGGGGTCCCGATGGGGACCCCCAGCATAGAGGGGGGTTAATTTTAAGTGCCGCGGCCGGGATTGGGTAATAGTGTGCCGCGGTCCCTTTAAGGAGCCGCGGCGGGGAATTTAAAAGTTTTAAATGCTGCGGGGGGCCTGATCTATGCAGAACGGGCCCCCCCCCTGCAATGGGTTTATGTGGGGACACTTCGGGGGTCCCGATGGGGACCCCCAGCATAGAGGGGGGTTAATTTTAAGTGCCGCGGCAGGGATTGGGTAATAGTGTGCCGCGGTCCCTTTAAGGAGCCGCGGCGGGGAATTTAAAAGTTTTAAATGCAGCGGGGGGCCTGATCTATGCAGATCGGGGACCCCCGCTGCAATGGGTTAATGTGGGGGTGCTGCAGGGGTCCTGATAGAGACCCCTGCAGCATGGGGATGTGTATAGGGTGCAGGGGGGAGCCTCACACTGCTGTCTCGGGCTGTTCCGAGGCAGCACGTAGAGGCTTTCGGATCCCTTGCGTGGACTTTTTGTCCACGTAGGGATTCTTACGATATGCGAGACTTGTGCATAGATTTAAGGCTACGTAGCTCTCTCGGAGCCTATTCTCGGCCATTTTCTCGCAGTCATATCGTAAAGCAGGCTGCGAGAGATTCGGTTCTCGCAAACAGCAGGAAAACTGCCTTTTGCGAGCACCGAGAGAACTACGAGGGAGAAGTTAATAGGGCCCTTAATTTGGAAAACCAGATTTATTTATTACATTTACATGTAATCCACAATGGCCAGAGATTACACACAATCTGCTAATTGGACAAACTGCTTCCGATAGACCAGATTTAGTGGCAAGAGTCTTCAAAATTAAATTAAATCAATTAATACGTGACATATCCATAACTCAGTTATTTGGCAAATGTCTGGCTTATGTTTATACCATCGAATTTCAAAAAAGAGGCCTTCCACATGCACATATTCTTATAATCCTTCAAGTAATTATTGCTGAACTACCAGATCCAGAAATACATGGTAGACTATATGAGATTGTAACTCATCGTATGATTCATGGACCGTGTGGAGATATTAATCCACAGTCACTATGTATGGAAAATAAGAAATGTACTAAAGAATTTCCAAAAGATTATAGAAACAAAACGTATCCTAATTGTGATGGCTATCCATTATAAAGAAGAGAAGGACAAACTGCCATTATTCGTGGCAAAACGGTAGACAACAGATATGTGGTACCATACAATCCACATTTACTTATGAAATATAATGGACACATTAATGTTTAAGCTTGCACTTCTATAAAATCCATTAAATATGTCTACAAATATATTTACAAAGGCTATGATGCAGCTACTATAGTGGTCAAAAGTGCTGAAAATAACAAACACAGTGACTTAGTGCATGATGAACTTGCATCTCATGTAGATGCTCGCTATGTAAGTGCGCCAGAAGCAATGTGGCTTCTTCTAAAATTTGAAATGCACAATCGCTCTCATGCAGTATATCGATTAGCTGTACATTTGCCACAAAGACATTTAGTGTATTTCCATGTTGGCAAAAAAAGGGGGAGAGAAAGAACAGGTATCCTTTTAAGTTAAAGTGCACATCCTCTGCCTAAGTAACAATATAGAGCAGTAAAATATAAAACTTAACATTTATTAATATGATTAAAATACCTGGTATAAAATCCTGAGGCTCTGACGAGATAAAGAGAGTAGTGGAAGTTTGTAAATCTAAGGGCTACCTTATATAAGGACAAAAAGTATTGGACCCTATATATCCTTCAAAACAATGTTATTCAATGTGATACTGTCTCGTGACAGAAAATAAGTAAATGGCAAACTTTCTTGCACTCAATTGTCACCAAATAAAGTGGCTAGTGCTATTGGTGATTGTACAAAAAATGCCATGCAATGAAGAAGATTTGAGTGCCAATTGCACAGTTACATGGGAAAAATATATATCTATTTTCCCCAGTTTAATAAAGTGCTAGTGCTAAGTGTAAGGGTATGGGGGTCATTAAAGATAATACGTTATAAGTGTAAGTCCAATACTAAATAGTATAATTATAGTTACTTCCACTACTCAACCTATGGAGCCTTAGTGCATACTATCAAATTCCTCATTGCCACTGTATGAAGCCCAATTGCTCATTTATTCCTGAGGTATATCGATAATTTGTATATATATTAATTTAGGAGGTCAGTCTATACTCTTAGACGCTAACGCTCCAAACTACCCGCGCGTCGCCTATGCGTCTATGTATGACGTCATAGGACGACATCGCGGAGTAGGAAAGCGTGCAACCGGACGCACGTTTCTGAGAATTTCATCTGGGGTTACCGTAGATGTGTCAGAGGAGCTATTTAAGCTATTTTGGTTGCTGTGGCAACCGTAATACTCATGAAAGACCAAATAATATCAAAATTAAACCTTAAAAATGTGACCTAAAATACTGCCAATATAGTGGGAGAAATAAAAAGGGCTAAAATAATCCAACTTAGATTGGTATATCTAAAAGCTAACCAGGCCTCATAATAAGCAAATAGAGGAAGAGAGGGATGGAGCCCTCTGATACAATACTGCATTTAATGTAAAAAAGATACATTTTAAATATATAGAATAAATGCAGTTGTTCATCTATATATCAATATAATGTGTTAAATACCTTAGAGTATGATATCCTGCTAATTCTTAAATAATATATACAGAGAAAAGAGTTTATACATATATACATATCTAATAGGTGATATTATCATTATTTATCATCCATTACTAAAGGAACTTAAATTAATCTTTATTGTTCATTTAATAAGTAGCATTGTGCAAATAAACTATTTTAATATTTTGACATGGTATTTTATTTAAAAAAAAATTATATATAATTTTTACAATGAAAGATATATAATGATTATGTACTAAATTCTATATATGAATAGTACATTAGTATGCCTTATGTGGTTTTTATGTATACCTCCATTCTCAGGGTCTGATATAATTGAAGGGGTCAAAACCAAAAAGGAATATTAAATAAATGGTGTAAAAGTGAATCCATCATTCAGGCCCCAAGGTTTTTTGGTCTTAAGTGTATAAATCCAGTGGGCCTCCTTCTTTAATAATTCCTTGACAATATTCCCTCTTCTGATGTTATGCTTTACCCCATCAATAGCTATAAAATATATATTATTAAGATCTCCATTATGTTGGGAATTAACATGGTTGGCTACCGGTGTATCATATTCTTTAGATATGCTATATATATGTTCCAGTATTCTGTGTCTGAATTCTCTGCAGGTTTTACCTACATACCTCATCCCACATTTGCAAAGCATAAGATATATAGCCCCTACTGACTTGCATGTCAGCAGTTGTTGAATTTTAAAGTTATTGGTTCCATCTTTTGAAGGAAATGTTTTAGTGGTATTTACATATCTATATGTTCTAGTTATATTTAACCAAGTCTTGTTTTTAGCAACTTCTAAATTACTTTTAGACATTATATCTCTCAGATTTGTGGATCTTCTGCTGGTGATTTGGGCCTCTTTGCCTAGGAATGGTCTTAGATCTTCATCATCTAAGAGGATTTTCCAGTGGTCATTGAATATTTTTTTAAATTCATGCCAATTGCCATTATATGTACCTATGCACCTGACCACTTCATCCGATTCTTTGTTTTTGTCTGCCAACAGTAAATCTCTGTCCTCTGCTTTTGCTTTTTGATATGCTCTTTTAAGGGTTTTGTTCTTATATCCCCTTTCTTTGATGCAATGTTGTAATTCTCTAGCTTCTGTCTCAAAGTCAGTTGAACTGGAGCAATTTCTTTTAACTCTTTGGTATTGTCCCACAGGTATCCCTGAAATTAGGGATTTTGGATGGCTGCTATTGGCTTGTAATAAACTATTCGTAGCTGTAGGTTTCCTATATGTTGTGGTTTGAAGTTTGCTATTTTCTAGCTTTGCAATTTTTAAGTCCAAAAAAGTAATTTCACTCTCATTAATTTCTGATATTAAGTACAGTCCCATATCATTTTTGTTGAGTATGTCAATAAAATCTTTTAAATCTTTACTATTCCCATTCCATACTAGCAAGGTGTCATTGATGAATCTCACCCACAGTTCAATATATTTGGTATATTTGTCCAATTGGTCAGTAAACACTACTTGTTCTTCCCACCAGCCAAGATATAGATTTGCATATGTGGGGGCACATGCTTTGCCCATGGCTTTGCCACATATCTGCTGGTAGAATTTGTTAAGAAAAACAAAATAGTTATGAGTTAACACAAGCTCCAGTAATTTTTGTATGAACTTGTTATGATTGAGGTATTGGACAACTCTTTTTGTTAAGATGTAGCTTACTGCTTCTACACCTCTTTTATGTTGTATGTTGGTATATAAGGATTCTACATCAAGTGACACCAGTAATGCTTTGTTGCTGATTGAAATATCATTTAATTTCAATAAGACATTCTTTGTGTCTTTTACATATGATGCTAAGGTAATCACAAAGTCAAGTAGCATAGAATCCACATATTTACTGGAGTTTTCTGTAAGACTTTCAATGCCTGACACAATTGGTCTACCCGGAGGTTTCTTGGGATTCTTATGTATTTTAGGAATGGTATAGAAAGTAGCTATTTTGGGGTTCTGATTGGTAAGGAAATCAAATTCTGATTTGTTTATAACCTAGTTTTTAAGCCACTTTGCAAAATGTCTTTGAGTTCCTCAATGAAATCATCCATTGGATCGTTTTCTAGTGTTTTATAACGTTTTTATCTTTGAGGAGTCTCTCACATTCCAAAATGTAGTCTGCCTTATCAAGTATGACTATATTGCCTCCTTTATCTGAATTTCTAATGACTATGTTATTGTCTTGTAATTGTCTTAATGCCATTTTTTCAGTTTTGGTAAGGTTATAACTGATGTTTCCTGTGTTGGAGAGTTTTTCCATATCTCGAACCACATTGTTGACAAACAGCTCAATATTGGGACTTATATTCAATAGTGGTGTATATTTAGTTTTTGGTTTAAAAGCAGAATAAGGGCCTGTTGATTGAAATTCTTCATTCTCTGCTAATAAACTTTCAAGACCTCTTAGAGTCCTAGAATGCAGAGGTTCTGATGAAAAACAAAGAATCGGATGAAGTGGTCAGGTGCATAGGTACATATAATGGCAATTGGTATGATATTAAAAAAATATTCAATGACCACTGGAAAATCCTCTTAGATGATGAAGATCTAAGACCATTCCTAGGCAACCAGGCCCAAATCACCAGCAGAAAATCCACAAATCTGAGAGATATACTGTCTAAAAGTAATTTAGAAGTTGCTAAAATGGATTTATACACTTAAGCCAAAAAAACCTTGGGGCCTGAATGATGGATTAACTTTTACACCATTTATTTAATATTCCTTTTTGGTTTTGACCCCTTCAATTATATCAGACCCTGAGAATGGAGGTATACATAAAAACCACATAAGGCACACTAATGTACTATTCATATATAGAATTTAGTACATAATCATTATATATCTTTGATTGTAAAATTTATATATAATTTTTTTTTTAAATAAAATACCATGTCAAAATATTAAAATAGTTTATTTGCACAATGCTACTTATTAAATGAACAATAAGGATTAATTTAAGTTCCTTTGGTAATGGATGATTAATAATGAGAATATCACCTATTAGATATGTATACATGTATAAACGCTTTTCTCTGTATATATTATTTAAGCCTATTATGGCCTCTGGAAAATCCTCTTAGATGATGAAGATCTAAGACCATTCCTAGGCAAAGAGGCCCAAATCACCAGCAGAAGATCCACAAATCTGAGAGATATAATGTCTAAAAGTAATTTAGAAGTTGCTAAAAACAAGACTTGGTTAAATATAACTAGAACATATAGATATGTAAATACCACTAAAACATTTCCTTCAATAGATGGAACCAATAACTTTAAAATTCAACAACTGCTGACATGCAAGTCAGTAGGGGTTATATATCTTATGCTTTGCAAATGTGGGATGAGGTATGTAGGTAAAACCTGCAGAGAATTCAGACGCAGAATACTGGAACATATATATAGCATAACTAAAGAATATGATACACCGGTAGCCAACCATGTTAATACTCAACATAATGGAGATCTTAATAATATATCTTTTATAGCTATTGATGGGGTAAAGCATAACATCAGAAGAGGGAATATTGGCAAGGAATTATTAAAAAAAGAGACCCAATGGATTTATACACTTAAGACCAAAAAACCTTGGGGCCTGAATGATGGATTCACTTTTACACCATTTATTTAATATTCCTTTTTGGTTTTGACCCCTTCAATTATATCAGACCCTGAGAATGAAGGTATACATAAAAACCACATAAGGCATACTAATGTACTATTCATATATAGAATTTAGTACATAATCATTATATATCTTTGATTGTAAAATTTATATATAATTTTTTTTTAAAATAAAATACCATGTCAAAATATTAAAATAGTTTATTTGCACAATGCTACTTATTAAATGAACAATCAAGATTAATTTAAGTTCCTTTAGTAATGGATGATTAATAATGAGAATATCACCTATTAGATATGTATATATGTATAAACGCTTTTCTCTGTATATATTATTTAAGAATTAGCAGGATATCATACTCTAAGGTATTAACGCATTATATTGATATATAGATGAACAACTGCGTTTATTCTATATATTTAAAAGGTATCTTTATTACATTAAATGCAGTATTGTATCAGAGGGCTTCATCCCTCTCTTCCTCTATTTGCTTATTATGAGGCCTGGTTAGATTTTAGATATACCAATCTATGTTGCATTATTTTAGTCCTTTTTATTTCTCCCACTATATTGGCAGTATTTTAAGTCACATTTTTAAGGTTTAATTTTGATATTATTTGGTCTTTCATGAGTATTACGGTTGCCACAGCAACCAAAATGGCTTAAATAGCTCCTCTGACTCATCTACGGTAACCCCTGATGAAATTCTCAGAAACATGCACGCTTTGCTACTCCGCAACGTCGTCCTATGACGTCATGCGTAGACGCTCGGGTAGTTTGGAGCCTTGGCGTCTAAGAGTATAGACTGACCTCCTAAATTAATATATATACAAATTATCGATATCTCTCAGGAATAAATGAGCAATTGGGCATTATACAGTGGCAATGAGGAATTTGATAGTATGCACTAAGGCTCCATAGGTTGAGTAGGGGAAGTAACTATTATTATACTATTTAGTATTGGACTTACACTTATAACGTATTATCTTTAATGACCCCAATACGCTTACACTTAGCACTAGCACTTTATTATACTGGGGAAAATAGATATATATTTTTTCCCATGTAACTGTGCAATTGGTATTTTTTGTACAATCACCAATAGCACTAGGCACTTTATTTGGTGACAATCACAATGAAACAATCAAACCTTGTTTTGAAGGATATATAGGGTCCAATACTTTTTGTCCTTATATAAGGTAGCCCTTAGATTTACAAACTTCCTATACTCTCTTTATCTCATCAGAGCCTCAGGATTTTATACCAGGTATTTTAATGATATTAATAAATGTTAAGTTTTATATTTTACTGATCTATATTGTTACTTAGGCAGAGGGTGTGCACTTTAACTTAAAAGGATATATGTTCTTTCTCTCCCCTTCCTTTTTTTGCCATTTACAAATTTCTATCCTTAGTAGCATTCCTTTCTTTCATCCCCAGAATCTTGTTATACCTAGAGCCACCTATTCTTCTGTTTTTATATCTATTTCCATGTTGGAAATTAAACAAATGCTTTGGCACAAAGTGAGCATAACCAAACTACACAAACTTCATAATTTCAATTAAATTCTACTGACTTAGAGGCAAGGGAATTGTTATATATTGACATTCCATACCATTATTTTTTCGTTAATGGATCATGGTGAAAAAGTCCAAGAGAACCTGAACGTTTCTGCTTACGATTACTTCTAAATGTTCCTGGTCGCAATGGTTTGAACAGTTAAGAACTGTTAATGGCATAGTTTCATTTCATTTAGCTGCGCGACACAGAAACTTCCTAGCTGATGATACAGAATGGGAAATATGTCTAGAAGAAGCAGCACTATGTCAAATGCCACGGCAGATGAGGGAACAATTTGCATTCATCTGTATCTTCTCAAATGCTCCAAATGCATTAGCTTTGTGGGACAAATTTAAAACAAATATGACTGAAGACTTTTTGCAATGATACAATGAGCCTATTGCACAATTAAAAGCATTAATTGAAATCCAAGAGGTCTTTTTAACTCATGGATTAAGTTGTGCAAGTTTTAATCTGCCAGATCCAGGTCTCATAGACGACATAAACTTTGAAGACTATGACACTCAACTACAAATAAAAAGAAGAAAGACTTGCAACTTTAAATACATTACAATTGCAAGCATTTAATGCAATCACAAATGCCATAGATGATGACATGCTCAAAGAGCATTATATCTATCTGGATGGACCTGGCGTATCAGGAAAAACTTATCTATATAATTTATTGAAGGTTAAATAGCGCTGGTATTTGCAACCACTGGAATTGCCGCAATTTTGTTAGAAGGTGGAAGAACTGTGCATAGTAGATTTAAACTGCCAGTTTCTATTTTGGAAACATTAGTGTCAGATATTCTAATGACATCATTACCAGCAAAACATTATTTAAAAAGTAAATTAATTATAATAGATAGCTACAATGATGTCATGCCATGCCCTACAATGTATTGACCGTTTGCTACGTGAAGTGATGGATAATAATTTGCCATTTGGTGGAAAGGTAATGTTGTTAGGTGGAGATTTTAGACAAACATTACCTGTCGTACATGGAAATCGAACCGACATTGTTGAAACATGTATAAAGTCAAGTACACTATGGAAACTATTTACCCATCATTAATTACAACAAAATATGAGATCAGAAGGAGAAAATGAATTCAATGATTGGCTCATTAAAATTGGAGAAGGAAAAACAGAGCAAATACAAAATTTACCCGATGACACTGCGCACATCCCAGCTCATATGATTTGCAAACAGGATCTCATATCAGCTATATTCCAAACTACAAGAGCTTGCCAACAAAGTAATACTAACATGCAAAGATAAGGATGATCACTCATCAATAATTAAATATAAAAAAAAAAAAAATGCACCACAAAAAAATTATCACAGTGCTGATTCTGTACTTGGTGATAACAAAGAAAGTCAGGCAAACTTTTCAACCGAACCCAAAAAAAGGCCTATGTAATGGGTCCAGATTAATTGTTCAAGAATTAAAGGACCATTTCATACATGCTGAAATTCTAACTGATTCCCATAAAGGAGATAGAGTTTTCATACCAAAAATAGGTTTGGCACCAAGTGAAAGTATCCTCCCTTTTGTACTTCAAAGGAGACAATTTCCCATCATCATGGCATTTGCCATGACCATTAATAAATCCCAAGGACAAACTTTCAAATCTGTGGGTATCTTTTTAGAAGAACCAGTATTTGCACATGGCCAGCTGTATGTTGCATTCTCAAGATGCAAGAATCCAGAGGCTATTAAAGTTTACATTGAAAACAACGAAAGTCAAGGTGATTTATTAGATGATGGACGCATTTTTACAAAAAACATTGTCTACTATGAAGTACTATAACTTTAATTCCACAAAATATAACAATACAAGACATGGCACAGACCTAACAAAACAAAAAAATTCACCTCAATGACAATTTCAGACAGAAAAAAAAATAGAGTACAGTGGTTTAATTTCGAGGAACAACTTTTAAGTCACTCAAGCTCTTTTTAGAGGACCACAATTTCAATAAGAAACTCTATAAAATGGCAAAAAACATAGAGAACAGTGGTTTTACTTCCAGGAAAAAATTATATATCTCTGGGACTCTTTTACGAGGACCACTATTTCACATAGGAAACTCTATGTGCCATTTTCAAAAAATAATGTAATTTCAAGAACAAATGTACAACGACAAACAAAAAAAAATAGAGAGAACAGTGGTTTAATTTACAGAATGACATTTTATGTCACTCAGACTCTTTTTAGAGCACCACTATTTCCATAAGAAACTCTATAAAATGGCAAAAAACATAGAGAACAGTGATTACACCCCGCGGACGAACTTTAATGTCACTATTTCACATAGGAAACTCTATGTGCCATTTTCACAAATTACAACAATAACAACGAAATGTCAACCATCAAAAATCAACAAAAACAAAATAACAGATTATAATTTTATGGAAGTAGCCCCACAAAACACTTTGCTTCTATTTTACAACAATTACAGTTTAAATGTTACTTCATTATGTTACTGTTTATAATGTTACTATTTTTTTTTTTTAAACCTGCAAAGTTTTTTAATTGCATATATTTAAAAGTTCATGTTAAGAGGAGGAGAAGCTTTTGTTATACAATTTAAATGTATCATTTAATGCAAAATATTAATCCAGGAAATAATCCGATCGCCAGTTAATGGGGTCAGGAAGGAATACATTTTTCCCCCTTTTATACAATTGGCTAAGTTTCAAGTTTTTTTTTTATTGTTTGCCTTCCTCTGGATTCAATACATATTTAGTTTACCAGTTGTTAATCTACAAGTTGCATGTTACAAAACATTATGTCATGTTTACAAATCTCATTAATACAATGTTGACCTGTTCTTACATTAAAATGTTACTACTCAAGTCGTGTCCAAGCAAGCAGACTGAGCAGACGTGCCCTGTATGAGCTCTGCTCCCACAATTGTATTTTGGGGCATATTGGGGCAATTTTTTACCGCAAAACAGCATATAAATGCTAATAAGTTCTGCTGTCTGGCTATGAACAGGGCCCAGACAAGAGCTCTTAGCATCCACCGCGTGATATAGGCCTATTCCACCTGGCCTCCCACGGAGTGAGCTCCCTGCTACTCCTGAGCAGGTTCCCAAGGATAGAAGGATAGAAGAGGAGGACGGAAGACTGGGGTCACCCAACAGATGCCTGCTGCACCAGAGCAAGGTACAGTGGGGGATTCAGCGGGGGGAGGTAGAAGACAGGAGAGCCCTAAACCATCCAAGTGGGAAAGAGTCCTGAAACCCCCATGATCCCCCTCCCCCCGGTGGGCAAGACGACACCAGGGCAGATCCCAGAGTTGACCCGAATGAAAGGGCTGCAGGATGGCTAGCTGCCATCTTGGATAAGGGCAAAGCAGGCATAACTCCAGGAGTCTGCATGCCCTGCTAATATTACAGAAGCCCTCATACCAACTTATATAAATAAATAAATAATTTCATCTACCTGATTGGTGCCTGAACCGCCTGACAACTACCTGGGCTGGAAATGAAAGAGCTACATACATAAATCAGAACTATAGATAAGAATAATAAGCAATTTAAGGTGGTTTCCCTAGAAGATCTTAAAGTATTAAGAGTATCTGAGGGGCTCTGCTGCCACCTAGTGGATAACAATTGCACTGCCTGCACCTAATTGGCTGCTTCCACAACTTCTTGTATACCACGCATTTACTTATACCAGGGGCATGTGTCCACTGAGGCCAATGTCTAAAGCAATGTACTTTTGGGACTGAAAATCACCTTGAGGGTGGGTACCCCAATGGATTATTAGCTCAGCAACACTGAAAGCTACAGCTGGCAACCACACTACCATTGGATAGCAGACTTCCTAAAAGATTCGGACCACTTGTTGGCACTCTGCACATCCGGCCATTCTGATTCTATGCTCAACTCAGCTCATGAAGCACGACAGCAAGAGGTGTGGAGAAACAAGAGAGCCCTACCAAAAAAAGGGAATTACAGATTTCTGCAATCCTCCAGGAGCAACGAAGGAGGTGGCATCTGATCCTTCAGGAGAATCAGAGGATGAGGGCCAGGTAGACCCGCCTCAACCCGACATGAACCTCTCTAAAAGCTCATTAGCCCAGATTGAGGGTCTATTTCAAGCATACATGACCAAAACTTTTGATGCCATCAAGAAAGATATTCATGACCTGGGCCAGATGACCCACCTGCTTTAATCGACCACCGATCAGATCGTCGAGGCACAAGAGTGGGATAGGCTGGAAATTCATCAGAACTCCTCTCGCATAACGGCCCTGGAAGATAAATATGAAGACCTAGAGAACCGCTCGAGACGCCACAACATAAGAATCAGAGGGATTCTCAGGGCGGTGCAGAATCTAAAGCAATATGTCTCAGAGACACTGGCCACGATCCTCCCGGAGGTCCCGGCCTCGCAGCTGGAAGTTAAGAGGGCCCATAGAGTCCTAGGGGCGACAAGAAACTTGGAGGTGCCCAAAGACGTTATCATCCGATTTCCTTGGCAACAATCAAGAGACTTGGTGTTAGCAGCAGCCCGAATATCCCCAGACATCAAGGGGCCTGATAATGCTCCACTTCTCGTCTTTGCGGACCTCTCCCCCATCACGCTGGCTAAATGCAGAAACATGAAACCGGTCTTGGGAGTACTGATTCAACACAACGTTCAATATCGGTGGGGCTTCCCCTTTGCCCTGGTATTCCAGCACAAGGGCAAATCATACTCTGCCCGCTCACTAGAAGATAGCTGGGCCATCCTCCAATCTCTTAACATGGTCCCGGAAGTAGGGGACAGGGGATCGGAGCTCCCGTGGGAGGGGCCAAGTATCAACCCCAGGCAGCAATGGACTACTGTCCCATATAAAGCCCGAACCCAGTCATCTGTGATTACAGCTTTAGGTCCCACATCCTCACCACAGACCCGGCCTACCCAGGCGAGGAAGAAGGTGGCCTCAGAGGGCCCAGATGCAAGCGGCTTGTGACACAGCGGAATCCAGAAGAGACATGAGTGCGGCTGTGTTGAGTTTTGCTCCTTTTTGAAAAATTGGTTTTCTACCAAGTTCTCTGAGTCTCAAGTTTTTTTGTTTTTTTTTCTCTCTTGCCTATTTTTTAAGCACCAATGCTTTACTTCTCTAATTGGAGAACTGGTTGCTGATTATACTGTTCTTACTACACTATGATTTCTAGATCCGGAGATACTCCCTCCCACAGGCTGATTTTTTTTAGTTTTTTCCTGTCCCTCCCCTGAAATTTGTCAAACCCTTCCTATTGGGTTTTTTTGGAGGAGTGGCAGGTCCACTCATCCTTCCCCTAGGCGCCAGGATAGACGACTGGTGTAAGAAGATGTGTTTGAAGGATTCATTGTGTTACTATAAATGTTTAGTTTTACTACTTGTTAAGATTTACAAAGTTGCTATTAATTATTTAATCTGTGTCCCTTTTTTTTTGCCTTTCCCGTCTGGCTTACTCTCTCCATCCCCGCTCCAATGTGGGCCGTGCTTGGCTCTCAAGGGTGGCCTAGGCTCCCTCCCGGCCGCTCTCTCCTTGGTTGGTCCTCTACAGGACAAGGTAAGATGACTGGACACTACACCCTTACACTATACATTAGCAATGGCTAGACAGGATGACGCAAACTTTACTTTTGTGACTCACAACGTTAAGGGCTTTAATTCCCAGTTCAAGAGAAAGAAGGCCTTTATGTATTACAAAGATATGAAGCCATTGATTATATTCATGCAGGAAACACATTTTGTCTGTAACCATATACCAACTTATGTTAGTAGAGACTATCCCACCAGTTACTCCTCCACCAAAGCCACCAGGAAAAAGGGGGCCTCTATACTGATTCATCGTAACGTCCCCTTTCAGGTAGAGTCTAAAATAGTGGATAAAGATGGACGCTATGTGATACTCCATGGAACAGTTCTGGAGACTAAAATATCCCTCATTTACCTTTTACTCTCCCACCAATGCACCACATAAATCACTACTGCGTATCCTGAGGCTTTTAGAATCTTACTCTGGTAACACGATGGTGATGGGGGGCGGGGGGGGGGGGGGTTTAACCTTACCTTTGACCAAGGCCTGGACCGCTCGGCTACTCAGGCCACAGACCGGTACTGGAACAAATTAAGACAAATTAAAAAGGCACTAGACAGTCTGGGCCTGGTGGACGCCTGCAGGGGGCATCACCCGCATACAAGGGGCTATAGGTATTATTCCCACACCCACTGAGCTTATTCGCATATTGATAACTTCTTGAACGCTTCGTCATTGTTTGATCGCTCAGGGAGGGCGGAAATGGGGGTATGCCCCTGGTCGGATATTGACTTAGGGGTGAACATATCCACACCTTATGCTTGGAAACTAAACGAGCTTCTACTCGCTAACCCAGAGCTGGCGGAACAAATTGAAAAAGATCTTCATCTTTACTTTGAGTGTAATAGACCTGGTGACTCGATCACAGGTTGGGTATGGATGGCCCATAAGGCCTTTATTCGAGGGTCCTGCATTAAGCTGGCTTCTGCTTTTAAAAAACAATGTAAATTCAAAGAGAAGGAACTTACCACTAAGCTGCAGGACCTGGATTCTAGGAACCAGTCATGCCCCTCCTCTAGACTTCGCCAGATGATAGAGCAGTGTAGGCAGTTAGACGCAGCACTCTCTCACAAAACTGAAAAATCCCTCAGAGGAACCAAGCATCTATTCTACTCCAAGGCCAACAAGCCGGATTCTCTACTGGCTAAGAAGCTTCGGTCTAAGATAGTGGTGTCTAAGATCTTGCGGATTAGAACTGCGAAGGGACAGATAACCAAAATATCATCAAGCAAACGTTTGCTGACTTTTATAGCTCAATATACTCCACGAAGATGCAACCGAACGAGACTCTTCTTAGATTCCTGCGACCTCCCCAAGGTCTCAGACCAGAGTGTGGCTACACTTAACTCAGATGTAATGATAGAGGAGATGTTAGAAGCCATCAACAGCTTGAAATCAGGGACGCCCCCGGCCCTGACGGCTTTACCAACTCTTACTACAAATCTTTCGCACATATCCTGGCACCATATCTCTGCAAACTGTTTATCTCCATCCCTAACTGGGATCCGATGCCCCCGGAGCTAAACAGGGCGGACTTATTTGTCTTTCCTAAAGAAGGTAGGGACCCACTAGACCTGAGGAATTATAGGCCCATATCCCTTATAAATGGGGATCTTAAACTGCTAGCCAAAATTATTGCAGATAGGATCTCGGGATTCCTTCCGGATCACCGACACCGGCAGACAGCGGATAACATGCGGAGGACTATGAATGTCATTCATTTGGCCTCCCAGTGCAAGATCACTTTTTGCGTGCTAGCTCTTGATATAAAAAAAGCCTTCGACACACTGGAGTTGTCTTATCTGTACGCAGTGCTGGCTAAATTTGGTTTCAAAGGGAGATTCATACAACTCATAAGAACATTATACAAAAATCTGCAGACCTGTCTGAAACTCCCGGGATCGGAAAACATCTCTATAGCCATTGTCTCCACTGCTCATTGTCTCCACTACTATTTGCTCTGGCGATAGATCCTTTGGCTCAATAGATTAGATGCAACACGGAGATAAAGGAAATGCAGGTGGGTCTCCATCACTTGAAATGCTCGCTATTTGCGGATGACCTTCTCTGCACACTAACAGAACCGGCAGCATCAATTCCCGCCCAGCTGTCAACCCTAGGTGGATTTGGCGCCCTGTCGAAAAGACTGAGGCCTTGGGAATTGGCATACCTCATGCGGTCCTGGGGGCATTGAAAGCAGAGTATAGATTTCAATGGCCCAAAAACTCTAATAAATACTTGGGAGTTAGAATCACCAGGAAGCTGTCAGATATATATAAGGCCAACTTTCCGCCCTTATTTAAACAACTAATTGAAGAAATGCGATGTTGGGTGAATTACCATATCTCGTGGACAGGGCGGATAAATTCGGTAAAAATTACGGTTCTGCCAACAATATTGTACTTATTTAGAACTCTCCCAATACCGCTAGATATGAAGGAACTAGATAAACTCCAAGCTTTTATTTTTAATTTTATATGGCGAGGTAGGTCGCCGCGAATAGCGAGAAAGACTATGTTCCGGCAGAGGTCTCATGGGGGACTCTCGTGCCCGAACTGGAGACTCTATTTGAGAACGCTGTAGACCTTTGTGGAAAATTGGATAATGAGACCCCACTCACGGGATACTGTAGTCTGGGATGTGCCCCCCTCGGGCGCCAGGCAGCGACACTCTAATCCCATAATAGCTTCAACTTTAGTGGCTTGGGCTCGGTCTGGATCGGTCGGCGGCTTGGCTCCCCTCCTATCACAATTGCTGTCTGTAAGATCTTTCCCGGAAATTGGGAAGGCATTAAGCCTCACTTCTAGACAATGGTGGCTTAGCAGCCCATTGCAAAGAGCAGGAACCAGGTTTTCAGATGATGCTCTGTTGCCCCATACCTTCCTTATCACTAAATATCACATACCAGAGAGTAAACTCTGGAATTACAGAAACATTTGACATTGGATATCCTCAATTACCCGGGCATATGGGACCCCTAAACATTCCTGGTGGTCGACTATATGTGCAAAACTGCCCTCTATCAAAGGCATTCTTGGGTCTCTATATCCTTTTCAGAATGACTCTCTGAACGAACAGAAGCCGAAATATATGCTCCAATGGGAGAAAGATCTAGGTAGGGAGCTAGATGGGGCAACTTGGAGAGAAATGTGTACCAACTTAACAAAAGGATCATACACATATAGCCTACTAGAGACCTCAGTCAAAGTTTTGCACTGGACCTATTATACTCCCTATCTAATGTCCAGGCTTAATAATAGTCTTAGCGAGCCCTATTTTAGAGGATGCAAAGCTAGGGGAGACTTTCGACATATATGGTGGACGTGTCCATTAGTGCAGAAGATGTGGAAAGTGATGACTGACTTATTCTCGCAAGTGACAGAAACCAAGATGAGGCCAGAGATTGAGACCTGTCTTCTGGGGGTTCATAGACCCAGTCTCTCTAAAAGCCAAAACAAATTATGGCAATTCATGGCTCTCGCCACCAAAACTTGTATTGCAAAAAACTGGAAAGCTGCAACACTGACCTCCAGAGAGATTATTTTGAAAGTGAACTATGTTATGGTAAACGAGAGACTGTCCCATGTCCTGCAGAACACGGTCCTTCTATTCCAAAATATTTGGACTCCTAGGCTGACCTCGGCCTACAGCATTAAGGTGGGGATATGACTGGGACAGAATGAAATGAAGCTCTTGCCGAAGGATGGCGGTCAAGGGGGAGCCCGTATGACCATTCATACCAATAGAATCTCAGCCGGTGCGGTGCTGGAAGAGTGAGGCAGGTATTTCCTTTTTTTTTCTGGATGCGGGGTAGAGAGGAGAGGAAGAAAGGAGAGGCAGAGTAGATGGTCACTCTGGTAGGTCCCGTGGCAGAAGGAGCTCGAGAGTAGAACCCCCTGCAGGTTGGAGGGTACATGGAGAGGAAAGGCATGTTACTCTCAAGCCGAAGCTTCACACAGGTCAACGTCTATTAACACAGGTTCGCAGCGAATATCAACACTGAAAGGAACAGTTGCAGGTTAGACCATTTCTTATTCGTGGGACGGCCGCGCTCTGGGGTGTGTGAGGAATTAATGGATGTTTTCATGGCAGTAGAAGAGGACTTTGGAATTCCGATTGCAAGGGGGGGGGAAAAGAAGGGCATGTAGGATAATTCCCATGGGGAGGATTTTCTCTAGGCGAATGTCTTTGACGACTGCTGGGGTGAGGCAGTCTCATCATTTTGTCAGGATTACCAGCCAAATGAAGGAGGGTCTAAAAGTATGGAGAGAGTTTTTTGAAAAAAGTAATGAGAAATGCCTCATCCCAGCAGCAACCATCAGTAATGGAGAATTCAAACTATTTACCGATTTGGCAGGTAGCAAAGGATTTGGGGATTAGAGGCCAATGGTGCGCGGAAAGCTGGCTGGCAGAATGGAAAGTACTGAGCCTAACAAAAAAAAAAAATTCTGGAACTCTTACCAATAGTTGTAGCCATGTATATTTGGGGGGATCAACTGAGGGATCAACAGATGTTATTTCTTTGTGATAACAAAGGGGTTGTCCAGGCAGTTAATTCAGCTAACTTGGTACCAGTGATAAGGCTAATGAGACATCTGGTGCTGAGGTGTGTGCAGTGTAATATTAACTCCAGGGCAAAGCATGTACCAGGTGTTCAGAATGTTATAGCAGATCCATTGTCTCATTCCCAGTGGGATTGCTTCCAGCAAGTGGCACTACTTGCGTCCAAGGTAGGAGTTCCCTTTTTGCACCATCTATGGAACATGGGAGCATTAAGAAGGAACTCACTGGCCCCAACTAATTGGAAGAGCTACAAAAAAGTTTGGCAAGAATGGGATGATTTTAAGGACGAGTTAGATAGAGACAGGGGCAGGAATTTGAATTATTTAAGTACCCTTGTGGCATTTGTGCTGCAATGCCAGGAGCGGGGACTATCCCCGTCCATGTTGGGGAGAAAGGTATCAGCCCTGGCATTTATGATGAAGCTGCAGGGGAAGCCAGATATTACAAAACATTTTTGTATCAGGCAGGCGTTAAAAGGATTGAAAAGGGGACGTGTAATAAGAGATACGAGAAGGCCAATATAATTTGGGGTCCTGCAGTCTTTGTGTAGTGAGCCGGAAAAGGTTTGAAGCTTGGCGTATGAGGCCGTCTTATTTAAAACAGCTTTTTTCACTTGCTTTCTTTTGAGCGTTTCATATAAGTGAATTGGTAAGTTGGAACAAGGCAGTAATGGGGGGAATTCAGAAAGAGGATGTGGAGGATTTGGGACGCTAGTTGATCCTGCGGGTTAGGCGGTCAAAGACAGACGTCTATGGGAGGGACTCCTCTCTCTACCTACATCCAATTTCTAGTTTAGCATGCCCTTACCGGTTGGTAGCTAGATACAGGTTAGTCCTTCCAAAGAAGCAAAGATCACTCTTGATGCATGAGAATAGGAGTCCACTATAGCAGTTTCATTTTATATCAGTTTTAAAAACAGCTTTGGGGAGGATAGGGTTAACACTATCTCTGTTCGGATCACATTCCTTTAGAATAGGAGCAGCGACCGAAGCAGCAGGGTTCGGACTGGGTGACGACTGGGGTCAGGGGACTGCGGTGGCACAGTGTATTGGAACGTGGTGGGGTACACTAGGATGTTTGCACAGCCCACTTTTTTGTTGATACACGCGGGGGGGAATGACCTAGGTAACATGCCAATAAAAGAATTGATAAGGATCATGAAAAGTGACTTACAGCGGTTGTTGACTCTCTTTCCAGGCATGTCAATAATATGATCTGAGATGATCCAGCGTAAGATGTGGGGAGCTCTCGGTGGATGGGGCAACAATGGATAGGTGCAGAAAGAGAGTCAACAAAGCAATGGCAAGTTTCATCAGGGGGCATGGAGGGATCTCCATCAGGCATGTTGATTTTAAGATAGTGGACACCAGAGGGTATTTCCTAAAAGATGGGGTGCATTTAAATGCAATTGGTTTGAACCTGTTCAACTTCACGCTTAAGGAAGGTATTGCCAAGGCCATAGCTTCGGTGGCAGAACGCACATGAGGTGTGTTTGTGGCGGTAGTGCTTGTCCTCTTTCGCCTGTAAAGGAGGAACCTCGAGGGCATGGGGTTCCCTGGGGGGGGGGGGGGTGCTGAGATGGATGGGCAAGCATTAGTGTGTTTTGGTTGGTGTTTTAAAAGCTGGTTTTGGTTATCATGTTAATGATAATAAAGATGCTGTGGCCATTTTGGTGTCAAGCATTTAATTTAAGGGTATCCAAATATGGTGGTAAATGGTCAGGAAACTCACGGCGGAGCATAGTGGAGGAGGAGTGGGTGTTGACCATAGGAGGAGTGAAGGGGCTATTGCTAGGCAGAAGCTCACACACATACACTTGGGCTGGTTAAAAAGGTGTAGTCAGGGAGGGTTTTGAAATGGTGTAAATATTTATATATCCCAAACAAGTCTATACATGGTTGTTTGTCACAGCTGTGGGGGCAGTAGTGCTTGCTCTCTTTCGTCGGTAAAGAAGGAGGCACCTTTAGGGGCACAGGGTCTCGTGAGGGGTGGTGTGCTGAGATGGAAGGGCAAGCACTAGTGGGTTTTGGTTGGTGTTTTAAAAATTGGTTTTGGTTATCATACTAATGATAATAAAGATGCTGTGGCCAGTTTTTATACCCATATTGGTGTCAAGCCTTTTATTTATGGGAGTTGGGGGGGTCAAGGCTATCCAAATATGACGGTAAATGTTCAGCATTATTCTCTCCGGGAATACGAAAATAAACCTACTAAAATGAAGAAACCAGTCTATGTATGTTTGCTGGCTGTTTTTAATACAGGATTAGATATTTGGGTTATCTCAGCCTATCATGTGGACTATTCTTACTTGCTCTGGACACAAACTCCTGTATTGGGGTGTCTAACTGCCTGTCTTAAGTAAGTAGGTCAAGAGCAGTAACATGTTTTTCTATATTCTGCACAAGTCATTCACAATCGACTTTGCAGATGTAGGGAAAAAAACATAATTCTCTGGCCACAGCAGGGCACTCATACTGTTTGGCCAGTATACCATCAAGTTCCTAATGATTGCAATAGAGTTCTTCTCAAACCATTAAGCACTGGTGGCACATTTTTGCAAGTGCTGTCAGAAAATTTGAAAGATGAGTTTATAAGACCAGTTTCATTTGAACATTGAATAATTGAATATCCTAAGAATTGCAGACCCCTATTTTCAAATGGTCTATCACTACTAACTCAATCCTCCACACACATTTTGAAATAGCTACTTCACATGCGTTATTATGTTAGAATGGGTAACGTGAGAGAATGTGTTATAGCATTATTTTAATTATATGGATCAGTTTAGTATTTTTTTTTTTAATGTGGTGTTATTTTTTACATGTATTTCCAAGTGTTCTGAGCTATTTTGAGCTCAGGCTCAGTTGCCTGTGTATCCAAATTGGATCTTTTTGTAATGAGTCACAATAAAGGGCAGTGGAAGATTTTTTTTTATTTTTATATAACAGATGTAAACTTCACATATGTTTATGATTGTGTATAAAGTACTCTTTCATAAAGTATGTGCTATTTAATTTTTAAAAAATCACAAATTCTGAAAATGACTGTCAAGACAAACATGTAAATTGGCCATTTTAAGGTGAGGGTATGCTCACTAGATAATCAATGTTTTCAAGTTGTAGTCATCACACTATATTGAAAAGGCCCCATAGAGTAAAACTGTAAATGGACAGGACTCACTTTACTTTTGAGAAAGATGTTACTAGTGAGAGACTAAAGATGTCTAGTTCTAATTATTAAGGTAAAAAAGAACACTATCATATTTATATGTTATTCTAAAGATTCTGTCCACTAACGTGTGAAGAGATCTAACCAGCTTGAACGCAAGGCACTGTAAACCAAAATACTCTGTGTTCACTCACCCAATTTTATTGCTCTTATCTCTCCACCCACCTAAATAACTCCCTCTCTGTCTCCCAGATATCTGAATGCACACTGCTACACAGAATATTACACAGAAACAAAGCAATCCCCTCCCTGCCCCTCTACCCACCCACCCTTCTTTACACTTAATATATTGAGGCATACTAATTACCTGCACCTGCTCAATCAGTGACATCCTCTAACCACCCCCCCCTTTAAGAATACTTGTTAATACAGTGTCACAATGTTTTCTCACACCATCTTCCTCACTATAACCTGCTGCCTCTTTCTCAGACTCTCTTATACAGTCTCTAGACATCATGTCTCCAATAATATAACTATCTCACCTTCCCTGCTTTCCTCTCCTCTTCTCTGCTCCCATGAGCTCTTCTCCTTCCTCCAGTCACTATTTCATCCCTCCTCTAAAGCTGAAAAGCAGAAATGCTCCTGTAAGTCCTACTCCCATCTCCTTTTACTCTCTCTCCTTCTTCTGATGGCTTGTGGAGATATATCCCCTAACCCAGGCCCCTCACTCATTCCCACCTGCTGTCAGCCACGCAGAGTCCCCAGGGCAGCTAATGCCCAAAACACCCATAATCTAATACCCATCACTTGTCACAAACCATCTACTTTGCCCTTCTCATGTGCCCTCTGGAATGCAAGGTCTGTTTGCAATAAACTTACCTTCATTCATGATCTCTTCATTTCCAACTCCCTCAATTTACTGGCTATCACAGAAACCTGGCTCACTCCATCTGACTCTGTCTCCCCTGCCGCACTCTCTTATGGTGGTCTACACTTCAGCCACACTCCTAGACCTGGGAACAAACAAGGTGGAGGTGTGGGCATACTACTATCCTCTCGCTGCACTTTTCACTGCATACCCCCTGTTCCCTCCCTCCAATTCTCATCTTTTGAAGTCCACACTATTCGCATCTTCTCTCCTATACCTCTGCGAGTAGCTGTGATCTATCGCCCGCCTGGATCACCCTCTCAATTTCTGGATAACTTTGCCGCCTGGCTCCCTCACTTTCTCTCCTCCAATATACCTTCACTCATTCTTGGCGATTTCAACATAGCCACTGACACACCCACCTCCCCAACAACTGCAAAATTACTTGCACTCACCTCTTCCCTTGGCCTCTCACAATGGACAGATTCAGCAACTCACCTTGGTGGACACTCCATTGACCTTATTTTTACTAATCTCTGCACTATCTCCAACCTTGACATCTCCTCACTTCCCCTATCTGACCACCACCTGCTAACTTGCAACCTCACCTCATCTACCGCTCACCGCCCTTCTTCAAATCCTGCCATCAGAACACGCAGAAACCTGCAAGCACTCAACCCACAACTATTTTCAAATGTACTAACACCCCTTCTCAGCCCCCTCACCACCCTTGCCTGCCCTGACGTCGCCACTTCACAATACAACACTACGCTAACCTCCACCCTTGACTCTCTTGCCCCCATAATCACAAGCAAACGCCCTCGCTCTCAACCACAACCATGGCACACCACACAAACACGCTACCTACAGAGATGCTCACGCACTGCAGAACGATTATGGAGGAAATCTCGCACTTCAGCAGACTTTCTCCACTACAAGTTTACCTTGCGCTCCTACTTCTCTGCCCTCAATCTTGCCAAACAACACTACTTCTCATCACTAATATCAAACCTGTCCTCCAACCCTAAACGTTTATTTGCTACATTCAACACCCTCCTCCGCCCACCCCCACCTCCTGCCCCTTCCTCTCTCACTGCTGATGACTTTGCCAGCCATTTTAAAAATAAAATCGATACCATCCGAAATGAGCTCTCCTCCCAGCTTGGCCCTACCCCACCACCCTCTCCCCAAACCGACAACACCCAGCCCTTACCCTTCCCCAATCCCACCTCCACTATGGACTCCTTTGACCCTGTAACCGAGGATGAAGTATCTACTTTACTATCAACCTCTCACCTTACCACATGTCCTCATGATCCTATTCCATCACAGCTAATCCCTCCCCTATCCACCACACTTATCCCAGCTCTCACACATCTATTCAACCTCTCCCTAAACACTGGCAAGTTTCCATCCTCCTTAAAACATGCCACAGTTACACCCATTCTCAAGAAGCCCTCTTCTGACCCAGCTTCTGCCTCCAACTATCGCCCTATCTCACTACTTCCCCTTGCGTCTAAACTCCTTGAGCGGCTTGTTTACAATCGCCTCACTCAATTTATTTCCTCCAACTCCCTACTTGACCCCTTCCAATCTGGCTTCCGGTCCCAACACTCTACAGAAACAGCCCTTACAAAAGTCACTAATGACTTGCTAACCGCCAAATCAAAGGGTCACTACTCTATTCTAATTCTCCTGGATCTCTCTGCTGCCTTCGACACAGTTGACCACCCTCTTCTAATCCAAACTCTCCGCTCTTTTGGCATCCAGGACACAGCTCTTTCATGGTTCACATCCTATCTTAAAGATCGTACATTTAGTGTCTCCTTCTCTGGCACCTCTTCTTCACCTCTCCCTCTGTCTGTTGGCGTTCCCCAAGGTTCTGTCCTAGGCCCCCTCCTCTTCTCCATCTACACCTCCTCCCTTGGCACCCTTATAAAATCCTTTGGATTTCAGTATCATCTCTATGCAGATGATACTCAAATCTACCTCTCTGCACCTGATCTATCCCCCTCTCTTTTAGCTCAAGTTTCCAACTGCCTCTCTAGCATATCCTCCTGGATGTCCACCCGTCAACTCAAACTCAACATGTCTAAAACTGAACTTCTAATCTTTCCACCCTCTACTACAGCTTCCACACCTCAAATATCTCTCACTGTTGACAACACCATCATCGCCCCTACCTCCCAGGCCCGTTGTCTTGGGGTTCTACTGGATCCCGCCCTCTCTTTTATTCCTCACATCCAAGCAATAACAAAATCATGTCAGTTTCACCTAAAAAACATCTCCAAAATTCGTCATTATCTTACAGAAGACACAGCTAAAATTCTAATTCACTCTCTCATCATCTCTCGACTCGACTACTGCAATTCCCTCCTTGCTGGCCTCCCCATGTCTCGTCTGTCTCCCCTCCAATCCATAATGAACGCCTCTGCTAGACTCATCTTCAATACCAAACGATAAGTGTCTGCAGCCCCTCTCTGTCAATCACTCCACTGGCTTCCCATAGCTTCCCGAATCAAATTTAAAATCATGACCCTAACACATAAAGCCCTCAACAACAGTGCACCCCCTTATATCTCTGCTCTTGTTTCAAAATACTCTCCCAACCGGCCCCTTCGTTCTGCTAACGACCTTCTTCTTTCCTCCTCTCTCATCACCTCCTCTCACTCCCGTCTTCAAGACTTTTCTCGTGCTTCCCCATCCATTTGGAACTCCTTGCCCCGCTCCATTAGATTATCTTCCTGCCTCAAAACCTTTAAGAAATTATTAAAAACACACCTGTTTAAAAAATCTTATCACCTTCAGCCTTAACATGTACAACTGAACACTCCACAGCTTAATAACACTCACACCCACAATCTACAGTACAACACACAGACCCCTCCACTTTACTGAACCAATTGCTTTCAATTGTATTTGTCACCCTCTTGTATCACACCTAAACCCTTAGATTGTAAGTTTGCGAGTTTTCAATCTTGTGTCAGGCCTTGGAAACAAGCTCTATGTACATTTGATTTTATGCTCAAAAACAGGGCCCTCCATTCTTTACAAGGTGTTTAATTTGTTTTCTGCTATGTACTCAACCCCTGTACAGCGCTACGGAATATGTTGGCGCGATATAAATAAAGATAATAATAATAATAATAATAGGATAGCACAGCAATTGTATAGGTTTCAGTCACTGGAGAAGAAAACTAACCCAAAGTGATTGTCTGAGTGAACGTAAACAGCATGTGCTGATCATCTGTCCTCTGCTGATCATCTGTCCTCTGCTGATCATCTGTCCTCTGCACTCAGTTGCAACACTGATTTTAGGCACATTTTGTATGGCATTATGGGACATGCTGTCAGTCCCTTCTGGAAAAAAAGCGCTATATAGATTTTTTATTATTTTTATTATTATTGTTATAAACCTTCATAACACGAAGATAAGATGAGATAAGCTGGGTGTCAGTCTCTCCAGTACTTCTGGCTGCAATGAGAGTTTCTCCAGTCTGGTGATGACAGCAGTTTCCAAAAGGCTCTTGGTAACCAGTGGTTCTTGCTGGACCAGCGCTGGTGTATGCAGACCGCAACTTTTCCTGGACTGCAGTCCTCCTCATTTCAAATGCTTCCTGTGTCTCCACTCAGTCTCTCTCAAACTAAGGCTCCCCTCCCTGGGCTGATACTTTCTAAATTTTTAAAAGCCTGGCTTTTGATCCAGGTGCAGCTAATTGCTTTAACTTCCTGAGTACTGGACACACTGATCTGTTCAGTCTGGTGCTAACATATCTGCCCTCAATGATACCTCCATGGCTCCTGCTGACTTTCTCACAATATAAAGATAGATTGATAGATAGATAGATAGATAGATAGATTCAGGATGGCTTCCCACAACTTAAAAAATAAACATGTCAAATACTGAATTCTTAATCACCCACCCTCCATCACATCCATAGTAACAGATTTCAGCCTTACACTTGACAACTGCTCCATCACACCTACACTCGAAGTCCGCTGTCTTGGAATTACTCTGGTATCAGCTCTCTCTTTCCATCCCCACATCCAATTCCTTACCAAAGTTTGCCAACTTCACCTGAGAAACATCTCCAAAATCCATAATGTTTTTCACACAAGCAACATCAAAATCCTAATTCACTCACTTATAATTTCTTGCATAGGCTACTGCACCTACTCCTTACTGGGCTTCCCCTTACTAGACTCTCCCCACTGCTAGTTTTATATATACAATCAGTAATTTCTAATCTGCAGTCCCATTCTTTCAAACCTTACACTGGCTTCCTATACCCACTAAACTTAAGTTCAAAATACTGCCACTCACCTACAAAGCCCTCAACAGCACTGCACTTTTCTACATATGTCTCTCATCACCTGTCATCACCACCTCCACACTCTCGCCACCAAGACTTTTCTTATACTGCCCCTATGTTTTGGAATTTTCAACCTCACTTTTCAGACTCTCTCCTATTCTTCATAGTTTCAAACACTCTCTGATTACTCTATTCAGAGAGGCCTAAAATCAGGGATTCAAACAAGAAAGTCAATGCTTTGAATCCTGCTGTGACACCGGTCCCACCAACAAGCAATCACTTCCCTTTGTTTATATACCCTTATAAGCGAATTGCATGTCAAAAAATGACGGGCATAAAATTGTAATCCAGGCAATGCTGTTTGCCACACAATGTGAGGCTTGTGCTTCTTTGAGCACCTTCGGCGCTCATCGCAAGCCCCGCTGTGAGCACCTTCGGCGCTCATTGAGAACCTTTCCTCCCGCCTACTGTATGGGCCGCTCATTGCAGGTTCACCTGCAAGTTTTGTGCTTGGGAATGCCATGAGTCTCATTCCAGCATCTCTCCCCTGTGACTTCCCTGTGTGTTTCTCTTCTGTGTCTCTACTGACTGTTTGTGTGGGGGCGCTGACGGCCGTTTGCTTTATTTTCTAAGTCCCGCGTGCCTGGCATTGTTCGTGTAAGTGTTACTGTGTTACTGTCTTTGCCGTTGTGTATTTTCTAAGTCCTGCATTCCTGGCATTGTTGGTGTAAGTGTTAGTGTCTTTGCTGTCGTGTATTTTCTAAGTCCCGCGTGCCTGGCTTTGCTCAGCCTAGTTTTCATCCAGTTTCATGATTTTTTACGTTTTTGTCTGCCTCTATTTTGTTTTGCTACCATGCTTCCTGGCTTTCCCGCTGTGTGTGAGTGTGTTTTTTATGTTTTTTTTAATTATTTTTTCTTGTTTTTCATGTTTTTTTATTTCTGTGGTTCGGTCGTTAAATTTGTATTTTTCCGAGATCATATTTTTTTTCCCGAGCTCACATGTGCGATGGGGCCGCTGGCTGCAATGAGCGCTGAAGGCACTCATTGCTGCCTAAGTGCTGCGCAGCTGCTTAATTGCTCATTTCACCCTAATTCCCGCGTGCTTCAATTCCTCAACTGTTGCCTTGCTTTGGGAGGCTCGCAGGAGCGCCTTTGGCGCTCATTTTAGCCTAAGTCCCACGTGCTTCAATACTTCAGCTGCTCGCCTCAATGCCTCAAGTGCTTGGAAGTCTTCAATGCCACAACGGCTCGCTTTGCAAGGCTTGCAGTTGCAGCCCTCTGGGCCGCAAACAGCTCGCCTCGCTTTGCGAGGCTCGCAAGCGTAACGACAAGTTTGACAATTATTATATGTGATCAAGCTTAGATTGTAAACATTTACGAGGGCGGGGCCCTCTACTCCTTATGCCCTTATATATAAACTCTTATGATTTTTGTCTTATGTGTTCATTGTATTCCCTGTACATCATAGAATATGTTGGCACATACAGTAAGTGATAATAATAAAAGTATAATCAGGAGGGTGGTTTAGATTTGAAAAGGTGAATTGAAATAAATTGGGAAGAAAAAGGAGGCACTTAAAGCTAAATAGGCCATGAAAATGAATTGATACGAGTGATAAAGTACTGCATTTGGAACAGGTGAAAAACATGTTATGAAAAGCTAGCAAGATTACTTGCGTCTACATATCAATAGCTTCTTAAACCATAACATCATATCACCTGTGTAATATACCTTGACATTTTCTGTTGATCCAATTGAACAACTTTCATAAAACATAACATTCAAGAACAAAATGTCTTGTTACAAGGAAGACATCTTTTGTGATGCAGCAACTTTGCAGCCTTTCTCTATATATTTGACACTATATTCTCAGTTTCAATTATTTGCAGTTCTATAAAGATGAAAACTAAAAAAAAATCAATAATTTTTCAACAGAATTTCCGTTTTGGTTAAGCCTTTACTTAATGGTACGCATGACTTTTTGTAGCATGATAGCTGTACCCTCCACAGAGCAATGGATCTACCACCTAATTTCATATCTTATGATCTTTTTATTTGTATTTTTAGTTTTTATTTTAATGTCTACTTTGTACACCACTCCATACTTTACAGGTTCTATTTAATGAAGGATATGCATACATTTTTTTCCACAGCTATTACACATTTATTAATTTAACAGGCCTGAGATCATTTGGATCTTATCTTTGTCTAGTGTAGGAAACTCAATACATTCATTATATCAGATTTAAAAGGTACACTGCTGAGATTCTGCATGGGATTAATACATAATATTAATTTGTTAAGCACTGAGCTTCTATATCCAAAATAGATGACCTAGTGAGATGCTATTTCAATGAGCTGCTGTCCTCACTTCACTCCTGCAGGCGTGACAAGTAGGATGATAATCATTCCTCTTTTGAAGCCATTTCCGTCCATTCGGGAAAAAGGCATTTATTGAGGCTATCTTTATAGTTAAAGACTGTGATCAGGTGTGCCCTTTCCAGCACTGCTCATACTAGGCCTGAAGCTCTCTATGTTGCCATGGCAACCAATTTTGGTATTGCCAGGAACCCAACAAAACCCCAAAGAACCCACCCTGCTAAAAAAATAATAATAAATAAATAGCTATGCTGCCATTCTAAATATAACAACATATTAAAGGTAATCATTACATGTTCTTCCTACCAGTAAATAAGATAGGAGTTATGTATATCACACAGTTATAACACAACACTTGCTGCTTAAAGACACTGGGGGAATTTACTTAGAGAACACCCTTGATTCATGATCTACCTTGACACATAGCGCATTAGTGCTACTCATGTCTATATGCAATTTATTATCTTTGGTACTATAATTAAGTCCGCAATATGGTGCAATAATGTGCGCATGTAGTATCCACCCCCTATCCCAGCGGTCTCCAAACTCGGTCCTGGAGGGCCGCACCAGGCCTGGATTTGTGAATATCCTTGTTGCAAGCAGGTGAGACTATTGCTTCTTCAGTCATCCTGATTGACTCACCTGTGCACAGAAAGGAAATCCTCAAATCCAGTCCTGGGTGCGGCCCTCCAGGACCGAGTTTGGCGACGCCTGCCCTATCCACTCCCTTACACGTGCTCAAATAGAGGATCGCATGTGCAGTTTAACAGCTGTTTCTGTCAGTGCAGGCACAATTGCAAGTAAAAAGGTGCAATAGTGGTTGGCAAAGATGCAATGGTTGGCATTACTTGGTCAGCGACATATAAATACAACATATAGCTCTATTCTATTCCCCTATATCGAAAATCTCACTGTGTTTAAGAGCAAAGTAAATCTTCCTAACTATTCTATTTACCCATCCCATAGACATTGCTAGAGAACTACAAGTGACTACTGCAAGACAAAGCCACAATTTTGGGCAAATTTTCCCATTGACTTTTGCACTGCAGAAATATTACACTTGACTCCTACCCCAAAACCCTATTCAAATCAGACTTTACTGAGCACTAGCGAATTCCGGTAGACCCGTAAATAGGAAAAACGGAAGAAAAATTTACAGTTACAAAATTGTATTCGCAGATGGTTTAAAAACTATTTCTGACACCTGGAGCAGCAGTTAAAGAGATAGTACATAATGTGACGCTTAACATTCAAATATAAGCATATGTGGTAATTAAAACATATTATCATTTAATTATTATGTTTGGGTCTATACAACATCCAGGGTAACACACAACCCAGTACTCAAGGAGTTGATACATATCAGGAAACCACGTAGACTAGGGGCAGATGCTCTAATGTAAAAAAATAAAATCATATCACCTTCAGCCTTTATAATTACAACTGCACACTCCACCACTTAATAACACTCCCACCCACAATCTACAGTACAGCTCACAGACCACTCCAATTGACTAAACAAATTGCATTCACATTGCCATTTTGTATTTGTCACCCTCTTGTATCGCACCTAAACCCTTAGATTGTAAGTTTGCGAGTTTTTAATTGTGTGTCCGTGTCTTGGAAACAAGCACTATGTACATTTGATTATATGCTCAAAAACAGGGCCCTCCATTCTTTAAGGTGTTAAGTTTGTTTTTTGCCATGTACTAAACACCTGTACAGCGCTACGGAATATGTTGGCGCGATATAAATAAAGATAATAATAATAATAATGTCTGTGTCTCATCTGTAATTTAAGTGAAATGCCTGGTTTCATGTAATGTGTGAGTGAACACATACTTCCTACAATTTTTAACAATGTTATAGGTGGTGGTGACTATCTGTAAGTAAGTAGTTTCCAAGCTCTGTCATAGGTCTTTTTGGAGTTGGCCGCTATGGATTGGCGAGCTTGAAGCAGAAGAGGCTCTAGACAAGAATTGATGGTTGGAGAGATGTTTACAGTATGGTATATCCTGGTGAAGTTGAATTCCTGAGGGTAGAAGAAATGGGAGTGAGGTACATTCTTTTGAATATAAGGAAATATAAAAAAGTTGTAGGGGAGAGAATGGAGAGCAGGATCTCTTAGTAGGGACTGAAGATTTAAGTTTAAATATGATATTGCATGAAACCTAATTGGTGTTATGTATTGGATGGCTAAATTATTGCACTTGACCCCCACGTATGAGTAGACATTAGGACTGGCAGTTCTAGCCTGGCTTTGGTATTGATTACGTAGTGTAATGGCCAGTAGGATATTATAATTTTGTTAGTGTATAACATTTTAAAATGGCAATCTGATGTTAAAACAGTGAAATAAGGTGATGCGATGGTGGGTTTAGTTGGAAAGTAAGACCATCCATTCCATAGGAGGAGGAAAGTAGACCATAAAGCAAGGTCTGTGATAGACTGAGATAAATTATGGTCTGTTGGTTGGATGGAACTGGTCAAATCAGCTTGAAGACTACTTGTAAAGAGACAACCTTGTGTCAATATTTTGGTGGCAAAGTTAATATTTCTTAAGGGTACATTACATTCTTTTTAACATAAAATGAGTTGAGGGAGTCTTTGAGATGTTCCAATTTGTTTTCAGTGAGCCTAGCCTTCATTCTATCTGTATCTAGTACGATACCCAAAATTCTATGATGTCAGACGGACCTTCAGTTTTACCCGGTGCATAAAGAATACAGAATACTTCCAATAGTTCCATGGAAAGTTTCAGACTATGGAGTCAAGATAGACATTGAAACACCTCTTAATATTAAGAAGTATCACATATATAGTTGTGAGCATGCGAGTTGTTGCTAACGAAGCGAGGGCAGTGGGCGAGGGCCTCAGTTGCTGGCATGGAGCGACAAAAGGCGATCCATGCCAGCAACTGCGACCCTCGCAAACTTCACGTCCCAACGCAAACAACACGACACACCAATTACGACACTCGCTAAATTTTATGAGCAACGCAAACAACATACGACACACGTTAACACACATTACGGCCTCGCAACACTCGGACGCAACTCGCGAACATTACAAAATTCTAAACACATCACATACACACAGCACATACATAAAAAGCTTACCTACAGCAAGAGGTAGCATCCAGGACCTCAAAAATGCAACTTACACCTTAATTTCACTCAAAATAAAAGAGTTTAGACACTAAACAATTTGCTAAGCGACAGAAAAAATAGCCGCAAAACAAAACGAAAACGAGGCTACACACGCAAACACCATACGACACACGTTACCAGACATTATGACCTCGCAAACATCGGACGCAACACGCCGACATACAAACATTTAAAACACAATAAATACACACAACACACACATAAAAAGCTTACCTACAGCAAGGGGAACCATCCAGCACCTCAAAAAAACAAGTTACACCTTCATTTAAATAAAAATAAAACACTTTAGACACTAATAAAATCGCTAAGCGAGAGAAAAAATGGCCGACAAACAAAACAAAAACGAGACTTCAGCACTCTCAACATGTAAAACACCACAACACACTCGCAAAACACCAAACGAAACTCGAAAAACACCACGAAGCACCTACGTATAATCCGCAAAGACGCATACCACAGATAACCCAGCATTTTCGGACAATGCGCAAGTACACCACTACGCTAACGGTTTCGTCTCGCGCACGCACAGTATTACACTGCACACATTCACCACGCTTACACAGCAGCTCCACACCACTAATGCTGCAGCAACCTCAAAACACATTGACAGCTCTTCAACACAATGCTTCAAAATAGGTAAAGTATATTCATTTATTAATGTATTATATATTTTAATATTACACACCAAACAGTATTAGATATTCATTTATTAATGTATTATATCTTTCATTATTATACACCAAAGCTACCTTACAACTTCATTGCCGTCATTTTTTGACAGGCAATTCGCTAGTCCAATATAGTTTTGTGTATCAAATAGGTTTGGGCTACTTTTTGACCCAAGAGTGAGCCGGTTTGTGAAATAATAAGCTCCATTGTATTTGTTATGTGTAGGTGCAAGAGATTGGGGTCTATAGGTGGCTGCTTGAAAGCATCCCTGATGTTGGATTTTCACAGCCAATGGCTTGGCTCCAATCTATTTATGATGGTAATTGCATTGTCTACACATGAATATTGAAGTGATTATTCCTCAGAAGAGATTAAGCAATTGATACTGGGAATCGCCAGGTTATGTGGAGTTGATAGGTCGGTGACCAAAGGTTTTTTAAGTGAATATTTTCAGTTTTTTATACTCATAGGATTGAATCTCCATACTGGAAATGTAGGCATTTAGAATGGGCCAATAAATAGTTGTTATAGAGTTCCGATGCAAGGAGTTTTTTTGCTACCTTGGACTTCTTTGTAGCTGTGTGTAGATTTTCGCTAGATCTAGGCAAATTATGCAGGCCATAAAAGTGGGAAGGGGAAGGAATGCCAGGCAAGATAAAGTAAACATTTGTAAGAGTTTGAACTAATGTTAGAAATAATTATATGTCATCAAATCTAATAACAAGCATATAGTAGAAGTATTATTAAAATATATTGGCTCCTGGGAAGACGCAGCTTTCAAGGTCTTCTCCATACCTGCTGGCGTGTATGAAACTCCCAGAATTCAGAATAAGCAGTGAGGCCTACCGAGACCAGGAAGCAGGTAACAATTGGGGCTAAAAGAAAAACAATAAAAACACGGTGTGAGGGACGGATAGAACAGGGAGAGAGGGAGAGAGAGAAAGAGAGAGAGAGAGAGTAAGAGAGTTGTCAGATACCTCATGTGATAAGTTGAAGAGAGATGCAGGGTTAACATCCTTCCCTTTAAGGTATAAAATGAGTGTTGCATAATAGTTGGAGTAGTTGATGAATGCTCACCTTGACCTTATGGGGATTAGACTGAGGCACATCAGATGCATGCGTTTCTTTAGTCTGTTGATGGATGAAGCTATGTCAGCGATCATCCATTGGATTTGGGTCATATGCTCTTCAGTTGTTCTGGAGCAGGAGGATGCTTGGGTCTGGCATGGAAGATGGAATGTGAGAAGGCAAGCTTTTAGCATCAAATAGGTTTAGGTCTGCCATAGCAGCAATTGTGAATACAGTCTGAAAATAAATTATAAGATTAGTATATGCGTGGTGGCTGTTTGGATTGTCAATGTTCTAGAGCCCAATGTTGGCTATAGCAACTAGGGGAGCCATGTGCTCTCAAATAGTGACTGGTTGTTGTATGGTTTGTGGAAGCAACTATTAATTTGGATTGTTTTAGGATGTAGTAGATCTGCCGTGATAGGTATGCAAGGGAAATATGTGAAAGACTAACTGGGAGCTTACAAATTATAAAGTGCTTTGAGAAGGTGCTATGTACATTTGGTTTAAGCTGGTGGTTTGGTAGCTTTGGCTAAGATGGCCTAATCCTGTATACTATTAGCGGTTCCTCATAGACATGCAATGGTAAATTTAATTAATGAATGTAATAGATGAACCACCATGGAAAATATAATAATCAATTATGGTAAATAATACTGGAGTTAAATAAATGGTAATAGTAGAGCTGTGAAAATAGGGGTATAATATACAGTGTTAGTGATTTGGGGTTGTAGATGATAAAACCTTTATTAGTGGGAAGATCGTATTATGTGTGGTCTGTGTAACTTTTTCGAATTGTTCAACTAAAACTTAAATATGAGACTGAGAGCGACTGTGGCATGTCTAGCCTCTCTCCAGGCATTATACATGTAATCTTGTGAGACTGGAGACCTTGAGTGGCTTTGGAGCTTTACTTTGTGTGTTGTGTTTGCATCGATCCGTTGTATTCGATTCTCTGTGACCTTATAAACCACAACACATCATGCTGTTCCACTTGGTATTCGTGGCAGATATACTGGAGTGGGTTGGCAGTTACTTCTCCAGTGGGCCACAGCATACAGCTCCTGGTATTCCTAGGTGGTCTCCCATCCAAGTACTGACTAGGCCCAACCCTCCATGGCTTCAGGGTGGTGTGACCTCTTGGTTCCCTGACTAGAATCGAACCCAGGTCCCATTGGTGAAAGCACATAATTCTAATCCACCAGGGAACCCAGGAGTTGCAAGCAATTTTCTAGTATATATATATATATATATATATATATATAGTAGTACAAATAAGGAATAGTACATTCGTGATTCCATTTGAATGTTTAAAAATAAGTTGATGAAAACTTATTTCCTGCTAAAATTTCTCAGAAATACAGTATATGCACTGCAGTCTGGGAAAACTTGGCGGGGCATGCAAATGAGGCCACATAATGCACCATCACTCTGTCAATCCAAACCATTTTAAACATGGCTCCTTTTACGCATATGCTTACTGCATTTCACAGTTTTAGACATAGCAACGGATGGATTTTTCACAAACCAGGTCACTTAACCACATACAGTACTGTTTCACGGTTACTGCCGATCCTCAGTATGGTGTGAGTGCCTGGTTTGTGTGGTAATCGTTGTAGAGAGTAGTTCTATACAGCAATTGTTTCACATATGGTGGGCTAAGAGTGATAGAAGCCCTCCACCGTAAAAAGTACAGTAGTACAAATAAGGAATAGTACATTAGTGATTCCATTTGAATGTTTAAAAATAAGTTGATGAAAACTTATTTCCTGCTCAAATTTCTCAGAAATACAGTATATGCACTGCAGTCTGGGAAAACTGGGCGGGGCATGCAAATGAGGCCACATAATGCACCATCACTCTGTCAATCCAAACCATTTTAAACATGGCTCCTTTTACGCATATGCTTACTGCATTTCACAGTTTTAGACATAGCAACGGATGGATTTTTCACAAACCAGGTCACTTAACCACATACAGTACTGTTTCACAGTTACTGCCGATCCTCAGTATGGTGTGAGTGCCTGGTTTGTGTGGTAATCGTTGTAGAGAGTAGTTCTATACAGCAATTGTTTCACATATGGTGGGCTAAGAGTGATAGAATATATATTATTTAACACCTTTGAGTCTAAAAGAATAATTAATGAGGGTAAACGGAGGCATTCATATTAATTTGGTGGAAGTTGCATGTGAGAAAGGCTTTTACATATAATGGGAACAATGTTTGAATCTATTGATGCAAGCAGCCTGCTTTTGGGCCTGTGAGAAGGATGGGCTTTGGTATTAATTAAATCACATCCAATCATCTAAAAAAGGTTTCCCCCTGTTCCCTACTCACCCACCCCTTCCAATAGCTTAAAAACACCCTTGTGATCCAGCTCTCAGAAAGTAATATAACAAAGACAACACAGATTCCACTATTCACAGACACTTCAGAAATTGTGTTTTACATTTTTCACAAACATATATGCCTTTTTTCTTGAACTACAGTGGTGTTTTAAAAAAAAAGTGTGCCAAATATGTTGTATCTCCATCTCAGTTAGGTGTATAGGAAACAACTCTTTATACTCAAAGCAAAGATACAATACACAGTAATTGTTAGGTACTATTATTATTATTATTATTATTATCATCTTTATTTATATCGCACTAACATATTCTGTAGCTCTGCACAGGGGTTGAGTACATGGCAAAAACAAAATTAACACCTTATAAAGAATGGAGGGCCCTATTTTTGAGCTTAGAATCAAATGTACATAGAGCTTGTTTCCAAGGCACTGACCCAAGATTGAAAACTTGTAAACTTGCAATCTATAACTGAGAATATCAATTGTTATAGGGCTTAACTTTATTGAGGGATCATTTCTAAAATCATGTAAAGACTACATGAAAACACATCTCAGGATAAAAATGCATGGCCTTAATGTGACAAGGAGAGGTAAGAGTTGGGAGGTATGATAGACACTTTCATCTGTTTGAAAGGTTTCAACAAAGGGAAGGAGGGAAGAATATATCAAATAAAGAGAAATGAAGTCATGCTCTGAAATTAGAACATTGAAGGCTCAGAAGTATTGTGAGAATGGGTTGTGTCTACCTGGAAATGTATCCCGAACATACAATAAGATAAAAGTGCTAGATGACAAAAGATTACAATAGGAGATAGAAACATAGACAGAAATACTTATCTATATGATTTTATCTTCCAAGGCCTTACAGTGTTCTATTTTGATATTATAAATTTAATGTGAAAGGACACCACTCTGTCTGTCAAGTTTAGACAGATAGTGACCATGATAACAGAAAAACTAGGCTAATTGCTTTCATGTTACAAGTTGTGAGAGATCCATTTCTTCTTGGCTTCTTATCCATCTCCTTCTCTTGGGGGCCACTTTGGAATTTCTTTCTCCCTTGCAAGGCCAATGAGCACATTTCAGTAATATCTCTGGCTACCTCATTTCAAGGGCTGAACTGAGGATAAAAGATGTTGACATGGTGCTCAGACTTATATTTGAATGATCTTTAGTGCCTGCTTTGGGTCACCTACCCCACTTTACATGGTTTAGGTTAAGGGAGTCATTAGCGCACTTCTTAGTTTACTTTGTGACACCTCAAGACATAAGGGGGATGTGGGCTAGTGGGGCAGTTGTTTCATCATAGGTGTGTATTAGGAGGGCATGAGGGACTAACTAAGGGGGTTGTTTAATAATTTAGAGTGATTTATTGGGAGGTGGGGTATTAGTAATATGCAATCTCATCAAAATCACTATACTATGGTATAGAGAGTTAGGTAAAGGCTAGTAGGGTTAGGCATGGCTTCTTTATTGATATATATAAAGTATTTTTCCTACTTCTCCCCACTGCACCTCTGTGTGGGTTGATGAAGTAGTCCCTATGGCAGTGGACTCTTGGACCCATTGGTAACATTTATATTGACACTAGCATTTACTTTTTCTAAACTGACATGTCCTTATAAGCAGTTAAGTCAGGTACCCAATTCTGTAAAGGTTGTGGACCACACCATTATGAGGGCTATTGGTTAAACCTTTCAAGAGGTTCTAGATCCCTTTAGATGACATTTTAATGTGACCAAATATTTATTTAACAGTCTCTTTAAATAAGTTTACAAAGTGTAACATGACTTTATGATAAGGAAACACATTTTACAGGGAAATACCAAATAATGTTTTTTTTTAGCAGCACCAGTAAGACTGAGCCCTTTTTCTGAAAGGCTTAACACTTACTTTTAAAGAGACCTGGAGGGTTCCCTATTTTTGACATGAAATAAAATGGCCAAAGTGTTTATTTGCCTATTTAAATAAAGTAATTTTATTAAGAAGTGCTTAAAAATTGTTTTTATTCACTGAAACCATTTGAACAGCCCTGCAAAGCTACCCAGTTACTATTATCTTGCTATATTTGTGTGCATAGATGATAAGTATGTTTCTCAATTTTACATAAATGCGGAATATGCTGATGCTTTATTAATAAAATATAACTATACTGTCAGAAAATATAATATATGCTGTTATGTGCCTAAATCGATGACATAGACTAAAATACATTTCTGCTAAAATGCATGATTCTTTTGCATATGAGACATTTTAATTGCCTAAATATTTATTACAGTATAGAAAAATATCTTATTAACTCTTGCAGACAAAGCAACCACAGTAACAATCTTTGTGAACGTGAAAAGGCAAACTCGTCCAATTAAATATGCTTCTATGCTCTAGTCACTTACTTGCCCTGTGATGGTGGGCTATCTTATGGCGTGCCCCAGCAGTCTTCATCGTAGTCACTAACACTGTCCTGTTATAATAATGTCCATGAAGTTTTCTCTAATTCTAAACTCACTATCTTACTTTGCCATTTTAATGCTCACAAATGCACTTTGGCTATCACCCTTTCTTTATGCACATGTACAGTTTATATTATGTTTCACTGATTACAATAGAACTGTATATTTACTGAGTATTATAATGCATATCACCTGTAAATGCATAAATGCCTAATTATACAGATAATTATAATAGAAGCTGAAAAATCATTATTCATTATGACTATTCACCCCTGTTTTCTATTATAGTAGATGTAATATATATTTTCAGTGATTTCTATTAACTTGATGTAGCAAATATACAGATTTTTCTCATGTAATTTTATGATACCATTATCATGATGGTGAAAATGAGAAGCAGGTTTGTGGTGAGTTCCTGAAAAATGCTTAAGGCCCTCATTTAATTACAATTTGGCCAATTGAATAGGGCTCTAAATAAGCACATAACATATTTTTGTTAAATAAGTTTTTAGTTAGTGAAAACCTTGCTTTTGGATAGATGCCTACTAACTAAAAACTTCTTTAAAAAATATGTTATGTTCTTATTTAGAGCCCTATTCAATTGGCCAAATTGTAATTGAATGAGGGCCTTAGTGATTAAAGCAAAGGAGATTTGTTTATTGTTTTACGTACACCATGCATGCAACATGCTTCAAATGTGTACAGCGTTATTCACAAAAATAAGGTAGCAGACAATTAGGTTCCAAATATGGAAACAATATAGGTAATAGCAAGTCCTGTACCAACTTAATGTCATTTAGCTTTTTGCACAGTAAACTTGTTTTGAAGCTTCCAATTTTTACGTGTCAATCAGCCTTTCTGATTGATCCAATAATCACTAATATCTTCTTCTAATGTGTGATTATTGACAAAAATTGTTAATTACTCATTCTACTGTGTTCAGTCTACTGAAAAACTGAGCTTGCTCAGACCCTAAGGAGTAACTAAGCTGATTAAGCTAACTGAATACTCACTGAATATGGATATAAACATCAACAGCCTTAGTAAATTGCGATTCGGCAAATTGAAAAGGGTTCTATTTAAGCACATAGCATATTTTTTTACAGAAGTTTTTAGTTAGTGAACTTCTATCTAAAAGCAAGATATTCATTAACTAAAAACTTCTGTAAAAAATATGTTATGTGCTTAAATAGAGTCCTTTTAAATTTGCTGCATCGCAATTTAATAAGGCTGCAAATACTAACTGTAAACAGTAATTCATAGAGAGGTGGTTCCAATCAAATTATATTATAGATAAAGACTTAATAGCTCAATGTATTCTATAATTCCAATAGAACCCTTCCGAGAAAAAAAGTAATTATACTGAACATTATTCTTAGAAAAAAAGACACTAAACTTCCTTCCAGGAACCTTAATAGAATTTGATAACTGTATAATTAAATAAGTATGAGAATACCATGGTATCAATTAAAATACAAAGTTTATTACAAATAAAACAAACAATTATGAACAATTAAAATACTAAAATCTGCGAAAATGGTCCCACTTAGGATTAGTCACAATTTAAATCTGTGGACATTTCATAATAACAATATCCAAATATGTAATCAAAAATACGAGGTCAACGGCCGAACCGCGCACATCGAAAAACACGAAAAGCACAACAACATAAGTATACAACATAAAACAAACATCACACACAGCATGCGGGGACAGCAAGGACATCTAGAAGTGAGGTTGCATGCCAATTTAAGTGGCATTTACGAAGTTTCGGCACTTTTTTTTTTTGCTACGCGGCAAAGAAAATGGCAGGCGAAGAAAATTAAAACGAGGCAAAAGGAGACAGAGCCGCGAAAATTACCACCAGGCACGTACGAGTTACACAAGAACGTAGGAGATACACAATATACCATTACAACGGACGCAAAATGCTCGCAAGCCAAGTAACACATAGAAAAAAACGCCATTTTACAACACTAACATTAGGATTCTAAAGTGCCGCTTTACCCTCCTAAACAAACGATTTGCCCTTGCGCACTCAGTCTTATTACCCTGCACACTTGCCACATTGCTGACACTTTCTCCAACTGTACATTTTAAGATGCAGGAAAATACAAATAGATTGTTAGCGCTTCAGAATATTGATTGTTGCATATTACATATAAATAGGTGAAGTATATTAATTTATTAATTCATATTAAATTATTACTTTACTGTACTGAAAAAATTGTATATTTTGCATTGTACTAGTATATCTGTCTTCGCGATGAGCGCCAAAGGTGATCGTTGCAAAGCAGGAAAATGTAAGTACACAAGGGGAGAGGCTCACAATGAGTGCTACAGAGGAGCGAAACCTTACATTCTGTGGTAAACAGCATTGCCATGCCTTACAATTTTATTGCCGTCATTTTTGACAGGCAAGTCGCTAATTATATTAGAACAGGCTGCGAGTCATGAGTTTGAGACACAAACCCGTAAACCAGTTGTCATCCGTCGGACTTGCGTCTTTGCTGGTGATCAATTAAGCAAACCTGTAGCTACGGGCTTATATGGAGCTAATGGACACAGAGATCATCATCATTGCATCACAGAAAAATGGAGGTTGGTTTTCAAAGTTCTATGGGCTTCAATAAAAAGTTTGGATCGGACCCACATTCAATTAATGATACAATATAAATAAAGCTGCAAATATTCTATTCTATTACATGCAGGTTACATTATATGTATTAACACATTAATTGCAGGGATCGATCTAGCACATAAAATATACATGAAATGAAGTATTGAGAATATTGTGCTATTGATTCTAAGACCTAACATCACTTTCACTTTTAATAATTGTACAGTAGTGTGTTTTTATTCACAGTACAAATGTTACTTATTGGACTTTGCTCCCCTTGAGAGTGCTCCCCAGCACTCGTAGGGCTTTGGGCTCCATTTGCGTGTTACGGGCTTGGTCGTGAGTGACTTTGTTGCAATTTAATAGCATGGTTGGAATTGTGGCGGCTACGGGCTTGATGGACCAAAGGATTTGCGACCGCAAAGTTTAACGCTGCTCAGCCCGTAGGCTTTTTTCGCAGCTAACCCACAGATATACAACGGCCTACATTGCGGGGCTAATTTATTAGCCGTAGGCCTTACTTTCTACAATGCAAGCTACGTTTTTAAACGTAGCTCGAATTTAATAGGGCTATATGTGGCCAGAGCATGATGGGGTAGTTCATTTTTTTATGTATTTATTTATTTTATATCAGCACTTCTTATCAATAATCACCAATTATAATCAGATATTAGTCTATGCCTAATGAATGGATCAGAAATGCTAATTACCAGGTAAAAATGTGATTTCAATGTAAGTTTACAACAAGAAAATTCAATATTTTGATACTTGTTATTGCCTATAGTTTTAACTTCTAAGTCTTAAGAAGCTAGCTTAATGTTTTTATGACAGATTTCTACATTCTAATCAAGTTTAAATAATTTTATGCAACACATAATATAATGCAAATTAGTCTGCTTGAACCGGCACCATTTTTCACCAGATGCTTTGGATATTTTCAGAATGTTTAACGCTGCTGATGCAGAAAACATAGCTGCAGATAACACCTTTATATTCTGTTATGCAAGGGACAGGTGTACCATCTGTGCACGATTATTTCTGTCTTTTTCTCTCCAGTGCATTATCTCACTATGCAGATCTGCAAAGCAAAAATATATGGTAATAATATTAATTAAATGGAGAGCAGGTATATGCAAACTAGTGTGACAAAAATTAAAAACTGCAAAAGCACAAAAATTTACAAAAACAAAGACTGTCAATCTCACCACAAAGTTTATACATTTTTACTTTTTATTTTATGTCATAATAATTTTATATACTTTATATCTTTTATATATTTTATAATGCACTTTTCATATTTATAAACCAGTTTTATATCATGTGTTCTATTGTATTATACATTGTGCTTTTTACTAGTTGTTTTTTTTTATTTGTTTTATTTTGTGGAAGTACTGGTAAAAGCATATCTTCAAATAAAAATAGTAGGCATTGCTAACAGTGCCATTTGTTTTATAATACACATTAAAACCATTAATTGACTTCCTACAGCATTTAGATATAAGTGTCATGTTAGATGAACCTATGATGAGAATGTATGCTTCTATGCAACTGTGGCATAACTGTATCTGATGCTGCTGTTATTACCCCCTCATTTTATATTTTTACCTGATGGAGTTTCATATATAGTCATACAAGACAGTAAGTTGTTCCCTGTGTATTCAGGGGATGGATTTAATGGGATGCAACAGAACAATTCTATTTTTTTTACATTTGTAAGCTATTTAGAGTAGGCATCTCAACTCTGTTTCACCAAATTGTCTGTTACCCTTATTGTATTTCTACTTACCGTACCTTAAAATATGTTTATACCTGTTCTTTGTAATCTGCTTTGTGCCTATTCTACTTTTATAAATAGAGCTATGGAAATTCTGGTGCTTTATAAATAAAGATTAATAATAATAATAATAATATTAATTAAATAATAATAATAATGCCAACATGCTAATGTCTAGGTATAAGAAATCATTTAAATTAAAAAGAATCATCTTTTTTTTTCAAAAAGATTTATTCCACAAGTGGGAATGTTTCACATAGATTGTTAGTTTTCTATTTCAATTAAAAAAAAGCAGACTATATAACATAAAAAGTAAAACAAAATAAAATGCTCAGGTCTATACTGGTTAGAAGCCAACCACAAAAAGTTCCTCATTTGACTGCAGGTGTCTAAAGTCTCACGTACAGGCAGCTCAGCTTCTTGCTCATGGAACATCTCCCCTGTAAAACACTTGGACTCGCTGCATTAAACCTGATTATGAATAATCTCTTTCTGTATCCTACTGAATGTGCTGAGTCAGTCATCAATACATCTAAGCCCTGTCTCATATTTAATAAATGAAATAGGCTACGTGTGTACAAAATATTGTTTCTTAGCCATTCCGGTCAAAGTTTTGTAGTAATCAAAACATATTATGAATTTATTTTAATCAAAACAAATAATGCAACATAATGTACAGTTGAGAAGCTAGTGAATGGAGGCCCCCAGTGCAAAAAAAAAAAAAATTAGTCCCGCGTGGGTGCAATTTTTTTTTTTTGCGGGGCCCCCTTAGCAACTCACTCAGTACACTCACACACGTGCATACACACACTTCACTGTTCAGTTTTATATATATACTAGCGACTTGCCCGTCAGCAATAACATTTTAAGCCATTGCAATGCTGTTTGCCACACAATTTTAGGCTTTTGCTCCTCTGAGGATCTTCGGCGCTCATTGCGAGCCTCTCCCCTCGTGTACTTCAAGTTTACTGCTTTGCAGCGATCAACTTCGGCTCTCATCATGAAGACAGATATATAAATACAGTGTAAAATATAAAAAAAATTTAGTACAGTGAATTAATAAATTAATATGAATTACAAAATAACATACTTTACCTGTTTTATCTTAATATGCAGCAATCAATATCCTGAAGAGCTAACAATCTCTCTGGATTTTCCATATATAAATATATATATATATATATATATATATATATATATATATATATATATATATATATATGGCATAAATTGTAAGGCATGTACATCAGAAAATGTACAGTTGGACTGTTAATCAGCTGAGGAGAAAGTGTGAGAAATGTGCCAAGTGTGCAGAGTAAATAGCCTGCGTGTGCGAGGCCAAACCGTTTGTTTAGGCGGGTAAATCACCATTTTAGAATCGTAATGTTATTATTTGCAAGTTACGCAAAAGCCGCCATTTTACAACACTATGTGTTACTTGGCTCACAAGCATTTTCCATCCGTTGTAATGGTATATTTTGTATCTCCAACGTTCCTGGCTAACCCGTATGTGCCTGGTGGTTATTTGCGTGCCTCGGTCTCCTTTAGCCTTGTTTTAATTTTTTCATCCGCCAATTTTTCTCTCGCTTAGATGATTTTCGAGTGTCGAAACTCGTCAAATTCGGCTGAAATTCGCATGCAACCTCACTCCCAGGAGTCCTGGCGTGCCCCCCGGTGCTGTGTGTGAGTATGTTTTTATATTTCTGCGGTTCGGCCGCTAAAGCATTATTTTTGCGAGGTAGTTTTTTTTTGCCTTCGATATTCCGAGGGCGTTCCTGGCGTGTTTCAATGCCGCAACTGCTCCCCTCGCTTTGCAAAACTTGCTGGAGTGCCTTTGGCACTCATTTTGCCTAAGTCGCGCGTGTTTCAATGCCTCAACGGCTCGCCTCATTTCGCAAGGCTTGCAGGAGCGCCTTCGGTCTAAGTCCTGCGTGTTTCAATGCCTCAACTGCTTGCCTCGCTTTGCGAGGCTCATAGGACGATGAGCACCTTCAGCACTCATCACCTAAGTGCTCCGAGCTTAGAAGGCTTCTATGCATCAACGGCTCGTCTCACGAGGCTCGCAAGTGTGACGACAACTCACAGTTTAACAATTATAATATGTGATATATATATACTAGCGACTTGCCCGTCAAAAATGACGGCAATAAAAACTGAAGCCTGGCAATGCTGTTTGCCACACAATGTAAGCCTCTCCCCCTCTACTTTACTGGCCTTGTGATGAGCGCCTTTGGCGCTCATCACAGGCCTTGCAATGAGCCCCTTTGGAGCTCATTGAGAGTCTCTCCCTCTGTCTACTTCCTCCCTCGTGTCTTATTTCCCCCTCCTCTCCCTCCCTTGTGTCTCCTTCCACCTCGTCTACCTCCTTTGTATCTCCTGCCCCCCTGTGTTTTTACCTCCCTCTCCCTCCCGTGTCTCTAAACCCCTCCCCTGTGTCTCTTTCCCCCTTCTCCCTCCTATGCATCTCTCCCCCCCCTGTGTCTCCCCCAACCCTCCCCTGTGTCTCCCCCAACCCTCCCCTGTGTCTGTTCCCCCCTGGCCTGTGTCTCTTTCCCCCTCAGCCCTGTGTCTGTTACGGCCTTCCTCGTGTCTCCATTTCCCTCCCTTGTGTATCTTCCCCCCTGCACTCTCTCCCCTGTGTCTCTTCCCCCTCCTCTCACTCCCCTGTGTCTCTTCCCCCTCCTCTTTCTGTGCCTCTTCCTCCCTGTCTCTTCCCCCCGACCCTCTGTGTCTCTCCCCACTCTGTGTCTTCCACCCTCTCCCTCTGTGCCTCTTCCCCCGCCTCTCTCTGTGTGTCTCGCCACTGTGTCTCTTCACCCCTTCCTCTGTTCCCCTTCCCTCTGTGTCTCTTCCTTCCTCACCCTCTGTATCTCTCCCCCCTGTGTCTCTTCCCCCCTCTCCCTCTGTGCCTCTTCCCCCCTCTCCCTCTGTGCCTGTTCCCCCCTGGCCTGTGTCTCTTTCCCCCTTCCCCCTGTGTCTGTTCCCCTCTCCCCCCCCCCATTTCCCTCCCATGTGTATCTTCCCCATGTTCTCCCTTCCGTGTGTCTTTTTCCCCTCCTCTACCTCCCCTGTGTCTCTTTCCCACCTATCCCTCTGTGTCTCTCCCCCCTCCCTCTGTGTCTCTTCCCCACTCTCCCTCTGTGCCTCTTCCCCACTCTCCCTCTGTGCCGTGCCTCTCCGCCCCTCTTCCCCACTCTCCCTCTTCCCCACTCTCCCTCTGTGACTCTCCCCCCCTCTTCCCCACTCTCCCTCTGTGACTCTCCCCCCCCTCTTCCCCACTCTCCCTCTGTGACTCTCCCCCCCCCCTCTTCCCCACTCTCCCTCTGTGACTCTCCCCCCCCTCTTCCCCACTCTCCCTCCCCTCTTCCCTACTCTCCCTCTGTGCCTCTACCCCCCCCCCTCTTCCCCACTCTTTTGCCTGCTCTCGGGCCGAGCTGCGCGCAAGCGCGGCTTGCGCCGCGCTCTGCGCATGCGCGGATCGGGCCGCGAACTGCGCACGCGCGTCTCGTGCCGCGCGCCGCGCTCTGCGCAAGCGCGGCTCGGGCGCAGAGCTAGGCTTGCGCCGCGCTCTGCACATGCGCGGCTCGCGGCTTGCGCCGCGCTCTGCGCATGCGCGGCTCGCGCCGCGCTCTGCGCAATGCGCAGCACTTTATAATTGTCTAACTGCGATTCGTCTGAAGCGTGACAACGAATCGCAGTTAGACAATTATAATATGTGATACTAGCGAATTGCCCGTCAAAAAATGACGGCAATGAAATTGTAAGGTAGCTAATGCTGTTTAGTGTGTAATAATGAAATATATAATACATTAATAAATGAATATACTTTACCTATTTTAAAGCATTGTGTGGAAGAGCTGTAAATGTGTTTTGATGTTGCTGCAGCATTAGTGGTGTGGATCTGCTGTGTAAGCGTGCTGAATGTGTGCAGTGTAACACTGTGCGTGCGCGAGCCCAAACCGTTAGCGTAGTCGTGTACTTCCGCATTGGCGTAAAATGGCGAGTAATGTGTGGTATACGTCTGTATCGGAATATCCGTAGGTGTTTTGTGGTGTTTTGCGAGTTTCTTGTGGTGTTTTGCGAGTTTAGAGTGCTGTAGCCTCGTTTTCGTTTTGTTCGGCGGCCATTTTTTCTCTCGCTTCGATTTTTTTTTAGTCTCTAAACTGTTTTATTTCGAGTCAAATCGAGGTGTAAGTTGTATTTTTGAGGTGCTGGGTGCTCCCTCTTGGTGTAGGTAAGTTTTTTATGTATGTGCTGTGTGTATGTATTGTGTTTTACATTTTGTAATGTTCGCGAGTTGCGTCCGAGTGTTGCGCGGCCGTAATGTGTGTGAACGTGTGTCGTATGTTGTTTGCGAGTGTCGTAATGTGTGTTTCGTACTGTTTGGGTTGCGACGTGAAGTTTGCGAGGGTCGCAGTTGCTGGCATGGAGCGCCTTCGGCGCTCCATGCCAGCAACTGCGGCCCTCGCTTTGCGAGGTCCTCAGGTGCTGGCATGGAGCGCTTACGGCGCTCCATGCCAGCAACTGAGACCCTCGGGCAGTGCCCTCGCTTTGCGAGGGCCTTGGCTCGCTGCGCGAGCCGCGGCCCTCACTACGCGAGGGCCGCAGCTCGCTACGCGAGCCCGCAGCGTTAGCAACAACTCGTACGTTCACAACTATATATGTGATATATATACATATATATATATATATATATATATATATATATATAGTAAATAAATAGTACATCTGTTTTCACACCTGAATGTCTAAAACAAGTTAAAAAACCTGCTTCCAGCTCAGAATTCCGACAAAAACTGTTATTACACTGCATTCTGGGAAGCTGAGCTGGGACATGCAAATGTGCCCAGAAATGCATAGCTGTCGGCACTAGGGAGCTACAGTTCATTGAGGGAACCATGAATGCCAACATGTACTGTGACATACTGAAGCAAAGCATGATCCCCTCCCTTCAGAAACTGGGCCGGAGGGCAGTATTACAACATGTTAACGACCCCAAACACACCTCCAAGATGACTACTGCCTTGCTAAAGAAGCTGAAGGTAAAGGTGATGGACTGGCCAAGCATGTCGCCAGACCTAAACCCTATTGAGCATCTGTGGGGCATCCTCAAATGGAAGGTGGATGAGTGCAGGGTCTCTAACATCCACCAGCTCCGTGATGTCATCATGGAGGCGTGGAAGAGGACTCCAGTGGCAACCTGTGAAGCTCTAGTGAACTCCATGCCCATGAGGGTTAAGGCAGTGCTGGAAAATAATGGTGGCCAAAAAAAATATTGACACTTTGGGCCCAATTTGGACATTTCCACTTAGGGTGTACTCACTTTTGTTGCCCACGGTTTAGACATTAATGGCTGTGTGTTGTGTTATTTTGAGGTGACAGCAAATTTACACTGTTACACAGGCTGTACACTTACTACTTTACATTGTAGCAGAGTGTCATTTTTTTAGATATAACAAAATATTTTCAAAAATGTGAGGGGTGTACTCACTTTTGTTGACAACGGTTTAGACATTAATGGCTGTGAGTTGAGTTATTTTGAAGGGACAGCAAATTTACAGTTATACAGGCTGTATACTTACTACTTTACATTGCAGCAGAGTGTCATTTCTTCAGTGTTGTCACATGAAAAGATATAATAAAATATTCACAAAAATGTGTGGGGTGTACTCAATTTTGTGAGATATTGTGTATATATATATAATACAGTATATATATATACATACATGCACCAGCTGTAGCTCCGCTCCTGATACTGTAGTTTGTATTTTATGTATGCCCTTGATTAAATTATGCTAATGTTATACAAGGGTGAATATATTAAACCATAAGCTACGCAATCATAGTAGACCTTTGTCATGGTTACATAAACATCTCTGTCTGAAAACTCTTCTGTCTGAAAACTCTTGAGCCTGACTAAGAGCATAATTAAGCATTAAAAAGTCATATGGATCATTATTAATCACTAATAAATAAATGCTCATGTTGTGTGTGAGAAGGACATTTACATTACTGGACAGCTGTGTTTGCATTGAACGATGCAACATTTTCAAATACTGGACCATCTGGACAGATCACGATTAGGAGGTCCCACCAGTTAGGTTCTCGTACCTTCTCACTCTTCCAAAGACTCACATCAATCATCTCAGGATTTAATGTAACAAACACAAAACAAAGTATTCACAAAATCAGATGTTCCCAAAAAATGTTTTTATGTAAATGGCTTAAACAGCTGCAAATATTGTTAGTTCGATACATACTTAGAAAACAAGTGGCTTTGAACTGCAGTGGTTCTTAAATGGGGTTACATCATTATCATAAAGGAACATTATATGTATATTAGGTAATCATTTTAACATGATTATACTGTAAATATTAGTGATGGAACTATTGCTAGTATAAAAGCACCAGTGCCACCACAGAGTAAAGGGTATCTGTTCATTTATTAGGAGAGAGGGGCAGATAATTATTTTTATCGAAAGTTTGATCACCCTATGTTTTATGGGTTATATGTGTTTTAAATGTTAAACTGTATGTTTCTCAACTGATAGGATAAGAAAGATAGTTAGTGAGTTGCATAAATGGGCTAAATCAGATGAGTAATGAGGAAACTTTGAAACAATATGGATAAAAGGATATTTTTTTTATGAGAAAGCTAATAAAAGAGACAAACAGAAGGTGTATGAAATGAGAGCAACACAATGGTGTCCTGTTGGCTAAAATATATAACTCATTTTACATGTGGTTATTAATATTTTATTACTAGAGACCCTTTGACACAGAAATTGACAATGAGATGGATTGATGATGAGGAGCAATGTAAAAAAAAAAAAACAGTGTCAAATCTGTTATGTTTTATATGCATCTTCGCTGCTGTTGCATCTGCCATATTGTTTTTAGGTGATCATTTCATGGAGTGGGAGGAGACTTTCAATGTTTCACACTCTGCTTCTTCAAGGGTGCTTGATATGAACCTAGTTCAAACCTACCCCAGCAGAATTGTGTTGTTCCTGATCTCTGTGGCACAAAAGATGGCTTCTGAAGAGGGCATGGCCCAAAAGTACAGACAGAGAATACTGGATATGGCAAGACCACTCCCCAAGTCAGGATACAAAACACAGAAATGTGAAAACTATAACTGAACCTTTTTTAATGATCAAAACAACATATTTATACTCTCCAAAGCCACACCCTTGTGAACATTTGTGTATGTGTCTGATGCCACACATCTGGCCTGTAGCCCTGGTTGCTATAACAATTGAGATAACACTCATCAGGTATCTAAAACGATAGGCCAGGTGTCCATGGCTAGCTAGGGCAGAAAACCTTGATGTAAAGCTCAAGTGTTTGCTTACAACTACTTGAAGTGCAGGCAGCTGTCTTGACTGAAGGCCTGTATCTGTACAGATGCAATGTCCTGCAGATAATTTTGGTTACCAATTCCACATATATTCTATAACACATTTTTCCTCTTATAATATATAATAACTAGTATACATAATAACCATGTACAGGCAACATATAACCACACACAATAACACATAATCCCAATGCAACATTGTCATACTTCCTTGGCCATATTCATAATTACTTGCAATATTAGTCCTTAAACAATTTAATCATGACAATTTCTTCCCCTTTCCTTTCTAGTATAGCATGGAAAGTTTATCCTGTCGGATAACTTCCCATCTATACAGGTGGTTACTGGTCCTCTTGATGTGACAGTCCATCCATGTGATAGCCTCAGTGTCTCTCTGGGTACCCTGCCTCCCCCTGTCCAGGGCTACTTTCTGTTTCTGCTCCAGGGTCTGTGGCTGGCTCCTGGACAATGGTCACCCAAGGAACCTCACCACTATTTTCACAGTCCATTGGTAGGGCCCAGTGCTCATTAGGTTCTTCTCTGACTCTAGGACCAGGGTAGCTTTTCCCCAGTTCTTCCCCTGGACCTAGCACTACTGTGGTTTGGCCCTGTCCCCATGTCTCTAACTTGGCAAGGCTCAGCCCCTTAAAGATAGGCACCAGTTCTTCCTCTTCTCAGTCCCCCCACTGCATGAAGGCATGCTTGTTATTTTTAGAATCCCTGATATCAGAATTCTCCCCACAGTCCATACCTTTATCTTTTGACCAAGCCTTGGCAAAATGTAGCTGGGTCCCTGTAGTACCTGTTAGGTGGTTCTGTTCCATGCCTGACTGGCATGAGTCCTCCCAGCTGGGTGGCCAAAACCGATCCAGCGATACTTCATCCGGCAAGTCTATATAATCCACCTCCAGCTGTAGCTCCTGCCGGATCAAAGGCCAAAGTAAGTTAGCTGTCTGAGAGCCTTCTCCAGTCCCAGAATGTGACAGCGCTTGGCAAACAGACACAGCTGTCTTTTCTCTGTCCCCAAGCCACACTCCGGATCCCCATGAAAAACAGGGTCCCCGAGGAGGTATCCCAACGGGTCCCACCCAATAGGCATATTCCAAATAGGACCCACAAAGGTCTTACAGACTAGTTAGGAACACTGCAAATCATAATAAAAAGACACCAATGCACTTTAAAATATGGAGAAAGCAATGGAAGGTATTACAATTACTTGCACAACAACTCCCAACTATCAAATATTGCAAAAAATAATATTTTATTTTCCTCATAGGTTGTAATGGTCATGCAGATGCCAATATGAAAATTCATGCTGCAACATACTGAAATCTATTAAAGACACACTACCTCATTAAATAGCAACACAAATACATGGAAATGGCTGACATATTAACCCTTTCTCACTTACAGAGGCTATAATGTGGACCCTAAAAATACAAAGATCATCTTATATGCATCTCACTAATCACATCTACATTGGGACAAACAATTGTGGCCAAATTACAAAGCCACATGGCATATATCAAGTACCAGGGGAACATTTTACATATGGTTGTTCAGTCCCTCAATCATGTCTGACTCTCTGTTACCCTATGTACTGCAGCACATTTACTCATGTCTCTGTCTGTGCGTATTCACAAGGTATTCATGCCAAAGATATTGGAGTGGGTTGCCAGTTCCTTTTCTAGTGGACTGTGATTTGTCTGACCCCTCTTCTATGACCTGCCCTACAGAGGCCCTACATGGTATAGCTCACAGCTTCATTCCGGTACACAAGCGCCCTCATTACCACCACTTAGCAATCCTGAAGGGGACCAGGGGAACAAATATCACACTAATTTACTCTTACCCATTAGGAAGGGCCACAAAAACACATGGAGGCTGTGCAGAAGCACGTGGAGCAACACCCAACTCACCTCCATCAGGGATAATCTCCGCTAGGCAAATCCTGGAAAGTCCCACGCCATTGCTGGTGGCAATGTGCCAAGTTGTATACCCATTATCATTTGGTGGCATCCCATTAAGTGTTTTGCTATCAATCAATTCACAATGTTGATACTCCAAAGTATCACAAATTAGACCTTGCATGTGTATTAACCATTTATTATTATATATTATACATATTATTATATGATATCTCATGATATTATTACTATTATTATTCTTATTATTGTTATTGTTCTGTTATGTATTAATCTATTGCATAGTAACTAGGGCCCATTAGTTTACAGATATAGGAATGTGACACAAATGGGATGTATGTGGATGTCCCATAACTCCAAATATTAAAAACACACTGACATGATGAGAATGGTATAACAACGCTACTGTATATTCAAACACAGAGCACAATCAGAAAAAGACTGTGCTTTAATATCATGGGTGTGGTGTGGGCGAATCCCGGAACTGCAAGAGGTTGTGCTTGGGAACAATGGGATACCTAAAGGGGGTAATGTCATAGTAGAATAAGCATGATGCATAGCACCTACCAGGGTCACATGTGGTCACTACACCACTGCAAACAGAATCTAATGAAAAAAAGGATCATCAAAAATCACTCCATTTAATGGGAGAAACCAGTCATTTGAATAGCCCTTACAACTTGTCTATATACAGTATGCTCATTTGAACATAATCATGGATAATGACATACAGATTTATTCCACACAGGCCCTCATTCAATTGCAATTTGGCCAATTGAATAGGGCTCTAAATATGCACATAACATATTGTTTTAAAGAAGTTTTTAGTTAGTAAACATCTATTCAACAGCAAGGTTTTCACTAACTAAAAATTTATTTAAAAAAGGTATGCTATGTGCTTATTTAGAGCCCTATTCAATTGGCCCAATCGCAATTGAATGAGGGCGACAGTGTCTTGTCAGATATTAAGGAATAATCTGAAATTGATGAGCAGAATCTGTGACACAGAAAGAGGAGGTTGAGGAACATGCCTGCATTGTCGTGAGATTAAGCTATGAAGACCTACACAAACCAGAACAAGACATCAATCAGAACACTATTTGGATTGACTGCAACACCTCATCTCAACGGCAATCCACATTGAACATCAATTGCAGAAATATTTAACATAACCATAAGTGTTTATGGGCTTGAGACTTCGGCCTTGCTCAATTCAATAGCTCCGGAATCGGAGACGAACGGGAGCACGCAGCATGCCTGCAGACATATGGCCTAGATCCCATGAGATGCGGGCTTGCAATTCAATTATGCTCATAATCTGCATAATCAATATATAACATATATAACAATTTGAAGTGTTTATTGCTTTATTGCTACCCCTAGACAGCACAACCAGAGGGAAAAGAAGTGGCAAACTAAGGAATTACTTCTGGACTCCTTCACTGCAAGGAAAACAAATAATCAATACAGTGGGCCAAGTTCTTCCCTAAGACATGCCTAGCTTCCTTTTTCTGAAATTGCCTATGCAAAATGACATTACATCCCAAGAATAGTTGGGGACATTGACAGTATACGAGATCAGCTGAAATGGTGGTTACGTCCTCGTACCTTCTGTGGATTGGTTTTCTCGACACTCAGGCATGTTAAACCAGGAGTAGGCAGTATATTCGCCAGTAGTAACATACGATACAGATATCTTCTTGTCTCTTAAGGAAGACTCTGAAACAGAGAATAATTTATTGAATTGCAGTGACATTAAAATGTCTGAGCACAATAGCGAACAGTAACCATAACGTAATCATTGAACAAGTTTCAACCACATTCCATACCTTTCTCTGGATGGCCAATCAGGGTAGCGTTTCTGTGGGCAGGCAGGTACTGATGGACCAAAGAGTGAGAGTTTCATGCATCCCAGACCCTTGCCTGAGGCACCATGGGATAGAGATCTCCCATCGACATCCCCTAGTTTTGGGGATTTATAACCAAATACTTGGCTCTAGTGAAGATTAAAATATGAACCTGCATGCACAAGATCGACCATGGGTGCTTATAACCATACCTTATTGTTGCCCAACCTTATGTATTGCAACATAGGCCTAGATCACTTGGTGGTCTATAGTTTTTTCATTGGAAGCTTGCCATGTGTTACCTTGGTCTTTACAGACATATTATCTGACAAAGGACTTACTTTCATAGAGCAGGTTATCTCATCAAAGTACATACTAAACCTCCAATGCTTCAAAACTTTGCTACAATCCATTTCCAGAGAGACATTTGGTAAACATCTCTTATTCAGTAACTATACATCCAGTTTTGACAGATGTTTTAATTACAATTAATAAAGGACCCACCTGGATTCCTTGACAGTTCCTTTCACTGTAACTTTTGATTGCAGACATTTTATAATTCCACTAACTAAAATTGTTTTATTTTGTGCAATTAAATATAATATTAAAAATATATAATATTAATTATGTTATAGCCGAAGTGATCAGTGACACTAAATCTGAGAAATACTGACACTTGTTACAGAGTTAGTCAAGCAAGTGCTAACATTATTAGGACATAGTTCTCTCCTTATGGATACACCTACCAGGACCTACTGCACCGGACACTTGAAATATTAAATATTGTAGTTATATTTGTCATGTACATCTTAAACTCACTGTGTGTTAACCATACACCCTCACCCATCCTATTGTGCTAAGAATATTGTTTCTATGAAACTATGACCAGATATATGGAGTGCTCTGCCTATTATTCTTGTTCTTCCTTATACTACTTCCCCCTCCATCCCTAATGCACTGTACCCTTCTTATATCACTTATCCACCCCCTCTTTTATCTCTCCCCAACCCCAACCAAAGAAAACACATATTCATAGGAATGTTCTTGACCTTGATATGAATAGATGCATTTGTTTATTTACCTGCAATTATGTAAGCAATGTATATATTGACTGCACTCAATCATGAGTTATATGCTGCTGCCATAAAGAAATATTTTTAAAAAAATTCCCTGCTATCTACTTAATAATACATTGAGAAAGTATATTCTTTCAGTGGGCTTTTATAATGTACGGTTTCTGAGTTTGATCTATGAAATACTGCATGCAGTTACTGGACTGATTTTAAGCTTTTCACTTCTGTAAAATATAAAAAAATGTCAGAACACTACACAACAGGAACCCAATATAAATTTTTTGTATATTTCTTTTAATCTCAAATCCTTTGAAATGTTTGTATGCAAACCTGTAACACTTTCTTTCACAGCAACGGATCTTTGATCCCACTGGTAGGAAAATATACATTATGTGAGATTTATGTTTCTCGGCTCTTTTGAATCCGTGCTTCACACAGACAACCCAACATGACCCAAAGCTTTTTGAGTGATTTGTCCTGTATTGAATGTACAATCAGACCCAGAAATGTGCTATTATTACACATTTCTCTGGCTTTCTTTCATCAGCTCATTTGTTCTTTTCAGTCTTTTTGTCACGTCTCTGGTAACTGTCTCTGTCCTTTTTCAGCACTTACAGAACAAAAATATTTTTGTGACAAAATATTATGGGCCCCTATGTGTACTATATTCTTCTTTAAAAATGCATTAATGTTTAAAAAAAGAAAATGAAAAATAGAAACATGGCAAACTGGGATGTTCTTCGGAACTTTGAAAAAATGTATTAACCTGTTGCCTAAAGAGAGAGGCACTGAAGAAAAGCAGAATAAAGTAATAAGTATTTATTTCCCATAGATTTCAACTATGTACAGTGGATATTCTTCTTCTTCTTCTTCTTATTATTATTATTATATATTTTAGATTCTGTAGTACTATGATGCAATGAACAATGGATAAATATTTTACACGTATTGAAAATCAGATTAGACGTGGTATCACATATGACACATGAAGTACATGTACAGATACATAAGTATGAGGGCCCTGCTCTTGGGATAGCTTACAATTGAAGAGGTAATAGGGGTTACAAATGTGAGGTCAGAGGATTACTGGATGTATAGGTGTACTAGTGTGATGGATGCAGAATTATGAGAACCAGAAAGGATAACCTATTAAGAAATTGTGGATTGACTGCGTTAGAAGGATCGTTGTATGCTCATCTGAACAGATCGATGTTAGTACATCATTTTTGTATATTATCTGAGAACATGAGAGAAAAATACAAATAGACCTGCTGACTAAAGTGACAGTTTGCATGCAGCATTACTGCGCTTTCCTGAATAACCCCTGTAGTGCACTAATCAGAGCAGATGCCTGTTCCCTACACAGAAAGAAACCGCTCTGTCATTGGAATCCATTGGCTGCTTGCACTGCTGTGGATGTAAATATGTTCCTATTTAAAAACATTTCTCAATCAGTAAACAGAGCAGATGGCAAAAGCTTAGATTAAAGTCTTGCAATGGTAAGAAATAAAACCCTAGTGGATTTTGTTGTGCAGTTATTTTGACAGAAATATAACCCTTTAATCGCTATAGTGGATTCTGGAGCATTGCCCTTCAGACCTTAATCTCATTCATGTTAAACTAGGCTGTGCTGGAAGAATATGGATTAACGGTGCAGGCCCATCAGTTCCATCTACAAATATGCTGGAATTACATAAATAAATGCTCTTTAAAAAGGAGTTATAGACACAAGTGCTACAGAAAATGCTAGCAAACAGTAATAATACCATAGATTCAACTCTATAAATACTAATAATGATACACAATTGTTTCTAGTTGTTTTATGTCTTCTTAGCAAAACATATTTGATACTTTTGCAGTCTATTTTGCAAGGTTCCAGGTTTTTGGACTAAATCCCTTTGATAATTAGTTGATTATGATGGAAGGAGGCAGAACAGGTTTCAGCAAGCAATGGCTCAGATTCAGATGGGCTATTGCATAGACAATATATTATTTTACATATGTTATATTCTTCACATGTGTTTTTTTTATGTTGATCAGTGATCAGCAACTAGTTTCACTTAAATAGCAAATGTGTGGCCCAAGATTTCAGAATACATTTAATTTGATGATTGACTTTTGGGTGCCAGGGTGTGACTCCCCTGAACCCCACAAGCAACTCTGTTCTTGGGACCCTAACACATGAGACTTGTTTTAATGGCTGTGACTTCATCTCCCATTTATGTGTCATGTTTAACAAATGTATGTGTGTTCAGGATGTGGTTAGAATATGTTAAGATACAACACTACTGGTGCAGTGTAATTTTTACCATTGACATGGACTGGAAAGAGTTAACCCTTCTGGAATGTTCTGTTCTCTCAGAGGTTCATAAAGTGATACACTGACATGGGGTTTTGCAGTTCCAGGAGGGGGGGGGGGGGGAGCTAAGGGGGGTTGGTCCTTGGTACTTTTAAAAAATAATTAAACTCAGTCTCTGTCTTTGGGATAGAAAAGAGTTTTATACATTTCAATAAGTCAGTAACCTTAGGGCTGTGCTTGCAACCTGTAATTTCCTGAGCTCATAGGAGGTGTTCTGATCTGAATTGGCATGCTGGGTACTGAGATAACACAAAGTGAATACCTGGAGATTGTTCCTGTAAGCTAAAGCAGGAGTGTTAGGGGTGTATGTGGTCCCCTTATCCCTTGGTCATGACAAATGCCATTCTTGTATAGAAAGAGGAACAAAGGAGGAGAATGGGTATTGTTGTGTGAACATTGTTAGTGTGCTGTTGGAGAAACACTTTCTTTCCTGCTCCAGAAGAAAGGCCTAAACTTGCTAGTCAGTTTTCTCTATTATATTGGTGTCATTCAATCTATTACCTGCAACAATATTGTTTTCTATATTATATGTGCCTACCACGCCCAGCAGAACACTTGCTATACATATGTAACAGAATCACACTCCAGCATATAACCTACTATGACTTGATAATGGGGAACAACTTATGCAAATTTAATCCTGCATGGACATAGAAAATTCACTAACCTAATGAAGCTTCATATGGGCTGTAATGACTTTCTTCTTAGGGAATGGTGTTCTCAGTGAAGCTCAATGAACCTAGGTAAAAACCAAATAAAAAAAAAGGAATGGGCAACTTTATTTAAATTCTTGTAAAAATATGAAAAACGCTGCAAACACCCAAAAAGTATATGTGAGGGTATAGTCTTCATAAAGGTATGATGTAGATAATATGTTTGACTTCTGGAAAAATTCCTTGTAACATAAAACATACATGCAGCAATAAAATGATTATGTCCCACTTTTTGGGAACCTAACTTAAGGGATATTTGATCCCAAATTGACTATGCTGTATTCCCTCTGTAAATTATGCAACACTGCAGTGTGCCATTCAAAACATACTCACCTTTGTAAAATTGGAACAAACCAATCATACAGACCCTGTAAATAGTATCAAAAAAGTGCCCTTATTTAAGAGTCACCAAACAAACTAATTCAGAATCTTAAAGGGCAGACCCTCGATGGATATACCGTAATCAAAAATAATTGCATTTAAAGCATAGACATATTTGGTTATGTAAAGCTTATCATCTACCCTAACCATAAACCCTATCCCTCACTCTATAAACAAATTGAAAAAAAGTCTTGGAGTGCCACTATCACACCGCATAATGGCCACAGCACGTCAGTGTGCTATGCATGTGTGTGTTTTTTTTTGAAGGGGAGGGGGCAAAAACAGGAAAGATCCTTAATTTTATATATCAGTAATAGTTGATAGTAAAATATGTCCGGACACCTGTTTATGTGTTCATGCATTTGATTACTGTAATCTTATGTTTCCAGGTTAATAATGATATGTTATTCAGTAAATAATGTTGTAATTAATGTTGCTATGGCCAAGTGTTGAGATGGTCAAATCCTAGGTGCAGCCCATCTCCTCCTCCACCTTCAAACAGGGCCCCCATCCCATGTGCCCAGTTCCTACTCTTTGGGGGAGTTGTAGGGGAAGGCATCCCTCCTGGAGGCAATAACACTGGTGGAGACGGAGGCCTTGAGGGAGAGGAGTGGCCAGGCTGCGGGTGTTTGGGGAAGGCCTCTGGGGTGGTGGATGCGGTGCTGGGAACGAAGCACGCTGGGTGATGTCCATGCTCAGCTGGGTTAGACTGCTCTGATTCTGCAGTGCCTGGAGCAGCCTAGCTAGAAAGAATACTTGCTGGTATTGACTCCACGCCTGCCTGTGTAGCCTTCTCAAACTGCGGCCCACCTAGGCCTGCTGGGAGGAGATGCTGGCCTGGATCCCCCGCATAGTATATCTACAATCTCTCATTAGGTGCAGCATCTCCCCCATGATGACCTCCAATTGTTGACCTCGGGATAGAAATCTCGAATGGCCAGGCATTGCTGTGGATGGAAGCAGCGGTGGTGGCCAAGCAGGGAGGTACTGAGGAGCAAATGAATAGGAGGGTGGGTCTGGTGGTGTGGGAGGTACTGCTGGTGGCATGGATCTGGTATCTGTCAAATAGCTGTGCCGGGTGGGGAATCAATCTGTGGGAGGAGTGGGGCCAGTGGGGTCAAATGCTACTGGTGAGGCTGAAAGTGCGGCCAGTCCCCCAACAGACCACACCTTTTAGGAGTTCTCCTCCGCAACACGCAAGCTCTGGGATCCTCTCCTGGGCTCCACCTCCTGACACGGATTCTGGTGGGCAGGAGCACTGCTAGCAGCCTCTGGCTCTGACTGAGCTGACTCCTCTATGGTGGACCCAGACCTCCTGCCAGCTGTTATTAGAGAAAAATGGTATATAGTTAACAACATTGTAGGATCTTTTATTTGATGTGTGTTCCTATCTATCTGACATGCAGTTATCTTGCACCTGGATTGTTATTTGCTGTATGTGATCATTTATTTATATTATGAGCTTGTTTGTTATTGGCTCATATAAATATCTTGATTCTTACTGATATAAATACTCTGCAGAAATTGCTATGTAGTGTGTCATACTAACAAATCAGTGATCTTCTCTCAGCAAAAGTTGTTAATATGCTGCTGAGAGTGTACTAGTGCATGGTCTAGTACACTACGCTGCACAAACATTCCAGCAGAGTGTGTATCTGCAAATCATGCAGTGGCCACACCCTCGACTGTGGTCTCAATTGGATGTTAAAGATGTGTCTATTTGTCACATATCGGATGCTGCCCACCAATGCAAGTGATATGTGAGGTTCCTGGATTTGATGAGGGATAGATGAACCATCTATCCCTACTAAAATCCAGGTAGCTGAAATGTCACTCTTATTGTTGTGCAGTATTCCCATGTGATTAGAGTTATCTATGTGTTTGTGGTGTACATATGGTGTACATGTGGGTATATATATTCACCTGGAAATGAAGCTGGATCTGGTGCAGCCACCAGGCCTGGAGCTCCGGGGATGGTACCTGAGGTCATCATCTCCTGCAGTAAACTCTCCCACTCCTTATAGCGGATAGTCACTCTGAGGCCGCTACTTGGAACTGCAGCTGCTCTGACCTCCTTCTCCATCATCTTCCCGACCTTTGCCCTGCTGTCGTCATAACGATGCCTTAAAGACCTCACATCCCTATGCGCAAAACCCAACTCTGTGACTGCGGCTGCTACCTCTCCCGGTAATTATACGGGCACGGATGGCTTTGAGGAGTACCACCATCATCTGTGGACTATAGTTAGGGGCCCTCCTATAGTTAGGGGCCCTCTGTTTGGCTCCTCATCCCTCCTTTCTCCTGCCTCCATCAGTCACCAACATAAAATATAAGGATAAATTGTCTTTTGTTTATATTTACAATGTGAAACATTTTTTTTTATCTGTTGGGTATAGGGTGGTGGGTGGGAGTGTTTGGGTGTTTTATCCTAGCTATAAGTGTGTCTATGTCCATTATTATCCTATGTGTATGTATATTATGTGATATCAGTATATATGTGTATTGTGAAGTTAAGTGTACAGTATTGAATAATTATCTATAAAAATAAAAATAATAGAAACATACTCTCCAATCTGTCACTTCTCCTGTGCTCTTTCTCTCGTGAGACCTACATGTTAATTTGTAGAATTCTACAACACAGTAAGCACTTGTCGGGAATCACGTAAATATATACAGTATGCTTGTTAATCACTTATCCGTTGGTCGTTTTCCATTGGCTGCTATGGCTGTGCTGTAATCGCATAACGAGGGGAGCAAAAGATTAACAAACACGTGTAATGTAGGGGAAAAAAATCCCACAGCTGATTTTACGGCACTATCGCAAATTACAATGCGCGATCATTGAATCTTTTTGTCATATTCAATTTCTAGGGAACAGTGTACCAAATGTGAGACAGCTATAAACATGACATTTAACCATAACTGAACAATAGAATTAATAGTATATTGAATACAGGCTCATGCAGGGTGACAATCATCATTGAATTGGAAATTGAAACAGGAAATTATACAGTTTCTCATTTTTGAAGTTAGGGATGAATTTACTTTCCCTTAATAGGCTAGGTTTCAATGTGTGTATCATCCTCTGGATTAAATGACATAAAATGCAAAATACTGATCAGAAGAGATTTAAATAGTCTGACCTTGACATGCTCTGACATACATTATGAATAAGACATAGGTCTAGCAACCAATAGAAAATAAGAACGTCATGGTTATTATAATAAGTAAGAGTAAGCGCCAATAAATGTAGCAAGAAACCACATACAGTATGTTATTGTTTTATTTATTTAAATTAAAGAAGATTGGAAAATTCACATATACAGTTGCAAGCAAAAGTATGTGAACCTTTGGAATGATATGGATTTCTGCACAAATTGGTCAAAAAATGTGATCTGATCTTCATCTAAGTCACAACAATAGACAATCACAGTCTGCTTAAACAAATAACACACAAAGTATTAAATGTTGCCATGTTTTTATTCAACACACCATGTAAACATTCACAGTGAAGGTGGAAAAAGTATGTGAACCCTTGGATTTAACAAACTGGTTGAACCTCCTTTGGCAGCAATAACTACAACCAACCTGTAGTTGCAGATCAGATGTGCACAACGGTCAGGAGTAATTCTTGACCATTTCTCTTTACAGAACTGTTTCAGTTCAGCAATATTCTTGGGATGTCTGGTGTGAATCGCTTTCTTGAGGTCATGCCACAACATCTCAATCGGGTTGAGGTCAGGACTCTGACTGGGCCACTTCAGAAGGCGTATTTTCTTCTGTTTACCTATTCTGTTGTTGATTTACTTCTATGCTTTGGGTCGTTGTCCTTTTGTAACACCCATCTTCTGTTGAGCTTCAGTTGGTGGACAGATGGCCTTAAGTTCTCCTGCAAAATGTCTTCATAAACTTGGGAATTCATTTTTCCTTCGATGATAGCAATCCGTCCAGGCCCTGACGCAGCAAAGCAGCCCCAAACCATGATGCCCCCACCACCGTACTTCACAGTTGGGATGAGGTTTTGATGTTGGTGTGCTGTGCCACTTTTTCTCCACACATAGTGTTGTGTGTTTCTTCCAAACAACTCAACTTTAGTTTCATCTGTTCACAGAATATTTTGCCAGTACTGCTGTGGAACATCCAGGTGCTCTTGTGCAAACTGTAAACGTGCAGCAATGTTTTGCTTGGATAGCAGTGGCTTCCTCTGTGGTATCCTCCCATGAAATCCATTCTTGTTTAGTGTTATTAGTTTAAGCAGAGTGTGATTGTCTATTGTTGTGACTTAGATGAAGATCAGATCACATTTTATGACAAATTTGTGCAGAAATCCATATCATTCCAAAGGGTTGACATACTTTTGCTTGCAACTGTATATATATATATATATATATATATATATATATATTTATATTTATATACATCACATATTATAGTTGTCATAATTGCGAGTTGTCGTCACGCCATGTTAAAAGTTATGGGCTTGTGTATGCGCAATGCGAGCTGAAAGCCTGTAAGACTTAGGTTGCAATGAGCGCAACCTATTATTATTATAGTTCATTTATATTGCGCCAACATATTCCGTAGAGCTGTACATAAATTAAGTTCAGACCAAGATAAATACAAATTAACATATAACGAAGCAAGGAGGGCCCTGTCTTTGAGCTAGCAATCCAATGTCCATGGTGAATTCCCAAAGTACTTAGGATAGACACTTGCAGACTTACAATCTAAGGTACAGAGAGTGGTAAAAGAGGGAGAGAGATTTGATAAGCGTGTTAGGGTGGAAGGTGATACGTTTCTTTAAAGAGATGCGTTTTAAGTGAGGTTTTAAATGTTTTGAGGCAGGAGGATAATCTGGTGGAGTGAGGCAAGGAGTTCCACGGTCCCACATCCTGATCTAACATGTATTTTATGTGTTCTATTTAATTATATCATGTCATCAAGAAAATGAAGGAACCTCCCAGCATAAGCAAAGTAAGCAGAACCAGCACCACCTCACCCTCATCAAGATAATAGGTAATTAAAGTGACAGGGAAAAAAATCAAGTAAGTGGCTGGAGTCTGTATCACTGGGCACAGCCTATACAGGTAACATGTTGTGAAGGGGAGGGGTTTATACTGCTGGGTGGAGTCAATGTAAGAGGAGGGGCCAGTTCTCTGTCTTCCGCCGCACCAACTTGGAAAGTCACCAGCCACCACTGTAATTGATCCAGAGAAATGCATAAAAAATACTCAAATGTAACATTGAGCCATATTCTATTAGCTACTCACAAATGCCTCAAACTCACAAATTTGGTTATTGTTTATATAAATGTTTAGATGTATTCTATTGACTCCAGCCTCAAATTCCAACCTCAAGGTTCGTAAACTCTGCCTTTTTTAAGTCAGACATCCTGATCTGATTTTATTAGCTTGCTCAATTTAGTGTCATCAGTAAACACAGAGACATTCCTATCTAGCCCTACTTCTAAATAATAAATATAAATTTAAGAAAAAGAAAACCTAGTAACCCCACTTAACACATTAGTCCAATTTGAGTATCTTTCGTCTATAACACCCCTTATTTCCAGTGTCTTAACCAGTTTTGTGTCCATGTTCATACATTTACTGCAGTTCCTGTCTACTTTATTTTCTACAGCAGCCTCCCACGTGGCACTGTATCAAACTCCTATGCAGAATTCAAAACAGATTACCACATTGACTTTGTCCATATTTCTACTTACCACCACATAGAAAATAATTAAACTGACATGACTTATCCCTCATAGATTGGTATTTTCGTTTCAACCAGAATATATTCCTGAATATAATCCCTTAGCAGCCATTCCCAGACATTCCCCAGTACTTGGGTGACGCTTGCCAGTCTATAGTTCCATGAACTTGCTCTGACTCCTTTCTTGGTTTCACATATGTTCTTCTTCAGTTCTTTGAGCTTGTGGAGAGTGAGTCTTAAAACAGTAGAAATAATGGTTTAGCTAACACAGAACACTCAGTACTGTACACGAGGATGCATTCCACCTAGACCTGATGCTTTATTTACATACATGTTTGGATTTCCCTCTGAATTAGCCTATTATTTGTTAAAGGTAATGCAGTATCATTTTTGTTGCAGTGTTCCAACCATTGACACCTCACTTGTGTATACATATTTAGCTAAATTGCCTTTTCCAGGCCACTATTAATCTGTCTCACAATTTAAGGTTCCAATATTTCCTTTTTTCCATTTATATATTTCTAAAAAATGTTTCAAGGTTAGTTTTACTAATTGTTGCTATTAACTTTTCATTTTCTATTTTAGCTAGTCTAATAGCTTTTTTTTCAAGACCTGTATTCCTTGTTTACATCTTTACAATCTTTCTCTGTACCCTCCTTATTTTATCATTTCTTCTTCATAATATTACTCCTTTAGCTTGTTTCATCACAGGGTTCAGGGAAAGGTTCCACAACAGGGTATCAACATTGCCTCAGGTTTCCTTCTCTAGCAAGAATATACTCACTGCTACTAAGGAGCCTGACGTAGTGTTGAGGTAGTGGAAAAACTCCTCTGAATCAAACACCTCCTTTCCCCATTTGGAGGATAAACCCTATTTGAATAGCCACAAGAAAGCAAGTAGTAAACAATATCGATACATTATATTTGTATATCAAGATTCTTTTATGTGTATAACAATCTATATGAATCTTTCTTTATTTTTCGTGTATAAAATATTTTATTTGAACTCTACTCTTTTTAAACTCCTGCACATATAGTATTACTGTACAGACACTAGGCCTTCACACTGTTCTCAAGCTCCCTATTTCTCTCCTTCTCTTGTTCAAATTTTGCATACTTAGCTGCAGACAATGATCAATGTAGACTTACTGGACGGCAAAAACAGGACTCTCTCTCACTTACAGTTATGGATTTGATTACATTACTCCCAATCCCATAGCTATTACATGCTACCTATAACAAAACCATACAAGTGATTATTATGTGTTAACAGTTCACCGCTCTACTTGTGGTTTGCGTTAAAGTGTGATTACGTGGCTCCCTTCTCAGCTAATTCTAAGTGTTCTCATACAGCTCTGTGGATGCTCATAATGAACCTAAACCTTATCTGTAAAATCATCCTCACGTAAACGCAGCTAAACCCCTTATGAGAGCCATTACGCAAGATGTAAGAATTTGCGTCCATAAAAAACAAGTACAAGAAAAAAAACACCCAAAAAACCTTTCTAATTATAAACACTGCCTTCTGCAACAATAAATAATGAAGAACAATCAACTAAATTACAATTTCAATTACAGATACCAGCTCACTAACCACCAGCTCTGCAAATATTTTTACAATCGTCCTCAACAATAATCCTGTCTTAGATTTAAATGTTTATCCCTTGTCATTTAATCATGTAAAATGTATGAAATTAACAAATAAAGGGCCTTATTGAATTGCAAGCTTGAAATTTGCAACAGTTACAGAGCGATTCAATTGAACAAGTCTGCAAATACCTGTCCGAAAGCCATGCAATCAGTAGTAGCATTTCAGGGCATGACCATGATCAATTAAGGAAGGCTGTAACTACCGATTTAGAAACAGCCAATAGTAAATGAGACCGCCATCATGACGTCAGTAAAACATGGAGGTTAAATATCAATCAATTAGCATTTAGAAGTCCAATATGCGATCAGATTTGCAATCCGGCAATGTACAAAATAATCAAAAATAATGAAGGAAGTGTTCTATTCCATGTGGGTGGCCTGATAGGTATCAACTCCTTGATTACCGAGATTGATAAAGCACGGAAATTAAATAAAAATATTTTTTTTTATTGCAGATGTGCGAGATTGAGACTGTTGTCCAATTAATTATAACCCCTAACACTGTAATACAATACATAGCACTTACACATTATTCATAACTGGTCAGTATACCAGAATAAATTTCACATAAGAGAAGGGATTCTTCAGCAACTGAATTCCTAAAATGTAACTAATAGAAGTGGTGATTACCTACATATTTTAATTATCTAGTCAGTACACCAGAATGACTCCCATTCAACTATGCACAGCAAGTGTAATTGTAAAGTTAAAATAGTATAGCACAGATCAGCAATGCTCTGTGTAGAAAAAAAGAAGGAACAAAACAAAAGGATGAATATGGATAGTTCCATACAGTGAACATTTTAGTGTTCTAGTACCTACTGTTGCTCTACAAGCAGTGGCACCAATACTGTATCATCTGTTAAACTATAAAGTAATATAATCCACTTTATATTGTTTAGTACTGGGGGTTCCAGGGTGTATTCACTTTTACTGGCTGACCGGGACATCCATAACAGGTTTGGTAAATTGTGGTCCGTATTAGACTGAATGGGGAGGGTGGGAATGTCTTAAAAAATGACTAATTATTTTCTAATCTGTGGTTAATCTCTAGACAAAGGATCAAAGGGATATCACTTGCAAAGCACTTGACACATCTTGTCCTTTGTCTATTGAAACAATGTGTGTTTCAACTGAAATCTATGGAGCCCTGTTTACCGCTTACCGTGAATTTGAGCCCAGGCAGGAAACTAGCAAGGCCCAGGTGTCACGATCTGCTTCTTCTAGGGGGCTTGATATGAACCTAGTTCAAACCTACCCCAGCAGAATCATGTAGTTCCTGTTCTCTGTGGCACAAAAGATGGCTTCTGAAGAGGTCAAGGCCCAAAAGGTACAGGCAGAGAATACTGGATCCAGGTTGCTTAGTGGCTCATGGCAGGACCACTCCCCAAGTCAGGATACAACACACAGAAAAAGTCTCACACCTTGTTTATGTGAAAACTATCTCTCAACCTTTATTGAATGATCAAAACAACATATTTATACTCTCCACACCCTTGTGTACTGTAACGGAACCCATCATTGTTTTACCCTGTTTTATGGTTATGGTTAAAATATGATCCTACTGTTATACTGTATGTATGTTGGTTTATGCTCTGCAGAATATTAGCCCAGACTATTGCAGACCTGGCATAATAGATAATCCTATTACAGAGACTGCTCATAAGATAAGGAAGTCTATTGTATAAAGTGTTTTCAGTATGAGAGATAAGAACAAAGGGAAGGATGATCTAATCAATGTCTGATTGTATCAAAGTAGCCAGGTAGCCTCAGGGAGGGGTGACCACACCTATTGTTCTCTCTATGTGTATTGTGTGGCCAAATATGGGCATGTGTATTACCTGTGGCCAAAGAGATATGTATATATATTTCTGCATAAAACAAAATAAAGTCAGTATTTCTTTGACTCCCAAATTGAGTGTCGTCCAATATGGGAGGTTGGGGACGGTGAGACTGTAGTGCTTCTTGGATATTTTACCATATACCAGCGGAGATATTGGATTCATGTTCCAACTCCGTTAAATGTACATTTGTGCATGTGTGATGTCAGACCATCTGGCTTGCAATCTTGGGCTATCAAAGCTCTTGAGATCAAATGGGAGATGTTTGACGAAGTGCCCTTCGCCACTTTGTCCTGGAGAGGACTTATTGCCAGCCTCCTGCCCTGCGACTATGGCCCTGGGACATATTGCCCTTTAAAAACAGTATTTGGCCATACCAGAGTGTATGTCCCTCATTCTGGCCCTTTAAATACAGGGGGGTCATTCGGTACTTGCCCTGTGGGAGCGGTGATACCCCAGATAGCTATGCCATGGAGCCCATTCATATAATGAAAGACTATGGGAAAGACTTTAGCTACATGGCAATTGAACTGTGTGAATGGGATCTGAGCGCTATTCGGTAGTTTTGTGCTCTCAGATCCCAGCTATCTGGGGATATGTGAAATGTGAGTAAAGGTGAATTGCAGTCATGCTGATGGGTTGTCAAACTAGAGAATTGACCAACAAATACTTTTGTCCGGACATCCCCAGGCCGATCCGTTGGGATCAGACCGTGTATGCTGGCTTATGGTCACGGGGGAGGTGTGTAACGGAACCCATCACTGTTTTACCCTGTTTTATGGTTATGGTTAAAATATGATCCTACTGTTATACTGTATGTATGTTGGTTTATGCTCTGCAGAATATTAGCCCGGACTATTGCAGACCTTGGCATAATAGATAATCCTATTACAGAGACTCCTCATTAGATAAGGAAGTCTATTGTATAAAGTATTTTCAGTATGAGAAATAAGAACAAAGGGAAGGATGATCTAATCAATGTCTGATTGTATCAAAGTAGCCATTTAGCCTCAGGGAGGGGTGACCACACCTATTGTTCTCTCTATGTGTATTGTGTGGCCAAATATGGGCATGTGTATTACCTGTGGCCAAAGAGATGTGTATATATATTTCTGCATAAAACAAAATAAAGTTAGTATTTCTTTGACTCCCAAATTGAGTGTCGTCCAATATGGGAGGTTGGGGATGGTGAGACTGTAGTGCTTCTTGGATATTTTACCGTATACCAGCGGAGATATTGGATTCGTGTTCCAACTCCGTTACATGTACATTTGTGTATGTGTGATGTCAGACCATCTGGCTTGCAATCTTGGGCTATCAAAGCTCTTGAGATCAAATTCACCAGATATCTAGTGAACAAACCTTTATGTTAAACCCAAGTGTTTGTTTAGGACTACTTGAAGTACATGCAATTGTCTTGACCCAAGGTCTGTATGTGTGAGTGTGCAATAATCTGCAGCTAACTTCTATGCAGAGCATTTCTACCAATTCCACATATGTTCTATATAACATTTTCCCTCTGATAATATATTATAACTAGGATACATAATAACCATGTACAGACAACATATAACCACACAATAACACATAACCACAATGTAACAATGTCATGCTCCTTTGGTCATATTCCTAAATTGCTGACAATATGAGTCCTTAAACAAGTAAATCATGACACCAGGGACTGTAAGCAAATTGGGTATCTTTATTGGCTACTGGAAGTGCCTACTGGTACTGCCCTTAAAATATTCTTGGGTGAGTCTTGGGGAAAAAACATCACACAGTGCAGTCTGTAGTGAACACCTTGTGAAAAGCTAAAGTTGTGCCCCCTGTCATTGCAGAAGATAATTTAGGGTATTGAGCCAATAGGTCTGATAGTTGCACTATCTGGGAGTTCTGGTTAATAAATTCTGTCTGACTGGTCAGGGTAGCTGGTTCTAGGAGGTCGAGCAGAAGCCATTCCTCTGGGTTGCTGCTGGTAGACCGACAGACCATGATCACACTATGTGGCTGCTTCTGATACTCCTTCAGCCGGATAATATGAGCGATCAGAGTGACTTTAAGTTCTGGGTATGGAAGCTGATTTTTCGTGCAGCTTGGTATGGCCCTCCCCAGGCCGCTTGTAACTTGTTCTGGAGGTGGGGGACTATCATCCTGCTCTTCCTTGAACTCCCTGTCCTTAGTTTCCCAGTCATAGAACCACTTCTGTCTAGTCTGGGCTGCCTGAACATGCTCTCTGACTAACCCTGTTAGAGTAGCTAAACTTTCTTTGAAATTTTAGACATAAGAGACCACTGCCACAGGTTCTGCCTATACTCCTCCTCCCAAGCCTCGAAGGGGAAGAAGCCTGTTGACTTCTGCGGGACCTCAACGTGGCAAGAAGGAGATGTGGTAGAAACTTTTCCCAATATCCCTCCTGCTCCATGAAGGCCCAAGACCGGCTGAAGGTGCTGGCTCCGGTTGTTATCTGGGGTAAGTTGTGAGGTACATCTCCAATGCCTCAAGGCAGTCATGTAATTGCTCTCACTTGGCTGGAGGGATCTGTTCAAAGACCTGGAGGAACCTATCAATATCCTCCCAGTTCTCATCAAAATGCTTAAAACTGCTATAAGCCACTTTGAGCAGGGCGGAGAGGGGACCCGTTGGCTCCTCTATGGAGGCACCGGAGGGTTGGTAAAATAATATGTTCCCTGTAGCCATTATGTAAGAGAGTGGTGTTGGGGCCCAACCCAGGTAGGGGAACCATGAATCTGGGGTAGAAAGATTTAAGAATCTTAGGTATGGGTATTCCTGCTAATTGGGAGACCACAGCAGAGGGTGGAAGACTGGATAGCTGGCCCAGAACAGATTTTCTTAGGGCTTGGTGCTCTTAGAGGGACTGTTGGTTAGATATATCCGCTTCCTGGCCAACCTCCTCTCGGGTAGGAATACTTTTATTGCATCAGAGGAGAGTTGGCTTGGGTGGCTTGAAGTGACCCCAGGTATATTTACTTTCAGTGGCCAACCAGAAGTTCCATAACGTTTTTCGAAATTCGGGTTCCCTATTAGATTGGTTAAGTAAATTAAGTTCTTACCAATTTGTGGTTAACTGCTAGTCAAAGGATCAAATGGATATCATGTGCCGCTGACATCTCTTGACATTTGTCTATTGAAATAATGTGTTTCCATTTCTGTCTTGACAGGCTAGTTAACTATACTTGATGAATTAATCTGAGCAGTGGATCTCCCAATACAGGTCTAAGAAGCCCTGTTTACCTCTTACCGCAATTTTGAGACTAGTAAGGAACCTTGCCCGGCCCTGGAACTGGGAGCAAACTTGGGATATCCCAGTTGTCTTAGGTAAGTGCCTACTGGTCACCCTTAAAGTGGTGCTACCCTAAAAATCTCAATACTATTTTTACACCGCAAAACACATGCAATAATTGTCCAAAAAAGAAAATTTAACACAGGGCCCTCTAGGTCCAAATGATCTGGTGAAAAGGGGTCTTAGAGGTCTAGGGCACACAACCAGGTCTTTGGGGAAAAAAATCAAATAACATAACACGTTAGCAAGTGACGTCAGTAATATTTTCAAAAGGTCCTTATGGCCACTATAATAGTCCTTTGTTTAGGTAGCCATGTGCCTATTTTCCATCAGAGTCCAGTTGCCAGATGCAAAAGTCCATGAACACTGTGGGTATGACATGACTCCGTTATTCCACATTAATATCATCAAAATCATATCACACATGGTTACATGCTCTTCAGGGCACCATAATAGTTATTCATGGTTATCAGCAAGATTGTAATAATGCTATTTTTATTGCAGCTAAGCTACAGAGCTGTTGCTATGTGATGTAGGCCATATCAGTGAAAATGAAAGTATTGATGATGGTATTGTATGATAGGTGGTGCATGTTCTCACCTTGCCGGGTCTCAGGCCACTCCAAGAAAACAGGAACTCCTATTACAGTGTTTGCGGGCATTCTGACCCTCACTAGTTTCTCCCATGTGTTACATGCCACCACTGTTGTTGTACCCCCATTTTTGAGTCTTGTGCTAATATCATCCTCTTGACTATGTGGTATAGGTTAGACTGGATAGAGATCAGGTAAAGCCTACAAAATGTATTAAAATATTAATAATATGGAGACATGTAGACTATGTGTATAATTTACAAGTGCATTTGCGTGTAAAAATATGACTAAACCAGACCTCGCACTCTCAGGGAAAAAAATAAACCTAAACCTCTGCTCCTTGGACCTGTGGGTTATGTAACATGTCCCCATCCCATCAATATTTGAGTAGAAGACACCTACCTTTATATACTTCATGTTGCAATTTATCTTGATGTACTTTAACTTGATTATGGTTGTTGTGGGGTGTACTGTACTAGCTATTTCATACTCATAGCTGCTTACATAACACGTAAGCGCCATTTTGACTTTCCTAAGCTAATATCCCTAATGTAGGAAATCCCTAACTACATAAACTTAACTTCTTGAGCAGAGACTGCCTTCAGGAATTTCTACGTAAGTCATATAATCTAGCCCATTAACTCAATAACACCAAACTTCAAGGTAAATCATGGGACCTTACCGGATTTCCAAAAAGGAGATATAAGGAGATTGTCTTGTATACACTATTCTGATTGGAATCCTGAAAATATTATTTACTGGTAAATAATAGAAAGTTTTAAAATAAAAAAAGATCTGTTTTTAGTATGATACCAAGTATTAGATAGCAAATATTATTTAAATTTATTAATAGAATAGAAACATTATAAGAAAAACACTATATGAATATTTATTTAGTGATTTATGGAAATTATGTCTAGTAATATTGTGTGCAAATGTCATGAACCATTATGAATGGACCAGTACGTTTTCAATAACCAAATTTGATCATGGACAAATATATTTAGAAATAAAAAATGAAGAAAATACATTTTAGCTTGTTTATGTAATTATACTTTACTATAGGGTCTTATGTCTTTTGTGATCTGATCCTGATTTCCCCCTTTTCAGTAGGGTGTGTCTTTGTACACTAATTTTTCTCTACTAGTTCTAACAAAAGCACTGGCAGTTGTAGCTGCCACAGTTGCATTAAAAAGCTGCATTAAAAATATCATTCCATCTCAGGGAATTGAGTAACAGTCCTCCAATATGCTTCTATGATATTACAGGCCAGCCAAGACTATTGTTGGACCATTCGGCACATTTGTCAAATGCCAGTGAAATTTATTGTGAGAAACTTTACACACAGAATGATTAGGAAAGGATTCTAGGTAATAACATATAATGAGCATGCAGATAGATTGCTTTGCTTTCTTTCTTTATTATACTTGAAACTTTCTAGTTTTCTGCTACATTTTACTGCTAGAAAAGTAAAATAGCTGTTATGTAAATAAAAGTCATCTCACTCCTATACGGCTGTATCTAATGTCCAAATGAGGTGATGAACTCTGCTTTGTAAAACTAAATGCCGAAAAAATCAGTGCCATTAGCACCCTCTCATTCTAAGTGGAAAAGCACATTAAAAGTACACTTCCAACAGTGGTAACTCGCCTATTTTCTTTCCTAGTATATGAAATAGAGTGCAGTTGTTAGAGCATACAGCCCTTACACTCACCTTAATGCTACAGACATACGCTGCACATTATAAAGCTAATGCATTATAAACTCCATCAGCACTTAAACAATTAAAGTAAGTACATATGTAGATAATAAACTAGCTTTTATATAATCAGATGAAAAGGTCATTTAAAACACATGCATTTTAATTAATTTGCATCAATTATGTATTTAAAATATATAGCAGAAAAAAACAGATGTATAAATACCTGGATATTTCAGTGTTTTTCAGGTATTCATAAGTTAAATTTCTATTAATCTATGGGCATTTATTTCTGTCACTTTGGGATAAGCTAGTCAAAGAGATGGTGCCTAAGTCTAGAACTGCACCTTTCATTGCATCTGGGTGCTATTCCTGTTTCAGTTCCTTCATACAGGCTAATGTTCTCGAACATTTGTGCGTCTTTACAAATCAAAGTAATTGTTTGCTATTTTGGGCAACAGTTTTGTAAATTGCATTAGTTTGGTGTATGCCTATCAGTGTTTGTTGTAAGATCTCAATGTGTGTGTTGTGCTGCTAGTGTTTATGTGTGTTTGCTATGTTAACACCATGTTTTTATTTTGTTGACCAGTGGTCACTGTTTGGGATCTATCCTGTTATGGTGTCGTGAAAGGTCCACAGCTGCAGTGCGGCCTCCAACCGCTAGATGGCGCTGCAGATATTTTGCTGTGATGTCGATATGTGAAAGAAGTTCTAAGCTTATAATGTTAGCCCGACCCTTAAAATAACCCTAACCCCTAACCCTAACCCTCACCCTAACCGTTTACCTAAACATTGACTCTATGACATGGCACTGGAATAGCAGCAGCACCATCTAGCGGATGCTCACCGCCACTGCTGCTGCCTTATGCTGCTCTACCATAAGAGGATAGGACCACTGTTTGCTCTGTGAATCTGTGGGGGAGATTTACTCAGCACCTATGATGGGATCTGATGCACAGTGATCCTGCATTGCAGCCCATCACCCTATTTAATAAGCCCTGTTTCCTAGTAACCACACAGTCCATTTTGAGCTATCACAACTGGTCACAACATGCTTTTTGGGGAGGGGCTATATAAAACAACAACAATGAATTTAATAATCTATTGATCTACCACATGATATCTTGCAATGTCCTGGCACACAGAGAGAGAGAGACAGCGCACAGAGAGAAAAATAGCGCAGAGAGAGACTGAGTGCTCACAGAGAAAGAGAGGTTGCAAAGAGAGAGACAGAGGGCACACACAGAGAGACAGAACAAACAGGGCAAGTTACTAGTGATTTAAAATGTTTCAGCAATATGTGTCCCTCTTTGGACATTTGAAAGATTAGGGGGTATGAGAAAGTGTAGACAGAAGGGCCAATGCATACAGACATTTATGATTATATGGAAATACTATTCAGGAGCCTAGAACTAGTATCCTGCTGCCCCCAAAATGTAGTGCCTTAGGTCCTCATAGACAAACCTCATGGACACACCAATGCAATATACCCATTGTATTTGTATGGCTTTGCTGCATATAACCCTATGTCATCATCAGGGATTGTAGACTTTTATATTTTTACTATATAATATATAGAAGTATGAAACATTTACATTATTTCACAGTTATAAATAGAGATGTCGCGAATAGTTCGCCGGCGGACTGTTCCCGGCGAACATAGCATGTTCGCGTTCGCGGCGAACTGCGAACATATGCAATGTTCGATCCGCCCCCTATACTTTATCATTAAACAAACTTTGACCCTGCACCTCACAGTCAGCAGACACATTCCAGCCAATCAGCATCATACTCTGCCTTCAAGACCCTTCAACTCATGGACAGCAGCCATTTTGGAATCATAACTAACTTGCAGTCTTACTGAGAGGAGGCTAAGTGTAGGTGATACTAATTTAATAGGGAAAACCATAGCTAGGCTACTGTACACAGTGTCCAATACAGTCCTGAAGGACTCTTTTGATCTCTGCTGCAAGGACAGCACCCCAATAAGCCCTTTTTAGGGCTATAACATCAGTCTGTTTTTTTTGTTTTTTTCTGTCTAATCTAAGTTCATTTGCCTGCCTACTAGCCAGTGTGTGTGTCAGGCTCACAACTTATACTGTGCCCAGTGCAACCAATCCAATCTGGTGGTGTACCAGCAGTTTACTTTTAAAAACCAAAACTTTTATTTTGTGTAATCTAAGTTCATTTGCCTGCCTACTAGCCAGTGTGTGTGTCAGGCTCACAACTGATACTGTGCCCAGTGCAACCAATACAATCAGGTGGTGTACCAGCAGTATACCTTTAAAAAACCCAAAATTGTATTTTGTTAAATCTAAGTTCATTTGCCTGACAGCTAGTCATTGCGTGTCATAGGCTCACAACTGATACTGTGCCCAGTGCAACCAATCAAATCTGGTGGTGTACCAGCAGTGTACATTTAAAAAACAAAACTTTTATTTTGTCTAATCTAACAGCCTTATTAAATTGCGATTCGGCAAACTTAAAAGGGCTCTATATAAGCACAGAGCATATTTTTTTTACAGAAGTTTTTAGTTGGTGAACTTCTATCCAAAAGCAAAGTCGTCACTAACTAAAAACTTCTGTAAATAAAATATGCTGTGTGCTTAAATAGAGCCCTTTTAAGTTTGCCGAATCGCAATTTAATAAGACTGTAAGTTCATTTGCCTGTCTACTAGCCAGTGTGTGTGTCAGGCTCACAACTTATACTGTGCCCAGTGCAATCAATCCAATCTGGTGGTGTACCAGCAGTTTACTTTTAAAAAACAAAACTTTTATTTTGTCTAATCTAAGTTCATTTGCCTGCCTACTAGCCAGTGTGTGTGTCAGGCTCACAACTGATACTGTGCCCAGTGCAACCAATCCAATCAGGTGGTGTACCAGCAGTCTGCTTTAAAAAAAAAACAAATTGTATTTTGTTAAATCTAAGTTCATTTTCCTGACCGCTATTCTGTGTGTTTCTCAGGCTCACAACTGATACTGTGCCCAGTGCAACCAATCCAATCTGGTGGTGTACCAGCAGTCTACTTTTAAAAACCAAAACTTTTATTTTCTCTAATCTAAGTTAATTTGCCTGCCTACTAGCCAGTGTGTGTGTCAGGCTCACAACTGATACTGTGCCCAGTGCAACCAATCCAATCTGGTGGTGTACCAGCAGTCTACTTTTAAAAACCAAAACTTTTATTTTCTCTAATCTAAGTTAATTTGCCTGCCTACTAGCCAGTGTGTGTGTCAGGCTCACAACTTATACTGTGCCCAGTGCAATCAATCCAATCTGGTGGTGTACCAGCAGTCTACCTTTAAAACCCCCCAAATTGTATTTTGTTAAATCTAAGTTCATTTGCCTGACCGCTAGTCTGTGTGTGTCTCTCAGGCTCACAACTTATACTGTGCCCAGTGCAATCAATCCAATCTGGTGGTGTACCAGCAGTCGACATTTAAAAAACCCAAAATTGTATTTTGTTAAATCTAAGTTCATTTGCCTGACCGCTAGTCTGTGTGTGTCTCTCAGGCTCACAACTTATACTGTGCCCAGTGCAACCAATCCAATCTGGTGGTGTACCAGCAGTCTACATTTAAAAAAAAGCAACACTTTTTCTAATTTCATTTGCCTGCCAGCGTGTGTGTCTTAGGCTCACAGCATATACTGTGCCCACTTGCCCAGTCAGTGCCACCACTCATATCTGGTGTTACAGTCAGTAGTCCACATTTAAACAAAGAATACAATTTTGACTGTAATACATTGAATAGCAGTTACTTGTCTGCAAGCGTGTGTGTCAGGCCTACAGAGTCTACTCTGCCAACTTCTGCAAGTGCACAGTGCCACTCATATCTGTTGTCACAGTAGCTTGCACACATAGTACCACTAATCGCAAAAAAAATGCCATCGTGGTCGTAGTGCTGTGATTTTCTTTGGCCCTACAATAATGCCCAGTGTCCAGAGGCCATTTACCCAGAACTCAAAAACTTCTGAGGACATAGTTGACTGGCTAACACAGGACACCCAATCTTCTACAGCTTCCGCTCCGAACATTGACGCACCATCCTCCTCCAGCTTAGCTTCGGGCACCTCTCAAGTTACCACTCGCCCGCCTGCCGCCACCACCAAAACTTGTACCACAGCCACTTTAATTGATCAGTCAGAAGAGTTATTTACACATCGGTTTGAAGAAATGAGTGATGCGCAACCATTATTGCCAGAGGATGTATATAACAGGGATATGTCTCAGTCAGGCAGCATTACACACATGTACGTACGGTGTGATGATGATGATGATGTACCCGCTGCTGCTTCCTTTGTTAAGTTGTCACATACAAGTGAAGCAGGTGATGATGATGACGATGCTTCCGTGGATGTCACGTGGGTGCCCGCTAGAAGAGAAGAAGAACAGGGGGAAAGTTCAGATGGGGAGACAGAGAGGAGGAGGAGACGAGTTGGAAGCAGAGGGAGGTCATCGCAAGGAGCTAGTGGAACAGTCAGACAGCATGCATCGGCACCCGGGGTCAGCCAGACTGCACGCCAATCAATGCATGCTGTTGCCACCACCAGAACGCCGTCACTGCAGAGCTCAGCAGTGTGGCACTTTTTTTGTGTGTCTGCCTGTGACAACAGCGATGCCATTTGCAACCTGTGCCAAAAGAAACTGAGTCGTGGGAAGTCCAACACCCACCTAGGTACAACTGCTTTGCGAAGGCACATGATGTCACATCACAAACGCCAATGGGATCAACACCTGAGTACAAGCAGCACACAAACTCAAAGCCGCCATCCTCCTCCTGGTCCAGGATCTTCATCCACGCCAACCACTGCTGTCCTCCTTTGCCCCCTCTCAACCATCCGCCACTCCGTCTCTCGCCTCTAGCTGTTCCTGCTCATCTCCCCACAGTCAGGTGTCTGTCAAGGGCATGTTTGAGCGTAAGAAGCAAATGTCACAAAGTCACCCCCTTGCCCGGCATCTGACAGCTGGCTTGTCTGAACTCTTAGCCCGCCAGCTTTTACCATACAAGCTGGTGGAGTCTGAGGCATTCAAAAAAATTGTAGCTATTGGGACACCACAATGGAAGGTACCCGGACGAAATTTCTTTTCACAAAAGGCAATCCCCAACCTGTACTCGATTGTGCAAAAGGAAGTAATGCCATGTCTGGCACACAGTTTTGGGGCAAGGGTCCATCTGACCACTGATACCTGGTCTGCAAAGCATGGTCAGGGCAGGTATGTCACCTACACTGCGCATTGGGTAAACCTGCTGATGCCTGAAAAGCATGGAATGCGTGGCTCTGCAGAGGAGTTGGTGACACCGCCACGACTTGCACACAGGCCTGCTGCCACCTCCTCTACTTCTCCTACTCCATACTCTTCAATAACTTCCTTGGCTGAGTCCTCTTCTGCTGCTGCGTCTTGCTCCACATCAACGGCACCCCCCAAATCCCCAGATTCTATTCCACATCAGTGTCACGCTGTCTTGGGGTTGACTTGCCTGAAAGCAGAGAGTCACACCGGGCCAGCACTCCTGTCCACCCTGAACGCACAGGTGGATCAATGGCTGACTCCGCACCAACTGAAGATTTGCACAGTGGTTTGTGACAACGGAAGAAATTTGTTAGCGGCATTGAATTTGGGCAAGTTGACACATGTGCCGTGCATGGCACATGTGTGTAGTCTGATCGTACAACGTTTTGCGCACAAGTACCCAGACTTACAGGACGTCCTGAAGCAGGCCAGAAAGGTGTGTGGCCATTTCAGGTGTTCCTACACGGCCATGGCGCACTTTTCAGATATCCAGCGGCGAAACAACATGCCAGTGAGGCGCTTGATTTGTGACAGCCCCACACGTTGGAATTCAACACTCCTAATGTTGGACCACCTGTTAACGACCCATTAACGAGTATTTGTATGACCGGGGTGCTAGGACAGCCTCTGCGGAGCTGGGATATTTTTTGCCACATTACTGGACGCTCATGCGCAATGCCTGTAGGCTCATGCGTCCTTTTGAGGAGGTGACAAACCTTGTCAGTCGCACAGAAGGCACCATCAGCGACATCATACCATTTGTTTTCTTCCTGGAGCGTGCCCTGCGAAGAGTGTTGGATCAGGCCATAGATGAGCGTGATGAAGAAGTGGAAGAGTTGTGGTCACCATCACCACCAGAAACAGCCTTATCAGCATCGATTGCTGGACCTGCGGCAACGCTGGAGGAGGATTGTGAGGAAGAGGAGTCAGAGGAGGAATGTGGCTTTGAGGGGGAGGAGGAAGACCAATAACAACAGCCCTCCCAGGGTGCTCGTTGTCACCTATCTGGTACCCGTGGTGTTGTGCATGGCTGCAAATGGGGTCTTTCATGCTGTCGTGCCTGTCGCGGGACCCTCATATAAAAAGGCTGAAGGAGAACGACCTGTACTGGGTGTCCACGCTACTAGACCCCCGGTATAAGCAGAAAGTACCTGAAATGTTACCGAATTACCGCAAGGCAGAAAGGATGCAGCAGTTCCAAATGAACTTAAAAAGTATGTTTTACACTGCGTATAAAGGTGATGTCACAGCACAACGGGAATCTAACAGGGGAAGAGGTGAAAGTAATCCTCCTCCTCCCACGACCACGCCGGCAAGGACAGGATGTTTAAAAGACGTGTTGTTGATAGAGGACATGCAGAGCTTTTTCAGTCCTACGCATCGCCACAGCCCTTCGGGATCCACCCTCAGAGAACGACTCGACCGACAGGTGGCAGACTACCTCACTTTAACTGCAGATATCGACACACTGAGGAGCGATGAACCCCTTGACTACTGGGTGTGCAGGCTTGACCTGTGGCCTGAGCTATCCCAATTTGCCATAGAACTTCTGGCCTGCCCCGCTTCCAGTGTCCTGTCAGAAAGGACCTTCAGTGCAGCAGGAGGTATTGTCACTGAAAAGAGAAGTCGCCTAGGTCAAAAAAGTCTAGATTACCTCACCTTTATAAAGATGAATGAGGGATGGATCCCGAACGGACTGATACTGGGCGATACATTAGACTAAAAAAGGGCTGATGAGATGAGCTGCCTTGAGCTAAAAATGGTCCACAAGCTGCAGTATTTTATCTTTGAATGCCGCATGACTTGCGGGACTTATCCGCCACCAACTAGGGTTCAAGACGCAATGTTTTAGGGCAGTTTCTGCCTGGTCGCTGCAACAGCAGCGGCTGCAACAATACCTAATTTTTGATAAGTGCACGCATCCCGGGGAGTCAGCGCTCGTTGGCATGTATCAGCTCTCTAATTCCGACAGATATCAAAGTAACAGATGGAGCGATCAAAGGAACCAGTCTATAACTGATTAAATGAGCAATTCGCAGTTTCACTGCACCGGCTGTGTGTATTTAAACGTGCATGGCTTAATCTTTGAGGCAGGATCAACCAGGTAGCCCATGAGGGGGCGCCCCCCCGGCCCTGTGACAGTAGGAGGACCGACCCAGCATCTTTTTCCATCTCCCTGTTCCAAAAATCCAGGCCTTATACACGCCCCCTGATAGGTGCTGTCACAGGTATTAAACTGATAAGAGTAGTACTTACAAACATGCCACTCCTATCTGGTGGCACCTTTGATTTCACGCGCCGTGCCCCAAAATTGAAGTGATACGACCAACCAAGTATCTTTTTCCATCTCCCGGTTCCAAAAATCCAGGCCTTATACATGCCCCCTGATAGGTGACGTTACAGGTATTAAACTGATAAGAGTAGTACTTACAAACATGCCACTCCTATCTGGTGGCACCTTTGATTGCATGCGCCGTGCCCCAAAATTGAAGTGATACGACCAACCAAGTATCTTTTTCCATCTCCCGGTTCCAAAAATCCAGGCCTTATACACGCCCCCTGATAGGTGCTGTAACAGGTATTAAACTGATAAGAGTAGTACTTATAAACACGCCACTCCTATCTGGTGGCACCTTTGATTGCACGTGCCGTGCCCCAAAAATTGAAGTGATACGACCAACCAAGTATCTTTTTCCATCTCCCGGTTCCAAAAATCCAGGCCTTATACACGCCCCCTGATAAGTGACGTAACAGGTATTAAACTGATAAGAGAAGTACTTACAAACACACCACTCCTATCTGGTGGCACCTTAGATTGCATACGCCGTGCCCCAAAATTGAAGTGGGAGGACCAACCAAGGATCTTTTTCCATCTCCCGGTTCCAAAAAAACAGGCCTTATACACGTCCCCTGATAGGTGACGTAACAGGTATTAAACTGATAAGAGTAGTACTACTTAACACACCTTATAATAATGCAGAGAGAGGCAAAGCAGTGAGAGGAATCTGAAGAAGAGGAGTCAGAGGAGGAAGGTGGCTTTGAGGAGGTGGAAGACCAAACACAGCAGGCGTCCCAGGGGGCTTGTTGTCACCTTTTGGGGACCCTTGGTGTTGTACGTGGCTGGGTGGAGGAAGAGACCTTCAATGACATCAGTGAGGACAAGGAACGGGACATGGCTAGCTTGGTATCCAACCTTGTGCAAATGGGGAGTTTGTGGTTGTGCAAATGGACTGTTTGCGGTTGTTTGCGGTGCGTTAAACGGGGAGTTTGGTCTGTCACTGTGAAGCGGGCCTAACCCTTACACTACCTGATCGATACAACATCATTCCTGATGTTTTAAAGCACGTTATTCCAAACAATTTAGGAATGTTAGGTAATTTATGCCCTTTATGGATTAAAACCAGACTCTGCATCAACTATGTAATTTTCCGTGGGAGTTTTGACATGGATCCCCCTCCGGCATGCCACAGTCCAGGTGTTAGTCCCCTTAAAACAACTTTTCCATCACTATTGTGGCCAGAAAGAGTCCCTGTGGGTTTTAAAATCCGCCTGTCCATTGAAGTCTGTGGCGGTTCGCCGGATTCGCCGGTTTGCGAACATTTGCGGCAATTTGAAAATGTTATGTACGCGACATTACTAGTTATAAATAGAGTGAACATTTTGCACAATCACTGCTTAAAGAGTATTGTATACAGAACACTCTTCATTATCTTGACTTTGCCTTTCATTTATTACAGATACAGACTGCTACAGGATGTACCGAAAGTATTATGCTGAATTCACAGCAAGATTTGGACAGCCACAATCTCTTGCCTCAGGATCTCCTTCAAACTCTTCTTTTCAGCATTTCAGGGTTATATTAATACAGTCTGTTTATTGGACTACTAAACAAAAATCGAAAATCTAAAAAAAATATTGTTAGACCTTTCAGGCATGGGGATGACATAGATAACACAAAATAATATATTCAAAGACCACTGCAGTAATATATTTTAAGTATACAACTTTACAAATACATATGAAAAAATACAAAATTAATTTAGAATGGAAAATGAAATAATGCAGCCTGTAAAATATTATACTATATATGCAATTATTTCTACTGTGGCATCAACCATTTTGATTTCTGATTCAGCATGAAGGGAATGTCTACCGCACAGAAAGTTTTTATATACACAATGGGAATCTACAACTGACAATGCTTTCAGTAGCAGTATGGGAAGGCTCATTAGTTTACAAGGAAACATCTACTCAAAAGACCAGTGAGAAAAAAAATGGACAACAGTGGTCCTTTAAAGGTATATATACGTTTCCCTGTTTTTACCTTTCTCTAATCTAACACATGCTGCGTATATCAGACACACACATTATATTGAGTCATTCTATACACATGCATATTTATTTTATTTAAAAATAACTACCTAAGCATAAGTGACAAAGGTCCGAGTGTACCTTAACCATAATCATTTTCCCAAATAATAATACACCACACTTGTATTGTGTATAACCAGGCCACAGCTTTATAAATACCATGACATAATAACAAGAGGGGCTGCACACCCCTACGCGGAAGGAGTTCACCACCCAGCCAGAGGGCCAATGGAACCCCACACCCAAGGGACCTAACCAATTAATGAGCTCCCCCTATGGTGATGCAGCACCCCCGCCTGCGACAAATTAAATAGTAAACAACACTTCACCAAATAACAGTTTGGGAGGGAGCGAACTGAGTTCACCATGTGTCACTGCCAAGTGGCACAATGGTGGAAAACACCTCTATTCACAGCCTCCCCTTATGCTCCACCCACCCAACACTTTTCTCTACCCCAGCACTCAGCCCAGTCAAAAGCCCCCTCCCTTATTGCTTTCCCCTATGCGGAATGAGCTCACCACCCAGCCAGAGGGCACCCCATCTTTTAGAAAATAAGATTTGTTATCAGCAATCTCGAGGTCCCTGTGCCTAATTGAGAAACCCCCCAATTTCCTTACAAATGACGCCAATATTTTATTGACTCTACACCTCGCCTTATCCAACCTTTTTTGATCTTTAGCCCCTCTCCAATGAAGTCTAGGTGTCATCTGAGACCAAATGATAAGCCCTGGGAATAGCTCTAACAGCCTTGACACATCCCTTTTCATTATTCTAATAAGCTCTTTCATGGGCATAAATCCCAGGTCATTCCCCCCTGCATGAATTACCAATAAGTCTGGGGAAGGAGCCTCCCTGGCCAGGCCAACAACTGTCAATAATACTTGCTCACATTTCATGCCCCTGATGCCAAACCACTTCACTAGCATCATCTCTTCTGGAAAACTCAACTGACGACCATGATCTTTGATTCCTGCTGCCCTTCGCGCTCAATAAATGAATAAGGGACACAAATGTAACAGGGACACTGAAAAAATACAAACATAAACCATTCAATTTCCAAAAACATTTTTAATACTGAACACACATATTTTCTCAATTCTACTGGCCAACACTCCGCGCACCAATGCCCACCAAAATATGCCCCAAAGCCTATAGAGCCTGATGCATCGGTAAATAACTCTAACACCTCATTAAACATCGGTCTCCTTAGCATCAACGTTTTCCCATTGAAATTCTGCAGAAACAAGTCCCAAACTCTCAAATCCGCCCTGTTCCACTAATATTCTTATATGGTGATGAGGCTGGCTGACCTCCTCAGTAGCCAACTTGCAAATATCCTCCCCTTGGGTATAATGCGACACACAAAATTTAGCTTTCCTCGCAAAGACAGCAAAACTTTCAACTTAACCTTCTTTGCTGCCAAAACTTCCTGCACTGATTGCCTTAAATCGACCACTTACTCCCAAGGTAAACCACACTCAAAAGAAACAGAATCAATGTGAATTCCCAGAAATTGCAATGCCTGGTATGGGCCAACTGACTTCTCCTTCGCTCATGGGAACCCAAAGTCCCCCGCTAATACCTGGAACTCCTGAAATAACTTCCTACAATTCTGAGACTCATATGGGCCTATATATAAAAAGTTATCTAGATAATGCACAACCGAATGTACCCCCGTCCCATTACAAATTACCCAATGTAAAAAGTGCAATTTTGTTCAAAATAAGAACATGAGATTGCGCAACCCATTGGTAAACATAAATCCACAAAAAAACGATTCAAAACATGACACCCCAACAAATGACGAGAGTCCAGATGAACTGGAAGCAATCTAAACGCTGATTTTATGTCAACCTTTGCCACCTGCCTTCCTAATTAACTTAACTGTCTGCGTCACTGATGAATACGTAACAGATACCGAATCCCTGTCAATACCATCATTAACTGATAGTCCCTTAGGATATGACAAATGGTGAATTAACCTGAAATCGCCTACCTCTTTTTTGGGAACCAAGCCTAACGGAGAGATCCTCAAATTATTCAAAGGGACTACTTCAAAAGGACCCGCCATTCTACCTTTTGTAACCTCCCCCATTAGCTTGTCCCATACCAAATCAGGCTGATCGCTGGCGGACTTTAAGTTAGGCGGCCTATCCAAGGACTCAATATCCACAGCCAGAATTACAAAACCTTCTGAAAACCCCTGTTCTAACAGTTTTGCATCCACCAATATCCCCGGAATTCTAGCATATAGCCTTCACAACGCCACCATCTTATTTAGCTGCACCGCACTCATCCCCTTTAACAACCTAATCCCCTCCTTTCTGACTCCTTGCTCTTTTGAAACAACAAAAAAGAGGATGCCCTCCCCCACATTCAGAACATTCATGCTTAAACTTACATGAAGCCCCTCTGGAACATGTTCCTTTGCCAAACGCAAAACAAATCCTTTTTTGCTTATACTCTCCTGCCCTGTCTTCAGGGCTTTAACCCCCCCCCTCCTGTTTGTAATGGGGTAACCACCTTAAGTCAACTATCCATGTCCCTGTCATCTCACTGCATACTCGGCCTAACCGCCATATGCTGCTTAAACTTCTCATCATACTGCCACCATACTAATCCCCCATATGTCCGGTGAATACCCTCAATCTCGTCTAAGTATCAGAACAAGGACAAGCTTTTCTCCCCGCTATGCTGGCAAGTATGACATACGTCTGCAACCAGTTACCAAGAGTTTTCAGGATCTTTCTATATCTCCTCCTTTCCTCTTTCTCTTTTTTGGAAATCTCTTTCTTGTCATCATGTTTAAATTCAATGAAACTATCTAGCGGAAGCAACGAGAATATTTCTATAAACTCTCAGTTCCATATTTTCTCCCTAATTTAGTTTGATACATGTTCCCCGATATTTCCTATTGAGCATAAGGCAGACTTCTGCATTGCGGTATCGGCTACTTTTAACACTGATACCGATTCACTCCCTACCGCAGAAGCCCATCTCTGCATTCTTAACAGCTGGCTCTACATTCAGATCCCCCTTCTCACCCCTGCAGGAAACCCCTTCAACTAATATCTGACTATTTAACTGAGTGTTGCTCCCCGCTTCCTAACCCACCATGCGCTGCCTGGGCCCAGATCCTTACAACGTGTAAATTTAGACAATAGCCCTGTTAAACCTGCAACTAACTCTTGAATATTACTAACATTTTCAACTATACCACGTGTATTTGCATCACACTTACCACTATACCTCCTGTCAGTAGATAACGAAGGGGCAGTAGCACGTGCAGGCGCTCTATCATGCTGTTATCCTTTCCTCCGACTGAGGAGGGACGCACTCCGTTCCTGCTGCCGACCTCTCTGTTATCCTTTTCCCCGACTGAGGATGGACGCCGTCCGCTCCTGCCGCTGTCCTTTGTACTTCACACTCTCCTGGAGGACCCTTGTTCTCTCCTGTCCTCACCTGCTCCTACCACAGCTCTCTCTGCTCCTATCTCTACGGTCATGCTCACCATACTCCCTTCTGAGATCTGGAGACCACCTCCTTGACCTCCTTCCTGAAGAGTGCCTACACCTGTTCCTGCTGTCAGCTGAAGAAGATCGCCTACCGGCAGTTCTATCCCACCTTGCTGGCCCGCCATATGAGAAACTCCTGCCTTCTGCCTCTCCTTACCGCCTCTGCCGGCACTCGCCAACAACTCCTGATGCCTTTGCTCTCTGGGGCCCATGCGGGACCCTGACGAATCTGTTTCTACTGAAAAGCAAGCTTCTTGCTGCAGAGGCCGCTTCCTTGAGTCTCGGATAATTATCAGTCTCTTCACTTTTCTATCGTTCTCACAGACATTGAGCAGCATCAGAACCCCATTTCTGCATCAGGAACTATACAAGAAGGATCAGATCACAGCTTTGGGAGCAAGCAAGACGTAAGGGAGGAGAGTAGTAGCACAGTGGGGAGTAAAATAGGATAAGAGTTGAGCATGGGCGTAGGAGCCCCCCAAAAATTGCAGGGGATAAGTCAACAGGACAGGAAGCATGGGCGGATCTACCACCGGTGCACCCTGCTTTATGGGGGCCTTATTGCTGCAGTGCCCCTCAAAAACTTTTTTTTTATTTCTCTGTTTAAAATCTTAATGCCCCTGGCCACCCCAATATAATTTAAAATTATATATATATATATATATATATATATATATATATATATATATATACGGTATATATATACCAACTTATTATATAAATATTGACATATGTATATATGGGAACTTATTTTATATATATATATATATATATATATATATATATAATATCAGTTATGATTATGATCAAAGATTTCATGGGAAAGACATAATGCTCCTCTAGTGGCAAGATCTGGTTTCAATTTTGCTATTTTTTGTGTTATCCCCCACCCCTCCTAGTTCCTATGGCCCAGGAGGAGAGGGACAGAAAGAGGAAAGAAAAAGAGAAAATGCAGGGGAAATGGGACAGAGAAAGAACATAAGGGACAAAGAAGGGAGGGGAAAAGTGAGGGAGAAAGGAAAGTGGGAATAAGAATTATGAAGGAAAAAGACCAGACAGAGAGCAAAGGTAGCAAAGCCAGTAGGGAGCCGGCTATGAAGGGGAGTCAATGCAAAAGCAGTAAGAGAGAGATGGAGAGAAAACGTACCGTCATATGAGAATCCCTTCCAACACCTGGGAAGTCATTAGGCCTCCTCCTGCCTTTTCATGTTGTCTGAAGTGGGTGGTCCTTATTGATCCCTATAGGACCTCTATCCATAATCATGGGGGTCCCTATGGTCAAAAGTGAACCTTTCACTAAAGGGATCACTGTGGACACCATTGGTAATTTAAAGTATAACTATGGGTGTCATTATGTTATCATCCAAAGTATAATTATAACTTTCATAATGGACATAAAAGATGTAATGTTACCAAAGAGGGGGTGGAGGTTAAAAGCATTTTACATAAATTAGCTTTGTCAAAGCACATATAGCTCTGATGTTTAGCTATAATCTCTACTAAACAAACACCCTGTCACTTATGCCCACTGTTGTCCATTCACAGGTTCTTCTTTAATGTTATTTCTGTCCACACTTTAGTATAGGAGGATTTCTATTTAGACAAAAAAAATAATCATTATTTTCCTTTTTTATTTAGAGAATGATTTAATAATGTTTTTGTTGCCAAAAAATACTTGCTCTTCAAATGTAAAACATATATATCCAGTTGCCCTTAAAAATAAAAAAAAGCTTTATAATGCGCCTTCTAAGAAATACACTAAATAGAATAATAATTTAGTTATATGTCCTTTATAACTTCAGTTGTACAATTTGCTTCCACTAAATAGTATCCGTGCTGCGCTATTGATAGCATGCTAAGATCAAACAGCAAAAAAAATTGATTTTATTTTCACTTCAGTACACTCTAAAAATATTAATTTAAAATACACTTTCATGTATCCTGTCATTGAAGTAGTTATTTTGAGAGTGTGTTGAGATTAAAAATTAGTTTATTAGTAGAGACATTTTTTCTCTCTGACCTTAGAATGCAATCAACAGCACAAAATGGATAATATGTTGTAGAAGAATAAAAAAAATATTATGTATGTTGGTGCTTGCTTTCTGGAATTGTGTGCGTACTTTGAGCCTCATTCAATTCAGGGCTCGCAACTCGATCGCAGACAGCCAAATGACTGTGAATGAGTTGCGGGCTCCATTAGGTCTCTGATTGCGAAGCTATTCAATTGTCCGGGCCCGCAAGTTAGGTGCTGGTCCTGAAAATCGGAACACCATGCCGTTGGACATAGCATTTCCAGGCATGAACATGTTAGGGTAGCAAGCCAGTAACTCCCAATGCAGAAACAGCCTTTCCAATGCAGAAACAGAGATTATCATCATGTCCAACCTCCAAGCCCGTAACTCGTAAGTGAAGGCAGTAGGACTTTGAAATCCAACCTCCATTTTTGAAAGTCCTCTGGGCTTCAACCTCGAAGCCAGTTGGACTTTGAAAAATAGAGGTTGGACTTCAAAGTCCTACGGGCTTGGAGGTTGAAGCCTGTAGGACTTCACATTGATTGCTGTGATCGATATAACACGAAAATTGAACAGGAAATAAAGTATTGGAGAATGTTGTGCTATCAATTCTAAGACCTAACATCACTTTTAATAATAAAAGTACAGTATTGCTTTTTTGTTTGCTTTTAAAGTGCTCCGATTTGTCATTAAGCCCCTTGCGAAACCTCCTTGGTATCATTAACTTGTGGTTAGATGTTTGCCATTTGTGGGCTTGACAGAGTGGTTAGCGAGGGCGAATCGGATTAATTGAATAGTGATTTGCAATTTTAGCGTTGCGACAGTGAAAGATTAAAGGCTTGGAGGGCATTAACTTGTGAGTTTTAAAATCGCTATAAATCACAGCTTGGAGCCCCCTAACTAAATCGAAGCCCGCAAACTGACGCCAATTGAATAGCAAAATAACTTGCTGGCTCCATTTGCGCACTTGGATCTCCTGAAAGCCTCAATTGAATAAGGCTCTTTATATCCAAAATAACTGGAAGGTGGTGAAGGCCTGAAGAGCATATGCCTTCTCATTTAGGAGGTCAAGCACTTAGTCAGCTTAAGATAGTTGTCATGTTTCATCAAGTGTACCACCTCAAATCATTAAGATATTATTCATGAGGCTTAACCTCAAGACTACTGGCCTCTATAATAGTATTTAGATACAGGTCAGTAAAGAAGTGTCACTAAACCTCGCCCGCTGTATGCTTGTCTAGAGTTGCTTTGTTTGTTTCTGTTGCCGAGTCGTGTCTGACTCTGTGTGACCTCATGGAGCTTAACACCATGATGATCCACTTGTTATTCATGGCAGAGATACTGGAGTGGGTTGCCAGTTCCTTCTCCAGTGGGCCACAGCATACAGCTCCTGGTATTCCTAGGTGGTCTCCCATCTGAGTACTGACCAGGCCCAACCCTGCATGGCTTCAGGGTGGTGTGACCTCTTGATTCCTGGAATCGAACCCAGGACAAAGCAATGAAAGCACAGAATCCTAACCAGTGGACCATCAGCGAACTCTTAGAACCCCGTAAAATGTGATATTTATTATATACTAGCGAATTGCCCGTCAAAAAATGACGGCAATGAAATTGTAAGTTAGCTAATGCTGTTTGGTGTGTAATAATGAAATATGTAATACATTAATAAATTAATATACTTTACCTATTTTGAAGCATTGTGTTGAAGAGCTGCAATCTGTTTTGATGTTGCTGCAGCATTAGTGGTGTGGAGCTGCAGTGTAAGCGTGCTGAATGTGTGCAGTGTAATACTGTGCGTGCGCAAGACCAAACCGTTAGCGTAGTCGTGTACTTCCGCATTGGCGTAAAATGGCGGGTAATGTGTGGCATGCATCTTAGCGGAATATCCGTACGTCTTTTGTGGTGTTTTGCGAGTTCCTTGTGGTGTTTTGCGAGTTTCTCGTGGTGTTTTGCGTGTTTAGAGTGCTGTAGCCTCGTTTTCGTTTTTTTTTCGGCGGCCATTTTTTCTCTCGCTTAGAGAATTTTTTAGTGTCTAAACTCTTTTATTTTGAGTTAAATGAAGGTGTAAGTTGCTTTTTTGAGGTCCTGGATGCTCCCTCTTGCTGTAGGTAAGCTTTTTATGTATGTGTTGTGTGTATTTATTATGTTTTTAAAAAAATTATGTTCGTGGGTTGCAGCCGATTTCTGCGAGGTCATAATGTGTGCTAACGTGTCTCGTATGGTGTTTGCGTTTGTAGCCTCGTTTTCGTTTTGTTTGGCTCCCATTTTTTCTGTCGCTTAGCAAATTTTTTAGTGTCTAAACTCTTTTATTTTGAGTGAAATGAAGGTGTAAGTTGCTTTTTTGAGGTCCTGGATGCTGCCTGTTGCTGTAGGTAAGCGTTTTATGTATGTGCTGTGTGTATTTATTGTGTTTTTAATTTTGTAATGTTCGCGAGTTGCGTCCGAGTGTTGCGAGGTCGTAATGTGTGTTAACGTGTCTCGTATGTTGTTTGCGTTGCGAGGTAAAGTTTGCGAGGGTCGTAGTTGATGTGTCGTGTTGTTTTCATTGCGACGTAAAGTTTGCAAGGATCGCAGTTGCTGGCAAGGAGCGCCTTCGGCGCTCCATGCCAGCAACTGAGGCCCTCACCCGCAGCCCTCAGGCCCTCGCCCGCAGCCCTCGGGCCCTCGCCCGCAGCCCTCGCTTCGCAATCGTTAGCAACAACTCGTACACAAGCGTTAGCAACAACTCGTACGCTCACAACTATATATGTGATATTTATTTCATTTATCCACATCTATTCATGTCATAAACTTTTGCTGTCTGCGTTCCTAATGTCTGATCACTGGACTGGACTTCCTCAGGCATTGAAGGGTTGGTTTTGTTTAAGAGGGGGAATTACAGTATTTGTTGTTATTGTTTAGTTGTTTAGTCGTTTCTGACTCTCTGTGACACCAATGGACTGCATGGACTGATGTTGTTGATATTTCTTCCAGAAATTCCGGCTTTGGACTCATACAGTCTGGACTTACGCATGGTGTACTCCATTCTGTTGTCCATATTCAGTCCTGAGTGTGGCTTCTTGGTTCACATGGAGATTCTTCAGGAGGCTGATGAGATGATCTGGTATTCACATATCTTTAAGAACATGACACATTTTGTTGTGATCCACACAGTCAAATTATCCATTGGACGTTGGCAATTTGTGCCTCTTCCTTTGCAGAACCCGGTTTGCAGATCAAGTAGTTCCCTGTCCATATATTGTTAGAGTCAAGCATTACCTTGCTGGCATGTGAAATGAGTGCAACTGTTCGATAATTGGAGCACTCTTTGGCACTGCTTTTTTGTGGGATTGGGATGTAGACTAGTCTATTGGCCATTGTTGAGTTTTCCAATAAACCATCACCATGGGTGTAGGAGCCCCAATAAATCTGAGGGGGATAATTCAACTCTATTCCCAGGACAGGAAGCAGAGGCGGATCTTCCACAGGTGCACTTGGTTCAATGCACTGGGCCCTTAACTGGGAGGGGGGTGGGGCAGTGCCCCTGCCCCCAATATAATAAAGAAAAATATATATATATACTCATGTATATTTATATCTATAATATATAATCACAGCTTTTATATATGTAATATATATATGGAGCTGTGATTACCGCAAAAGGTGGCTCTACAAAGTATTGACTTTTGGGGGGTGAATAGTTATGCACATTGACTTTTTATGTTATTTTGTCCTATCTGTTGCTTGCTTCACAATACAATAATAAATAAAAAAAACATCATCAAAGTTGTGGGCATGTTCTGTAAATTAAACGATGCAAATCCTCAAACAATCCATGTTAATTCCAGGTTGTAAGGCAAGAAAACATGAAAAATGCCAAGGGGGGTGAATGCTTTTACAAGGCACTATACTACAAAAAAAGAAAAAATGGGGTACCCTAACCCCTAATGACAACAGTGGTGCACACAAAATAGAAAAGGACAATGCTGTTAACATATACAAAATGGAAGGATATATACTATTTTGGGTGCACAACCCTCAAAGCCCAACTCCATACCCTAAATACCTAATGACAACAGTAGTGCACAAAAAAACATAACATAATGACAACACTGCCACACACAAAACAGGATAACACAAGAAATGCTGTTAACATATACAAAATAGAAGGACCTATCATGTTTGCTGTGTGCCTTTCACAAAATAGACTGCAACCTAACTAATCTGCTAAGTCCAAACTCCTAACGCTAACTCCATAATGCAAACAGTGGTGCACACAAAATAGGATAGAAGAAAAAATAACCAAAACAAAATAACAAAAAGTTCATATAAAAAAAAAAAAAGGAGCAAAAGTTCTAATGTACTACCTTTATTTACAGATTAATATGGCACATACTGAAAACAAAGAGGGAAATAAAATGTAAAATAAGAGAATGTCAAAAAACATGGGCAGAAGACGCATCAAAAGACGCCGGAACAAAAGAAAATTCAACTTCAAAAGGAATGGGAGAGACTCGCAAGCAAAAGACTAACATCCAAGCCCAAGAAGGCAATTAAAAAACGAAAGCATTTAGAAAACGTTGCTAAATAATCTGATAAAAATTTGAATGATGATTTAGAGAGTCATATTGATATATGTTCTCAGAATTGTCCTTTACTTAAATCTTTAACAGTAGAGGTTCATAATTGTGGTATTATGAATACAGTTTTGTGGGGCTTAGCATTTCCAACAGTAAAGACCCAGAGATGGCCAGTTTGTTAGTTGCTGTCAAAAAGGTAAGGTAAGACTTCCACAAAGACAACACTTCCCAACATATTTAAAAAGCATTATGACTGAGCCTACTTTCCCTAATTACCAACATTTCAAAACAAACATACGATCGTATAATAGTGCCATATCCTTTGCATCTATGGGTGAAAAATTAGCTGCTAATGTGCCAGGAAATGGCCCTTACTGCTTCAAAGTACAAGGACAAATTTACCATCGTACTTCTCATTTACATCCAGAAGGGGAGCAAAGAAAATGTGCTCAACTATATGTCCTAGATACAATGGAAGCTGTTGAACAACGTATGCAGCTTCCAGAAAATAAAAAATACTTACCCATTTTTTCTATAGAGCATGATGAAACTATGGCCCAAAACCTGTACACTCAAGCTTATAACAAATTGTCAGAAATAGAACAAAAACAAATAATTCATGCAGAACTACATCAATTGCTATAGAAGAGATCACCATACTGAGCAACCTTACATCAACATAAGTATCATATGGACTAATTTAGATACAATGACATATCCCATTTTTTCCCCAATGGGGAAGCCGGATGTCAACCCAAATTAACACTTGACAGTTACCCAGATTCTAAAGTACGTGTCAGGAATAATATTTCCATGCTTGAATTTAAAGTGCCTCAAACTGCCATTCGAGATGGTTTTAATGCCATTTTATGTGGTGGAAAAATGACACAACAATGGATCATTGATTCATATTTGCAAGTTGAGGCAAAAAATTAAAATTTCATAAAATATCTACAAGATAAACTACTTGTAGAACAGTATTGTGGACTGATGGATTATGTCACTGAGGTAGCTACAAACAGAGAACTTTCAGCTGGTGAAAGCCATAATTGTACCTTCTTTCCAAGAATCTCCTTGCAATTTACGACAAAGATACCATGATTCTATGGCTATTGTAACTAAATTTGGAAAAACAGATTTATTTATTACATTTACATGTAATCCACAGAATCTGCTCATTGTACAAACTGCTTCTGATAGACCAGATTTAGTGGCAAGAGTCTTCAAAAGTAAATTAACTGAATTAATACGTGACATAACCATAACTCAGTTATTTGGCAAATGTCTGGCTTATGTTTATACCATAGAATTTAAAAAAAGAGGACTTCCACATGCACATATTCTTATAATCCTTCAAGAAAAAATATAAATTGGATACTGGTGATAAAGTGGATTTAGTGATTATTGCTGAATTACCAGATCCAGAAATACATGGTAGACTATATGAGATTGTAACTCATCACATGATTCATGGACCATGTGGAGATATTAATCCACAATCACCATGTATGGAAAATAAAAAATGAACTAAAGAGTTTCCAAAAGATTAGAGACAAAACTTATGCTAATTGTGATGGCTATAAATTATATAGAAGAAGAGAAGGCCACAATGCCATTATTCGTGGAAAAAAAAGTTGATAACAAATATGTGGTGACATACAATCCACATTTGCTCAAAAAGTATAATGCACACATTATATAATCCATTAAATATGTTTATGAATATATTTACAAAGGCTATGACACAGCTACTGTAGTGGTCAAAAGTGCAGAAAATGCAGAACAAACTGAGTTATTACATGATGAACTTGCAATGATGAACTTGTAAGTGAGCCAGAAGCATGATCGCTCACATGCAGTATATCGATTAGCTGTACATTTGCCCCAAAGACACTTAGTTTACTTTAATGTTGGAAATGAAAGAAATGCTTTGGCATAAAGTGCAAACTACACTAACTGTGTGGTTTCAAACTACACTAACTGAGTGGTTTTAATTAAATTGTACTGACTTGAAGGCAAGGGGATTTTTATACATTGACATTCCATATCATTATGTTTTTGTTCATGGATTATGGCAAAAAAGAAAAACCATTAGAAATAAAATTATAACTAGAATTTACACTGAACGTTGCTGCTTACGTTTACTCTTTTTAAATGTTCCTGGTGCAAACAGTTTTGAACAGTTGAGACCTGTTAATGACACAGTTTATAACACATTTTATTTAGCTGCGCGACACAGAAACTTCCTGGCTGATGATACAGAATGGGAAAGATGTCTAGAAGAAGCAGCACTGTGTCAGATGCCACTGCAGATGAGAGAACAAGTTGCATTAATTTGCATTTTCTTTGTGGGACACATTTAAAATGAATACGTCTGACTTTTTGCAATGATACAATTAACCTATTGCAGAATTAAAAGCATTATTTGAAATTCAAGAGCTCTTTCTCTCTCATGGATTAAATTGTGCAAATGTTAATCTGCCTTATCCAGGACTAATAGATGAAATAAACATTGAAGACTATGACACTTTGCAAGCATTTAACGCCATAAAAAGTGCACTAGAGGATGACTTGCTCAAAGAGCATTATTTCTATCTTGATGGACCTGATGGATCAGGTAAAATGTATCTATATAATTTATTGATGAGTTTTGTTCGCTCACAAGGTCAAATAGCACTGCCATTTGCAACAACTGGAATTGCCGCACTTTTGTTAGAAGGTGGAAGAAATGTGCATGGTGGATTTAAACTGCCAGTTTTCCGATTCTGGAAACATCAGTATCGGCTATTCGTTTACATCTTTACAAGCAAAAAAAATAAATTAAGAAAAGTAAATTAATTATAATTGATGAAGCTACAATGATGTCATGCCATGCGCTACAATGTATTGACCATTTGTTATGTGAAGTCATGGATAATGATTTGCCTTGTGGTGCCTTTTAGGCAAATACATGTATAACATGTATAAAGTCAAGTACACTATGGAAACTCTTTACTCACCTCAAATTAGAACACAATATGTGATCAGAAGGACAAAATTAGTTCAATGAGTGGCTCATCAAAATTGGAGAAGTGAAAACAGAACAAATGAATAATTTACCCAATGATACTGTGGAAATTCCATTGCAAATGATTTACAAACAGAACATTATATTGGCTGTATTCCAAAATACAATAACTAACAACGATTATGCAGAGCTTGCAACCAAAGTAATATTAACGACCAAAAATAAAGATGCATTGCTTTTGAATAATGAAATATTAAAATTAAAAGATGCACCACAAACAAAAATATCACAGTGCTGTTTGTGTACTTTGTGATGACAAAGAAACTCAGACAAACTTTTCAACTGAATTTATTAATTCATTAACTCCATCTGGAATGCCACCACATATTTTGCAGCTAAAAAAAGGTGCAATTGTCATGTTACTGCAAAATATGAACCCAAGATTAATTGTTCAAGAATTAAAAGACCATTTGTGATCTGTGTGAATGTTGTAGTAGGCAGAAGGGTTGGGAGTGCAAAGAGACTTGGTGTAAAGGGTCTTAAGTCATGATGATCCATACAGATAAGGATAAAGAAGGTAGACTGAGAATTTGTAGTCAGAATGTATAGGGATTAAATCTAGGGGTGAAAAGACAGATGGTCTATAGATCGTTTGGATCTGGTTTAGCTGATGTGGTATGCCTTCAGGAGACCCACTGGCAGACGGGTAAGATCCCTTACTTTAAAATGAAAAATATAGGCCTGACTCTTAATTCTACTTACAGGAAAATAGCCTGGGGAGTCTCCATACTTTTTAACCATAAATTAATTCTGATGGAAGAAATTTCCATAGTAGATCCCAATGGTCGTTATATAATATGGGGAGGTTTAATAAACAGTGAGAAATTTACGATAGTCAACATATATGCCCCAAACCAAAGACAAATTAGCTTTCTTAATCGAATATTCAATTTGGTAAGGCGATACAGCTCTGGTGCACTTATTATTTGTGGGGACTTTAATTTATGTGTGGACGCTGATTTAGATAGAAAGTCCCATAAAGGAATAATTTTAGATTCCCATGCTAAACAAAAAACTAATCTTTTTCATAATATCTTAATGAAATATCAAGTATATGACTCATGGCGAACTTTTCACCCCCAGGAAAGGGATTACTCCTTCTATTCCCATCGACATGATACGCATGTTAGATTGGACTATATACTTGTTAATAGTGCAACTTTAAAAAGAGTGATCAAAACAGAAATTGGTCCAATACTGTGGTCAGACCACGGGATGGTCTCTATAAATATATCAACAAATCATATAGAAACAGTTAGACCACCATGGAAAGTAAATATTTCCCTACTCCAGGACCCACAAATAAAAGATCCTTTAAAAAAAGAACTCAATAACTTTTTTAAAGTAAACAACTTGTCTGTTACATCTAAAGCCACAATTTGGACTGCCCATAAAGCCTCCATAAGGGGTCATCTGATTAGCTGGCAGGCTATGAAGAAAAAACTTAGAGGTCGAACTCTACGGGACCTATATATTGATTTGACAAACTTAGGGCTAATAAAACCGGCTCAAATGATAAGATTGAAAGAGAATGGAAGTAATAAGATCTCAGATTAAAAAAATAGAACAAGAACTGTTAGATAATTCCCTATGGTCACTGCAGCAACAATTGTATCATATGGGAAACAAATCAGGGCGACTCCTAGCTAATAAATTGAAGAGCAAATCATCAAGTAAAAGAATAGACATTTTAAAGTATAAAAATGAGATTCTGACAAAGCCTAGTGATATAGGAAATGCTTTTGGTCTTTTTTATCAAGACCTTTATAATTTGAGGGAGAATAAAAAATTTATTAAACCATCTAAAGAAGAGATACTTATATTTTGGATAATATTGACTTACCGAGAGTTTCGGATGACGATCTGGATATTTTAAACAAAGAAATAACTGATAAAGAAATTTTGGAAGCTATAGATGGCCTGAACAACTTCTCCTCCCCCGGCCCAGATGGCTACAGAAATTGTTACTATAAACTCTGTAAGTCAGAAATTTTAATTCCTCTTAAGAAGGCCTTGAATGAAATTAAGGTATCAGGTCGGGCTCCCAAAGAAATGCTGGAGGCTTCTGTTATAACAATCCCCAAAGAAGATTATAAAGAACCATCATGTAAGGATTTCCGCCCGATATCCTTACTGAACAGTGATATAAAAATGTACGCAAAAATTCTAGCTACTAGGCTGAATGCAATCTTAGAGGAACTTATTTCTTTAGATCAAAAAGGCTTCATCCGAGGGAGGCCAGGATCTGACAATGTTAAAAGAATGATTAATTTGATCTCTTATGCTAAACGAAAGGGATCTCCCACCGTGCTCTTATCATTAGATGAAGAAAAGGCTTTTGATAGAGTGGGGTGGGAGTTCCTAGAATTGATGTTTGAAAGATATGGGCTGGGGGACTTTGGTTCGAAAGCCATCCGGGCCTTATACACAAAAGTAGTGGGGTTAGGGTATAGCTCATTCAGCTTTGATATCTCGAATGGGACACGTCAAGGCTGTCCCCTTTCTCCTGCTATTTTTGCCATGTATATTGAACCCTTAATAGTACTGATTGGGAAGGAGAAGGAGGTGCAAGGGATAAAGGTAGTGTAACGGAACCCATCACTGTTTTACCCTGTTTTATATTTATGGTTAAAATGTGATCCTACTGTTATACTGTATGTATGTTGGTTTATGCTCTGCAGAATATTAGCCCAGACTATTGCAGACCTTGGCATAATAGATAATCCTATTACAGAGACTCCTCATAAGATAAGGAAGTCTATTGTATAAAGTGTTTCCATTCTCAGACATAAGAACAAAGAAGGATGATCTAATCAATGTCTGATTGTATCAAAGTAGCCAGGTAGCCTCAGGGAGGTGTGACCCACCTATTGTCCCTCTATGTGTATTGTGTGGTCAACTATGGGGGATGTGTATTGCCTGTGGGAAGTGATGTGTATATATATTTCTGCACATAACAAAATAAAGTCAGTATTCTTTGACTTCCAAATTGAGTGTCGTCCAATATGGGAGGTCGGGGATGGTGAGACTGTAGTTCCTCTTTGGTATTTTACCGTATACCAGCGGAGATATTGGATTTGTGTTCCAACTCCGTTACATTTGGTGGCAAGTGGTGGAATTGTTCCCACGGTCAGAAGGACAGCTACAGGAGACACCATTCCGTGGAGTTACAAATTGAGGGCAACGCTAGTATCCGTACAGCGCCCCTGGCTACAGCAGGATGGAACCGGCTAGTTTTCGGACAGCGTTCCATGATGAGGAGGAGGAGGTGGCCGCGGACTACAGGGATGCAGACAGAAAGGAACTCATGGAGGGAGACCGGGCAGCGGCTACAGTACCTCTTACGGACAGCACACAGACTGAGTTTGGAAGAGAACTCCAAAGCAGACTGGCCTTTTTCCGAGGTACGCTTCCCATAAGAACCTTGGAATGGTTAATGACAGATGTCCACAAATACATAATGGAAAAGCAGCGGGCACGGGGACGGTCCATCTTGGGAGCTGCTAACCCACCTCCCACCATTAACCCCCCGCAGCACTGCGTCCGGGTGGTGGGAACTACCAAACCCCTCCACGGTATATCAGGTGCCACACGTGTAACCAGCAGGGCCACATGCAGAGAGACTGTCCCAGAAACAGAAACCGCTCTACGTGGAATACTAAAACTAATTCCCCTCCCCAGCGACAGGGTGTACCCCAGGGAGCAGAAGGTGTCGTCCTTCCTCCCCAGCGACAGTGTGTACCCCAGGGAGCAGAAGGTGCCGTCCTTCCACCCCAGCGGCAGTGTGTACCCCAGGGAGCAGAAGGTGCCGTCCTTCCTCCCCAGCGACAGTGTGTACCCCAGGGAGCAGAAGGTGCCGTCCTTCCTCACCAGCGGCAGTGTGTACCCCAGGGGGCCGAAGGTGTTGTCCTTCCCCCCCAGCGGCAGTGTGTTTATTCCAGGGAGCAGAAGGTGCCGTCCTTCCTCCCCAGTGGCAGTGTGTACCCCAGGGAGCTGAAGGTATCGTCCTTCCTCCCCAGCAACAGTGTGTACCCCAGGGAGCTGAAGGTGTCGTCCTTCCTCCCCAGCGGCAGTGTGTACCCCAGGGAGCTGAAGGTGTCGTCCTTCCTCCCCAGCGACAGTGTGTACCCCAGGGAGCTGAAGGTGTCGTCCTTCCTCCCCAGCAGCAGTGTGTACCCCAGGGGGCCGAAGGTGTCATCCTTCCCCCTCCCCAGCGGCAGTGTGTACCCCAGGGAGCAGAAGGTGCCGTCCTTCACCCCCAGCGGTAGTGTGAACCCCAGGGAGCTGAAGGTGACACCCTCTCCCCCCAGCGACAGCTTACCCTAACAAGGGGAGACACCAATCTGCCAGATGGCGCAGATGTGACCGTGGTCTCTGTGCCTGACCTACCGGGATGCTGGACAGCCTGTCCAGATCCCCAACTACCCTCACTATGACAACTGGAGGAGGGGGTAAGTACAAATTCCCCTCCCCAGCTAACTCCTAATGTGGCCCCAGTGTTAACAGAGGAAATGTTAACCCCCACTGACCCCCACCTTTCCCTTGCTACTGAGCCGGAATATGTCCCAAGTACCCCAGCAGAAGAGCTGACAGCGGGGCAGAGTGCAGTCGGCCTCTGCCCTCCCTTTATCCCTTGTACAGTGCAGAATGTCCTGCAGGTTATACCAGCAGAAGAGCTGGCATCAGGGCAGAGTGCCGCTGGCCTCTGCCCCTCAAGTCCCCTCAGCGTGTTGCCCCATTACCACAGCAAAATATCCAGGTGCCTGGTTAGACTTCCCCCCAAAGGGGAGATGGGTGATGAAGTGCCTTTTGCCACTTTGTCCTGGAGAGGACTTATTGCCAGCCTCCTGCCCTGCGACTATGGCCCTGGGACATATTGCCCTTTAAAAACAGTATTCGGCCATACCAGAGTGTATGTCACTCATTCTGGCCCTTTAACTACAGGGGGGTCATTTGGTACTTGCCCTGTGGGAGCGGTGACACCCCAGATAGCTATGCCATGGAGCCCATTCATATAATGAAAGACTATGGGAAAGACTTTAGCTACATGGCAATTGAACTGTGTGAATAGGATCTGAGCGCTATTCGGTAGTTTTGTGCGCTCAGATCCCAGCTTTCTGGGGATATGTGAAATGTGAGTAAATGTGAATTGCAGTAATGCTGATGGGTTGTCAAACTAGAGAATTGACCAACAAATACTTTTGTCCGGACATCCCCAGGCCGATCCGTTGAGATCAGACCGTGTATGCCGGCTTATAGTCACGGGGGATATGTCTAACGGAACCCATCACTATTTTGCCCTTTTTTATGGTTATGGTTAAAATATGATCCTACTGTTATACTGTATGTATGTTGGTTTATGCTCTGCAGAATATTAGCCCAGACTATTGCAGACCTTGGCATAATAGATAATCCTTTACAGAGACTCCTCATAAGATAAGGAAGTCTATTGTATAAAGTGTTTCCATTCTCAGACATAAGAACAAAGAAGGATGATCTAATCAATGTCTGATTGTATTAAAGTTGCCAGGTAGCCTCAGGGAGGTGTGACCCACCTATTGTCCCTCTATGTGTATTGTGTGGTCAACTATGGGGGATGTGTATTGCCTGTGGGAAGAGATGTGTATATATATTTCTGCACATAACAAAATAAAGTCAGTATTCTTTGACTTCCAAATTGAGTGTCGTCCAATATGGGAGGTCGGGGATGGTGAGACTGTAGTGCCTCTTGGGTATTTTACCGTATACCAGCGGAGATATTGGATTCGTGTTCCAACTCCGTTACAGGTAGGATCTATGGAACATAAAATATCAGCCTTTGCGGATGACATTCTTGTAGCACTGGAAGATCCGTTAGCTTCCCTCGGATCTTTGTTCCAACTGATAGACGATCATAGCAAAATATCAAACTTTAAGCTAAATATTAGCAAATCAGAAGCCATGCCCATTAATATTTCTTATGAAATATTACTTAAATTAAAGCATCGATTCCCTTTCAAATGGCAAAACTCTCTGAAACATTTGGGAATATTATTGGAAACAAATTTGAAGCAGACAATAAGAATTATTTATAAACAAGTTTAAAAAATGTTATAGCAAAAATCAATGCATGATCAGGCTTAAATATATCTTGGTCCGGCAGACTTATTGCCATAAAAATGGTAATATTACCAAAAATTACTTATATCTTACGTAATATCCCCTGCCGAATCCCTACATATTTGTTAAACCAATTACAAAACAAGATTGATAATTTCATTTATAAGGGGAAAAAAAATAAGAATAAAAAAATTGAGAATGGGAGGGAAATTTAAACATGGTGGCCTGGCTTATCCACTACTTAAGGAATACCAGGAAGCTATATTAGCGGCAAATATGTTGGAATGGTTAGAACCCACAAATGTTAATAACTGGGTCCAAATCGAACAAGAGCTAACAGGCTTAAATAATATTACAATTCTCTTATTTCAAAAAAAGATTAATCTTAATTCTATGAAACAGGGTGAAGCTATGGTTAGAGGAAATGGGAATATATGGAACAAATTGAATGCTAAATATGATCTGATTCCATTTCCTTCGCCCATTACCCCGTTATTAGATCTAGCAATATATATTGAATCTCCCACTTTAGGGAGGATAGCTAAAGCAGGTTTTAACCTGCTGTTCGAATTGTTCCCTAGAAATATACTTTCATTGGAGAATATAAAAATAAAAGCCCCTCAACTAAAGATCTCATGGTTAGAATTTCTTACGTTGGAAAAAGTTCTGAAGGAGTCTTACTTGACCACATCAAGAGATTTTACTCAATTTGAAAAACTGATTATGGTAGAATCTAAAACTCACTTTATTTCAAAATGTTATGAAATCATCAGAAGGCCACAAATGGAGCATAAGTCCAAGAGCATGCAGGACTGGGAGGGTGACTTGGAGTCTAATTGGACCATAGAAGATTGGCATAGATCATATGCAATTACGGATAGATTTGTTAAAAATCCCTCCTATAGAGAACTCCATTTTAAAATCTGCAATAGGTGGCATTATACGCCGGTTAAGATGGCAATGATTAGTGGGCTAGACCATGAGAAATATTGTTGGCGCAACTGTAGCCGGACAGGTTCCTCCCTGCATATTTGGTGGCAATGTCCACATATTCAAAAATTCTGGGCGGAAGTTTTTGTCCAGTTGTCAAAGATATGTGAGGTAGAGTTAAGTCCACACCCAGAAATAGTTTTATTTCATATTTTTCCTTCACTGTCTTTAAAAGTTAAAGCCCTTATGTTGCAGGTTTTGATGGTAGCAAAGTCATTGATAGCCTCCAAGTGGAAGCAGAAATACGCCCATCTTGGAATGAGGTTAAAACGAAAGTGGATAAAAATCGTCTGCTTGAATTAAACTTTACCGACTTGGGGGTAATAAAAAAAAACAGCCTTTCCTGGTCTCTATGGGATAAATATTTCTCCAATACGTAATTAATGAAGCCACTGATCTAACCCAGGACTTTCTGGCTACTTCTCCCTGGACCGTTCCTCCGTTCTCCCCTACCCTCTCCCCCACCGGACCTGAAGCCATGAATGGAAGAAGTGTGAATGGAATTGTGCTAAGTTTGAATTAAAATTTTAGAATAGTAGTTCTTTATATCATTGTGATGCCGTTAGGACTCTATTGCAGATCGAACTATTCAATTAATTTAATGGAGCAAAGGATCAAAAGGGGATGGAAGGCCTTAGAAAGATGGAAATAAAAAAAAGGTTAAAGAAAGAGGGAAAGGAAAAGGAAGTAAAAGAAAGAACGATAACAGTAACTTCGTCCAGCTAGAACGATGCCATGTACTGTATTCTTGTGCTTCTTCCTGTAACATTTCTTTGTTTTTAACTTTGAAATGAAAAGAAAAGGAAAAAGTAGCAATTGTAGCATGATGAAGGAAAGGTCTCTTTAAAATTTGACGAAAAAAATGTCTGATGTTAAATTGGCCAATTTGGGATAAAAATGTATTAACTACATAAGAACTTTTGTACAACCTGTGCAAAGTACGTGTCCTCAATATTTAGTTTTATTTCCTTTACTCAACTGCTAAGTTGTACATCCCACTTTGTCTGGTATAATGTTCTTCTTCTCCTGCTTGATGTGTAATTTTCCCAATGAATGGGTAGATGATTTGTTTGTTTATGTATTGTATGTAATTTATACTTTTCTAAAATATATATATTTTTTTAAATAAAGAATTAAAAGAACATTTCATAAATGCAGACATTCTCAATGGTACCCATAAAGGTGAAAGTGTTTTCATACCAAGAATAGATTTAGCACCAAGTGTCTGTACCTTGCCTTTTGTACTTCTGAGAAGACAATTTCCTATCATCATGGCATTTGCCATGACCATTAATAAATCACAAGGAACAAACTTTTAAATCCGCTGGAATCTTTTTAGAAGAACCAGTATTTGCCCATGGCCAACTGTATGTTGCATTTTCAAGATGCAAGAATCCAGAGGAAATTAAAGTTTATATTGAAAAAAAACAAAGTCAGGGTGATTTATTAGATGATGCCCGAATTTTTACAAAAAACATTGTCTACTATTTAGTACTGTAAATTAAATTAGAAAAAATAATAACAATATAACTAATCTACAAATAACCTAAATAAAAAAAAAAGGAAAAGTGCTCTTATATCTAAGAGAAATTCAAAAAAAATACCACAACAAATATAGAGAAAAGTGGTTTTATTTCGAGGTCGAACTTTGATGTCTGGTGGTCTCTTTGTAGAGGTCCACTATTTCCCATAGGAAACTCTATGTGCCCTTTTCAATAACTACAAGAAGAAAAAGAACAAGTGAAAAAAACAAAAAAACAACAACAATAAACAGTGGTTATATCCCATAGACAAAATTACAAGTCTGCTGGGCTCTTTTTAAGGGAACCACTTCGACATACAAAACAAAAATAGATTGGAATGCCTTGGAAGTGACTTTTGCCAGGATTGGCCCCACAAAACAGTTACCTTGCATTTTCTTAAATTTCCTGTTTCAATTTTAATACATTAAGTTCATGTTTGTAATGTTAAAATTGTGTTTTCCAAGGACTAAAACATTGTTTCATTGTATGTAATTAAGGGTTCATGTTAATAGGATGATGATTATTTATTCTAAAATGTAACTGTTTAATTACATAGAGAGTATTGATCCAGGGCGTTATCCGATCACCAGTTAATGGGGTCACAAAGGCATACATGCTTTTGCCCTCTTTGAAACAATTGACAATGTTTCATTGGTTTTTTTTTTTTTTTTTTGCCTTCATCTGGATTCAATATTCAAGATCACTGTATTTACATTACATTAATGTTAATGTTGGCATTGTTGACATTGTATTTTACATGGTTTGAAAAGTTGTTTTATTGGATGTTATTAAGGGTTTATGTCAGTAGGAGCATAATAATTTCTTCAAAATTTAAATGTATAATTAAATTGAGAGGATTCATCCAGGGAGTAATCCGATCGCCAGTTACTGGGGTCAGGAAGGAATTAATTTTCCCCCGCTTTGATACAATTGGCTAAATTTCAATGGGGGGGTTTACTGTTTGCCTTCATCTGGATTCAATACCTATGTGCTTTACCAGTAGTTTAACTACAAGTTGCATGTTAAGAAGCATTTTTTATGGTTTAAAATACTCATTCATACAAAGTTGACCTATTGTTATGTTACTCATGCATAGCTCAGAATTAAAAATGTTGGTATTGTTCAACATAATCGGTTGACCACCAATATAAGCTGCAGGTTACAAAGCTTTATGTAATGGTTCACAATACATATTCATACAAATTTCATCCATTGTTATATTATTACTACATACATGACAATTAGAAAAATGAATATGGTTTAACAGTTGTTGAAATACAAGTTGATTGTTAAAAAAAAAAAGTATTATAATTGTTGTACTTCTTTGTAGATAACAAAAAGGTTAAGAGTGTCAGAGACTCACATTCTGAGCTTCATATATACAAAAATATATTATTAAATTAGAAACAATTCAAATAAATGAAGATAAAATCAAGACAGTTTTAAAAATGTATTGACTGTCATATTTTGACGGGCAAGTCGCTAGTATATATATAATATAAAGCTCTCATGGGAAAGACATAATGCTCCTCTAGTGGCCAAATCTGACAATGCAAGCTAGGGTTGTTTGAGTCCCCTATTCATTTAATCTGTTGGGGATCCCGCCCCCATCCACCCAGTTCCTACACCCCTGGTCATCACTGCTGTTAAGATCCATCCTGTATAGATCTTCAATGTATTCCTGCCATTTCTTCTTTATCTGATCTTCTTCTGTTAAGTCCCTACCTTTTTTGTCTTATCACGCTCACTTTGGCATGAAAGGTGTCTTTGAGATCCCTAATTTTCTTGAAGAGATCTCTTGATTTACCCATTCTGTTATCTTCCTTCCGTGGAGAATGCCTACTTGTCTCTTCTTGCTATCCTCTGGAATTCTGCATTCAGTTGGTCAAATATTTTCCTATCTCCGCTACCTTTTACTTTCAAAGCCTCATCAGATAGCCAGTTTGCCTTCCTATTTTTCTTTCTTTCAGGGATATTCTTTGTTGCTGTTTCTTGCACAATGTTGCAAACTTTGGACAAAGTTCTTCAGTCATTCTAACTTCCATGTCTAGTACCTTAAATCTATTCTTTACTTCCACTGTATATTCACAAGTGATATTATTTATTTTGTATCTACTTGGTCTGATGATTTCCCCTCTTTTCTTCAGTTTAATTCTGAACTTTGTAATAAGAAGCTGAGCCGTAGTTAGCTCCAGGTCTTGTTTTTGCTGATTGTATAGAGCTCCTCCATGTTTGGCTGCAAAGTATATAATTAATCTGATTTCTATGTTGTCCACCTGTTGTGTACATGTGTAGAGTAATTTCAGAGGCTGTTGGTAGAGGGTGTTTGCTATGACCAGTGAATTATCTTGACAGAATTCTACTAATATCTGGCCTGCTTCATTTTGTACTCCAAGGCCAAACGTATCAGTTAATCCAGGTGTCTTTTGGTTCCCTATTTTACCATTCCAATCTCATATGATGATAGTAACATATAACATAGTTACTGCAGAATTCTTGACCAAAGTAGAATATCTGGTGGTTGTCTGACATGAAATGTCGCATTCCAGTCCATTTACGTTCACTAATTCCCAGGATATCAATGTTTAACCTGGTCATCTCATTCTTGACTACATCTAGTTTGCCTGGGTTCATAGTTCCAACATTCCAGGTTCCAATGCTGAATTGTGCAGAAGCAGACTTTCCTTTTCCCTTCAGTCACATCCGCTTATGGGTGTCCTTTCAGATTTGGCCCCACCACTTCATTAGATCTGGTGCTACTTGTACTTGCCCTCTGTTCTTCCTCAGTAATGTGGTAGGCACCTTCTGACCTGAGGGGATCATCTTCCAGTGCCATATCGTTATGTCTCTGGTTGTGACGTTATATAAAGTTTTCTTATCAACGTTACTGGAGTTGGTTGCACTTTATTTCTCCAGTGGACCGAGATTTGTATGACCTCTCTGCCATGACCTGGCCATCTTGGCTGATCCCACATGGTACAGCTCACAGCTTCATAAAAGTATGCAAGCCACTTCACCAGAGACAAGGTAGAGATCCAGAAGGGAAATTACAGTATAGGGGCATGTAATTCAAATTCGGAAAAATATTTGGAATTCAGATGCTCATGAAACAGAGATGGCAGCTCCCTCGAGCAGTACATCAAATATAAATTTCTCATTTTATTTTAAAAATGCATTGGACATGTATGTATGTATTATTATGTATTAGCATCAACAAAAACATAGTATTATATCTAAAACTGATTAGTTACACTTTACATACAGTATGTTCACGTTATTCTATAGCTAATAATATATACTAATATAATAAATAATTTCATCCTCACAGTAAGTAGTCAGCTATATAACAATCCTTTAAAAGCTTTTTATTGAAAGGGGTGTGTTTGAAATGTAAACCTAGCTTCACATTGGAGGATTCAGAAATGTTTCTTAACTAATATAATCCTAAAGAAGTAAGTTCTACATGCTGATTCTGTGCTAAATTACTTTTTCCTGTAATATTGTTTTAATATGTTTTTAACAAACATTTAGGCTTTTCTCAAGGACCCTTTAATGTTATTGTGTTATTTAAAAAGATGAAAGATTTAACTGCTGAGCTACTCTCATTATTCTTTTGTGAAAATGTTGGTCAATCAATATCTTTTTGTATCTCTCCCTGCCCAGCACTCTCTCTTTATAGCCTCTCAAAGGATCTTAAATAGAAGGGAAATCTGCATGAGGACCTCTCCCCTTTCTTTTTCATATTGGTTTGTTGTGCACCTGTCATGACAGCACCTAACAGCCAAAAAGGTCTATTGCGTCTGCTTATTCTGTCTACCTAAAAGTCTAGCTTAATTAAGCTTCAGGATAGATTTATGTTTATCCTAGGCTAGAATTCTGTGACTTTGTTTGACTCTACCATACCCACACAGTTCCACATACCTACTTCTCTTTTTGTAAAGCAGTACTTTCTCACATCACCCCTAAATCTTCCACCTTCAATCATGACCTCTTTTTTTACATTACTCCTTTTCTTGATCTCTATAAAATCCTGTTATTTATTTGAAAGTCCTCTAGTTAATATATATATTCAAGTCATGAAGAGTAACTTTTTAAGTTCTGTCTTGATTTTATCTTCATTTATTTGAATTGTTTCTAATTTAATAATATATTTTTGTATATATGAAGCTCAGAATTAAGTGCAGTATTCTAGGTGAGGTCTAACTAGGAATCTATAGTGTGAAATTCATCCAATCATCCTTGCTTGTTCTGCAGCTTTGTTGCATTATTTGCCTACTTGTAAGTGTCATGTTATAATATCTCTCAAGTCCCTTTCCTCTTCAGTTGCTGTCATCAAGCAACTATTAAGCACATATTATACTTTGGGGGTTTTGTGATCTAAGTGCATACTTTTGCATTTATCAGTGTAGGATTTTACATGCTACATACTTGACCATTGCTGTAATTGTATTAAATATTGACACATTTGACTTATACCTTCTGGATTGTATACTATGGAACATATTTTTGTGTCATCTGTAAAGACACAAACTTTCTCTTGAAGGTGACTAGTAATATCAGTAAAAAATATTTTAAATCAAACAGGCAGACCCTTCTGGCATTCCTTTGGTAACCATCCTTTCCTCTGACTGTGTACTATTATGCTGATCAGCAAAGATTTTGTCTCGGAGCAAATAAGGGTTGTGCTATATGTAATTTATCCCACTGATTTCGAAAATGGTCTCAGAATTGTCTCACCTATAGTATTAAAGTTATGCCCTCTTTAATAAAATACATTTTGCTATATAACACATTCATACAGCATTAAGATATGTACATTTTTCATCAGTAAAATCCTAGTATTATTTTTAACTAGCGACTTGCCCGTCAAAAAATGACGGCAAGGAGATGTGTATGTTTGGAAAGTTGTTTAGTTATTAATATACATATGGAATTGTAAGGTAGCTAATGTTGTTTTGTGTGTACTACTGAAATATATAATACAAATTAATAAATGAATACACTTTACCTATTTTGAAGCATTGTGTTGAAGAGCTGTGAACCTTGTTTGATGTTGCTGCAGCATTAGTGGTGTGGAGGTGCTGTGTGAGCGTGATGAACGTGTGCAGTGTAATAGTGTGCGTGCGCGAGCTGAAACCGTTAGCGTAGTTGTGTACTTCCGCATTAGCGTAAAATGGCGGGTAATGTGTGGTATGCGTCTTAGCGGATTATCCGTAAGTGTTTTCCGTGGTTATAGTGCTGTAGCCTCGTTTTCGTTTTGTTCGTCCGACATTTTTTCTCACGCGTAGAGAATTTTGTAGTGTCTAAACTCTTTGATTTTTAGTTAAGTGAAGGTGTAAGTATTTTTTTTGAGGTCCTGTATGCTTTCTCTTGCTGTAGGTAAGCTTTTTATGTATGTGTTGTGTGTATTTATTGTGTTTTTGCTTTTTTCCTGTCCGCGGGTTGCGTCCGATTTTTGCGATGTCGTAATGTGTGGTATGCGTCTTTGCGGATTATCCGTAAGTGTTTTTCGTGGTTGTAGCCTCTATCCCAGCAACTGAGGCCCTTGCCCGCAGCCCTCGCTATGCGAGGGCTGTGGGCAAGGGCAGCGAGGGCTGTGGGCAAGGGCCTCAGTTGCTGGGATGGAGCGCTCCATCCCAGCAACTGAGGCCCTTGCCCACAGCCCTCACTACGCGAGGGCCGCGAGCTCGCTACGCAAGCTCGCAAGCGTGAGCAATGGCCCGTACGCTTACAACTATATATGTGATTGTAAATTCCACTGATTAGTCAGCGTAAAAAGTGCCCAGCGTAATAAACAGTTGTCATATTCTGCCCCGTGTTGTTCTTGAGGCATGATGAGTCACGTGTTTGCTTGTTTACTGTATGAGTCAGCGCTCCTGGCCAGTTGGTGGAAAGAGTTTGTTCTTGAAACATCTAATGCTGTGAGTATCTTATTTGTGTAGTTATATGTACATTTGATGTTCATTATAAGAAGTTGAACAATGCCAAGAAATTGTATTAATCATCCGGACTCATTTTGCTACATTTGCGGTGAGATGATATTTAAAAATTGTAAATGTGGTTTTACTCCACTTATTAAGAAGTGTTATGAGCTTCACTTTGGATGCAAAGTCGGTAACCAAGATAAAAGTTGGGCCCCTCATTTTTGTTGTCGTACCTGTGTCAGACTTCTCACAAGTTGGTCAACGGGTTCTCAGCACATGAATTTTGCTGTTCCAGTGATTTGGCGAGAAAAAAAAGATCACTCCACAGATTGTTACTTTTGTCTTACAAACATTTCAAACATCAGTTCTAAATCAAAGCACACTGTGACATATCCGAATTTACCATCTGCCATGAGGCCAGTGCTGCATAGTGATGAATTGCCTGTGCCATTGCCTGCAAAAGAAGTAATACTTAGTTATAATGAACAAGAAAAAGATCCTGTAGAGCATGGTGATGATGATATAAGGCTTGAGCAAAATTTTGAGGCGTCCTGTTCATTGTTCCAACAATATTTCCTTACCCAAGGAGATCTCAATGACCTCATCCGAGACTTGAACCTATCTAAAATGCAAGCAGAACTTTTAGGCTCCAGGTTGAAAGGCTGGAATCTTCTCCATAAGGAAACTAAAGTTTGATGTTTTCTAGAGATAGGCATAGTGACTTTAAGGATTTATTTTCCCTCGAAGATGAACTTGTTTTTTGCAATGATGTTTATTCTGTCATGGAAGCACTTGGTCATAAGTACAAAACAGATGATTGACATATATTTATCGATTCTTATAAAGTTAGCTTGAAAGCTGTGCTTCTCCACAAAGGAAATAAGTTTCCATCAGTGCCACTAGCTCATCCTGCCAATATCAAAGAAACGTATGAGAGCATGAAACTCGTGCTTGAAAAAATCAAATATGAAGAATACAAATGGAATATCTGTAATGACTTGAAAGTAGTCACTCTTTTGCTTGGACTACAACATTGGTCACACAAAGTACAGCTGTTTTCTTTTGTGGGACAGCGGAGACCAAAGAAATCATTACACTCAGAAACAATGGCCAAAACAAACATCACTAACTTCAAACAGAAGAAAAGTTGTGAACACACCACTCATTGATCCAGAAAAACTGTATTTACCTCCACACCATATAAATCTTCGTCTTATGAAGAACTTTGTCAAAGCAATGGATTGAAGAGGACCTGGATTTACATATTTAAGAAAGAAATTCCAAAGGATCAGTGATGCAAAGATCCAAGAGGGGATCTTTGTAGGGCCTAAAATAAGACAACTGATTAAAGATGAGAACTTTTATAGTCAGTTGAACCAGGCTGAAAAGGCTGTATGGAAATCTTTCAAGAGTGTTTGCCAGAAATTTTTAGGGAATCATAAGGCAGGCAACTACAAAGAAATAGTGTATGATCTTTTGAAATCTTACAAGACCATGGAATGTAACATGTCTTTGAAAATCCATTTCTTGGATTCGCACCTGGATTCTTTCCCAGCAAATCTTGGGGAAGTCAGTGATGAACATGGTGAACGATCCACCAGTGCAAGTGGAGTCCAGCAATGCTTGCTGATTACTGTTGCACCCTTAAGATGGATGTTGCTGAGACAAATTACAGGAGAAAATTCTATACTTCTACATTTTAGGGAAATTAGTCCTTTACTATGTACGTAAATATATTTAATACTGTAAACTTAAAATCCTTACGTGATAGAGACATTCTAAAAAGATATTTGTATTCGGCATAAAACATAGTATAAGGTTAATATTTTGACTTCAGAGACAAAAAAAGTTAAATTTTATTGACCAGTGTTATCTATGACTAGCTACTTGCCCGTCAAAAATAACGGGAATAACATTTTGGCACTCATTGCATGGCTCGCTATGAATGCCTTGGTCGCTCATTGCAAGCCTCTCCCTCCGTCTATTGTACGGGCCCTTCGATGAGTGCTTTTGCCACTCATCACGAGCCCCGCAATGAGCAACCCACAACTTTTGTGCTTCACAATCATTGTGAGCCACGCGATGAGAGCTAAAGGTTCTCATTGCAAGCCTCTCCTCCTGTCTACTGTACGGGCCTCACGATGAGCGCCTTTTGCAGGCCTCCTTAACCTGCAACTTTTGGGCATGGGAATGCCATGTGTCTCTTTCCACCATCCCCTGTTCCTTCCCTGTGTCTTTCTACTCTGTGTGTCTGCTGAATCTTTGCGTGGCGCGCGCTGTCTGCCGTTGGTTTTGTTTTCAAAGGTCCTGCGTGCCTGGCGTTCTTGTGTGTGTTACTGTCTTCTCCGTTGTGTTTTTTTCTAAGTCCCACGTGCCTGGCGTTATTCAGCCTCCCGTTTGAAAATGTTTACGTTTTTTTGGCCGCCATTTTTTTCCCTCGCTTAGCAGATTCTCTATCATTGAAAAATGCCAAAAATTGTCAAATTCGCTTGCAACCTCACTCACAGGCTTCCTGGCTCTCCCACTGTGCTGTGTGTGAGTGTGTTATTATTATTTTTTTTATTATTTTGCTTTTTGGGGGGTCTTTTGAGTTACACACTTGAAACTATTTCAGCGCTTATTGCAGCCTAAGTCCCACAGGCCTAGCGATGAGCACCTGCGGCGCTCATCACAGCCGTGCAACTGCGTCCAGTGTGTGACCAACATCGCAAACGTGACCAACATTCGTAAGATCCATAACTATATATGTGATTATTTGCTGCCCACAATTCAGGCAGTGTCTTATCCACTGAACTATGCTTGAATCTAATCCTAGACTACAAACTTTACAAATTAGATTATTGTGTGAGACAGTGCTAAAGGCCTTACTTTTTTTTTTTCTTAAATATATTTTATTCTGAGAAATTTCATACAGTATATACACATAAATAACATGAAGAAAAAGAAAAGAAAAAAGAAAAAAGAAGAAGGAGAAGGACGATTCTGATACACATACACATATATACAATCATCTTCAGCGTACAGTATAAAACTTACTAAGTCAACAGTACATCTGGGGAGAGGATAATTTCAAAATATCCATTTAGCTTATAAATCTCTGATAATATGTAGTTTATATTGTACTTAGTAATGGATCATATTTAAAATTACTCCATTTTAACTTATTGAAGGAAAAAAATATAGCCTACTTCCCAGGTTTTAATATCAGGGATTTTGTTTCTGAGTCAAAAAAAGATAATTAGGTATTAAATCAAATGATGTTTGATCAATATACGAGTAGAGCGGTACTATGTGGTATGACAGGGATCAGCTTCCACTTACACTCTACTACAAGATATCATACTTTGAGATGATTTAACAGATTCCCAATATCTATCCCATTTCTGCCAATTAATACGGCATACAAAACTTTGGAGTGCAAAACAATTACTATTATGCATCAACTCCCTATTTATGTTAATAGTATTGCACAATTCACTAATTGTTGGAACCTCGGATTGCTTCCACTATCTCACAAGGAGCCATTTTGCGATCAGCAGAATATGGCATGTCAAGTATCTATCTGCTGGGGGCAGATTCTCCATATGCATATGCAGAGTGGCTAATTGGGGAGACAATCCGTTTATCCAGCACCTTAAATATCAGCTGGCCAATGATATTCGGGGAGTGACCGGAAATGGAAGGTTAGCCGCGAAACCGGCGAGAAGCGGAAGGAGATGGCGGTGCGCGTCATGCTGATAGAGCAGTAAACCAGACGTAGCTGTTAGCCCAGGGAGAGTGCAGATACACATGGAGATACCCCTGCAAGGACGGAATTAACTGCACAACCGGTGGAAGCGGATCGCCGACTGTGGGGATAATAAGCTAAACCCGCGATAGCAAGCCAATCGGTCGATCAGAGAGTGCCAACGACACAAGGAGCATTTGCCCACAGGAGAGGGCTTGTGTGCTAAGCCATGGATGGAGATGTGCCTTAAAGGGCAGATTGAGGACACCAGCAGCAGGATACCGGAGAGACTCATCGACGCAACAGTGCAGGAAGGTAAGGAATAAGGGAAAACTTACCCATCCTTACCTTCATTATAAGAATAATATAGAGACTGTTGTAATATCCATGTAGACTGCAATCTTCTATAATGAACTGTGTAGCTTCCACAAGCATAGTCTCAGCAAAACAAGTATACTAAATATAAAAAGCAAAACCCTGAGGCTAACAGCACTTAGATATAAGAGTTTACTGCATGACAGAGAATATAAGAGAGAAACGCTCCGTTTATTAAAGGAATATACCCCACTATTGTACACTACCTGTTCAGGGAACAGGAGCTGGGTTTATAGCTCAGAAAGACATTTTTTCAAATAATTTCCATAGGAAAAAGTAGAGGGCCACAGAGTAACTAACGGCTCGGCCTAGAAAAGAACTAAAGGCAAGGCCCATCAAGCCTGGTGAGATAAATCCAGGAAAAGCAACACACAAACCCTATGGACAATAGTGATTCAACCTCAAGATTTGAGAAAGCAGGACTTAACCTATTAGAAAACTAGGTTAGGCCAATAAAAGGAGCCTAACTGGTAATCAAGTTAAGAACTCCCTGGGATCAGAACTAGTGGATGAACTTTATAAAAATTCATAGAAGTATCCAACACAGGGAAAAATCAGGAAATCTCATTGCAAGATATGTTATAAGGAGTTAAAAAAGCTGGAGGAGTGCAGACGTAGTAACGTTTAAAGTACTTCTTATTATAACAGAACAGGCAGTGGATGTCAGTAAACAAAAATTGTTAAAAGGAAGTACAGGAGGAAGGAGAGCTAGGGGAAATTGAGGGAAAAAAAAAAGTATAAAAAGGAGAATTAAGATTAGAAGCAATCCCCCTAAGGGGGAAAATAGGACACCTAAGAGTAAAATAAAATGGCGTCTAAAAATAAATCTAGAGTGCGGAAAAGCCCGAATCTAGAACCTTCTCCCTTTTTTACGCCTAAGAGCTCCACAAACCCTCTCGCAAAACATACCCCGAAAGAAGCTTTGGATCAAAGCATTGCTCCACCCCCTACAACCGCATTTAGTAGAGATTCGGAAGATCAAGAGGAAAACCTTCTCACTATAGACAAAATGAAAGAGATTCTGAAGAACTTTCAAGTAGAATTTTTGGCGGAAATTAAAAACCAAATAATCGAAAATGCCAAATCGATAAAAGAGGTGAACAAACGATCTGCTGACTTGGAAGATAAATTTGATAAGTTGATCATTGATCACAATATGTTATTGGAACACTCATCAAAAATGGCTTCTCAAATCACGACATTAAACGACCAGATGAATAGGATGGAAGACAAAGCTCGGAAAAATAATCTCTGAATAAGAGGAATACCTGAAGCTATAAAAAAAGAAGATCTATCAATATATCTCATGGAATTGTTTTCCAAAATTACTCCTAACTTCTCCACTCTGGATCAAAAACTGGATACAATCCATAGAATTCCTCTTCCAAGCCATCTACAAAATAGAAGCTCAAGAGATGTGATAGTGAGAATCCACGATTTATCTACAAAAGAAGCAATAACTAAAGCAAGTTATATAAAGAAGACGTTTGAACATCCATATGAAAGTATCCAAATATATGCAGATCTTTCAAAAAACACAATCAACAAGAGAAAAGAGTTTAACTCTATAACTCAAGGTTTAAGGAAGAGCAATATTGTATATAAATGGAACTTTCCAGTAGGTTTATTGGTACTACAAGGATCATCTTGGCATAAGATTAAGTCCCCTGCTGAAGGTGAAAACTTTCTGAGAACTATAACGCTAGATACCCCTGATCCTAAAGAACTTTTGATGGAATTGCAAGCTCCTATGCCAGATTGGCAGAGGATGAAATGACTTTGACTAACTAAAGGGAAAATAGACATTATTTTGTTTGCCTTTTGTCCCTCTACCTCCTCTCGTCTTCTCAATTCTCTCTCTCCTCCCCCTTCCATATCTCTTGAGTGGAGTAGAGGAAGGGGTGGAGCTATAAGGTTAAGTGATAAATGGGTCACAGTAACCCTGATAATAAGGGAGTTCATGAAAAAGAGGTTAGAACAAACTGGACAGAATGGTACCGGGGGGGGGGGGGGAGGTAGAGGGGGGGAGGAGAGGAGGGGAGGGGGGATGGGGAGAGGGCAGACAAGGTACTGAATGGTATTTAAATAACACCTAGTAATTTACAGGAATATAAGATAAACTATAGTTTAGGTAAGGTACAGTTAGCATAGACATGATATGTGATAATAATAATACCCAGAAAAGAGAGGTAGAGAAATAATCTTATATATTAGAACGGAATTGCAGTTAAGTTATCGCTATCTTCAAAATAATCCGCTAACCAATTCGGTATAACGGCTGAACCCCTGCTGAACAGAAGGTTGGAAAGGCTTGATAACAGCCTCCTCTGTTCGAATTGTATGAATGTTTGTATGAATGGAAGTTTGGAAGATCTGGTACATTTAGGTTACAAAAGTTTATTAAGACCAGTCAATCCAGTTATGGATGTAACAAAACACGGAATGACTAAAGAACTCTCCATATCTAATGTCGTTAAAAATATTTAGCTGGAATGTAAACGGTTTAAATGCTCCCAGTAAAAGGAAAACGGTTCTCAGATATTGTAGAAAAGAGAAAGCAGACTTGATATTTCTTCAAGAGACACACTGGGGGAAAACTAAAATACCGAATTTTGCGGCAAGTGACTTTGACTTGCAGCATCACTCAACTGGGGAAAAGAAAAAGAGAGGAGTCTCAATTTTTTTTCCAATAATTTAGAAATAGTAGAAACAATTTCAATTATAGATCCAGATGGACGATATATTTTGTGGAACGGACAAATTAATAAACAGAAAATTACATTAATAAACATTTATGCCCCGAATGAAAAGCAAGGGAAATTCCTAAAGCAAATAGCAAAATTTATTAGGAAGTTTGCTTAGGGTCCACTGGTGATGGCCGGCGATTTTAATATGATTTCAAACATCAATTTAGACAGGTCAAAAAAAACGGTAGATAAAAACTTAATAAAAGTGAGCAAATATGCCCAGATATTTTCTGAATGGATTTTTAAAAACAATTTATTTGATGCCTGGCGAGTTCAACACCCAAATCAAAAGGAGTTTTCTTTCTACTCAAATCCACATAAACTATATTCACGAATTGATTTAACACTAGTAAACGCTCAAATAATTAATAAGATCACGCACACGGAAATAGGCAATATTGTCATCTCCGATCATGCTTATATCACAGTAGTAGTAGAAATTAACAAAGTAAAGTTGGATAGACCACAATGGAGACTAGATGACACTATAATAAAAAGTGGGAAAAATCAAGAATATTTAAGCAAAGAAATAGCCAGATTTTTTGAAATTAATAGACACATGGTTTCTTCTTATTGCACAACTTGGAATACACAAAAAGCTTTCACAAGAGGTTTGATCAGTAAACTTAAATCCCAATTAATGAGTCAGAGAGGAGCTCCTTTAAAAAAATTATATATAGATTTAAATAAGCTGGAGTCTAAATTTATTTTAGATCCACAATCGCAAACAATGGCAGAGATTAAAACAATACGGAATAGTATAAACAAGATCAACCAGATAAGGTCAGACAGGGAAATCTGGCGCTATCAACAGATTTATCACCACCAGAACAATAGAAATAGCAAACTATTAGCCACACAAGCAAAAAAGAAAAAAGAAAAGAATAACTGTGATCAGAGAAAAAGGAAGATATATTTCTTCCCCGCAGGGAATTGGCCAAGCTTTTCCAGCTACTATCAAGAACTATATAATTTGGAAAAAACTGCCTTTGTCTGTAAACCATTGGTAGAAGAAATACAAGGATTTTTGGATGAGATCCAACTTCCCAAACTAACTCTAGATGACCAAGTAGAACTTAATAAACCAATTACAAACCAGGAAGTTCTCCAAGTGATTAAACAACTTAAACCCTACACCACACCAGGGCCAGACGGATATACTAACCTTTTCTACAAAACATTCTCCCAAATATTGAGTCCCCAGCTCACAGAAGTGTTTAACGAAATTAAAACCACTGGAATTATGGCAAATGAGATGACAAAAGTAGCATTGATAACGATCCCGAAGACAAACTTGGACGCACAATCCTGCGCTAACTACAGACCTATTTCACTTTTAAATACAGACACGAAACTATACGCTAAGATTCTAGCCCTTAGAATTCAAAAATAATTGCAATAGATCAAATGGGATTTGTGACTGGCAGACAAGGAACAGAGAACATTAGAAAATTAATCAATTTGGGCGAAATTGCAAGATTAAAAGGAGCTCCCACCCTATTCTTTTCCTTAGACGTGGAGAAAGCGTTTGATAGAGTAGGGTGGGAGTATATGAGACTAGTTCTGTCTAAATTTGGTTTTGGTGAATTTGGGGCCAAGGCAATAGGGGCCCTGTATAGATCCCCTACAGCAGAAGTAACGGGTTTGGGCTATAGAGCAGGCCCTTCTGGAATTACAAATGGTACTAGACAGGGTTGTCCTCTCTCCCCCACCTTATTCACGCTAATGATAGAACCATTGGCAGAAGCGATTAGATCATCCCCACAAATTCATGGGATTAAGATGGGGAGGAAGATGGGAGAGGGAACATAAAATCAGTCTATATGCAGACGATGTTGTCCTGTCATTTACTCACCCGGAAGAATCTCTTTGTCATATTGTAAACTTAATAGATAAATACAGCAAAGTGTCATACTATAAGCTGAATTATGGGAAATCAGAAACTCTCCTTTTTAATGTCCCCACGAGTGTGCTTTCTCGATTGAAGTCTAATTACTTGTTTGATTGGAATTCAAAGTCATACAAACACCTAGGAATTATTTTTTGGGGAAATATACAGAAAATGGTGGATAGAAATTATAAAGACCTATATTTTAAATTTCAAAACATCATAGAGAACTGGCGAAAAGATAGATTTTCCTTTCCTGGGAAAATAGCGGTAGTCAAAATGATGTTACTTCCCAGACTGAATTATATCCTAATGTGTATCTCCTTTAAGATTCCTAAAGGTTGGTTGAAGAAACTACAATGTGCAATTGATGTATTTATACACCACTCTAGATATATAAGGTTAAAAAAAACCACAATGGGAAGGAACTTTTTAAAGGGAGGAATTTCATACCCTCTATTGCAGCCATATCAGGAAGCCAATTGTGTAGCACATGCTTTGAAATGGCTAGAAACAGATTACAAATTACCATGGATAGAAATAGAAAAAGCTTTAAACCCAAATTACCACTTATCAGCTATGGTGTTTGGGGAAAAACCCTCTTATAAGGATCTAGCTGTAGAATCATCTGTAATGAAAGAAATTTTTAAAAAATGGAGACAGATTAATAGGAAATATAGACTAATTCCTAGGGGAAGTCTTATTACCCCGGTGAAATCGCTTGTACATGTAAATATGATTAGCACTATGAAGGATTGGAAGAGTAAAGGATTATTATTCTTAGGGGATACTGTGATCAATGGGCATATTGCGCCTTTTGATCAAATCAGGGAAAAAGTTTAAAATCACAGGAGAAGGATGGCTAGCATATGAAGCTTATAGAGCCACCTGCGGTACAACTAATGTACACATACAAAGTACCAAAGATTTAAATCCCATGGAAAAAAATCTCCTTAAATCAGAGAAAAAACACTTGATATCCAAATGTTTCAATATTATAAGATCTATTGGAGAACATTCTAAAACCAAGGGTATGAAACAGTGGGAATTGACTCTAAATATAGAAATAAAGGAAACAGACTGGGACACAGCGTTTAAATAGACAGATAGATTTATTAAACAAACAGCATATAGAGAAACATTCTTCAAAGTAATTAATAATTGGTACATCACTCCTATGAAAACTGCACAAATCTCTCACTCTCAAACAGATAAAATGTGCTGGAGAGAGTGTGGTAGCTCTGCCCATTTATTACATATTTTATGGGACTGTCCCAAACTAAAACCCTTTTGGGAAAGTTGTTAGGATCTATTGGGCAAGATGGTTGGGACCCAACTCCCTTTCAGGGGAGAATGTAGTGTGTTACATATTATTCCAGATGAGGTAAACACGGAGGGAAAGGCAGTGGCCATCATGATTTTTGCAATAGCAAAGAATTTAATAATCAGGAATTGGAAGGATAAATCCCCTCCCCTCTTTGCTGACCTCATCTGGAAAATAAAATACACCCGAGAATTAGAAGCAAACTATGCACAAAGAGGTATAATTAAGGTAGATCCATTAAAATGGAAAGTGTGGGATTCAAAACAAGGAACATCCAAGTAAAAGTCCAAATCTTCCAGGGCTGAATGAGTTGCGAAAGAGGATGAATGATTTTTTTTTGTTATTTTTATTAATAATGTTTTGATGATGTAACAGATTTGATAAGAATGTCCAATTATACATTTTTGTTTCTGTATTGACCTTTTTGGAATAAAATAAACTTATAAAAAAAATATATATATATATCAGCTGGCCAATATCTGACCATAAACTATGAATTTTATAACATTCCCACCATATATGAAATTCAGAACCTCTTAGTCCGCATAATTTCCAGCATCCGCCGGTTGAACGTCTTCACCCTTTGTATCAAATTTAGAGATTTTTGCCGGGGTTATGTACCATCTATGAATTATTTAAAAAAATAAGTCTATATATGCTATATTAACTGCAGATTTTTTTGTAGTTATTAAAATTTTCCTCCAACTTGCATCGTCTAAGTTAATTGTGAGATCCAGCTCCCAACCTTCAATACCTATACTTTTAGGAAACGGTATAGACTCATTAATAATTCTTCAGCACTTTGAAATGACATGTATCATTTCTTTTTTTATGATAACTTCTTCTATTTTAGTTGGGAGATTCATCCCATAAATCCTATAGCCTCTAACCATCAGATTTTTCTTAAGGCTTTCATAGTTTATCCAAGTACATTTTTTAAGTTCTAATTTCTGTTGTAACTCCTGTAAAGTAAGGAGATTGCCTTTGTTGTATATTTCAAAAATAAGCCCTGATCTATTAACATTTTAATTGTTGGGCATAAAGCCTGTGATTTTAAAGACTCTAACGGGGCTGCCAATGAAGGATATTTAGACAATTTAGTTTTCTCTTTGTACGTATACCAACATTTTATAATAGCATTGATATTTTTTGGTAATTTACTGAACAAGGTTTTCACAGCAAGGTTTGAATGGAATAATCCTTAACTAAGGATGCCTTACTAAAACCTAGATAAACTACATTTACTGCTCCACCCTAGTCTTTAACTTTGTTTACACAATCCAACAATTTGATTAGAGTTCCCTTATATGATCTTTCAGCAGTAAATCTATGCTGACTAAGATATTGTAAACCATTACATTTTAAGTATTGATGAACTCTTTCTTTCAAAAGTATTTCCATTCATTTACATATTTCTGAAATCAAGCATTCTGGCCTGAAGTTACTTGAGTTTTCACTATTACCCTACATTATGAATTCTCCAATCTAGAACTACTCCTGACAATAATGATTGATTAGAACTTTAGCTAATACCATGACAAGTACCAGTCAAAGCTCCTTAAATACCCTTTAATATATATTGTGTGGGACCACTGACCTATTCACTTTTAGGTTTGATAATGGTACAAATACCTCATGTTCTGAAAAAGGACCTGTGATAATTATTTTATCACAATGCAGCATCCCTTATTGGAAATTCTCTCTCCCCAATGTTAGCTAGAAAAACAAAGCATAAGTAGTCATTTAAGTAGTTTGCTATGTCTATGATCTATGTTAAGTTTAATTATTCCTCCCTTATCTTTTCTCTTTTTACTAATATACCTAAAAAAATGTCTTGTCAGCTTTTTTGATTGTGCAATTTTCTGTTCTGCGTGGACCTTGGCACATCTGATAATCTGTTTTTCCTGACTCTGTTTTGTTTTATATAATTATCTATCCTGGTCAAACTGAGTCAGTTTGTATGTTTTTAATGTTATCTAAGCTTATTTTGTGATTTACAAATTGCTAGCACCTCTCTAGATATCAGATTGGTTTGCTTTTGCTTTTTACTTTTCTGAGCATACATAATTCATATACTTATATATACAGTGGTACCTTGGTTTCACACTGTTAATCCGTTCCGGATGGGACAGTATAAATCGAAAACAGTGTAAACCGAGGTAACATTTCCAATAGAAACCACTGTAAATTGAATTAATACATTCCAGACCCCAAACTTTTTCACATTTTGGCACATTTACTTTTGAACAAAACTTTACAACTAAAAAGGCATTAATAAATAACAATAATTACATCTAATAACTTTGAATTAGCCTCACTTTAACTGTACTGAGAGGACTTGAGGACCCAATGGGATGGTGGCAATGTAGAGGAGGAGAGAAGTTATTGCTTGGAACAGGCTTAACACATTGGCACATAGGCACATGGGTGTTACAGGCTGGACACATAGGCTGAGCACATAGGTGTTACAGCGTGTTACAGGCTGGGCACATAGGCTATTACAGGCTGGGCACATAGGCTGTTACAGGCTGGGCACATAGGCTAGGCACATGAGTATTACAGGTTAGGCACATAGGCTGGGCACATGGGTGTTAAAGGCTGGACACATAGGCTCTTGCAAGCTGGGCAAATAGGCTGTTACAAGCAGACTGACAGGCTGGGCACATTGGCCCTCACAGGGACAGACTGTGCTCTTACCTGCACAGCATCCCTGCAGAGTGGCACTAGGTGTTGCGATCAAGTCGAGTCGGAGGCAGAAATTTACATAACCCGAAAACGATGCAATGCGAATGTGTCACAACCTGAGGTACCACTATATATATATATATATATATATATATATATATATATGATTTTTTACTCTTTGAGTATATTTATCAAGTAGTGATAAATAGTACAGTTAAATATACAAATTTTCTTTTGTTTTATATAGATAATGTTTATCATAGAAAGTTAGAGTGGTTAATGCCACCTTTATAAATGGGTTCCATAAAAAGTATAGGAAATGGAGATATTTTGGGCCTTATTAAATTAGCCCTCGTAGTTCCCTGGGTCCTCGCAAAAGACAGTTTTTTGCTGTTTGCAAGGTCCGATTCCTCAATATGTCCCTGGATGCCTGCTTTGTGAGATGACACAGAAAAATGGCAGAGAATAGGCTCCGAGAGTGCTACGTAGTAACACGCAGCCATAAATCTATGAGGTGAATCTTGCACCTCGGAAGAACCCCCCCGGGCACAAAGAAGTGCCAGCAAGTGCTCCTAAAGCCTCTACATGCTGCCTCGGAGCAGCCCGATAATGCTGTGTGATGCTCCCCCTGCTCCCTAAACACATCCCCATGCTGCAGGGGTCCCCACATTAAACCCCTGATGGTGACCCGCTGCATTTCCAATTTCCAGTTTCCCGCCTCGCGGGTCCTTGTAGGACCGTAAAGGTCCTGAAAGGACCAGTGCTAAAAAAATTAACCCCTGCCACGCAAGTACTATAAGTACCCCCCCAAGGCAACAAAAATTAACCCCTATCACTCATGGGGCTCTAAACGGACCCCAATAAGCCATAATTAACCATGTCACTCACGGGGGTCAATACAGACCCCCATAATCCCTTAATTAACCCTATAACCTATGTGGCTGTATACAGAGCCCCATGAGCATTTAAATTAACTCTATAACCCATGGGGCTCTATACAGAGCCCCATGAGACTATAATTAACCCCCTCAGTCCAATAGGGGTCTACATAGACCCCATATAGGACACTATTTACCCCTAGGTTAACCCTACAAGTACCATGAGGGTCCTCCAGGAACCTCATGACTAAGTCTAAGCACTACACTACACTACACTATTACCCCAACTATACCCCATTAACCCATACTAAACCCTTTCTAACCCTAACTGGGCCAATCTAAACCTAATTGGGCCTATTTAATCCAATCTGGACCTAATAACCCTAAGTGGGTCTATTTAACCCATCTAGCCCTATTTAATCCCATCACTTATGAGGGTCTATACAGAACCCCATAAGCCTCCATCTAACCCCATGCCTTATGGGGGTCTATACACACCCCCGTAAGCCTCTAGTTAACCCAATCAGTCCCATAAGAGTCTATGTCATAGGACAATTAAAAGCCTGGAACTAACCCCATTGGTGCCATGAGGGTCCTCATGAGACTAAGTACAAACACTACACTTCACTATTCCCCCCAATAAACCACTAAATCTAAACTAACCCCCTCTCCCCTAACCTATTAACCCCTACCTACCTAACACTACCTATCTAACCCCCTATTAAACCCCCACCCTACTAATTTGAGAAAATAAAAAAACCTAAGGTACATAAAATAAAAAACCTAAGGTACACAAAACAAAACAAGACATTACAAGCTCACCCACTACAAACAATAAAAAAACCATCACACCCACGCCCCCACTACAATAATAACCCCCCCCCCCCCCCCGCCACTACATAAAAATAAAAAAAAATTACATACCTGCAAAGGAAAATACATACACAAATACACATAACATTACAGTCATAAATACATTATAAATATACACCTAACTACAATAATTTTTCCCCTATCTATACCTAACCCCAAATCTAAACATGACCCCCTATCTATACCTTACCCCCTAAATCTAAGCTAAATTAGAATAAATAAAACCACTTACCTTTGCAGATGTCCCTTCTGATCGCACCCCGTAGAATAAAAAAAACATCAGATTATTAGAAAAATAAACATTACATAGAATTAATAAACATTACAAATACAGTATTAAACTTACCTTTCCAGCATGTCCCCGTCCATCTTCTGTTTTTCGTCTCAGCCCCTGGAAAAAAGATACATCACATTAGTCACACATACATCAAACACAACAAATAAATAAAGTATAAACATTATAAATTGAAAACATACCTGTCCCCGATGTCCACTGCCTTCTCCTCTTCTGCCCCAGCTGGGCTCTTGCAGAATCCCACGGCAGGGCTTATATGTAGGACTGCCGCGGAGGTCCCGTTCAGGACCCCCGTGGCAATTGATGAGGTGGGGGAGCCTGCGAGATCATCTCGCAGGCTGTCACTCCTCATGTAGATTTTCTCTGTGTTTACACGGACGGCCCTGCTGCGTAGCTCAGATGTTGCTCACAGCAGGGCTAATTTAATAGCATTGTAACTTTTCAAGCTTTGCAGCACGTAGGGTTTAAGTAGAAACCTTGTATCTACAAGGCTGGAATTTAATAAGGCTGTTTATGTTTTAGCTCCACTTAACTGTATTCCCACTTGATTAGTAGACTCCTTTGTGTGTAACCAAGTTTTATCAATGGACCATTCTAGATGACATAGGCATGGAAAGTGTAGATATGCTGTAGTTTTGTATGTTTGCAAAATTATAGTTTAACTACCCAAAATTAGAAACAGCATAAATAATGGTATGACATGACCAAAGGGCAAGTATACATTTTTTAAATATAACTAGCGACTTGCCCATAAAAATGATGGAGCAATAAAATTTGAAGCCATGTCAATGCTGTTTGCCACACAATGTGAAGGTTTTTGTATTATGAGGACCTTTGGCGCTCATTGCGAGCATCTCCTCTGGTGTACTTTTTCCTCCTCTGAGCAGCCTCTGCGCTCATCACAAAGACAGATACATATGTTTATATTTTTGAAAATAATAATCAATTGATTAGTTACTTAATGAATTAATATACTTTACCAATTTGTAATTAATATATCCATCAATCAATAGGCTGAAGAGCTAACAATCCTTCTTCATTTACCCGCAGCATATAATGTTCATTTGGACTGGTGCTGGCCTGTGGAGATAGTTTTCTAAGTCCAAACTGTGCATTAGAAGTAGGCTGCATGCGCAAGGGCAAAACATTGGTTTATTTGTGTAAAGCGCTACTGTGGATGTGTAATGTTGTGATTTGCAAGTTCGTAGTGTAAAGTAGCGTAGTTTGTGTATGTGCTACGCGGTTCGCGAGTATTTGTCGTCTTCTGTAGTAGTGTATTTTGTACCTCGTACGATCCTGTGTGAAAGTAGTATGCGGTTGGCAGTGTATTGCGCAGACCAAGGGTCGTGTGGCCTCGTTTTCATTTTTTTGGGCCGACATATTTTTTCTCGCATAGACTATTTTCGAGTGCCGAAACTCTTGGAAATCAACTTAAATTCGCGTTCCACCTCACTCCCAGACGTCCTGGCTGTTCCGCCGTGCAGTGTGTGATGTTTTTGTTGGGGTTTTTTTTCTGTATTTTTTGTGTTTTTTCACGGTTCTTTTCGTATTTTTCCTACCTCATATTTTATTTTTTCTAAGTCCCGCTTCTCGTAATGTTTTTTTTTCTAAAACGCGCGTTCGTCAACTGCTTGCAGCCTACCAGCCTTATTAAATTGAGAATCGGGCAATTGAATGGGGCTCTATATAAACACATAACATATTTTTTTTTACAGTGTTTAGTTAGTGAACTTCTATGCAAAAGCAAGGTCTTCAGTAACTAAAAACTTATTTAAAAAAAAGATGATATGGGCTTATATAGAGCCCTATTCAATTGGATGAATGGCAATTTACTAAGTCTGTAAGGCGATCCCGCTTTTCCTAAGTGTTTGTAGGCTAAGTTCTGCGTGTTTCATTGCCTCCACTACCCGCCTCACGAGGATCGCAGGCAATTAGCGCCTTCGCCGCTCATCGGCCAAGTGCTGGGAGTTGTAGTGCCTTAACAGCTCACCTCGCTACGTGAGGCTCGCAGGTGATGAGCACCTTCGGCGCTCATCACCCCAAGTGCTGGGAGTTGTAGTGTCTTAACGGCACTACTGCGAGGCTCGCAGGTGATGATTCTCTTAAAGATACACACATTATTTTTTTTGCAGTTATTTCTAAAGCTCTATACCAATCGTTCAGTTCCCATTGGGTTCCTAACTCTCTCTCCAATTTATTAATTGCGGGAGTTTTATGACATGAGGTTCCAAATTCCAGTATTTTCATACATATAGAAACATTAAAATTACAAGAATCAGCTTAAAACATTTTTTTCAAAAGGAAGTGAGGTCTCGCATGGGTAGTGTATTAGCAACCATTTTAACTAATCCTGCTCTTAGAGAATTATTGTTCAACCAAAAATCAACTGGAATTCCATTATTTCTCACCACTTGGTTGAAACAAATAATTTTTGTATAAATCCGCAATATATCTCAAATTCCAAGTTGCCCATCTAATCTGTTGTGTCCATAGGGTTGTATCGATAATTGATGATAGCGGGATCAAAAGAGATGGAAAAGGTGCTAATTTATATCTTTTATTAAGACAAAGCTAATTTCTTATGTAGGTTTTGACAACTAAAGGTAATTCAGAATTTTTTTTCCTATCTAATGGTTTAGACCAGGGGTCCTCAAACTATGGCCCACCAGGGTACCTAACCCGGCCCCCTCCTGTCCATTCCCCCAGGGCCCTGCGTCTCTCTGTGTCTCAACAGCCGCAACCACTGCTATCACTTCCTAGTCATCTGACTAGGCAGAGCAGGGGCTGACCCAGGAAGGAGCCGACAGGGGAAGGAGCCACCCACCAACAGCATAAAGGCAAGGTAAGGCAAGGGGGTAGTGAGGGAAAGAGAGAGAGGGACATACAGACCAGGGTGGAGAGGTAGAGAGACAAGTAGAGTGAGGGAGAGAGAGACAGACAGACAGACAGACAAGGGGGAGAGGTAGAGAGACAAGGGCAGTTATAGAGAGAGAGAGAGAGAGAGAGAGAGAGAGACAGACAGACAAGGGGAGGATGAGGTAGAGAGACAAGGAGAGTGAGGGAAAAAAAGAGAGATAGAGACAGACAGGGGGTGAGGTAGAGAGAAAAGGGGAGTGAGGTAGAGAGAGAGAGAGAGAAAGGAGATATAGGGAGGGAGAGAGAGATGGAGAGAGGGAGGGAGAGTGAGAGGGTGACATAAGGAAGAGAGAGACAAAGGGGTGGGAGAGATAGAGGGAGGAAGACAGAGAGAAAATAAGGTGAGGGAAAGATAGGGAGGGAGAGAGATGGAGAGAGGGAGGGAGAGAGAGAAAAATGAGAGGGAGAGATAGGGAGGAAGAGAGAGGAAGGAGAGAGAGAGAGAGAAAAAATGGAGAGAGAGAGAGAGGGAGGAAGAAATAAAAAGGAGGGAGATGGAGAGAGAGAGAGAAAAAGGAAAGATAAGGATGAAGAGCGAGAGAGACAAAAAAAGAGAGAGAGGGAGAGATAGACATGGGAAGAGAAAGGAGGGAAGAGATAGAAGGGAGGGGGAGAAAGGAGTGAGGGAGATGGGCAGAGAGAGAGACATGGGAAGAGAGAGGTAGGAAGAGATAGAGTGGAAAGAGAGGAAGGAGGGAGGGAGATGGACAGAGAGAGTGGGAAAGGAGAGATAGGAAGGGAGAGAGCTGGAGAGAGAGTGAGATGGAGAGATGGGGGAGAGAGGGCAGCGGGAGAGAGTGTAAAATAGAAGAGGGAGAGTAAAAGGAGAGGGGGAGAGAGAGAAAGAGAGAGAAATAGAGAGAGAGAGAAAAGAGAGGGAGAGATAGGGAGGGAGGGAGGAGAGAGAGGAAGGAGAGAGAGAGAGAAAGGAGAGGGAGGGAGAGAGAGAAAGGAAAGAGAGAGAGAGAAAAAAGGAAAAATAGTAATGGAGAGAGAGGGAGAAAGAAAGAGAGAGGAGAGAGAGAAGAAGGAGATATAGAGAGAGATGAAGAAAAATGATAGGGAGGGAGAGAGACGGAGAGAAAGAGGGAGAGAAAGAGAGAGAAAGGAGAGAGAGAGGAGACATGAAGAGGAGAGAGAAGGAGAGAGGAGACAGGGGGAGAACAAGAGAGGAAGGAGAGGGAGATGGAGAGATAATGAAATGAGGGAGAGGAGGGAGAGAAAGGAGAGAGACATGAAGAAAGAGAGGAGATAGAGAGAGGAAAAGAGAGCGGGAGAGAGAGAGGAGAGGGAGAAGGAGAGAGAGATCGGTGGGTAAAGGAGAGGAGAAAAAGAGAGAGAGAGAAAGAAGTGAAAGACAGAAGTTAAAAGGAAAGGGGGATAAGGAGAGGGTAGGGAGAAAGTGAGAAGGAAAGAAAGCAAAAAGGCAGATGAGGAACAATAGAAAGAGGGAGCAGGGAGAGGGAAAAAAGAAAGGGAGAGGGCAAAGTAGAGAGAGAGAGAGAGAATGGAGAGAAAAAATTAGAGAGAGGGAGAAATAGAAAAGAAAGAAGGAGAGAGAAAGGGACAATGGACAAGGAAGGGAAAAGAGGGAGGGAGAAGTAGCGAGAAGGAGAGGAAGGGAGAAGGAGAGATAGAAGAGAGGAGAAGGGGAAGGAAGAGGGAGAAGGGAGGGGATAAGGAGAGAGAGGTAGAAAAAGAGAGAGGGAAGAGGGAGAAGGGACAGAAATAAGGGAGGTATATATATATATATATAAATATATATATATATATATATATATATATATATATATATATATATATATATATATATATACTGTATAGGAATTTGTTCATATTTTTTTCAAACTATAGTTCGGCCCCAACAGGGTCTGAGGGACAGTGAACTGGCCCCCTGTTTAAAAATTTTGAGGACCCCTGGTTTAGTAGACCATAATAAGTTTTCCAAATTAACCTTTTGAGATAGGTCTTTTTCAATCTGTGAAAATTTCACATCTGGATTTCCTGCAAATAACTTTAAGAAGTGATGAAGTGCCACTGCTTCTGAATATTCATATAGGTTTGGGGAGGATAAACACCCTTTAACAAACTTTCTCTTGAGAACTTGCTTTTTTTATTCTAGATTTCTTCTCATTGTTAATATATTGATCAATACTTAATTGAAAATTCCTCAATATTTTACATGGTGTTTGTAATGGGATACTTCTAAGAAGGTATAGAACTTTAGGCAGAGTAAACATCTTAACTGCTGCCACTCTGCCCATCCAGGAAAGATTCATTTTTTTCCATTTGTCTAATATTGATTGTACTTTAATGTACACTTTTCCAAAATATTTTTTTTATCAGAGTTTTAAGATTTTGGGTCAATTAAATACCTAGATGTATAAAGCTATTTTTACTCCAATCAAAAGGATAAAGTTCTTTAAGTTTCTTTTTCATCTCTTTATATATATATTTAATGACATAACCTCTGTCTTAGAGGAGTTCATTTTATAATATGACAGAAGACTATAAAGATCAATATTTTTCATTAAGTTTCTAATTTCATTTACAGGGTAAGTAATTGTTCACAATGTCATCAGGAAACATAGTAATTTTGGATGTTAGATCATCAATTCCCGAACCATTCATATTTTTATCACATCTAATTTTCTCTGCAAAAGGCTCGATAATAAGAGAAAAGATCAATGGGGAAAGTGGACTGCCCTGTCTAGTTCCATTTCATACTATAATTTTATCAGTTTTAAAGCCCAAACCAGATATGTGAGCTGAAAAGTTGGTGTATAAGGCCATTATAGCATTAGAGCTGAAGTTGCCAAGACCAAATTCCCGTAAAGTCAATTCTAAGTATTCCCAGTTTAATCGATCAAAAGCTTTTTTGGTGTCTAGCGCTAAAGCTACTAAAGGAATTCTATTAGCTGTTATTAAGAATGATTGGTCATAATTGATCAAATCTTTTAACAGAGGGTTAATTCTGGTTGCTAAGATTTTAGTGTATATTTTGACATCCGTGTTCAATAAAGATTATGGTCTATGGTTGGTACAAACAGAGGGGTCTTTGCCTTCTTTGGGAATAGTAATAATGGATGCTTCCAGCATCTCAGCTGGTGCAAAGCCTGAAATTTTAATTTCGTTAAGAGTATTCCTTAGATGTCTATTTAATATTCCGAAAAGAACTTATAAAAAATATTTGAATACCCATCTGGACTTGGAGATTTATTGGTTTTAAGGGACTTAATACACTCATCTATTTCTTTAGTTGATATTTCTTCCTCTAGTTTGTTCCTCTGATCTTCCAAGATCTTAGAAAGTTTTACATATTTCAGAAATTCCGTTATTTGAATCTTGGAAGGCTTACTGAAATCTTAACTTTTTTCAAAATTATACATTTAAAAAAATATTACCTATCTTTTCCGGTTTACTTTGTAAAGTTTCGTCAGTATCATACATTTCTGAAATTCTTTTCCTATTAGACTTATTTTTAACTTGACTGACCAAAATTTTGCTTGCTTTATTTCCAAGATGATAATATTGTTGCTGTGAAAGCCAAATATTTTTGTCAACTTGTGATTGTAAAATCTTCCTGATCTGAGTTCCCTATTAGAGAGTTTTTACTGGAAGCTATTTTATTTAAAGTATCTAGTTTATTAAGTGTAATATAAAACTCTCTAAGAGAACAGCCACTCTCTTTAACTTTTTTTGCAGCAAGGGATATTAAAAGACCTCTTGTGTATGCTTTTAATGTGTTCCAAAGAGTAACTCTGGATACTAAGAAATTCCTCAGTTTCATTTGTTATATGCTTTTTATCTGCTGTTGATTTAAACAGAGTTTCATCTACTCTAAATGTCTTACCGAAATTACTCTTAGGAATTTTGTTTATATATAATTTTACCCAAGCATGGTCTGAGAGGGTAATTAATCCAATTTCAACTCTGGTGGTAATGTTGTTTGCTGATCTAATAAAAAATTGTAAATTCTTGTATATGTCTTATGGCGCTGTGAACAAAATGTATAATCTGACTCTTTAGGATCGAGTGTCCTCCAACCGTCATACATATTATATTTTAACAAACTTTCTTGAAACAACCGAGACATCTTAATTATGTCACTGTTTATTTTTGGTTTAACAGTCGACTTCCGATCAAGCTCCTCAACTTGAGTCATATTTAGGTCTCCACTAATTGTTAGGGCTCCTTTTTTAAACGTTAATATATATTTTAGCATTTTATTTATTTAGCTCCTTATTGTGGTGGTAGCCAGTGTATTTTCTTATTGGCCTTATATGCAATTAGATCCAATTTGTTTTTAGTTATCCGGCTAAATTGCTCCCAGGGAATTTTGCTCTTAGGATCGACCGCTCAGGAAGCTTTTATAGCAGGCAAAGTTGGTCAGTTGAGCAGATGTGGGTTGAAGAAAAAGGGTCCATGCAACCACAGTGATTTATAATCAGACATAGAACCTTTCTACCCATTTATAACTTTCAAACTGCTCTGGATGAGGCCAATTGATTCTTTATAATTACTGTTGATTTAGTATTGGATGTTTCAGCTGGTAATCAAAGAGGACTATAATTTGTTCATAAGGGTGACACAGAGTAAACTAATGATATTTGTGAACCAGAGAGTTCTTTATACTGAAGCACATATTTCTAAAATGGAGAAATATTATTACCCATCCAATCCTATGGTAATATATTTCACAAAATTAGCCCCATTTTAAATTCCCGTTCCTTAATCCAGTATTTTTTTTAACTTCGCCGCTGTGGTGTAAACATTTAATTCTTACAATTATCCTTGTTGTTAAAAGATAAATTCCCATAGGTGGCAAACACCTTGGGAACTAGCATTACTTGTTCTATTGTTACATTTTATTTAAAAAAAATAATTTGATACTGATTTGGGGCATATAGATTTGCAATACTATATAGATATTTATTTATTGTGCCTATCCAGATAGCGAATCTGCCATCGGAGTCAACCTGTACTATTATGGCGACCCCTCTAGATTTGGTCTTGTAGCTAGACATAGCTTTAATTTTGAAAATTTGGCTTGGCAAATTTGGCTCCCTGTCCTTCAACCAGTGTGTCTCTTGTACACATATTACATCAGCGTCTTTTTTCTGAAAAAAGTTCAGCATTGCATGTCTCCTAAAGGGCGCATTTAAGCCTCCATCAGGACCCCATTTACAAAGAAGAATGTCAAATGCTTTAATTTCCTTTTCGGCAATAAAGCGTTTCCTAACAGCCTCCAAATCCAGCTTATACAACAAACAAATTACATCTCTACCACAAAAAAAATACATAAGCACATAAATAAAATAAAAAAGCATACATACATATTCCCTCTTGACAGTATTATTATAGTTGTAACTGTCATTATCTCAATTGGAACTGGTCCAGTAAGTTGGGCTACTGACCAGCACCTTGGAGCAAACCAATAAACCTCAGTGTAAATATAAAATGTTTCTATTCTCAGAAGAGCTTATAGGCTTAAATGTAAAGAAAGAAGAAATCTAGTTGTTGGAATATATTTACATACGGTATCCTTAATGCCAATGAACCCTTAACTTTATTGTAAAATCAATTTTAGATTCCTAGTCATAGTGTAGAAATGTAGTTTAACTATAACATCACGGGGTACTTCTCTAGCTAAATTTGCAGGAAGGAAAATCCTGTAAATCCTGTCAATCTGGCTCCCTTCTGGATTCGGAGGTTAGAAATTCAAAAAAACTTTATTACGTATGCTGCTCAGTCCTTAGCTAAGATATTTTAAGGGATACCACGTAAACTTAGATTATTTCTACTTATAAAATCCTCTATGTTATTGTATTTGTTCTCAAGAGTTTTTAACTAATCCTCCAGATAATTTACAAGTTTTACTAATTTTTGATTGTCGGACCATAAATTCTCGGTTTTCTAATTCTGTAAATCTTTCTGAAATTGCAACAATAGCTTTTGTATTGTTTGCTATTTCTGAAACAATCTAATTTCTCAGGGAGATTTTAAATTATCTCAATAACCTCTTCATGTAGGACATAGTTAACAGTGCTTGATCCTCCAGAGGGATCAAGATTCTTCATTTATAATTTCAGGTTCAATGTTGTATAGTTTAGGTATAACTGAGTCGTGTAACAAAGAATGTTGTGACTGTGAGCTGTTTAAACTTTTCCTTTTCTCATTTTCTTTAGGGGGAAAAATTAAGCAGTTTTGGTAGTTGTTTTTTTTTTTTTCTTTCTTTATTTTCCCCTCTAGCTGTATTCTGTTGTCTATTTTTCATTTTTTTAAATTTGGTAGATTTTGCTAAATCTAAAAATGGAGCTTTAAAAATACATTTTTAGATAGAGTTTTTAGATAACCCCCCTCTCCTATCGCTTCACATAGACACAAGAGGCACTGTTGCTGTTTCATTTAAGTTATTTCTATTTCTTTTCTTTTAATCCTATTTCGTTTTAACGAAACGTTTTAACAGAATTCTTATATAAAGTTTATTTTTTTCAAGTATTTTTCAATAGTATAAGTTACAAACCCTAATAAAGGTTTATAGTTATAACCTGTATAGTATCAAGACAGATACAGTTTTAGCTAGCAAGTTCAAGTATTTAATTTCTCTCTTTCTTCCCCTTTTCCTCCTTTCACATTCCATCCCTTTATATAACCCAACAAATTCTCCATAAAGGACGTTATAAAAGCTTCAATTAGACCATTTTCTTCTAGTTTCTACTATCTTTTAGATACGTATTTAGCTTTTATTTGTAACTATTAACTTCTCTTGCAAATATATTTATTCAATGAGGGATAGCTCCCCAGATAATGCTCTGTAACTTTAAACTATAAAGTGCCAGCGTAGGTATAGTTTCTAGGCAATGTTTTCATTTTTGATTATGATCTAGCTTAAACTCTTGTTCAAAATGTATATTCGACCTCTGCACTCTAACAACCCTATCTTAGTTGACACCAACAGAGCACAAAACACCCAAGGAAGGAAGCAAATCTTCTAAAAAAATCAGTAAGAGAGTCTAGATCTTCAGATTCAGACAAAATCTTTATATATCAGATTTATACAAGTCTCGTCAGTATAGTGTTCTCTTCCGAAAGTCAGAAGAGTGCTTTGGATTTACCATATAACCACTCGAAGGTGTCACCACTGAGGAACTCACCGGACCAACAGCTTTCACACTAAGAATATCTCTGAGCGGTGCACCAACTTTACATCACATCCCACTGGTCTTCTCTCTAGGAAAGCGTGGTCTGCGCCAACTATGTTCCTTTCCTGTCTCGCTAGCTTCAAGCATAGTCTAGATACTTCTGTCCATCCAGCCAGAAACTTCCTGGGTACATACCGTTTCCCCAAATGGAGCCTCCCTAAACCAAGTGGGTAAGGGAGTTGCAAATCTTAGATCCTTAGGCCAATATGTGGCTAAGCTCCTCATCGAGCTGTGGCAAACTGTATCATGTAGCTATGATGATCAGACAGTTATGCCGACTCTCCTTTTTCAAACTCCAGACTCTGTAGGTAACCGTTTCACTGCACTTAGGTTATGTCAGGCCCTCAGAGAGCTCCAAACGGCCGCCTCACTCTCAATGCTCCAAACTCAAGGCTCAGAAAACAGCCGCCTCCCTCTTACTCCTCCAGGTGCAGTGTCTCCTGAACTCAGGCCAGAGTTATACCCAGGCCGTGTCAGACCACTCTGACAATCGCATAGATCCTGCTCACCTCTCAGCACCGCTCCACATATTAATCAACTGGTCCGAGTCTCCCTCATCAAGCGCTAAACTCGGTGAGTGATCATCTAACTCGTCTCGCTGTTCTAGATACTATATATCAGTAGTGCAGGACTTGCAGGATTAGTTCAACAGAGCTGGCATTTCCTTCCTATAGTATGTAATTCCATATGTAAAACTCTTCTCTCCTCAGGAGATGTTTTGCTCCAGCTCCCACGTTATCCCTCAGGAAGTTCATGATGATCCAATAGTTGTAACATATTAACTGGATGTACATGAGTTAAAGTATGATTGATTATTGTATGAATAGTTTATAGAGTATCAAGGGGAAGGATGCAAAATTATCAAGTGTATTTCAATAAAATATATTGAAATATTTCATTTTTATTGTAAAATAAAAATATGACCACATCAAAATGCTTCACATTATTAAATTGTGTGTGATAGGCAGGTGCCAACACACAATATGACAGGCAACTTTTCAATTACTCATCATGGGAACATTTGCCTCCATACTCATGTTTAATGCATTCAACCACCTAATTTTTGTTGATTTATAACAATATCATGAATCCTCTTGAGTACAAAATATGTTTAAAAACTCATAAGTCCCTAATGCAGAAGTATAGATCTGCTTCCTTAAAGGCAATATTAGTGTAATCCAGATATAGAACTGGCTATATGTAAAATGCAAAGCGTTTATTAATAGTATGCTATGGAAAATTATAGCAGTAACCTTGGATCCATCTTAAAACGACCATAAAAGTCACCATCAGTTAGAGGGTGCAAAATCATGTGGAGAATGTGTTTACATTTTTAAAAGGGATCAAGAATTGACTTATTGTTATGGTTATTTTAGTTATTTTAGCTCAGTCCTTAAAGCTGTCCCACAAGACTCTGCATAAATAATAATACTGGCATCTGTAACTGTTATACATTGAATTATGGATGTATACTCACTTTATAAGCATACTATGGTGGCACAGTGGTAAGCAATCTGTATTAAGGATTTTTTTCATTGAATTGTTTTCATTTACTATGGATGGCATTGATTAAGAACCAATGACTTACTACTGAAGGCATTTTATGAAACACACTAACTACACACCAACAACTTTTACATATAGTTTTTAAAGCAAAATATCTTCATTATTTCAACTACATATATATATATATATATATATATATATATACTAGTGACTTGCCCGTCAAAAATGACGCAAAGTAAGGCTTTTGGTCCTCTGAGTACCTTCAGCCTCTCCCCTTGTGTACTTTTGGTTGTCTGAGCACCTTTGGGTCTTATTGGAAGTCCACGCTGAGCGGCTTCGGTGCTCATCGTGAGCCTCTCCCCTTATGTACTTTTGCTCCTCCGAGCACCCTCAGCGCTGATTGTGAGCCCCGACCTGAGCACCTTTGGCGCTCATTTCGATCCTCTCCCCTGCTTTTTTTTAAATATATATATATATATTTTTTTTATAATAATAAATTAATTAATAAAATAATAAATTGATATACTTTACCTATTTGTAATAAATATTTATAGCAATCAATAGCCTGAAGAGCTAACAATCTGTTTTGATTTTTCTGCAGTTTACAATGTACATTTGGACTGTTACTGATCTGAGGTGTAAGTGTCAGCAATGTGTCAAGTGTGCAGTGTAAATAAGCTGCGTGCGCGAGGCCAAATCGTTTGTTTAGTTGTGTTAATCTCCATTTTAGAATGGTAATGTTATTAGTTGCAAGTTAGTGTTGTAAACTGCCGGCGATTGTCTATGTGTTACGCGATTGTGGATCATTTTCGGTCCTTCCTAATAGTGTATTTTGTACCTCGTACATTCCTGGGTATAAGTCTTATGTGCTTGCCATTATTTTGCGTGGTTAGGGGTCGTGTAGCCTAGTTTTCAATTTTTTCAGCCACCTTTTTTTTCTCCCTTAGCGGATTTTCAAGTGGCGAAAATGCTTAAATTTGACTTAAATTTGCGTGCAACCTCCCTCTCAGACGTACTGTCCCCCCGTGCTCTGTGTGTTTTTTTTATGTTTTATTGTCATTTTGCTGTGTTTTTGTTGTTTTAGGATGTACACATGTGGCCATTAACTTCGTATTTTTGCGAGCTGGTATTTTCTTTTTTTCTAAGTCCCGATTTCCTTTGGTATTTTTGCGACCTCATATTTTTTATTTTAAAGTCCTGCTTATGTGTTTTTTTATACCGAGAGTGAGGCGCAATAGAACCTCCACCTCCACAAATGAAGCCCCTCGCTTTGCAAGGGTCCACATTTGCTGCCTGAATGGAGCCTTCGGCTCATTGCAGCAAACATTGGAGCCTCCACCTCCGCAAACGTGGCCCTCGCTTTGTGAGGTCTGCATTTGCGGCCAGAACTGCATCCCTCACAGCGAGCTCGCGAAGCGTGACGACGATTCGCAGTTTGACAATTATAATATGTGATATATATATATATATATATATATATATATACAGGTATATATATCAAAGCGCGGCAAGCCGTTGAGGCATTGAACAACGAGGTACTTAGTCTCCAAGCCGTTAGGAAACGCAGCATTCCCTTAGGCTGCAAGCAGTTGAGGAACGCACGACTTAGAAAAAAAATTGCGAGCCGGGAACTTCGAAAAAAAAATTACGAGGTCGGAAAAATATGAAGTTAACGGCCGAACCGTGCAAATCAAAAATCTAAAAAAAAATCTCACACATCACGGGGGGACAGCCTGGACGTCTGGGAGTGAGGTTGCACGTGAATTCAAGCCGAATTTGCCGAGTTTCGGCACTCGAATGGCGGCAGAAAAAAATTAAAACGGGGCTACACGACCCGGGGGTGCACCAAACACAGACAGGGACGTACGACTTTGACAGGGACGTACAAGGTACAAAAATACACTATTAGGAAGGATGGAAAATGCTTGCGAGGAGCGTAACACATAGACTATCAACGCCATTTTACAACACTAACTTGCAATTCTACACATTAAGATGAAATGGCGTCTTTCCCCCTAAACCAACGGTTCTGTCTCGCGCACGCAGTCTATATATAGGGCACACTTGCCACATTGCTGACACTTTTTCCTCAGGTGATGACAGTCTGAGTGGACATTTTTTGCTGCAAAGAGATTGTTAGCTCTTCAGAATATTGATTTCTGGATATTAATTATAAATAAGTAAAGTATATGAATTAATAATAAATTAATTATAATTAAAAACATGTTTTTATTATTATAAAAAAAATAGCACAATCTTATATTTTACACTGACCTTACTTTACATAAATGCTTATATCTTTATAATACATTTATTAATGTATTAATTAATTATTAATTTACATTAATTTATTAATCAGTAATCATTATAAAAAAATGATACTGGCTTTACTTTATGAATATATAAATGCTTACCTCTTTATAATATATTTATGCATTGATTAATTAATTATTTATATACATTAATTTATTAATTATTAATTAGTAATCATTATAAAGAAATGAGACTGCTTTTACTTTCTGAATACATAAATGCTTATCTTTTTATAATCTATTTAGTATTTTATTAATTAATTAATTATTACTGTATATTTATTTGTTAATTACTAATCAGTATCAAAATAAAAATATTCTATATTTTACACTGCACTAAAAAAATATATATTTCATACTGCACTTATATATCTGGATTACTGCTCATTAACGTACATTAATTTAGGAACTATTAATTATTAATAATAATAAATATATATATATATATATATATATATATATTTTATATATACATATATTTTATATTGCACTAACTTTACTCACTTTATTATGCTCTGACACCTCCAAAAAATATATATTTTACACTACAGTACAAAAAAGGTATACTTTACAGTGCACTTAAATCAGTTTATTATGATCTGAGACCTCAACAAAATATATATTTTCACTGTAGAACAAACAAAAAAATGTATAGTGCACTTACTTAAATCAGTTCCTTATGCTCTGACAATTCTAAAAGTGTTTAATGCACAGTGCACTTACTTAAATCCGTTTATTATGCTCAAACATCCAGTGCACTTACTTAAATCAGTTAATTATGCTCTGACACCTCCAAAAGTGTTTAATGCACAGTGCACTTACTTAAATGAGTTTATTATGCTCAAAGACCCAGTGCACTTACTTAAATCAGTTTATTATGCTCAAACACCCAGTGCACTTACTTAAATCAGTTCATTATGCTGTGAGACATCCAAAAGTGTTTAATGCACAGTGCACTTACTTAAATTAGTTTATTATGCTCAAAGACCTCCAAAACTGTATATTTCATCGTGCACTTACTTTAATCAATTTCTTATGCTCTGGACCTTTAAAACATGGATATTTTACACTACAGTACAAAACATGTATTACATATCTGTGTTGCTGCTCATGGCTTGACAGGCATAGGACTGTCAAAGCAGTTCAATATTTAAATAACTTTATTAGGTTATGACACCTGCTATTTTGAATCTTTTAAACTGCATTTATTTATGAATATATCGATGCTTAAGCCTTTATGTTTTGCATATATGCCAATTAAACATGATACTTTAAATGATTCATGAATTAATTGAATCCAAACATTAAAAATGCTTTTTATGTCATTTTACAGTTTCCTCATCTGAGCAGCTGCTTGAATACAGAGAGTGAGCTATTCAGCATTTGATCTGCAATAACATCAACTTGACAGGTATATGATTTATTGATGCTCTTCTTTAGGAAAAAAACAATTAAGTCTTTCTGTTTTGCATTGATGACAGTTATTGATTAATTAATTAACATATAATAATTTATTAATTAATTATTAATTAGTAATCATTATAAAAAATATATATATTTTACAGTGAAGTAAAAAAAAAAAGATTTTACACTGCACTTACATATCTGAATTATTGCTCATTAATGTACATTTATTTAGGAACTATTAATTATTCATAATTACAAAAACAAACAAAAACTCTGTGCTGCTGCACATTGCCTGACAAGGATAGGAACCTCAAAGCACTTAAATATTTAAATACGTTTATTACATTAGGACACCTGCTTCATTGAATATGTAATACTGCATTTATTTATTCATATATCTATCCTTAGGCCTTTACGTTCGGAATGTATGCCAATTAAACATGATACTTTAAATGATTAATTAATTATTTCAATCCAAATATTAAAAATACTTTTCATGTAATTTTACAGTTTCCTCATCTGTGCAGCTGCCTGAAGACAGGGAGTGAGTTCTGCAGGATTTCATCTGCAATAACATAAATTTTACAGGTTTATGATTTAATAATGCCCTTCTTTAGGAAAACAGGATTAAGTATTTTTGTTCTGTATTGATGACACTTAAGGTAAAAACAATATGTACAATAAAAAAACACATTCAATCTTACACCTGTATTTACCATTACAGATTACAATGGTGGACAACGCAGAAGACTTCAATGAACGTAAAAGAAGAACGGCAAGGGAACGGAAGCAAAGATGTAGAGATTCACAGTCCCCCGAGACTTCCCAATGCTTAAGAGAAGGAGACACAAACTAAGTGTGCTAGAGCTTCAAAGAAAAGAAAAAGTAAATGAAAACAGTAAAACATTGCCTAATGACCCAATATTGCCTCATGAAACCAATGTTCATACACATAACACCAATGTAGATATACAAAGTTGTAGTGATATCTATGTTCAGGAAGCTCAGGATAGTGCTTTATTTACAGCACTAACAGTAGACACTCATTATTGTGGATTACTCTATGTGGTTTGTCAGTTTTGTGGGGTCTATCATTTTCCGAAGGAAAGACAAACTGATGGAGAGTGTATTAGTTGCTGTCAGAAAGGAAAGGTAAGACTTCCACAAAGACACACATTTCCTGAATATTTAGAAAGTATAATGAGCGATCCAACATTTCCAAATTATACCAATTTAAAAAAAAAAACTTCAGGTCTTTTTTTTTTTTTTTTTTTTTTTTACTGTAAGAAAAGCCAATTGTTTTTAATAACATTCAACAGTTTACTGTAAGAAAAGGCAACTGTTTTTAATAATATTCATTGGATAAATTACGTTTAAATATATATATATATATATATATATATATATATATATATATATGATATTATGTGAAATTACGTTTAATAATATACATGGATCCTCTCCTGTATCCATTTAACATAATTTTTTTTTTTTTTTTTTTTTATTTATTTTTATCTTTTTTTATAAACATATTTATAATTACACCATACAAGAGAGAATAATAGGCAATACACGAATATACATATATCCTCTTAATGTCTTTGGTATCTCTCAGGTTAAAATTTTACAATCAGCAGAAAACAGAGGGGGGAAGAAAGGGAAGAAAAAAAAAAAAAAAAGGAAAAAAACCAGAAGGAAGTTTCACTCTCTCTCACCTTACCCCTCCCTTGGTGTTTGTCGCGGGAACATTGTCAATAGATATCTCATCGCCCCCATTTATCTAGCTTGATGTTAAATATTGGTCCCAGAGCTGCCATTTTATTATACGAGTGGCCTTAGGGATATTATCTTGGGAATTAACCAGCGGTTCTAGTTTCATCAAACTTCAGGTCTTATAACAGTGCAATTTAATTTGCTTCAATGGGTGCTACATTAGCAGAAAATGTCCCAGGACTTACTGTTTTAGAGTTCCACAACAAATTTACCACCGCACTTCACATTTACACCCACAAGAAGGAGAGCAAATGAAAGTTATATGTCTTAGATACAATGGAAGCTGTTGAATAGCGGATGACACTTCCTAAAAATAAACAGAGTTTTTTTGCATAGTCTTTGAACAGCTGGATACAATTATGGCCAACAACCAGTCAAGCATGCAAATAATTAGCAGAGGTTGAAAAAGAACAACAGCAACATGCTGAAATACATCTATCGCCAATGCCAAATGTAAATATCGCTTTGAAAAGAAATCTCAATACCGATCAAAGACGGTAAAATTTACCAACAGTAAATGAGGTTGCCATGGTCTTCAAAAAGAAGGATGGTGAACCACCTTTTCAGCGGATATTAGAATATATACACACAATGAAGAGTAGCCTTTTCGTAAACATAAATATATTAAGTTGTGATTTGGATCCAATGACATATACCATTTTCTTTCCAAATGTTGAGCCAGGATAAGAACCAAAATTACAATTGCAAAGTTATCCCAATAGTAAAGTTCGGGTTAGAAACAATATTTCTATGCTGGAATATAAAGTGGCACAAACTGGTATTAGGGATCAATCAATTGGGCAAACTCCCACAACAATGGATTATTGATTCTTATCTACAAATCAAAGCAAATAATCTAAATTGTATTACATTTCAACAAAACAAGCTTTGCATAGAACAATATTGTGGATTGATGGATTATGTTTCTGAATGTGCTACCAAAGGAGACATTCCAGCTGGAAGAGCAATCATTTTGCCTTCCACTTTCCAGGGATCTCCTTGCAATATGCAATATTTGGAAAACCAGATTTATTCATTACATTCACATGTAATCCACAATGGCCAGAGATCAAGGAAAATTTGAATCTTGATCAAAATACTTCTGACTGACCAGATTTAGTGGCAAGAGTATTCAAAATAAAATTCAACTCATTAATACATGATATAACTAAAGCACAGTTATTTGGAAAATGTATGGCTTTTGTTAATACCACTGAATTTCAAACAAGAGGCCTGCCACATGCACGCATACTTTTACTCCTGCAAGAAAAAGATAAATTGAATACTGCAGAGAGAGTGGATTCAGTGATTAGTGCTGAACTGCCACATCCACAAAAATATTAAAAACTTTATGAGATTGTACACAGCATGTGACCGATCACGCATCTCAAATTTTAGAAGACGCCACATTGACGAACTTTCTACTTATTTAGATGCTCGCTATGTCAGTGCTCCAAAAGCAATGTGGCGTCTTCTGAAATTTGAGATGCATGATCAGTCACATGCTGTGTATCGATTAGCTGTACATTTGCCACAAAGTCAATTCAGTTGCTTTACTGCAGGCAATGAAAGAAATGCCTTAGCCGTAAGTGAACATCGAGCAACAACGGTTACTGTTTGATTTCAATTAAATTGCCAGGACACTGAGGCCAGACAATTTTTATACATTGAGATTCCATATCACTATCTATTTGTAAATGGCCAATGGCGACAACAAAAAAAAGAAAGTCAAAAAATTATCCCAATAATATATACTGTTAGTCTAAGAGACATTACACATTTCAGTTTAAGATTACTTCTTTTACATGTTTCCGGTGCACAAAGTTATGAACATTTACACACAGTGAATGACATTGTTTATGATAATTTCCAATTAGCTGCAAGTCATGAAAACTTCATAGCAGATTATACAAATTGGGAGAGGGGTCTGGAAGAAGCAGCACTATGTCAAATGCCAAAGCAAATGAGAGAACAATTTGCATTCATTTGCATCTTTTGCAATGTACCTGATGCGTTAGCTTTGCGGGAAACATTTGAATTAAATATGTGTGAAGACTTCTTGAAATAATGCAATGCGCTCTTAAAAGCATTAATGGAAATTCAAGAATATTTCTTGTTCATGGATTAAATTGTGCAAATTTTAATTTGCCTGATCCCAGACTTATAGATGAAATAAACTTTGAAGACTGTGACACTGAGCTTCAAAACCAAAAAACACAAGAAAAACTTGCAACTTTAAATACATTGCAATTGTAAGCATTTAACGCCATCACAAATGCTACAAATGATGAAACGGTCATAGACCATTATTTCTATCTAGATGAACCTGATGGATCAGGAAAAATGTATCTGTACAATTGTTTGATGAGTTACATTCGAGCACAGGGTCAAATAGCAATGCCATTTGCTACAACTGGAATTGCCGCACTTTTTGAGAAGGTGGCAGAACTATGCATAGTGGATTTAAACTGCCAGTTCCCATTTTAGAAACACCAATCTCAGTTATTCAACTGAATTCTTTCCAAGCAAAAAATTTAAAAAAAGTAAATTAATTATCACGGATGAGGCAACAATGATATTGTGTCATGCCTTGCAATATTTTGATAGATTATTAAAAGAAGTAATGGATAATGATTTGCCGTTTGGTGGAAAAGTGATGTTATTAGGAGGAGATTTTAGGCAAACATTACCTGTTGTGTCACATGGAAATAGGACTGACATTGTTGAAAAATTTATAAAGACAAGTAAACTGTGAAAAATATTTACACACCTGAAATTAGAATTAAATATGAGATCTGAAGGCCAAAATTAATTCAATGATTGACTAATTCAAATTGTAGACGGAAAACATCCAGAAATAAATAATCTACCTGATGATACTATAGAAATTCCATCACAAATGGTTTGCAAAGAATCACTCATATCGGCAATCTTTCTAAATACTATCAATAACGACGATTACTCAAAGTGATATTAACATCAAAAAATATAGATGCCTTGAACCTAAATACTAAAATTTAAAAATTCATCAATGCACCCCAAAAAAATTATTACAGTGCAGATTCAGTTCTGGCTGATGATAAAGGCAGTGAGTCTAACTTTAGTATAGAATTTATCAATTCTTTAACACCATCTGGAATGCCACCACATGTTTTGCAATTGAAAAAAGGGGCAATTGTCATGCAACTGAGAGATATGAATCCCAAAAAAGGACTTTGTAATGGGACCACATTAATTGTGCAAGATTTAAATGATCATTTCATACATGCAGAAATTATGAATTGATTTGGCTCCAAGTGAGAGTGGTTTGCCTTTTGTCCTTCAAAGGAGATAATTTCCCATTATCATGGCATTTGCCATGATCATAAATAAATCCCAAGGACAAACTTTTAAGTCTGGGGGTATTTTTTTACAGGAACCTGTGTTTGCACATGGACAACTCTATGTTGCTTTACAAGGTGCACAAATCCAGACATTAAAGTTTATATTGAAGAAAACCCAAGTCAGGGTAATTTATTAGAGAATGGACGCATTTTTACCAAAAACATTTTGTACTATGAGGTTCTGTAAACATAGAGAACAGTGGTTTGATTTCAAGGACAACAATTGATGTCACTTGGATTCATTTTAGAGGACCACTATTTCACTAAGAAACTCTATAAAATGGGAAAAAAACATAGAGAACAGTGGCATGACTTCCAGGACGAACTTTTATGTCACTGGGACTCTTTTTAGATGACCACTATTTCACATAGGAAACTACAAGAATAACAACAAAAAGTGAAAAAGAAAACCAACAAGAATAAACAGTGGTTATATCCCATAGAGAAACTTACAAGTCTGCTGGGCTCTTTTTAAGGAAACCACTTGGACATACAGAAAAAAAATTGGAATGTCTTCATAAATAACAACATGAAAAAAGGAACAGTGGTCTTATATCAAAGACAAATTCACAATATATACCCCAACAAACATAGAGAACAGAACGAAATTTGATGTCACTTGGACTCTTTTTAGAGGAATTCTATTCCACTAAGGAAACTCTATAAAATGGCAAAAAACATAAGAGAACAGATGTTATACCCCACAGATGAGCTTTTATGTCTGGCGGCCTCTTTTTAGAGGATCACTATTTCACATAGGAAACTCTATGTGCCATTTTCAAGAACTATAAAAATAACAAAACACAAGTTAAGAAAAAAATGTGTCTTGGAAGTGTTCTTTTGCCAGGATTGGCCCCACAAAACATTTACTTTGCTTCTTCTTACATTTCCAGGTTACATTTTATTATATTAAGTTACTGTTTGTAATGTTAGAATTTAATTTTACAAAGTGTGAAAAGTTGATTCATTCTATGTTATTAATGTTTCATGTTACTAGAAGGATGAGCAGTTATTGCCACATTGAAATGTATAATTAAATACAGAGTATTGATCTGGGGAGTTATCCAATCGCCAGTTACTGGGGTCAGGAAGGAATGCCCCCCTTTTGACACAATTGGCTAACTTGCAATCAGGGTCTATCTGTTTGCCTTCCTCTGGATTCAATATTCAAGATCAATGCATTTTAATACAAATAGACTTTAACAGCCTTATTAAATTGTGATTCTGCAAATTTAAAAGGGCTCTATTTAAGCACACAGCATTTTTTTTTACAGAAGTTTTTAGTTAGTAAGCTTCTATCCAAAAGCAAGGTCTTCACTAACTAAAAACTTCTGTAAAAAAAAAAAAATGCTATGTGCTTAAATAGAGCCCTTTCAAATTTGCCGAATCACAATTTAATATGGCTGTAAATGTTATTACATTATGTTAATGTTTGCACTGTTACAATTGTATTTTACAAGTTTGGAAAAAAAATGTGTATTGTATTTCATTAAGAGTTCATGTCAGTAGGAGGATGATTATTTCTTGCTACATTGAAATGCATAATTACATTGAGAGTATTGATCCAGGGACTAATCCGATCGCCAGTTAATGGAGTCAGGAAGGAATTTATTTTTTTCCCTCTTTGACACAATTGGATACGTTTCACTGGGGGGGGGGGGGTTATGTTTACCTTCCTCTGTATTCAATACTTTGGTGGTTTAAATGCTTTAAATACAAGTTGCAGGTTACAAAGCAATATGTAATGGTTTACTTTACTAATTCATACTAAGTTGAACAGTTGTTATATTACATATGCATAACTGACTATTTACAAATGTTAATATTGTCACAAAAGTTTACAACTCATTGAAATAAATGGTACATGTTAAAAAGCAATATGTAATGATTTATAATACTGATTTATACAAACTTGATCCATTGTTATATTATTACTGCATAGCTCACAATTACAAAGTTTAATATTGTTGAAAAATAATGTTTTAATAGTTGTTGAATTCTAAGTTGCATGTTAAAAAAATAAACCCATTTATTATAATTGTTGTACTTTGTAGATAACTAAAAGGTTAAGAGTTGCAGAGATTCACATTGTGTCACAAACAGCTTTCCCAGCCTTAACATTTTATTGCCGTCATTTTTGATGGACAAGTCGCTAGTATATATAATAATTCATATAATTTGCAGTATATATATATATATATATATATATATATATATATATATACAGTATATATATATATATAAGCCAAGTTTTTCAGGCCTTTTTTTAAGGCTAAAAAGGGCCCCCTTGGCTTATACTCGAGTCACTCTCCGCCCTGTGTCTCTCTAACCCCACCCTCCCGTGTCTCTCTACCCCCCATGTCTCTCTACCACCCCTGTGTCTCTCTACCCCCCGTGTCTCTTTCCCTCCCCCTCCTCATCCTCAACCCCCCTCCTTATTATAAACCCCCCTCCTCATTCTCCCTCCTCAACCCCCCTCCTCAACCTAAACCCCCCTCCTCATTCTAACCTGGTATATGCTAATGACGCAGCGGGCTTGTGACGTCACATGCTGGGTCAAGAAGGAGCAGAGGCCGGAGCAGAAGGAGGTAAGTGAGGGGAGAGGGGTAGGTATTTAGGGGGGTTTAGGTTGAGGAGGGGGGTTGAGGGGGGTTTAGGTTGAGGAGGGGGGTTGAGGAGGGGGGTAAGGAGAGGGGGGTTGAGGTTGAGGGGGGTTGAGGGGGGTTGAGGTTGAGGAAGGAGGTTGAGGGGGGTTGAGATTGAGGAGGGAGGTTGAGGAGGGAGGTTGAGGATGGGGGGTTGAGGAGTGGGTTGAGGATGGGGGGGTTGAGGATGGGCGGGTTGAGGAGGGGGGTTGAGGAGGGAGGGAGGATGAGGGGGGAGGTTGAGGATGAGGAGGGGGGTTGAGTTGAGGAGGGGGGTTTGAGGAGAGAGGATGAGGATGCGGCTGTTGAGGATGGGGTTGTTGAGGAGGGGGTTGAGGATGGGGGATTGAGGAGGGAGGATGAGGATGGGGCTGTTGAGAAGGGGGGTTGAGGAGGGGGGTTGAGGTTGAGGAGGGAGGTTGAGGGGAGATGAGGGGGGTTGAGGAGGGAGGTTGAGGGGGGTTGAGGTTGAGGGGGGTTGAGGTTGAGGGGGGTTGAGGAGGGGGTTGAGGAGGGGGATTGAGGTTGAGGAGGGGGTTGAGGAGGGGGTTGAGGATGAGGATGGGGGGTTGAGGAGGGAGGATGAGGATTGGGGGTTGAGGAGGGGGGTTGAGGAGGGAGGTTGAGGAGGGGGTTGAGGATGGGGGTTAAGGAGGGAGGGTTAAGGAGGGAGGTTGAGGAAGGGGTTGAGGATGGGGGGTTGAGGAGGGAGGTTGAGGAGGGGGTTGAGGATGGGGGGGTTGAGGAGGGAGGTTGAGGAGGAGGGTTGGGGGGGTTGAGGTTGAGGGGGGTTAGGGTTGGGGGTTGGGGTTGAGGAAGGTTGAGGTTGAGGAGGGTTGAGGTTGAGGAGGAGGGTTGAGGAGGGGGGTTGAGGTTGAAGAGGGGGATTGAGGAGGGGGTTGATAGGGTTTGAGGAGGGAGGATGAGGAGGGGGGTTGAGGAGGGGGGTTGGGGTTAAGGGGGGTTGGGGTTGAGGAGGGTTGAGGTTGAGGAGGGTTGAGGTTGAGGAGGGGGTTGAGGAGGGGAGATGAGGAAGGAGGTTGAGGGGGGTTGAGGTTGAGGGGGTTGAGGTTGTGGAGGGGGGTTGAGGAGGGGGGTTGAGGTTGAGGAGGGGGTTTGAGGATGAGGATGGGGGGTATAGGAGGGAGGGTGAGGATAGAGGGGTTGAGAAGGGGGGTTGAGGAGGGAGGTTGAGGAGGGGGTTGAGGATGGGGGGTTGAGGATGGGGGGTTGAGGATGGGGAGTTGAGGAGGGAGGTTGAGGAGGGAGGTTGAGGAGGGAGGTTGAGTAGGGGGTTGAGGATGGGGGGTTGAGAAGGGAGGTTGAGAAGGGGGTTGAGGATGGCGGTGAGGAGGGAGGATGAGGAGAGGGGTTGAGGAGGGGGGATTGGGGTTGAGGAGGGTTGAGGTTGAGGAGGGGGTTGAGGATGGGGGTTAAGGATGAGGATGGGGGGGTTGAGGAGGGAGGATGAGGATGGGGGGTTGAGGAGGGAGGTTGAGGAGGGGGTTGAGGGTGGGGGGGTTGAGGAGGTAGGTTGATGAGGCAGGTTGAGGAGGGAGGGTTGAGGAGGTAGGTTGAGAACTGCATTCAGAACACCTCAGCTGTGCAAATTTACTCTGGTTTTAAGGCCTACTTCATCTGTGACACACTCAGAACTGCATTCAGAACACCTCAGCAGTGCAAATTTACTCTGGTTTTAAGGCCTACTTCATCTGTGACACACTCAAAACTGCATTCAGAACACCTCAGCTGTGCAAATTTACTCTGGTTTTAAGGCCTAACTCATCTGTGACACACTCAGAACTGCATTCAGAACACCTCAGCAGTGCAAATTTACTCTGGTTTTAAGGCCTACTTCATCTGTGACACACTCAGAACTGCATTCAGAACACCTCAGCAGTGCAAATTTACTCTGGTTTTAAGGCCTACTTCATCTGTGACACACTCAGAACTGCATTCAGAACACCTCAGCTGTGCAAATTTACTCTGGTTTTAAGGCCTACTTCATCTGTGACACACTCAGAACTGCATTCAGAACACCTCAGCAGTGCAAATTTACACTGGTTTTAAGGCCTACTTCATCTGTGACACACTCAGAACTGCATTCAGAACACCTCAGCTGTGCAAATTTACTCTGGTTTTAAGGCCTACTTCATCTGTGACACACTCAGAACTGCATTCAGAACACCTCAGCTGGTATGGAGAAGACTATGGAAACTGTGCCATCCCTGGAGCCAATATGTTTATTAATATCACTACTGTATGCATGTTATTATATCTTGGCAGATAGAAATATTCTGACTTTTTGTTTTCAATTTTTAACTGTTTCCTATACCCTGCTCTGCTGTCCCCACCTTCCCCCCCATCCTTCCCCCATTTATGGCTGGCATAATTACCTCAAATCTCCTCCCCCCTCCTCAAATACCTTTATTCTATGGTCTCTCTCTCTCATTCCTTCCTAACTCTCCTATCTTCCTGTACTGTCTGACCCCAATCCATTCTCTCTCTCTCTCTCTTTCTTTCAGTGCAAATTTACTCTGGTTTTAAGGCCTACTTCATCTGTGACACACTCAGAACTGCATTCAGAACACCTCAGCTGGTATGGAGAAGACTATGGAAACTGTGCCATCCCTGGAGCCAATATGTTTATTAATATCACTACTGTATGCATGTTATTATATCTTGGCAGATAGAAATATTCTGACTTTTTGTTTTCAATTTTTAACTGTTTCCTATACCCTGCTCTGCTGTCCCCACCTTCCCCCCCATCCTTCCCCCATTTATGGCTGGCATAATTACCTCAAATCTCCTCCCCCCTCCTCAAATACCTTTATTCTATGGTCTCTCTCTCTCATTCCTTCCTAACTCTCCTATCTTCCTGTACTGTCTGACCCCAATCCATTCTCTCTCTCTCTCTCTTTCTTTCAGTGCAAATTTACTCTGGTTTTAAGGCCTACTTCATCTGTGACACACTCAGAACTGCCCTCCCTTCCTTCCCCTCACCCACCCACCCCAACTCAGATTAAATTTATAGAGCCATAGAAAACACCTGACTTCCTACTTGCAGATATATCATCTCAACACTAGGGGTCAGCCAACATACTACTCTTTCACCTCAGATCCATCCCCTCTCCCTCTAAAAAAACTCTTTCTATCTTTCACTTACTTCCTTGCCCTTGCTATTCCTTATTTGTTACTCTTCCCCAGTTCTCTGCCCTTTAATACCCTTTAGATTGTAAGTAGCGAGTTTCTAGTCTTGTAGGGTGCTTTGGGATAAAGCACTTTCTGCTAAGATTCTAAGCTCAAAACAGGGCTCTTCAACTTTTTTTTAATTTTGTTAAACGTGTATTTCCCTTGTTCTTATCCCCTGTACAGCGCTACGGAATATGTTGGCGCAATACAAATAAAAGATAATAATAATAATAATAATAATAATAATAATAATGGGGGGGTTGAGGAGGGAGGTTGAGGAGGAGGGTTGGGGGGGTTGAGGTTGAGGGGGGTTAGGGTTGGGGGTTGGGGTTGAGGAAGGTTGAGGTTGAGGAGGGTTGAGGTTGAGGAGGAGGGTTGAGGAGGGGGGTTGAGGTTGAAGAGGGGGATTGAGGAGGGGGTTGATAGGGTTTGAGGAGGGAGGATGAGGAGGGGGGTTGAGGAGGGGGGTTGGGGTTAAGGGGGGTTGGGGTTGAGGAGGGTTGAGGTTGAGGAGGGTTGAGGTTGAGGAGGGGGTTGAGGAGGGGAGATGAGGAGGGAGGTTGAGGGGGGTTGAGGTTGAGGGGGTTGAGGTTGTGGAGGGGGGTTGAGGAGGGGGGTTGAGGTTGAGGAGGGGGTTTGAGGATGAGGATGGGGGGTATAGGAGGGAGGGTGAGGATAGAGGGGTTGAGAAGGGGGGTTGAGGAGGGAGGTTGAGGAGGGGGTTGAGGATGGGGGGTTGAGGATGGGGGGTTGAGGATGGGGAGTTGAGGAGGGAGGTTGAGGAGGGAGGTTGAGGAGGGAGGTTGAGTAGGGGGTTGAGGATGGGGGGTTGAGAAGGGAGGTTGAGAAGGGGGTTGAGGATGGCGGTGAGGAGGGAGGATGAGGAGAGGGGTTGAGGAGGGGGGATTGGGGTTGAGGAGGGTTGAGGTTGAGGAGGGGGTTGAGGATGGGGGTTAAGGATGAGGATGGGGGGGTTGAGGAGGGAGGATGAGGATGGGGGGGTTGAGGAGGGAGGTTGAGGAGGGGGTTGAGGGTGGGGGGGTTGAGGAGGGAGGTTGATGAGGCAGGTTGAGGAGGGAGGGTTGAGGAGGTAGGTTGAGGAGGGAGGTTGAGGAGGGGATTGAGGATGGGGGGTTGAGGAGGGTGGATGAGGAGGGTGGGTTGAGGAGGGGTGTTGGGGTTGAGGGGGGTTGGGGTTGAGGAGGGTTGAGGTTGAGGAGGGTTGAGGTTGAGGTGGGGGTTGAGGATGGGGGTTGAGAATGAGGATGGGGGTTTGAGGAGGGAGGATGAGGATGGGGGGTTGAGGAGGGAGGGTGAGGAGGGGTTTGAGGATGGGGGGTTGAGGAGGGAGGTTGAGGATGGGGTTGAGGATGGGGGGGTTGAGGAGGGAGGATGAGGAGGGAGGTTGAGGATGAGGAGGGAGGTCGAGAAGGAGGTTGAGGATGAGGAGGGGGGTTGAGGTTGAGGAGGGGGTGGAGGTAGGGGGGTTGAGGATGGGGAGTTGAGGATGAGGGGTTGAGGAGGGAGTTCGAGGAGGGAGGGTTGTGGAGGGAGGTTGAGGAGGGGGTTGAGGATGGGGGGTTGAGGAGGGAGGTTGAGGAGGGGGTTGAGGATGGGGGTTGAGGAGTGAGGATGAGGAGGGGGGTTGAGGAGGGGCGTTGGGGTTGAGGAGGGTTGAGGTTGAGGAGTGTTGCAGTTGAGGATGGGGTTTGAGGATGAGGATGGAGGGTTTGAGGAGGGAGGATGAGGATGGGGGGTTGAGGAGGGAGATTGAGGAGGGGTTGAGGTTGGGGGGGTTGAGGAGGGAGGTTGATGAGGGAGGTTGAAGAGGGAGGGTGGAGGAGGGAGGTTGAGGAGGGAGGGTGGAGGAGGGAGGTTGAGGAGGGAGGTTGAGGAGGGGGTTGAGGATGGGGGTTGAGGAGGGAGGTTGAGGAGGGGGTTGAGGATGGGGGGTTGAGGAGGGAGGATGAGGAGGGGGGTTGAGGAGGGGGGTTGGGGTTGAGGGAGGTTGGGGTTGAGGAGGGTTGAGGTTGAGGAGGGGTTTGAGGATGAGAATGGGGGGTTGAGGGGGGAGGATGAGGATTGGGGGGTTGAGGAGGGAGGTTGAGGAGGGGTTTGAGGATGGGGGTTGAGGAGGGAGGTTGAGGATGGGGTTGAGGATGGAAGTTGAGGAGTGAGGATGAGGAGGGAGGTTGAGGATGAGGAGGGAGATTGAGGATGAGGAGGGAGGTCGAGGAGGAAGTTGAGGATGAGGAGGGGGTTTGAGGTTGAGGAGCAGGGTTGAGGTAGGGGGGTTGAGGAGGGGGATGAGGATGGGGGATTGAGGAGAGAGGATGAGGATGGGGGGTTGAGGAGGGGGGTTGAGGAGGGGGTTGAGGATGGGGGGGTTGAGGAGGGAGGATAAGGATGAGGAGGGAGGTTGAGGAGGGGGTTGAGGATGAGCAGGGAGGTTGTGGATGAGGAGGGAGGTTGAGGAGGGGGTTGAGGATGAGGAGGGAGGTTGAGGATGAGGAGGGAGGTTGAGGAGGGGGTTAAGGATGAGGAGAGAGGTTGAGGATGAGGAGGGAGGTTGAGGAGGGAGGTTGAGGATGAGGAGGGAGGTTGAGGATGAGGAGGGAGGATTAGGAGTGGGGTTGAGGAGGGTGATAAGGGAGGGCGGAAGAAACACAGGGAAGGGAGAGGTTGGAAGAGACACAGGGAAGGGAGAGGTTGGAAGAGACACAGGGAAGGGAGAGGGGAGAAGAGACACAGGGAAGGGAGAGGGGAGAAGAGACACAGCGAAGGGAGAGGGGAGAAGAGACACAGGGAAGGGAGAGGGGAGAAGACACAAGAGGGGGACACAGAGGGCACAAGAGGGACACAGGGGGCAGCACATTTCCCACCCTCGGCTTATACTCGAGTCACTAAGTTTTCCCAGTATTTTGTGGCAAAATAGGTGCCTCGGCTTATACTCGGGTCGGCTTATACTCGAGTATATACGGTATAAATATTTGTGGTCTGTCCCTCTCTCCTCGTGCAGCTGAGATGTGCCAGGTGCTGCACCCTAATCTGGCCGGATAGGAGGACCTAGAGCCGAGTGATGGTGAGAAGAGTGGGGAAGGGAGGGTGGAGCGTTGGGGAACATGTGCACAGGTAGGAGTGTGCTAAGTTTTTAAATAGGGTGGAGGGAGAGGGGACCCTCCCACAAACCCAGGTGTGCTAACCTAGTTATTTGTGGTCAGCTTCCTTCTCCTTGTGCAGCTGAGGTGTGCCAGACAGGAGGGCCAAAAAATAACAAATTCTTATTGGCTAAGATTGGAAAATGCTTGAAGAATTTCGGTTTTGGGATCAGGTATAAAACGGCTATAACAAAAGCCCCATGGCTTTGATGATACGAATGATAAAGGTTGATGTAGTGAGAGGCTGGCTCGAGATCGGAAGTAGAGGGTGGTGAGATGGTTTGCAGTGGAGGGATTGATGGGACATGTGGAATTATTTGTTGGATAGTACGTGATGGTGACTGGAGTGATGCTTGTTTTGGTTGAGCATAGGTTAAGGGAGCAGGTGTCTGACGTGAATTATATGTTGTGTTTAGTCACATAAAGGGCTTGATTAGGAGAGGTGGTAAACTTGCTTGAACAGAGAAAACCATAGAATGCTAGTGTAGCGGCTGCTCGAATGGTGAGGGAAGTCCTGGGGCTGAAAGAATTGTGGGTGAGATGATAAGTTGTGTAATTATCGCCTGTATTCGTGAGTCTGGAAGTATTTGGTAGGTGGGCATCCCTAGAGAGACCTTTGTGCTGCTATGAAGGATTCAGTGATGAGGTGAGCTTGAGAGAGGTAAAATTGGACACCTGTGAGATAGATCCTTATAGTGGATACTTGAAGGTGAAGGCTATGATGACAGTGGCTTGCGAAAGCAAGATATACTGAGAGCGTGATAGGAGAAGAGATACTGTAATTCTCCATGAATAAGGTAAAGAGGTGCCAAGCTCAGTTATAGATTGGTTTAGTGTTTGGAGCAAGTCCATTTTCCATTGTTTGGCGTGCCAAAGAGAGACGGGCGTCTATTCTGGGATTTGCGGTAGATGGCCGACTGGGTCAATGCTATGAAAGTTCAGTGGCGCTGAATCAAAGTTCTGCAGATCAAAGGAAAAATAGTGTGAGAGCTTGTAGGGGTATAGAAAGAAGTTAAAGTTCAAGGAATGTAGGGCTAACTCTCTGAGGAGGGACATGGTCAAGGGGTCAGATGATTTGAGCTGTCTGATCAGGTCATAGGTTCACAAGGCGGTAGTGACGTACTTGATCAGGTGTTTTTTCCACCACTGTTTCCAAGAGCTGGTGGCCGTGAGACAGGGGATTACATGTCGTAGTGTAGAACCTGGACCAACGTGAGGTGGCCAACGAGTAGTGATGATTTGGTTATCGAAGAGTAGTTTAAAGATGTGGTATGTGGAGTATTCGTGGACTTCAAGCAAAGAACTTGTGGGACAGGTGAGGAAAAGTGATCGTCCTTTGCAGTTTGATAGGAAGTTTCCCCACATGGTTAATGCGTTGAGAGATTCTTTGCTTAGGGAGATGATGAGATGGTCATTTGCCTTTGTTAAGTCAGTTAGTAAATGACTGAGGAAAGGTCTTCCTTGTTGTAAAATTCAAGTGGCGTAGTTTAAATGTCCGAGTAGGCTATGGAGCTCTTTAAGTGATAGCAAGGACGTATTGATTGCTTGGTGGATAAAAGTTCGTGGCTGATTCATTTTGTTTTCGTGCAACTTGGATTCCATTTGCTTCGTATTGAGAATTATGACTAGGATTTTGAGTTCATAGGACGGCCCTTCATTTTTGTCCTGAGCGTATGGAGTGTTCAGCTGGTCAAAAAGACAAGTGACTTTGGAGAGGCTTGAACACAAGGCATTGGGTGACTTGATGAACAGAAAATCGTCAAGATAATGAATGACGTTAGGACATTTAAGTTTATTTAGGAATATCCAACATAAAGCTTCTGCAAAGTGATCGAATATTTTTGGGCTGCGTTTAGAAACCAATGTGAGTCTGACTGCGAAGTAGTATGATTCGTCCCACTTGATGCCATGAAGGTGCAATAGATCAGGACGGATGGGTAATTGCTTGAAGGCGGTCTTTGACAGTCAGAATTTGGTCAGAATAGTGGTAATGGCGTGGTCGAATCGGGAGTATTGGAGTGAGTAAACTTCGGATGGGATTAGTGAATTGATGCTGGGAATAAGACGGCCGTGAGGAGCCGAAAGGTCTATGACGAGACGTTTCTTGAGGAAGTGTTTTCTTGTAGCGACTCCTAGGGGATAGATTCTCCATATTTGGAATGGTGACGCGTTGAATGGTATGTCGCCGTTGGAGACCTCAGAACCAAGGAGTTCCTTTACCACCCCCAGGTTCCTGCACTGCGGAGTGTAAATTATCAAATGTATAGGATACCTGGGGCAATGCTTGCACCCCAGTGTGAAACCATCTGGTGAATCCGGTGAAGAGATTTTGAAGGGATTTGATGGATGGTCGTAAAGGTACCTAGGGAATAATGTGATGTTAAGGGCTAGTTGTCATTTGGGGTTAGTGATAGTGGGAAAGATAGGCTTGGCATATGCCTTGTGGCAAACAGAACAAACATGCAGTAGATGGCATGCAGAAAAAATACACAAACGAGTGTTAAAGTTCTTATTAATAGGCGTGGCACAAAAGTAGTGAACTGGGCGGCCTAAAAGGTCTCTGGAGGGCGTGTGAGGGGCTGTGGTTCACTAAGGGATACAGGGGGATTTGGAGAGGAGAGACACAGTTGGGGGTGAAATTTTGGCAGAAGGTAGAGTTGTGTAACAGGGATTGTCCCGAATTGGCAGACTGGAGAGCTCCTGCCAGCGAAGTGGCGACAGAATAGGTCATGGTCCAGAACAGACCAGTTGGTGTGGAAGTTGAATTGGCTGAAAGCTGCTGCTGCCTTGGCAGCGAAGGACCGATGGTAATCATAATATGCGAATCCTCCATATCGGTACGCCAGTTCCACTATAAGATGGAGGTAATCATTGAGTTCTTGGTGCCTATGAGGATGCACGTAGCAAAGTATGTTGCAGTAGATTCCAAAGGCCCAAACTAACTCCTTTACTGTAAGCTTACGGTTTAGGCGAGGGTCTTTAGACTTGACGGTTACTGATATGTCCCCTTTAGTGAAGGTGCAGGGCTCAAATGAATCGGCTGTCGATAGTAGGATGGATACCAGGTTATCTCCTTTCCCTCGATAATGTCCCTCCTCAGGTGAGGAGAGATGAAGTGAAAGGGTAGTATAGTTGGCGAACTCTTTGAGGTCTCAGTCAGTGGAAGGATCGGGTAGTGGCAGGAGCGCTGATACGGGTGGTGGATTTTCGTATCGGGACAACCTGGATGGAGGTGGTCAGATCTGTTATCAATCGGCGGAGTTGTTGGTATTGATTGACTGGCATGTTGGAGAGTGCATGCTGGTCTCTATGGCTGTTTGAAGTAGGTTGTAGAATTCCATTTTCCTCGCCGATGCTGGGTATGGAATCGCCCTGTGAGCTCCTGGATAAGCAGTGGGACCATCCAGTGCCTGGGCGAAGCAGGGCTAGTTGGAATAGATGGAGGTCTGGCCGTTAAAGAAGCAGTGACAGAAGGGATTGTCTCTGCATCTGATTGCACGGCATCTGCCATGATGCACCTGGGTAGAACACTGAGATTTAAGAGAAGCGGCTAAGGAATAGGATAAGTAAATGAAGAGCCCTCGATGGACCCTAAAGCATCGTTGATGGGTATAAATTTCATGGGGTAATGATGATGTGAATTGGTAGGAGTGAGAGGAGAGCATTTATCAATGGGATAGAGGAGCGTGGGTAGTACATGGTTAAATCTGGCTAGTGGAAAGGTGATGTATGCGGCTGAGAGACGGAAAAGGTCAGAAAAAGTGATGGCGAATTAAGGCATTAGGAGAGCTTGAGTGAAAAAGAGTGTAGGCGAATATGGCAGAGAGATAGCTTGAAGGAATGAAATGGTTAATAGAAGGAGGCCGTGTAAGGGGGACATGAGAGGTGGTGGAATGAAAAGGGAATAGTTTATTAAATATAAGTTGTGGTTGGTGCACTTTAAGAGCAGGAGTAGTGATTTTAGAGCAGAGAGGTGAACTGACATGCAGCAGGATACAGCAGGGCGCATAGACAGACAGGGAATGTAAAATGAAAATAAAAGCCGAAATCTTGCAAGAAGCGAGATTTCGGCCAAGTCAATGCGATAGGGACAGTGTGTGATGGTAGCAGCATGGAAGGCTGGAGGCGCCACGGGAAGCCAAAAGAGAAGTGGGAGGAGCGGGCAGGAGGAAGCAGACAGCCAGGAGAAGCGGGGGAATCGAGCAGGCAAACGGAAAAGGAAGGGATGGAGCAGAGGGAATGAGCACAAAGGGGAAAACGGAGGCACGGAAGACAGGGAGAGGGAAAAGAAGGGAAGGCAGGAGACTGAGGAAACGAAGGGGAGAAGGAAAAGCAAAACGCAAAGTGATCCGAGATATCGTAAATGAGACCAAATGCTGGTCTCATTTATCCAGTTTATTTCAGGGTAATTAAAATCTCCCATTATTAGAACTTGCCCGTGCTTAGCTGCATTTCCAATCTGTAACAATAATTGTATTTCCTCACTTTCAGCTATATTTGGGGGTTTATAGCATACTCCTACTAGTATTCTTTTGGAATTTGCTGCTCCGCTATTTAACTCTACCCACAAACATTCAACTTTATCACTAGGTCCACCATAAATATCTTCTCTGACTATAGCCTTAAATTCAGGCTTAACATACAGACAAATCCCTCCTCTTCATTTACCATTGCCTCTATCTTTCCTAAATAGGTTATAACCATCCAGATTAACAGTCCAGTCATGAGATTCATCCCACCACGTTTCGGTAATGCCTATTAAATCCCATTTTTGTGTATGGCAACCAACTGAAATATATGTTTATTACATTGCAGTATCCACAGATTCAGAAGAGGAGGAGGCAGGAAGGGCTGAAGTGGGCCAGGACATTCAGGAGGGCCCGGGACCATCCACATCACTGGCTCATACGGAGCGGGAAGTAATGCCCGGGCCCTCTTCGGCGTGGCCACCTCAGGGCCTGCACCAGCCACACCATCCTGTGCCTCCCCCCTCAGTGGCTCCCCCCTCAGCGGCTCCCCCCTCAGGGGCTCCACCCTCATCCTGGGCTCCGCCCTCATCCTGGGCACAGCCCTCATCATGTGCTCCGCACTCATCTGGGGCTTTGCCTTCATCATGGACTCCACCCTCATCCGGGGCTCCGCCCTCATCATGGGCACAGCCCTCATCATGGGCTCCACCCTCATCTGGTGCTCTGCCCTCATCATGGGCACAGCCCTCATCATGGCCTCCACCCTCATCTGGTGCTCCGCCCTCATCATGGGCACAGCCCTCATCATGGCCTCCACCCTCATCTGGTGCTCCGCCCTCATCATGGGCACAGCCCTCATCATGGGCTCCACCCTCATCTGGTGCTCCGCCCTCATCATGGGCACAGCCCTCATCATGGGCTCCACCCTCATCTGGGGCTCCGCCCTCATCATGGGCACAACCCTCACCCTGGGCTCTGCCCTCATACTGGGCTCCGCCGTCATACGGGGCACCGCCCTCATCCTGGGCACCGCACTCAGTCTGGGCTCCACCATGTGCCCCGGGAGGAAGTGCCCCGGCCCCAAGTGCCCCGGCCGGAAGTGCCCTGGGAGGAAGTGCCCCGGCCACAAGTGCCCCGGGAGGAAGTGCCCCGGGAGGAAGTGCCCGGGGAGGAAGTGCCCCGGCCCCAAGTGCCCCGGCCCCAAGTGCCCCGGGAGGAAGAGCCGCGGAGTCGCCGGCCGCGGAGTCGCCGGCCGCGGAGTCGCCGGCCGCCCAGTCGCCAGCCGCCCAGTCGCCAGCCGACAGACCTCCAGGCCCTCTGCCACATCTCCCTGGCCAATTACGGCACATCATGGCTCATATAGAGCAAGAGAACCAGGCCCAAAGCCAGAGAGCAACGCAAATGCTGGACATTAGCGAAAGACAATTGGCTGTTAGCAGGGCCATCCTGGCTGGAAATAGGGTGATCTCAGCCACCACACGTGCTATATATGCTGAGATGAGGAGGCACAACCGAAGGATGGAGAGATATGAGGAAAGCGCAAGCCGGGAGAGACGCGCATTGTTGCGTCAACTACGTCGCCAGCCCATACCTCTCCAGCCTTCGGTTGTCCAATCTCAACCTGAGATGTCTGCCTCCTCATCTCAGACATCGCCCACTTTAGAACCACAGCCACCTGCTGTAGTGGCACCCCCTGATCCCACACCACGTCGTGGAAGAGGGAGACGGGCCGGGGGCACAGACGGTGGGGGCCCGCTAACTCGGAGTAGGAGGTGTTAGGACCATCCGAGAGGGCCTCCTGACCACTCCTCACAGAATCCTGTTTGTTATAGATGTTGACATAATATTGGCTACAGAGTGTGTACATGTCTGGTTATGTTTAACATTTTAACAATTGATGTTCAATGTGGATTGACCTTGAGCTTAAATGCTGTATTTAATCATAATATTGTTCGGAATGAGACATTGTTTTTGTCTTTGTAGGTGTTAATAGCCAACTCTCACAACATTTTCTTCATCTTCAAGCAGTACAATACCATCATGTGAGTAAACACTCAACCCAGTTCACAACGGGCATTCTATCAGGATTATTCCCCACTGCAGATGGCTCTGAAATGAAATATAGGACTACATATCTTTTCACTAAGAAACATGACTGTGTGATCTTCCATTATAATGATCAGTGTCCAGGCTATAGAGTTGCACAGTCCCATTACTATCTGCTAATCCAAACCAGCAATTCCACATAGGTTTTTGTAGCATTCCATCCCGTTAACATTATGAAATTGGATTCAGTTTTTTCATGTCATCCAAACCAAAGTGGCAATTTCCTTGGTTTGACATCATGATCAATGTGCATGTGTTTAGGGGTAATGTGAACAGTGTAATCTGTCTGGCCTTGGTACCACCCATTTAGAAGTGAGATGTGATATCAGCATGGCACAACTATTCCATATAGATAGTGAGAGTACATTTTGCTGAAGGATTGTGTTCACAGTGAAGCATGCCTTGTCGTATTCCACATCCTAAGCATATTCCTGGAAGGCTGACTGAACAGGATAGAATAAATATAGTTCTTACTGCTTGGAGATGATGTTCATGTTAGTTGGTTTATAGTAGTGTCAAAAGCAAAAACAATGTACTCTAATAACAGCTTATGAATGTTCTAACACCACCTTCCTCTGTTTTCCAGATTCACATCATCTATTAACCAATTCACACTGGGTGTGAAATCGCTTAGTATCACATGATCCCTGTTTTATAGTGTCTTTTTATTCTGGCAACCATATGGTTGTTGTATGCGCATTAATGGTTATGTTGATTAAATGTCGTGTTATATGCTGTTGGTTACTGTGGGGTCCTGACCACATGTGACCCTAGGAGATGCTATGCATTACCCTGATGATGTTGTCTGTTTCCTCTTCAGATGTCCTCAGATTTGCCACAGCCCCTTGCTAGGATCTCTTCACAACACACACATGATATTAATGCACAGTCTTGTCCATTTCTGTTTGTACTCTGTGTATGAAATAAAGTATGATTATGTTATACAGTTATCACTGTTTCTGTGTGTTTGTACCATATCATGCTTTCTAGTTGCAAGAATACAGATAGAATGACGTGTCATTGTTCAATACATATATCTGTGTGTGTTTACATAGATACATATGCTACATTAATCTGTACCTTGCCAATATACATGTAGGTGCAAGTCGGAGGGGTGTGAATTCTGAAATCATGTCTCTAGACATGCAGGGTTGTATATAATGACTTGAAGGGCTCAACTTGAATGATATGAATCGATATTCATGATTATGTATTAATGTCAACGCAGATTGACCCGAATAGTTACACCACTAACTGATGGTGCTGAGCACATCTGACTTTCAGGGTAATTGACTTGTTACATGGTAAATATCCAGGATTACACAAACATTGAGTGAAAAAAAACTGGTTTAATTGTTCACAAAGCCACACAGTGACAAATTACCGCAGGCCTGCTCAGAATCATGGTTGGGGTGGGTAGGATACAGAGTTCCAGTAACACACGGAAATAGGGACATGGGGCCAGAATGCATGCAGGGGGGGTGACATTGGTATAGATGATCAGTTGAGGGGGGGAGATACAGTGCATCATCCAACGTGAGGCAATATCAGTTATATTATTAAATATATCAGGATAGCATTCAATATTCAAACACAACAATACAGAAGGAGATATGCTCATGAGGAGAAGTAATCTGTAGTCTTGTGTGTGCGCGCAACACACACTCCTATGCAACTGCAGAGGTAGAAGTGCTCAATCAGTCAATATTAGAACCCCCGTAGGTCATGTCACTGGAAATGGCACTATGAGAGAAGACTCTACATCCCTAAGTTTGGACACTCAGATGTGAACCTGACCAGGACCATATCAGTGTGTTCCAAATAATTTCATGTGTTAGCAGAACTACCAACAAACTGGCCACTTCGAGGTGTATTCTGTTCTGTGAATGAGCATCTCTATTATCTGCTGTTGCATATTCATAACTGAAGGTAAACGGAACCTCATTAATAGTTATGTTCCAAGGCTTGAGTTACTCTTCCCCAGATGTACAGGGAGGATCACATCGGCACTGAGGAAGAGATCTGGAAGGAAGTATGATACAGGCTTCCCAATAGTCCAAGTAGAGGAGAGAATGGCAGATCTAAAGCAATAGGTACATATAAAATCGATGTAGAGGATGTGATATCACACCCGATGCAACACATGATGACTGACATATGAACATACATGATGCAATGTGACAATAGCATAGTCCTGGAACGTGGGAATGCTCATCATTCCTTGTTCTGGCCGTGGAAAGGGACTCATCTTTGCGATCTGAAACATAAAAGGAACATGTCAATATTTACATTGCACATGCTCCCGGAGCGCTTACTTCGTCACTTACAGTGGTTAGAAAAAGTCTACACACTACTGTAAACAAATTAGCCAATGAAAAATCATTTCAGAACTATATCCACCTTTAATGTGACATTTAAACAACTCAATTGTAAAACAAAATGAAATCTGTAAGGTGGAGGGAAGAACAAAACTAAGAAAACTAATGTGGTTGCATAAGTCTGCACACTCTCTTATAACTGGGGATGTAGCTGTGTTCAGAATGAAGCAATCACATTCCAAATCGCGTTAAATAGGAGTCAGCATACACCTGCCATCATTTAAAGTGCCTCTGATTAACCCCAAATTAAGTTAAGCTGCTCTAGTTGGTCTTTCCTGAAATGTTCTTAGTCGCATCCCACAGCAAAAGCCATGGTCCACAGAGAGCTTCCAAAGCATCAGAGGGATCTCATTGTTAAAAGGTATCAGTCAGGAGAAGGGTCCAAAAGAATTTCCAAGGCATTAGATATACCATGGAACACAGTGAAGCCAGTCATCATCAAGCTGAAAAAATATGGCACAACAGTGACATTACCAAGAACTGGAGCTCCCTCCAAAATTGATGACAAGACCAGATGTAAACTGGTCTGGGAGGCTACCAAGAGGCCGACAGCAACATTAAAGGAACTGCAGGAATATCTGGCAAGTACTGGCTGTGTGGTACATGTGACAACAATCTCCCGTATTCTTCATATCTCTGGCGTATGGGGTAGAGTGGCAAGATGAAAGCCTTTTCTTACAAAGAAAAACATCCAAGCCAGGCTGCATTTTGCAAAAAATACATCTGAAGTCTCCCAAAAGCATGTGGGAAAAGGTGTTATGTTCTGATGAAACCAAGGTTGAACTTTTTGGCCATATTTCCAAAAGATATGCTTGGCGCCAAAACAACACTGCACATCACCAAAAGAACACCATACCCACAGTGAAGCATGGTGGTGGCAGCATCATGCGTTGGGGCTGTTTTTCTTCAGCTGGAACTGGGGCCTTAGTTAAGATAGAGGGAATTAGGACCAGTTCCAAATACCAGTCAATATTGGCACCAAACCTTCAGGCTTCTGCTAGAAAGCTGAACATGAAGAGGAACTTCATCTTTCTCCAACTTCATCTTTCTACATCCAAATCAACAAAGGAATGGCTTCACCAGAAGTAGATTAAAGTTTGGGAATGGCCCAGCCAGAGCCCAAACCTGAATCCAATTGTGATCTGAAGAGGGCTGTGCCCAGGAGATGCCCTCGCAATCTGACAGATTTGAAGTGTTTTTGCAAAGAAGAGTGGGCAAATCTTGTAAAGTCACAATGTGCCATGCGGATAGACTCATCCCCAAAAAGACTGAGTGCTGTAATAAAATCCCAAGGTGCTTCAACAAAGTATTAGTTTAGGGGTGTGCATACTTATTCAACCCTGTGATTTTTGTTTTTGTTTTTTTCGTCACTCTACTTAACTGATTTCAGTTTGTTTTTCAACTGAGTTGTACAGTTTATAGGTCAGATTAAAGGTGGAAAAAGTTCTGAAATGATTTATCTTCGTATCATTTTTTGACAGCACAGAAACATGACATTTTAACAGGGGTGTGTAGACTTTAGACCTTTTTGATCCACTGTACCAATATATGTTGCTCATTTCAGACAAACGTCTTCACTGTTCATTCCCTACATATGAAACGAGCTACTCATCTTGCTAATGATGTAGGAATATCACATAGATTACACATTAATGCATCTTTGGAGAGCCAAATGTGGTGTTTTGCCTTGGACCCAGTCCCAAGCTCATCCACGAGGTGATTTGTTCCACCAGGACACGTGCGCTGTGGATCGTCATTAGTTATCACCACTTACCTATCTGCTGTATTCTGGAAAGAGATAGGCCGATATTAATAAAGTGATTGATGTGTTATTTGTGTCCTTCAGCCTACGTGGCCATATTATTACACAAATACTCACTATGTAGCTCACATTGATGTAGCAGTTCTGTTGCTGTTCCTGTTTTTCCATGTCTAGGTTGTTGAAAGAAGAGTTGACACACGACAGCAGCTCTGTAAGGTTAATATGATGTTAGGATTACAGTCACAAATTAGACAAAGTATGTGTGTATGGTATTTATCTACGACATTTTGATCCCATTTCATGTGGTTTGGCAGGATCAGACAATGTGAACAATCCTGGTCCGTAGAGGTTGTAGGTGACTTTAAAAAGGGATTGGGTATCTTTTTACATTAAAAAACCAAACAGGCATTAGGGGCTATCCTGGATAAATAGAGAGGGAGTATTGATCCAGGGATGAATACGATCACCAGTATCTGGGGTCAGGAAGTAATGTTATATTTTTCTGCCCTGTGTAGACAATTGGCAAAGCTTCACATTTTGTTGTTCGGTGACTTCCTCTGGATCAATTAACAATAATTCTGCGTATTGCAGATCATAGATCTATAGAAGTTGAACCTGATGGACTAAAGTCTTTTTTCAATCTAAATTACTAGATAACAATCTAACGTGGGGCATATATACATTGACATAGTGGGATATATAATCCACTCAAATTATCTATGCCATTGATGTTTATAACCGTCAGTACTTAAGATGTGTATGGGAATGTGTGCTTACTTACCTGTAACTGATCATGTGGCTTGTTCCAGTGTACAAACATCGACAGCATCAGGGAACTCTCCTCTACTGTGGACTGGTTGGAATTCTGTATGACAAGGGCGATGGATAGAGGTGGATTTGGGAGTTAGGCATAATCCAGATACATTAGACTGTGTTCCATGCATATTGGGTGTGTACTTACATGTGAAGTACTCACGAATTAGGCGGGCACGTTGTTGTGACCCCTGCAGATTATCCACTTCAGGGGGAAATAAAGGCTCTTCCTCCCCAGGTAGCGGAGCCGCATCAATGTCCCCCAGACAGTTGGCCTGTACTGCTATATTGTGCAGACAGCAGCAGGCAACGATGATGCGACAAACTTTCAGGGGCTTATATTGTAGAGCCCCCCCCCAGTGGAATGTAAACATCTGAAGCGCATCTTTAGTACACCAAAGGTGCGCTCAATTACATTCCGGCAGGTTTTATGCGCAGCATTATACCGCGCCTCTGCCCGAGTTTGGGGATTGCTCACAGGGGTCAACAACCACGGCAAACACCCATATCCTGCATCACCTGGTGGAAATAAAATATGATGTTGATATGAATAGGATGTTGTGATGTTTGACATAGCATATGGCCAAATATCGTCATCATGACCTATCAACACATCCCTGTGGCTAATACACAGTTAAAGATATATGTAAGGGAGATGGATCATGAATGCATCTGATAGGATAATTAGTAGTGTATTAACACATGTATTCTATATGAAGCTTCAGATCAATTACAATGCGATTTCCACAAATGTAAAATCCAGATGTTCACACCCACAGGACGCTTACATGAGGCGGAGATACAAGGGAAATACAACAGGGTACATATTGCGACCCTTCTGGTAGAGAGCAGGAAGTCACTGTTGCAGTTCTTCTCCCGAGCACATGCCAGAGGTCTGAGGTGAAGCGTGATAGTGTATTCTTGTGAACGTAAATGTGATGCTAATTCAGGTGGAATTTCCCAGGGGCGTACACGATCAAACGCAAAGGCCAAAAGACCTTTGATATTTTGATAACTTCAAGGTAAGCTAAGTCAGGTTTATTCCGGGATATATTCATGCAATAAAAAGTTTGCCAAACAATATTAATTCTCCTCTATCAGATGAATTCTGAAGTCATCTCACTTACATAGCCCTTACAATAACACACAACACGTTATGTAGGCTAGAGAGGTCCATGTAACAGGATACAAGGGAATGCATCAGAACATATACCTAATGATTAATCAATTGTGGTTTTTGGCATATGTTGTTGTGAACTGCATACTGTTTGGCCAAGCTAACACAGGGTTATGGCCAGCAATGAGCTATTATGTTCTGGCTTTGGGAGTATTACTCCGTAATGCACATGTGAACATCATAGCAATAGAGGGAAACATGATGTACCGGATGTGTTATTGTATCCAGTCATAGTAAGATATGGTTGACTGCCATTACTAATGTGTACTCACCCAGTAGCCATCCGGATGGAAATCTGCCACATATTCCGGATGCACGCAGGATATAGGAGTCATGAGCACTTCCCGGGAAGCCTGCATACACACCTTGTATGCGCATGTTCGCATTGCAAACAACCTGGACATTGATTGAATGATTGCTTAAGATTTCTGTACAACGCTTCTTGCTCTCTAGGAGGTATCAGTGCCACGTGTGTACAGTCAATAGCACCAAGCACATTGGGGATACCTCCTAATTGGAAGAAATCGAACTTCACCTTCGAGATCTCTTCAGCAGTGTTAGGGTAACTGATGTATCTGGCAGCTCTCCGACCAATAGCACGGAGGAATGCACTCAGACAATTCGAGAGGCTTGGCTGAGACATTCCTCCGGCTATGCTCAGGGTGGTCTGAAAGCTCCCAGAAGCAAGGAGGTGTATTGCAACTAACATCCGTGTCATTCCTGGGATGGCTCTATATGCCCCTGAGCGAGGAACAAGGTCCGCTCTGAGAACCTCATAGAGCTCCCCAAGACTGGCACGGGTCAGCCGAAAACGCTCATACACCTCCCCATCAGTTAACCCCTCTAATGTGAGTCTCTCCCTGTACACATTGGGTGCCCTTCGCCTCCTCACAGGCTCCTGGTCAGGCTCCTGGTCAGGCTCCTGGTCAGGCTCCCCCCTTCTGCCTGAGCCACCACATCCTGTACTCCCCCCAGCAGCTGATCACCGACAACATTGTCAGCCTCCCTGTGTGCAGGTGGCCCTATATCCCTCTGTCCCTTTGCTACTAGAGCTCTCTCTCCTCCCTGTTCCACCCCCACGATACTAGGCATGGCCTGTGGTAATTCCCTTGCCTGGCTTGGTTCTGCCCCAGCATGGATCACATCACCACTCACACCCTCATTCACTCCCAGACACTCCTCTCTGCCACTCCCCATCACCCCCTCAATCACACACCTTGCTTCCTGGTCTTCATACTGTGCTAGGTGAGCTGCACAAAAGCATCTCAATCTCATACGCCCACTCATCCTGGCCATCATCCCTCTCACATGATCATCCATGCTGATTCAGACATGCTGATGACTTGTTGGGGATGGGGTTATATAGCTTGTTGATTGCATGACCTGGTATTAGGCACGTTAATTTCTGCTTTGCCATTGGTCACCTGTGGATCTTTACATGCCATTCCAGCTGATGATTTTACCTCAAGAAGCCTCTCAACCTATTACATACGCACTTGGCCACATGTAATTGGCTGTCCCAACACGGGCCGCCAAGTGCGTATGTAATTGGCTGAGAGTCCCAACGCGGGCCGCCCAGTGTGTATGTAATTGGCTGAGAGTCCCAACGCGGGCTGCACAGTGAGTATGTAATGTAAAGTTACATACGCACTTGGCGGCCCGCATTGGGACTCAGCCAATTACATACGCACTTGGCGGCCCGCATTGGGACTCTCAGCCAATTACATACGCACTTGGCGGCCTGACACTATAAGTGCGTATGTAATTGGCTGAGTCTGTTGGCGCGCTCGCAAGCTGATAAGGGGACGTCCTAGCGAGACACGCCTCTCAGCCAATCAATGTGATTGATACAAACACATGCGCTGACTGTGTTGTAAGAGCCATTGGAGTTAGCACGCAGTTCCAGGAGCAGGTGGGAGAGAGTTTGATTAGTACTTTGGAGAGAGGGAGATTAGTTATTTTTTCTTTTTTCATTGTCTATTTCATAAGTCCTTCCATTTAAGCAATACACATATTTACAGATTTCACATATTTGCAAGACACATAGATTAAATAACACACATAGAGACATATATATAGTTAGGACACACACCCCACACACCCATCCCCCCCACCACACCCATCACCCCCACCACACCCCATCCCCCAACACACCCCATCCCCCACCACTTATTAAATACACATAGCACACACATCTTTTCTTTCCAACAGACATTCCAGTAATACTTTTATTTCTTTATCGTTCTTTTGATTTGTAGGCGCACTCTTTTTGATTGTTTTGGATTTGATTACTAGCATATTTACACCTAAGAGTTACACATATTTACACATTACACATATTTGCCTGACACATAGATTAAAGACACATAGAGACATACATAGCGTTAGGACACACACCACACACCTCCCCCCCCCCCCCCAACCTTTGCACCGCATCCCCCAACAGTTATTAAAAACACATAGAACATACACTTTTTTTTTCATCACCTATATAACAGTTACACTTATTTTGAGTTATCCTTATTTTGTTATTATTTCAGCATGGAGGGAGGAGATGGGTGGAGAGAGGAGGAGAGGAGAGGAGTGGAGAGTGAGGAGAGTGAGGAGAGTGTAGTGGAGGGTGGAGGAGAGGGGGAGGTGTCCCCGGAGGGGGTGGAGGAGGTGTCCCCGGAGGAGGAGGAGGTGTCCCTTGAGGAGGAGGAGTGGTCCCCAGAGGGGGGGGGGAAGAGGAGGAGGAGGAGGAGGGAGACACAGGCACTGATAGAGGAGGGACAGAGGGGAAGGGGCCTGTTCCCAGGGGGCGGGGTAGTTTGGGGAAAGGGGACAGGCCTCAGGAAGAGTGCAGGGAGGCCAGGGTCCCCGAGCACAGTCGAGAGAGCAAGGGGCTATTGGCAAGGGCAGGTGCAGGGCCCGTAATTATATGCCCCAGGAGAATATGGTCCTCCTGGGTGCGATCCGTGACCGGACCTTCATCCTTGTTGCAAGGAAAGCGAAGCCTGGGCCTAAGGCTCAGGCTTGGAAGGAGGTAGTGCAAGTGATGAAGGAGGTGTCCACGCTTTCTAGGGGCTTGAGGTCCTTGAAGCACAGATATGTGGATATCAGGGCCACGGTGAAGAGGAAGATGGCCAGAGAAGCTGAGGGACACAGTGTCACCTATAAGGAGTGGGAGAGGATCGCAAGGGACTTTCTCGAACCATCGCCCGCAGCGGGAGCTTCATCCCCGGTGGCCCAGCAGGACCCAGCCTCCAGTTCAGGTGAATATCACAATGGCATGTTAATGACAGCCAGCATTAATATATGCACTAATAAAGCATGTGATCCTGACCTCAATATCGGTCTGAGAACAGATCTTTGGGTCTGATGTAAGAAACAGTGAATGTTGCTGCTGACCTTTGTGTCCTGTCCATATTAATGGGTATTTGCCCATATTACTCATTATCCAGAGACCTACTGTAGCTAATAGTTAGTAATGCTTGCAGATGGGAATCAGGTGAGTTGGTATATTGGTACAGTATTTAGCACTTTACTGTACATGCATTGTCATTATTTTTTTTTATCCTCCTCCGCCTTTTTAGTTTTTTGTTGACCATTCATTTTTGTGGGCAATTTCACACACCATACTGTATGTGTGAAACTGGATTGGATTACACAGTCCAGAGGTTGAATCATTTGTTCAATTGAACAGATCCAGACAAGTTGTAAGTGCCGTGCACTCTAATGGTTTCTTCAGTTAAATGGAGAGATTTCTGGTTCCGGTTGCAGCATGTGACCCTGGTAGGTGCTATGCATCATGCTTATTCTAGACTATTAGATTGACCCCTGTAGGTATCCCCTTTTTTTTATTAAGCCCCTTGCTCTCTCGGGACCCGCCCACACCACACCCATGATATTAATGCACAGTCTTGACCACTGCTGATTGTGGTCTGTGTCCAAAAATAAAGTTTTGTTATACCGTTCTGTGAATGCACAGTCTTGACCACTGCTGATTGTGGTCTGTGTCCAAAAATAAAGTTTTGTTATACCGTTTTGTGAATGCACAGTCTTGACCACTGCTGATTGTGGTCTGTGTCCAAAAATAAAGTTTTGTTATACCGTCCTGTGAATGCACAGTCTTGACCACTGCTGATTGTGGTCTGTGTCCAAAAATAAAGTTTTGTTATACCGTTCTGTGAATGCACAGTCTTGACCACTGCTGATTGTGGTCTGTGTCCAAAAATAAAGTTTTGTTATACCGTTCTGTGAATGCACAGTCTTGACCACTGCTGATTGTGGTCTGTGTCCAAAAATAAAGCTGTGTTATCCTGTTCTCCCCATGTCGGTGTGTTTTCAATGGTTGGGGTTAGGGGACATCCACATGCATCACATTAGTGTCACATTACTATAGCTGTAAACTAATGAGCCCTAGTTAACCTGCAATAGATCCATACATACTAAGAGGAATAATAGTCCTAATAGCATTAGATATCATATAATGCATCTAATTGATCTACAATCTAGGCATAATAAAGGGTTAATGCACAGGCCAAGTACAATTAGTGGGACTGGGGAGTAGGAACATTCCACTGTGGGCCTAAAAGGATAATGATAGGTGATACTGCAGTGGGTTGTCAGTTCCTTCTCCAGTCATTTTGGATTTGTCCGTCAATTCTGCTTTCACACGCACTTCCCCAACATCACTTAGCAATCGAAACTAACGTAAATTGATGAATAGCAGAACATAATGGGAGGTCACCAAATGGGAATGAATGGTCATCTTGGCACATGGCCACCAGCAATGGCGTGGGACTTCCTTGGATAAGAGTAGTGGCGATTACCCCTGATGAAGGTGAGTTGGCTGGTGCTCATTGTGCCTCTGCAAACCCTCTGTGTGTGTTTGCTGCCCTTGTGGGTGGGAGAGTGACAGCAGAACTGACAACCCACTCCGGTCTCACCAGCATAGGAACCTTGTAAGAAAGCAGTGACAGAGGGTCACAGTCGGACCCGACCGAAAGACCAAACAAGAGGTATTGTGTATTTCAATGAAGCTGTGAGCTATCCCATTAAGGGTCATTGTGGGGGTGAGAGTGAAAGCAGAATGCAGGGCCAAATCTCAAACCACTGGGGAAGGAACTGACAACCCACTCCGGTCTCACCAGCATAGGAACCTTGTAAGAAAGCAGTGACAGAGGGTCACAGTCGGACCCAACCGAAAGACCAAACAAGAGGTATTGTGTATTTCAATGAAGCTGTGAGCTATCCCATTAAGGGTCATTGTGGGGGTGAGAGTGAAAGCAGAATGCAGGGCCAAATCCCAAACCACTGGGGAAGGAACTGACAAACCACTCCGGGCTCACCAGCATAGGAACCTTGTAAGAAAGCAGTGACAGAGGGTCACAGTCAGACCCGACCGAGACTGAACAGGACATATTCACATACTCCATGTGCCCCATATTTGTGTTCCCAAATGTAGATGTGATGAGCAACATGTATACAAAATAACAGGGTTAATATGGCATTATTTGGATGTTTTTGTGTTTTTATGTAATCAGGTAGTGTGTCTTTAATTTTGCTTTATGTAAGCTGCAGCATGGCTTTTCATTCAAAATGTAGCAACTAATTGGTTGTATAATGCCTTGGCTTTGGTGGGGATGGTGAAATCAATTGTAATGGCCTTCCATGCTTTTCCTCTGTTAAACTCACTTTTATATTTTTAAGTTGTCTGTACGTAATGCGTAAACCATTTTACGTGGGTTTTTTGTTCACTTAGCGAATTTGCGAGACACGAGCGTCCGCAAGGAATTCTTTTCCACTACTTACTACGTAGCGCTTATCGTAGGCAAATCTCGGTAAAGTAGTCCGAAATTACGCAAGTCAATCGCAAGTCAATCGCAAGTCGACTCGGGTATCGTAAATCGAGTTACGATGGGCCTTTGCGAGATACGATTTCATCCGCAGCTCGAATTTAATAGGGCCCTGAGTAACTATGTAACTATATGAAACTATGTAACACAGGCAGAAAGACTAGCTGTGTTCCACAAGCTCAGCTGTTATACTGGCTGCTATTATATAATAAAGTAGTTAAAATGACTGAGCCTCTGTTTTATTCAAACCTTGATTCTAATTAATATTCATTGTACCGCATGGTACAGCGCTCATTACTCATTCAGGCAGCAGCAACACAGTGAGATAGCATCACTTACCTGAGTCAAGGCATTGGATTCAGATAAAGTTCTACTTTATTGTATGTTACATTTCTATGTGTAAATCATTTCAATTAAACTGTATGGAAGTCTTACCTGTATCCAAGGTTCACTACAATTTGACAAATACAAAATAAAAATAAAAAGGTTAGGAGAATTAAAGCATGCTTGCATGTAATAGTTAAGACATTAAAGTCTGTATTTTTTGCTTTCTAAAGCCTTTTTCCACTATAAAGTCAAATTGTGTTTTTATTGTACGACTTCAACTGTCCTTTAAGGTATTTAACTCCAAGATTCAAAACAGATATAAAGAAACTAATACTCTAGAATATAAAACAAACATTGACCCCCATGCAACCTGAATGTTAACCCGTGCCATGGAGGTCTTTAAAGGACCTCTGTGGCACCTAATAATTAACCACTAATACAGAGGGCTCTAACAGACTCCTGTTGAACTAAAAATTAATCATTAATTATGCCATGGGGTTCCTGTAGGGAGTCTCCATGGCATCTAACCAGAGATATATGCCAAGGACCCCTGTGGTACCTATCATGTAGAAATATGCTATGGAGGTCCAGCACCTACTATTAACCCATATGCCAAGTGGAATCTAAAATTAACCCTCCATTCACAGGAGTCCTTTAAGAATCCCTGTGGCTCATAATGTGCCTAACATACAGTTTAAGAAACCTCAGTGGCTCCTTTAATAATCTCTATGGCTCCTATAATTATCCTAAAGTCAAGGACCCCCCTGGTACCCTCAGTAAAACAAACTAGCCCTACCCTAAATAACAATAAAGCACACTACAAAACTAATTGAACAATTAAATCATAAACCATTGTCAGTAAAATAAAAAATGCACAATAACATAAAAAAAATCAGTAATATTACAGTTTTAAATGATACCAAAAATATTGAAAAAATATAATCATATAAATAAAATAAAACATAAAATATAAAAATAATATTGACACTACACCCAATCCCCTTCACAGGCTCAGAAGTTGAAAGATTGCATTGCTGGAGGGGCATTTTGGACAGTTAAGTGGACTATTCAGAATTTATTATATTACAAAAAAAGCTGCTGGACGTGTTTAGGGAGAGCTCCATAGATCAGGCTGGGAATTTGGGCCCTGCTATATATAAAAGGCCCAAAAACATCAGGGACCACTGGGGCACCAAACCCGACCCCCAACAGGACACCCCGAGCTCACGGAGGCAAAAGAAGGGCAAGCACATATTCTCCCGAACGGGGAGCTCCATCGGGGGAAGAAGATCTCCTGCCAAAGGCAGCTCAGGACCAGAACAGGTGCTGGAGGCGGGGCACACAGACCCGGAGGCTCCAGACGCCCGGACTCCCGGTAGAGGAGGTAGGAGAGGCGAGGGTGGGGGCCCGAAGAGGAGAGGAGGCCACCATCTTGTGAGGCAGGAGGTGAGGGACCGAGAACACCAGGGGGACCCCCGGACGTACAGGGGGGCGAGATAACAGCAGGGTGGAGACCAGACGGCCCTATAGAGCCCTGCAAGGCCCATAGCTTGGGGCAAAACCAGGCAAGAAGGCAGGAAAGTCCACGGGAAAAAAGGCGGCGGCCATCTTGCGGCACCACAAGGCAGGCCTGAGGCCTAGGCCTGGGAAGCACCCACACATAACCCCACTATAGGCCAATGCAGAGCACTAACTAAAAGAGAGCTGGCCCCACGTTATCCTCATCCTCTCTGAACCCCTCCAAACTGCCATCTTAATAGGGCTGGATGAAGCCCCTGCATAGCTGACACTGGGCCAAAAGGGCTGCCCCACCAATACCCTCCACCCCTCATAACCCCTACCAAAACATTGATTGATTCTGATTGCATCAGGCCCAGGGGCTGTGTGTTCACTTTGACCAGAGATATTGCAACTTTAACTAGCCCTGACAGTCTAGCAGATTTAGTGACACGAATCAGTGGCTTTACTTCTCTTCTCCCTATTTCAAAAGGCTCAGCTATTTCTGCAACTGATTACTATACAAAGCTAACTCAGTGGTGTCTGCTACAGGCCTCTGAAGCTCCACTCCGCCATCCTGTGCCTATCCAGCAAAACTACAACTGACGTGCTGGCTGAATTTTACAGGCCTGCTTACGGTAGAAGCTGCTGAGTACTACTGAGACATCAGAAGGTTGGCTGTTCATTGGCTCTCTATACCCCTACTAGGGGAACAAGATTATGCACTAAAAGCTGCCTGAATCAAGCTTACCGGGACTCTCTAAAATTCAGTAGGGCCCGGACATGGTGAGAATGTCTTTCTGCAATCAAAAACTGTTGATCCACGAGATGTAAAGGTCGCCCAATGGGAGGTTTTGACTAACATGGTAGTCATTATCAATCTACTGCTTGAGCACAACTATTGAGCTTACCTGCTAGATTTGATGCAACATATTTAACTATACAGTACGTGCATGTGAAGCATTATCCTACACCATGTCGAAAAACAAGAGGGGCCCCTCAGCAAAAGGCATCTGGGGACATTTCTCGCCCAAGGTAGCCAAGCCTACGTCTTAAATAGACTCTGCTTCTGAATGCTAGGAATCGTTAGACTAGACACCTCTAAAAAAGTAAAGCAACATATCAATCTCTTTCCCAGATCCATAGCCACTATCCAGCAGCTCTTAACTAAAGCAATAGAACCGCTGCGGAATGATCTGAAGGAGCTGGGGCAAAGGACCCAAATGTTGGAAGAAATAGTGGATCAAATTAGAGAGGTGCAACAACACGACCGGTCTGCCATAGACCAAAACTCGTACAACATTATGGAACTGACAGACAAGATTGAGGACTTGGAAAAATGGTCAGGCCGCCATAACATCAGAATACGAGGAGTGCCCAGGGCTATTCAGGATTTGACGGAATATCTGAAGGAGACCTTTGCGGCAATACTCCCTGACCAGGCAGAGATGGTGCTTGAGATCGAGCGAGCTCACAGAGCTCTTGGAGGTGCGAGAAACCCAGAGGCCCCCAAGGATGTGATTGTACGATTTCTCAGGCAGCAGGCCAGGGATCTCTTACTGGCAGAGACTAGGAAGATGCACACTGTCAAAGGTCTTGACAACACAAACCTGCAAGTCTACGCGGATCTGTCACCAAACACGCTAGACAGGAGGAGGCAGAGGAAACCTGCTCTAACAATCCTCCAGCAGCATAAACTGCAGTATCGTTGGAATTTTCCTTTTGCTCTTACCTTTAACTACCAGGGAACTGCACACACCACCCGCACACTGGAGGACTGTCTAGCAGTACTGCGCCAACTTCGCCTCTGCACGGCAGAAATGTCGGTAGAAGATCATGGCTGCCCTCCACCTCCTCCTATCCCGAAAAGACAATGGACTCTAGTAGGCCCACAACTTCAAAAAGAGGATCCGCTCCCTCCTAGAAATCCCAGACACAAGAGCTTGATTTGCAAAGGCCAGGCTATCTGCAGCTCTCAACGCAGAGGGGACTCTGGACTTACCATTGACACTTCGACTATAGTGAGATCAGAGTGAAGGCCGGCCCAGCAGCTGGAATTAAATCCGAGATTCTACTCAGTTTCTGGACTGTTTGATACACTCTTGCTGCAGGAGAATTAGCGTAGAAAATTCTAGTTCAAATTTGTATTAGTCAAAACCTTAGATATAGAGACAATTAGAAGTGAACGCCTGAGTTAGATATAAACATTTTCAGTTTCACTTTGACAAGCTGATATGTTGTTTAGTTTAGTTTGTGTACTACTAACCATGGAGAAAGGGAAGAACTAAATATACCGGCGCAACAAACCAGTTGCCGGGCAACAGTAATTAAAGTAGCTCTAGTAGCGGAGGCGATCATATTCATAGAAAACTATGCAGCTAGCTGTTTAATTGTAAACAAAGGTAGCCGAGGCCCAGGCCCTCTGCAAATCTAATTGCTGAAGCTATATTATGTAATGTTTCTAAAGGTTCCGAGGAATTATAGATTTCTACAAAATGAAACACTATTGTTATGTATCTGTGCTTTCCTCTGTGTTGACAGCGACCGGACTTTACAGCATCAGCAGACTCCCTCTGGGTCCCCCTCCATCCTTGGATACTCTGAGAATGGCGACAGATGAAAAACAGCAGGTAGACAAGAATTGCACACACACATTGATTCTAAATTAAGATGAGTGGGTCAGAATATACGTTTACTACCCATAATGTGAAAGGGTTTAACTCGCCCTTCAAGAGGAGGAAGGCTTTCAGGTACTATAGACAGCTCAGGCCCTCAGTTATTTTCATGCAAGAAACCCACTTCTCGCATGAAAATAAACCACATTTTATTCATAAAGATTACCCGATAATATACATGGCCCCTCAACCCACTAAGAAGGAATGGCAGTAATTCTCATGTACAAAATCTTCCCGTTCAAACTAGAACACAGTAGGATAGATAAAGAGGGACACTATGTTTTGGTATCTGGAGTAGTCTCGGGTCATAGAGTCTCATTGATCTCCCTGTACTCTCCCACAACCTCATCCCACAAAACCCTGATCAAGCTATTGAAAGATCTGGAACCGTTAGATTTAGGTAGGCTGGTGATTGGGGGGGACTTTAATTTTGGCGACAGATCGGGGGACACTCCAGAAACTAAATTTTCCAATCAACTGGGTCAAATTAAACAGTTATTGACGAGAATGAGCTTAGTAGATGCTTGGAGGGGCCTACATCCAGACCGTAGTGAATATACATTTTATTCGCTCACGCATGACACCTATTCAAGGATTGATACATTTCTAGTGGACTCCACTCTTTTTGATAGCCTCCGAGAATCTGACATTGCTTCCTGCCCCTGGTCTGACCATGCTATAGTGGTTGTCAAAATAACTCTGGGACCTAGCTTATCCCCATTTAGGAGCTGGAGGATTAATGAGCACCTGCTGTCTGATCCCAATAACTTAGCAGCACTGGCGGAGGATATTAAACTGTATTTTGAATGGAATAATTCTCCTGGGACAGGGCAGGTTGGCTCTGGGTAGCCCATAAGGCTTTTATAAGGGGCTCCTGCATTAAGCTCACCGCTCTGCACCGTAAGTCCCTCAACCAAAAGGAGGAGGAGCTAACAACTACCCTCAACAACTTAGAAAAACTTAATCAGCAGCGCCCATCTCTGAAGCTCCGTAATCAAATCAATAAAGTCAGGTTAGAGCTTGATGGGGTACTATCTTACTATACAGAGAAAGCTATGAGGAAAACAAAGCATTTATACTACTGGAAAGCGAACAAACTGGACAGGATGCTAGCCAGGAGACTAAAATCTAAGGAAGTCCAATCTAGGGTCACCAAGATTAGGAAGTCCGACGGTAAAATATCCTGTAGCCCGAAGGACATACAGAAAGAGTTTCAGTCCTTCTATCAGCAGATATACTCAGATCGAATGCAGACTGAAGGGCCGGACCTTGACTCCTTTTTAAGAACTATAAATCTTCCCTCAATAACGGAGCAGCAACTAGCTAATCTGAATCTAGACATTTCACTGGAAGAAGCGAGAGCAGCCATCCAGAGTCTTAAAATCCCCAGGCCCGGATGGTTTCACAAATTTATACTATAAGAAATTTGAAAGCTTACTTAATCCTCATCTTAAATCTCTCTTCAATGCAATTTTGAAGGGGGAAAGTATGCCCCCAGAGTTAAATGAGGCGGATCTGGTGGTATTTCCTAAAGAAGTTAGGGATAATCTTGAGGTAATGAACTATCGGCCCATATCCCTATTGAATGGGGACGTCAAATTGTTAGCTAAAATGATGGCAACGTAGATCTCCAGATTCTTACCAGAGATTATACATAAAGATCAGGCAGGTTTTGTACCTCACAGGCAGGCGGGGGACAATGTCAGTTGTATCCTAAATATCCAATATTTGGCTCACAAAGCGAGCTCTCCGATGTGTTTACTGGCCCTGAACATTGAGAAAGCCTTTGACACAGTTGAATGGCCATACCTATTTAAAGTGCTTGACAAGTTCGGTTTCAAGGGTCGTTTTGTTACTCTACTTCGAACATACTATGAATCCCCACTAGCTAACCTGAGGTTACCGGGCGAGCATAGAGCCCAGATTTGAATACAAAGAGGTACGAGACAGGGATGTCCACTCTCGCCCCTATTATTTGCCCTTGCCGTTGAACCATTGGCACAACTCATTAGATCGGACAAAGAGATTCAAGCGTTTCAAGTGGGTTTGCAGCATTATAAGTGCTCTTTTTTTCCTGATGACATCTTATGTACTCTAACAAACCCCGGGTCCTCCATACCAACACTTTATAAGTTTGGCAAAGTTTCGGGGCTTAAGCTGAATTTAGGGAAATCAGAGGCTCTAAGCCTTGGCATGAAGCAGAGCAATATAGAACTTCTGAAATCTATATATACCTTTTCATGGCCTGCCAGACATATAAAATATCTAGGGGTTAACATTACACCTAAGCTATCGGATTTGTACAGGGCAAATTATCCCCCTATGTATAAAAAACTGAATGAGGATTTGTTGAGATGGAGGAATTACCCACTCTCGTGGACAGGCCGTATTGCAGCAATTAAAATGAACATATTACCAAAGATCTTATTTCTTTTTAGAACGCTTCCAATGCCGATCTCCCTGAAAGAGCTGGACCAGTTCCAATCTAGTATTTTTAGATACATTTGGAAAAATAAAAACCCTTGCATATCCAGAAAAATAATGTTCAGGCATAAGAAGGAGGGGGGCTATCATGCCCCAACTTGCGGGACTATTTTAAAGCGGCGAGACTAGCTCAACTGCCCCTAGCAAACTCTGTCAAACATCAGTCAGGTTGGGTATTCCTAGAAAAGCAACAAATGAACCCTCATAACTAGGAGACACTAATATGGGTACCTGAGGGGCTGAGCCTGATTAAGTCTCATCAGAATCCTATCATAAATTTAACTATAACCTCTTGCAGGTGGGCTAGGTCCAAGAACAGGCTAGACGTAGGTGCAACATTGAAACATTGTGTATACCTTTCAATAAAAACTATTTAAAAAAAAAAAGACTTTATTATATTACATGTTGTATGTATGTTTGTATTAACTGTAATGTTTCTTTTTTTTATAGGTGTGACCTGTGAACAGTTTTGTAGGTCCCGGTCTGGCATGAAAAACTGAAGACCAGGGCATCGCTGGAGGAGCATTTTGGCAACGTAAGTGGTCTAATTTACCCTTCTCTATGTTTAGTAAGGCTTTTGTTTTTTAGTTGTAACATAGGTTTGTCTATTTGATGTAATGTAAGTTTTTTATTTTGTTTTTATTTTCTGTGATGTTTTTTATTTTATTTTCATAGGGAGGTTTGATGAACAGAGTGGGGGTCTCTTTGCTGCTCCTGCAGCAAACGTAAGGGCTGTAGAAGCCTTTGCGAGTCCTGCCCAGCACTCGTTGGGCTTTGGCCTCCATTTGCGTGTTACGGGCTGGCTTGCGGGGTACTTTTTTGCAATTTAATAGCATAATAGGAATGTAGTGGGTACGGGCTTGACAAGGTTGCGGGCTGCGAAGTTCCACGTTCCACGTCCCGTAGGTATTTTTCGGCCATCGGTTTACAAGGCTAAATTAATAGCCTTCAGTCCTACTTTTTTCAATACAGGCTACTTTTTACAACTTAATGCTATGCTAGAATGGAAATGGAACCGACTGCCAGTGTAGGCAAGAGACGTTTTTAAGAAAATATAATTGCTTTTGAAGCTTATCTAAAAGTATGATAAGGAATTAAGTAGTTGTGCTGTTACCATATACAGTCAGGTCCATAAATATTGGGACATCGACATAATTCTAATCTTTTTGGCTCTATACACCACCACAATGGATTTAAAATGAAACGAACAAGATGTGCTTTAACTGCAGAATTTCAGCTTTAATTTGAGGGTATTTACATCCAAATCAGGTGAACGGTGTAGGAATTACAACAGTTTGTATATGTGCCTCCCACTTTTTAAGGGACCAAAAGTAATGGGACAGATTAACAGTCATAAAACAAACTTTCACTTTTTAATACTTGGTTGCAAATCCTTTGCAGTCAATTACAGCCTGAAGTCTGTAACGCATAGACATCACCAGACGCTGGGTTTCATTCCTGGTGATGCTCTGCCAGACCTCTATTGCAACTGTCTTCAGTTCCTGCTTGTTCTTGGGGAATTTTCCCTTCAGTTTTGTCTTCAGCAAGTGAAATGCATGCTCAATCGGATTCAGATCAGGTGATTGACTTGGCCATTGCATAACATTCCACTTCTTTCCCTTAAAAAACTCTTTAATTGCTTTTGCAGTATGCTTCGGGTCATTGTCCATCTGCACTGTGAAGCGCCGTCCAATGAGTTCTGAAGCATTTGGCTGAATATGAGCAGATAATATTGCCCGAAACACTTCAGAATTCATCCTGCTGCTTTTGTCAGCAGTCACATCATCAATAAATACAAGAGAACCAGTTCCATTGGCAGCCATACATGCCCACGCCATGACACTACCACCACCATGCTTCACTGATGAGGTGGTATGCTTTGGATCATTCATGAGCAGTTCCTTTCCGTCTCCATACTCTTCTCTTCCCATCACTCTGGTACAAGTTGATCTTAGTCTCATCTGTCCATAGGATGTTGTTCCAGAACTGTGAAGGCTTTTTTAGGTGTTGTCTGGAAAACTCTAATCTGGCCTTCCTGTTTTTGAGGGTCGCCAATGGTTTACATCTTGTGGTGAACCCTCTTTATTTACTCTGGTGAAGTCTTCTCTTGATTGTTGCCTTTGACACACATACACCTACCTCCTGGAGAGTGTTCTTGATCTGGCCAACTGTTGTGAAGGGTGTTTTCTTCACCAGGGAAATAATTCTTCGGTCATCCACCACAGTTGTTTTCCGTGGTCTTCCGGGTCTTTTGGTGTTGCTGAGCTCACCGGTGCGTTCTTTCTTTTTAAGTATGTTCCAAACAGTTGATTTGGCCACACCTAATGTTTTTGCTATCTCTCTGATGGGTTTGTTTTGTTTTTTCAGCCTAATGATGGCTTGCTTCACTGATAGTGACAGCTCTTTGGATCTCATATTGAGAGTTAACAGCAACAAATGCAAATAGCACACTTGAAATGAACACTGGAGCTTGTATCTGCTCTTTGTAAATGGGATAATGAGGGAATAACACACACCTGGCCATGGAACAGCTGAGCAGCCAATTGTCCCATTACTTTTGTTCCCTTAAAAAGTGGGAGGCACATATACAAACTGTTGTAATTCCTACACCGTTCACCTGATTTGGATGAAAATACCCTCAAATTAAAGCTGAAAGTCTGCAGTTAAAGCACATCTTGTTAGTTTCATTTCAAATCCATTGTGGTGGTGTATAGAGCCAAAAGGTTTAGAATTATGTCCCAATATTTATGGACCTGACTGTAAATAACAATTTGCTGATTTGTAGTTAGAGTTGTATAAGAACCTCTAACAGCCCTATTAAATTAGAAGCCCATAGAGGCATCGGGAAGCTTGTTACATAGCTGTTAAATTAGAACAGGTTGCGAGTTATGGGTTTGAGATGCAAACCTGTAAACCATTTGTCGACCGTTGGATGTGCGACCTTGAACGTGATCAATTAGTCAAACCCGTAGTTACAGGTTTAAATGGAGCTAATGGAAGCATCATTGCATCAAAGAAAAGTGGAGGTTGGATTTCAAAGTGTTACGGGGTTCAATTACAAGTTACGATCAGACCCACAGATATAATCCAATATTAATAAAGCCGTAATATGATATTCTATTTGAGAAAGCCTTTGATAGTGATATCAAGAGGGAAAATTATACTAGAAAAATTATGCTCCTGGAGAAATCAAAACATTGAAAATAATGTTCTTATTAAAGTTGGCAGATTTAAAGGAGCATATCTTCTTAGCAAAGCAGAGATAGCCAGCTATACAATGGAGAGGGGATCATACCACTCTTCATATGCTTAGGAAAAGAAGACCTTTCTCTCATTCACAAAGATCTGGGAAGTAATTATGACATTCGAATTTCCCAAGCTGTGGGAGACCATTTCTTCTGTTTCAAACAAATTTGAAAGAATCCATGTCGGACAAATGAGTTGTCAATTTTGTTCAAGAAGAATTAAAAGAACCAATAAAGGACTGATTCATAATTACAAAAGTCTCCTATTCATTTACGATGCCTCCTTCCAAGGTATCATACAGCCAGTCCCTCCAGAAGAAGAATAATCAGATTAGGGCCCCATTCCAATATTTTACACAGAACCTTACTGTACCAATTTGTATTTAAATTAGTATCCTATCAATTCCAAACGCTCTAAATTTCAATGGCTGAATAGCATAAAATCACAAGTTACGGTCTGCTGTTGCATTGATATTTACTCAGAGCTTATGCCAAATGCTGTTAACAGTCCGCACACAATTTACTGAAGTTGCCTAAGGCCTTATGGTAGCTGATTTTTCTCAAAGTTACATGTGCTGAATACCACACTTATGGGCTACAAAAAGCCTTGCTGAGACCCTTCAAAGGCAATAAAAGAGGTACTGTAATAAAAACAAGAAAAATCCCTCAAGTGCAAAGTAAATGTCATATTAAACATTCTCAATGCACATACGTTGGATTCTATACAAAAATTTGCAAAGTATGATGTTTGAGTCTCCATACATCTGTGAACATCAATTATTGTCAACATTAGACATCAACATAACAAAATCAGACTCCAGCACTCAAGAGGTTAATACACATCAGGAAATCCACATGGTCCAAAACAGATACTTTAAGGCATTGTTTTATAAAGGGATAGCCACACCCCAGACAGGTTATCAACAGCATGGATCCAGAGCACATCAAAGTACTGAGAGCAATCATGTAAGTCACATCCTTGGGGAGGTATGTCATGTACATAATACAGTTGTGTGTTAAACACCAGGTTATGAGAAATGTCATCATGGACAGCCTGAGTCCTTAAAGAAAAGGATGTTGACACTGGTTGTGGCTAAATATGTGCCTGTAATCCATGTAGGAGGTGAACCTTTACAGACAACTGACTACAGTATGTAGCACAGGCCCTGCACATGATTATGTTATAGGAGCATATAAGGGACAGAGATTTAGTGGCATAGGGACAAGGGGTTATTGGGTAACGCTGATCAGCAGGACTATATTCATTTGTATGAAGCTGTTACGGAAGGCCAGCAAGAGGCCAAGGAGGCTGTGGAGAGGCAGAAAGAGTTTGAGGAACTTACCTTCATCAACAGGAATCTTGTGTATACCTATCCTGTTAAGTCACCCGCCATTTATTTTGTGCTTGTGATAATGTGAATACATATAATAAATATGTTAAATTCAATCTAGTGTTTGTGTATTAATATATTATGAAAACAGCATGTGATTTGTTAAAAATCACTTCTGCAGAGTAATCCAGAACAGTGTTATAATGATTTAGTAGTATTACCTCCATAAATAAGTGTTACTGATGTCCATACATAATGTAGATATCTGTGCTAACAACATATAATATAGAGCGAGAACACAAACTGGTCACATTAATTCAGACAGCTTAACAACCACGCCTGTATAATTGTTATGGCCTGCACTGTTCACATGAACATATTTTAGGTGTCCTGTGAACCAAAATGTGAATTGATGTTAAATTATGTTAATGTTAACATCATATTCAACATGGAAAGTAAAAGCACTTGGCCCAAACAACATTATTTACAAATTAAGGAAACATTATTGGGATCTTGTCTATTATGTAGCTGCACAGAGTCTAAAGGCTGCAGTTGAACGCTGCGCTACAACAGTGGTGAAAAAGCGCTGTGGTGAAAAAGAGGTAGTGCAGGTAAAAAATAAGTTCACCCTCCGATGAGGTGCAACTCAACGGCACTGAATTGACAGCGAGGCCATCAATATGTTCGGCGAGGTCACTTGGCCCTCGAGGGCCTCAGGCGTGCCTCTCATAGCTCAATGCCTCTTCTGACGGCTCACCTGATGCGCCACGTCAGAGGGGGAAATAAAAAAATTTCCCCAGTCTACAGTAGCGTTCAAACGCAGCGTTCAGACTGTGAGGGGCTATATAATGCGAAAGAATGACATGGAAACATAAGAATTCATGAAGACAGAGAGGCTTCACAACATATTTTACCTTCATCCATAACTGATATTTAAATATTATTATTCATATTTTATTAATGGATCATAAACTAAATGTAATATATGTTAATGTCCCAAATCAGTAACCATTACAAATAGACAGACACATGGATTATGGTATAATAAAAATAAAAATGTATTAAATGCACAGAGCACCGCCTTAAATATAGCAGACTGTACATTATTATCATTGATGTGGTGCAAATGACACTCAAGAGGACAAGAGGCTGTGTAAAATGTGATCTATTGGCTCTAAAGGTAATACTGTATAATAATAATGCATAGTGTCATACCAAGGGACCGCTGGGGGTCTCTATGGGTTGATTCTCTTTGAGGGCATGAGGTGCGTGGCAGAATGAGTCCCTTTCAGGGCAAACATTGCACCTCAATGAATATATGGACTGTACAAATGGATATATAGACTGTATCTGGACAGTCATAATTGTGCTATCCCCTGTATGTACATGTACATGTTTTGCCCTGTTGGAATGAGTTGGTTAATATTGCCTGTGGAATAATTGTAACATAGATAACTTATATATGTCCTGTTAAGTATGAGAATCCCCATATCATGTTTGATATCCAAATGACAGGTTTTCTCCAAGGAATATAATAAAGCATGTCACCTGAATCCTCTGGGAATAGGTTGAGGTGGTTTGGGAATGCTTTAGAGGTTTAGACGTATAAGAAATTTAGTTAAGGTGGGAATGGGGGATCTAATTAACCAGTGTTGTCCACCCATTTATCTCAATGGGTGGGCAGGATACATAGTAACAAAGGCCACTTCCATAATTAGCCTGCAAGCCCCTGCCTTATGAAACAAAGGAGTAATTTGTTATTTACTGTCCCAGTCTCCAAGGTACAGTACCTAGAGGTCATTAGAAAGGCTTACATCACTTGACTGACAGGTGGGCCTCATAGCTACGAGAACAGGGCTTGAGGATTGACGGAAGAGAAGGTTTGCTAAGGGGTGTGACCTGATGGTGATGGGTAACCGATATAGATAAAAATGCTAAATTTGAGACTAATAAATAGTTCTCAGTGTGATCATACATATTAACATGTGTGCTCATTCTTGACAGAAGGGATAATCATGATCATTGGGATGATAATACTGCTACCACATGTTAAAGGTATACAGTTGTTATCATATGATAACTATATTTGTTATGATATCATGAAATCTAAACATGTAGACATGATTATTGCTGACAAGCAAAGCCCATCAGCTCTGTTGTATGTTAATAAGAATAGAAAAACCTATCTGGTCTCATATTTTTAAGAATGATGATATGCTTAGCTCACGCATGTATAACTGCTGGGTTTGATTAACATAGCATTGTAGGACTATGCAGTTCCACAGCTATATGTACATTGGTTAATATTAAACATAACATCAATCATGGCACTTAAAACATGATATATGTGTTTATTTATGGAGTGTGAGATGATTCTGTTGGGGGGATGTCATCAATAGAATGGCTATGTGTTAGCCACTGTATATAGTTTACTTACATTATTTGATAGCATTGCTTGCAGATGAACAAACTGCCTTAATAGATGGGAAATTTGCCTAAAAGAAATACAAAAATATGTTTAGCAAAAAAATAAAATGAGGTCTACATCATCTCTTCTCAACTGCATTCCTCAGAGACCATCAATTGGTGAAATGTTAATCAAATGTGTCCACAAATTATCATGTACTATGTGAGGTTTTCATGGCAAAGATACTGGCCACTTTGTTACTATATATCACAATCATATAGGCCAGGATAATCTAGTCTGTAGACAGTCATAAATTAACATTTTGACCAATAGATTTTCACTGAGGACTGTATTTGAGATGGATTAAATGAGATGCAGGCCCTCCCTCTTCTTCTGCCTAGTCACAGGGCCCTCTCCTCCTGTGCCACCACGTCCTCTAGTAGGTGTAAGGAGCCTCATGGGAGATGCACTTGAAGGCATAGCTGGAGGCTTTGTTATAGATCCATGTTGATCTAAATCAGCCCACTCTGATTGTTTATTGCTTGTAACAGCCTTGCCAGATAGGTCTCAAACTGGGAATTGTACCTTCTCATCTGTGTGTAGATCTTCCTTTGTGTGCATGCCACAGTGGCTTGTGATGCTGACATGCCTGTGAGGAGGCTTACCATCATCCCCTCCTACTTCCTATTGTAGACCAAGTGGCTGTAATGTCTGCTTCTAATGATGGCCCTGGGGTGAAGGACTCACTGCCTTGGGGGCTGCAGAGGTTTATGCAGCTGTAGCCTCAGCCTCTGCCTAAGTGGAGACGTCATATGTCCATGGAGCTGAAATGAGATGTCAACAGGATATCAGGTAACAACACTGGCTAATCATATGATCTCTGTGTGTTACTATATACCTGACTTCATGATGTGTTGATCCTGGATGTTTATATTAATTGCCATTTTGAGAAGTATGTATTGGCTAGGAATTATCACTGATGTCATTTATAAGTATTATGAACTCTATTTGTACTGTCTCATATCAAATCAATATAACCGACTTGGGTCTGCCCTCTGCAGCTCATGAAGACACGGACTCTACTGTACTTGCTGTGCTGTTTCTCATACAAACAAATAAGTGACCATCACTCATATACTTTTTGAAACATGCTGCAAACGTGGTCCCTGATAGGCTAGGACACTACACTACACATCCAGCACTACATAGTCTGTATCTGCATACTCTTCAGTTGGCACACCCATACAGGGACTATTTATCTGATGTTTATTCAACTGAAATAGATGTTTTAATTGATTGTCATTGTAACCTTGTATCTAAAAGAAATTAGACACAGGTATATTATATACCTAATCAAATCAAGGAATCTTACATATCCCTTTAATTGGTGGTCAGCATTTATATTTGATGTGTGTGGTGTACATGTTTGAGCATGTGATGGGATGATAGTGTTTATGATATTCACCTGGCAGGGTTACTGACACAGAATTCCGACCATCATTGCTGCAGCAATCAAATCTACTTTTTAATATGTAGCTATGTGTATTTTTATTACTTTATGTGTAAGTGAATTATGTGTGATATGCAATTTATGTGTACAGTAAAATAAAATATCAATAAGAAAAATAATCTCTCAACTCTCTATAAGCATTTTGATAACCCACCTGCTCCTTGACCTGCTTGTTCACTTGCAAAAGCTACAACATGGTCAGTATTTGGGCGGGAAAATGGCTCCTTTTAGGCATATGCCTTTTGTATTACACAGCTCAAAGCAAAACCTAGGATGGATTTTTTACAAGCCAGAAAATCTACCCACAAATAGCAAGGTTATATATACAGAGTCTTCATCAATGCATGCTGTTTGTGATCTCATGCTTTATATAGTGTATGTGGACCTTCAAAGTTGCACATACATGTTTAGCTCAGACACACATACAGTATATTCAATCATTCCAAATGTAGGTAGAGGTGTTGGTACTCCCACTTAGTACTTATGTTTGTAGTGTCTTATATAGAGGTCCTTGTTGCTGTATTCCAAAACAAGATCTGTTCCTCAATTAATTCAAAGAGTGGAAAAACAAGAAGACTTCAAAGAAAGCTGGACAGTACCCATGTCAGTAAAATCAAGTTTTATGAAATAGTATACAAAAACATGTGCACTTACACACTTACTTGGTAAAGCAGCTTAACACACACACAGAGTACATCTGCACCATCTCCCCAGATACACAGGTATGTACTGGATTTTGGAACACCTGAATGGTTAGTTCAGGAGTATACCAGAATTTGCAGATTCATTTTTCAACTGTTATTTCCTCAGTTGCATTTACCACCAGGACTGAGCAGCCACTGATATCATCCATTCTACACATTCACTTTCCAACTGTCATTTTCCCATTTATATTTATATTTTTTGCCTCTTCACACACCACCACCTCTCTTCAGCATCTGAGCTCATATAACTTGCCCTTCCAGCTATGATTTGTGTTAATTTTCCCATCCATTTTACACAGCTGATACACCCAAAAACGTAATGACTAATTAATCCTCTACTCGCTCTTCAATTACTTACCAAGCTCTGGTAATTTATATTATTCACTTTACCTTTTGTTTTATTTATCCCTTTAGATTGTAAGTTTGTGATCTTATAAAGTGCTTTGAACAAAAAGATTATTTGCCATATTCAATTGAGGTTTCTGGTGACCCGGGAGCCCGTAAGTGAGGTTGCAAGTTAATTTGCTATTCAATTGGTGTCTTTTTGCACGCTCCAATTGTCTTCCGAGTTACGGCCCTGAAAAAATGGCAATGATTAAACTTGTAAATTACAGCTTCCCGAAGCCTTTGATTTCTGAAGGCCGCAAGACTTCTGATCTCTAAAATCGCTAATCGCTATTCAATTGCAAAAATCGCTCAACAAGCTCGCAAACTCAAAATGGCAGCCCAAAGGTTACGGATCCAAATAGGACCCACAAAGGGTTAACAAACTAGTTTGAAACACTGCAAATGACAATATAAAGACACCAATGCACTTTAAAACATGGGGAAAGCAATGGAAGGCATTACAATTACAAGCAAAATAACTCCCAAATATTGTAAAACAAGAATTTGTTTCCACATAGGTTGCTTGCATATGCCAGTATGAAAAGCCATGCTGCAACATGCTGAATAGCTTAAAGACACACTACCTCATTAAATTGCAATACAAAACATGCAAATGGATGACATATTTACCATTTCACACTCACAGAGGCTCTAATGTGGACCCAAAAAAATATAAAGATCATCTTATATACATATCCCTCATCACATCTACATTGAGACAACAAATAGTTGCCAAATTACTCCGCCACATGGCATATATCAAGTACCAGGGGAACATTTCACATGTGGTTGTTCAGTCCCTAACTTGTGTCTGACCCTATGGACTGCAGCACACCTACTAATGTCTTTGTGCGTATGCACAAGGTATTCATGCCAAAGATACTGGAGTGGGTTGCCAGTTACTTCTCTAGTGGACTGTGATTTGTCTGACCTCTCTGCTATGACCTGCCCACCTACAGTGGTCCTACATGCTATAGCTCACAGCTTCATTCAGGTACACAAGACCCTTCACCACCACCACTTTGCGAACCACAAGGGGACCAGGGGAACATACACCACACTAATGTAAATTGATGAATAGCAAAACATAATAATGAGAGGTCACCAAATGGGAATGGGTATAGAACTTGGCACATGGCTACCAGCAATTGCGTTTCACTTTCTAGGATGGGCGTAACTGAGATGGAGGTGAGTTGGCTGTTGCTCCATGTGCCTCTGCACAGCCTCCATGTGTTTTTGCAGCGCCTTAGTTGAGGAAAGCCTACACATCTCTAATCTGCTCCTTAAGGCCTACTATGGCTCTGACAGTTAGTCCCCTGACTTACAGTATTTACCCCTATCTAGCCGCAGATTCTGACTCCTGCATTGTTAAGTCAGCATTCTTGTCAGCCCTCCCCTAGCTAATCTTACAATTTAATATCCTCGCCAGTTTGTATGCTGGGTCAGCTTTTCTCAAGTTACTACACTTTACTCTGCAAAGAGGATTTACCCCTTAACATCCACATCAGACACCAGCTGTCCTAACACTTAACATTTGAAATTTGTCCTTATTTAAATAGTTCCTTTTACTCAGTATTAAAATATGACATCCATTAGAGCAGGCAAGATGCCACCCTATACGTAAAGAAGTAGTGAATGTGACTATATACCAATCAATACGATAGAAAACACCTACATCCAATTTAGCAACACAAGAAGTGGTGAGCAGCTTAAAAATGTTTATTAATAAACCAGCACTTATATTCTTGAACACATTTATGTTATATATGTGAAATGGCTTCTATTGGCCTCCATTTCATGGCTTCTGTAAGAATTCCCGTAAGAATGACTTGTAGCAATGACATTTTTGAAAGGCATTTGTGAAGCTATTCTATGGCTCCTGCAAAAAATAATCTTATAAAATTTACTGACTTGCACCAGGGGGGTTTGAGCTCTGTAGCTCTAATGTGTGCTTGCAGCCTAACTAAAGTATACCTGTAAGAGACTAAGTCTGGATCTCAATGGTTTCCATAGTAAACCTAAGAAATTGTACCCACTAACTTAAGTGAATACACTACGCTAGCCCTAACACTAGTCCTAAAACTAAATAAAAAAGAAACACTAGCTAAAATAAAAAACAATTACTCCTGTGAAGAGGAAAAAAATACATTTCTATTCTTTTGATGGCTTCCAGCTACAATTGTGATGCCTTCGTCTTGACTCTTCAGCTCTGGATAAGAGGGCACTACCATGTTGTGTGAAGAATTCATCCTTTTCTTTCTTGATAAAAATCGTTGGTTCTTATCTTTTACCCATGTAAATGGGATTTCGTCCTAAAAAAACCTACTGCTCTATAAAACATATTTAATCAAATGGAGCTCCTCCTCCTGTTCCTTCAATCTGTGCATTCTGTTTGGTTAGACTTTTAACCAATAAAAAACGGGGCTGGAGTAAATAAAACACTTGAATCTGGGTGGCTGAAATATCATTGACACATCGGCAATTTGGAATCCCCCAAAAATAGTATATAAGATGAAGGTGCGATCAAAAAAACATTAGTTGGCATGGAAGCTCCTCAAAGGAGAAGCTTTGTTAGATTATTTTTTTTAGAGGGCCATCATGGTAAAGGGATCAATTTTATGTGCCATGGGGTCCATGAGGTGGTCCAATAAATAACAAATTACTCAGGGGTCATCCAACAATGTAATATTTTTCATCATGTTAAATATTCATCAGAAACTTATATTCCTTAGAATCTTACTCTTTTACATTTCCTTGTGTTAATACATCTGCTTTGTTTATTGTACTTTGTTAGGTTTTTATAAGTTTATTTTTTAACAAAAACAAATAGACCACAGAGTGCAGTCAAAGATGATGATATGTTCCTTGTAATAACATCTCTTTCAATAAAACAATATATTACAAGAAAATAACACTTTGCTTCTCCTCAATTGAGTCCCTTAAACAGTTGTCTTTCTGCAGGATATGGTAATGCTTTTTTTTATATTCTAGTGATATTGTGCGACTCATCAGAATAGGTGGAAATGTTGTTCTTAACTTCATCTGATCCTGAGACTTTTTTTGTTTAACCTTTACTTTTTCTTTTATCTTTTAAAAATAACATTATATCTATATTTCTCAGTCATTCTAGTGCTTTGTTAACAACATTTTCTGATAAGTTTATTTCTTTAAACCTATTACACATGACTTCTACCTCAAAATCAGCCTGTTTGGAACACTTCCTTTTGATTCTTAAGAATTGTCCAAGAGGAATGTTGTTAATCCATATTTTATGATGACCGCTATTGGCATCAAGACAGCAATTACAATCCACATTTTTGGATCCTTGCAAGTTAGACTATTTTCTTCTGAATGAAGTCCAAAAATTCAGTTTGATCCACACTGGTGCTTGTAAATGATACATTAAAATCATTATTATTAATAAAAGCAATAAAATAATTTCCCTCTCAACAAGATCCTTGGCAAATAATTAGAATATCATCTATATACCTTTTATAGAGAAAAATATCCTATGGATATGGATATGGATTATTGTTCCGTAAATATTTGTCTTCGCACATATAAAGGTTTGCCTACAATGGGGAAAAAAGTACTCATGGCTGTACCACATATTTGTTGATTCCCATTGAAATAAAAAATAATTGTGCTTCAAAATAAACTATATACTAGTTAATAAACCTATTTGTTTTTGTGTATTCCTAAGATCCTAATTTCTTTTAAAAAATTTTAACCATTTCAACTCCCTTGTTATGTGGGAAGACTGTATAAATTGAAGTGACATTAAAGCACAACCATAAAAGTCCAGTTCTCATTTTACATCTGAAACCATATTTAAAATATGCATAGTTTCCAGCGTGAAAAATCTTAGGTTGATGACAAGTGGTTGGAGGTATAAGTTGAATGTCAATGAATATGAGCATAAGTTGAATGCCAATGAATCAATACCTGAAATAATGGGACACCCAAGAGGACATGATTGGTTCTTATGTTCTTTGGAGAGATAAGTAGCTATTTTGGGGTGAGGTTTGTAGATATATTTAAGTTCTTGTTTGTTGATGATTAGTGATGTCGCAAACAGTTCGCCGGAGAACTATTTGCGGCGATTTTCGCATGTTCGCGTTCGCCGCGAACGGCGAACACATGCGCTTTTTGGTTTGCCCCCTATACTTTATCATTGAGGAAACTTTGAACATCTTTTATTTTATTTTATTATTATTTTTTTGTGTAATCTATGCCTGCCTGCCAGCATGTGTGTGTGACAGGCTAACACCTAACAGCTTATATTGTGCTTATTTTCACTACTCCCACCTGGTGGTGTAACATACATTGAAAACAACCATTTTTTTCCTGTAATCTAATTTCAGTTGCCTGCCTGTGTCAGGCTCACAGCTTATATTGTGCTCAGTGAAATAAAACAACACTTTTTTGACTGTAATAGATTGAATAGCAATTGCCTGCCTACAGGCATGTGTGTGAAGCCTATTGCATCTACTCTGCCAACTTTTGCCAGTGCACAGTGATACGTCATATCTGGTGCAACCGTAGTGTACAGTGACATAAAACAACACTTTTTTTTACTGTAATTGATTGAATATCAGTTGCCTGCCTACAGGCGTGTGTGTGAGGCCTACAGCGCCTACTCTGCCAACTTTTGCCAGTGCACAGTGACACTCATATCTGGTGGCACCTTAGATTGCACGCGCCAAGTGGCCAAGCATCTTTTTCCATCTCCCTGTTCCAAAAATCAATGCCATATACACGTCCCCTAATAGTGGACGTAACAGGGATTAAACCGATAGAAATAGTAGTACTTAACAGTACACACCTTATAATAACGCAGAGGCAACGCGTATAATCTTCCATGCTGTGCAGTGGAAGACCCCAGACTCTGACCTGTGTATAATCTTCCATGCTGGGCAGTGGAAGCCCCCAGACTGTGGGAGTCTGCAGAAGAGGAGTCAGAGGAGGAAGGTGGATTTGAGGAGGTGGAAGACCAAACACAGCAGGCTTGTTGTCACCTTTCGGGGACCCTTGGTGGCTGGGTGGAGGAAGAGACCTTCAATGACATCAGTGAGGACAATGAACGGGACATGGCTAGCTTGGTATCCAACCTTGTGCAAATGGGGAGTTTGCGGTTGTGCAAAGGGACTGTTTGCGGTTGTTTGCGGTGCATTAAACAGGGAGATTGGTCTGTTACTGTGAAGCGGGTGTAACCCTTACACTACCTGATCGATGCAACATCATACCTGATGTTTTAAAGCATGTTATTCCAAACAATTTAGGAATGTTAGGTGATTTATGCCCTTTATGGCTTAAAACCAGACTCTGCATTAACTATGTAATTTTCCGTGGGAGTTTTGCCATGGCTCCCCCTCTGGCATGCAACAGTCCAGGTGTTAGTCCCCTTGAAACAACTTTCCCATCACTATTGTGGCCAGAAAGAGTCCCTGTGGGTTTTGAAATTCGCCTGCCCATTGAAGTTTATGGGGTTCGCCGATGTTCGCCCGTTCGCGAACATTTGCTGGAAGTTTGCGTTCGCTGTTCGCGAACCCAAAATGTGATGTTTGCGACATCACTATTGATGATAATTCTGTATTGTAGTCTACTGTCTGATCTTCTTTTAGAAGGATGTCAGTTTATTTGTTTATTTCTCATTGAATCAAATTTGCTTCTTTCAAATAATCAGTTGTATTCTAGATACATCTCTTACATCATTAATTTCTAGTTAAGTTATCATTGTATTTATTCACAAACATATTATTCTATTTGCTAAACAACTGTAACAAATTCTCCTTTACCATTTTCTTTTATATATTCAATCTGTGACTGGAAATTATAAATTATGAAGGATTTATATTTCATCTATGAATAATCTGATTTTCTGGAATATCTATATTCTCATTATCTGATTCAGTGATCAAATTTATTTCATCTGAAAATATTTTTAAACTCAAAAGATTGTGAATATCATCTGTAATTAAGAAATTAAGTAATTTCCTGTGATTGGTTTGCAATAGTTTGCTTTCTGTAAATTTATAAATGTCTGAAATTCATTAGTGTTACTTTTTGGTGCAAATGATAAACCTTTTTCAATAAATTAACTTCATCTTATGAAAGAGTTTTATTTTTGAGCCCTTTGTTTTAAATTTTTGTTTAAGCTTTTTTTTTTTTTTTTCTGTAGTTTATTTCCTACCCTACTTTTTTTGAAACAGCATTTTTGTCCTTGTCTTACAATTTGATCTTTTTGCAGTTGTCTCATCATGTTGTGTTATTTTGCTTGTGGATTGTGTGTATAATTCTTTTTGTCTTGAGTTCTGTTTTTTGGCACTAAAATATTAGACTTTTTAGATTATTAGTTATTGGGTTTCTTGGGAATGGCCCATAATTCCTAACATTGCTACTTAACTTAAAGTTAATTTTCTCTTAGAGTACTGAATATTTCCATGTTCAAAAGTTAAAACTTGAGGCTTCTTAGATATTCCTGCTATTCCAATTATTTTCTGGTTTTCTACTTGTTTATCGCCTAATCACATAATTATTAATATAAAGAAATGAAGTATGAACTAAGCCTTTTAATTTAGTGTCTCTATTACTTAATGAATATTTATGGTATCTGCCTGTTTCTGCAGATATCACAGAGAAATCATATTTGTTATTTTGAGTTTTTTTCTTTTATGTGCATATTTGAGTCTCTATTAATTGATTTTTTCCTTTTTTTGTTAGAAGGGTGTCTATGTTTTGGTGGGATAGTCTCCTTATTTTTATCCTCTGATTCCATAACCTCTTTTATAGGGTTACTGATTTTTTTTTTGTAACAAAGTCTCTCATATCTCTCCTTAGATTTTTTCTGTATTTGTATCTAAGATTTCTTTCAGAAGTCTATTCTGCACATTACCATTTTTTTTTTGTTTCATCATCTTTTCCTTTATCTGGCTGGTAGATGTCCCTCTATCTCAACTTATACTGGGCTCTCTCTCTACATTTGTTGAGAGCTGAGATGATTTGGCTGATGATCTAGCATTAACACAACATCATCCAGTGAAAAGGCTATATTCTTTAGTCTGTAATGGGTGAGCACTTTTTTAGTCGTTTTTAGTGATTTTATTGTAGTATTTTAGGATACATTCCTCAGTGTCATAGACTTTTATGGCACTGTGCTCATATTGCACGCACTATTTCATAATGTCGGGTGTCTATGCTTTTTGGTGCCCTGAGAGCCCTAGTTACCAGCAGGATGTTTCTACAGTAGAGTTCATGTTTTCCAGTTTGTAAGGGCCTGTATAATGCTTGACTTTATTACATAGTTACATAGTATTTGAGGTTGAAAAAAAAACTCATAGTCCATCAAGTTAAACCTTTTAAGATCTCCTCTGATCTGCAATATGCAGATTAGTTGTTAATTAATCCAGACACAAAAACATTGAAACATTGTCAATCGTCTCAAAAGGGAAAAAAATGGAGGGGGGAGGGAGGTATGAGGGAGAGGCACGGGGAAGAGAGGCAAAGTGGAAAACAGGAGACACATGGAGGGAGAGAAAGGGAAGGGGGAGACACAGAGGGAGAGGGGGAAACATTGGGGAGAGGGAGGAGAGGGGGAGAGTGAGAAGCATGGGGAGAGAGGCAATGGGAAAGAGGGAGACACATGGAGGGAGATAGAGGTAAGGGGGAGACATGGAAAGGGAGACATGGGGTGAGAGGGAGAGACATGAGGGGAGAGATAGACATGGGGAGAGAGGGAGAGGCATGGGGGAGAGAGGCAAGGGGAAAGAGGGAGACACATGAAGGGAGAGAGAGGTAAGATATTTTAGGGTTAGTCTTATTCTCCTTTGCAGCTAACTTTAATTTTCTATTTTAGCCAGTCTAATAGCTCTTCTGCACACCTTGTTGATTTCCTTGTATTCACGTAAAGCAGTCTCTGTCCCCTCTTGTTTGTATAATTTAAATGCCTGTTTTTTACTATGGATCTTGATCTTTAAATCATTGTTAAGCCACGTTGGATGTAATTTACTCCTTTTACTTTTTTTCCCACATGGTATATTTTAATTCAATCTCAAATGAGACTGTGTTGTGATTAAAGGTTGCCCTACTTCAACGTTTGATACCATATAAATATTATTTGTGATAACTAAATCCAAGATATCCTCATTTCTAATAGGTTCTTGTATAACCTGGGCCAGATAATGATCCCTGGGTGTACTCAAGAACTTGCTCCCCTTCACTGAACTGCTGGTGTCATTCATCCAGTTAATATCAAGGTAATTAAAATCTCCAATTATAAAAAAATGCCCATGATTAGCTGCATTTCCAATCTTTAACAATAATTGCATTTCCTCACTTTTAATTATATTTGGGGGTTTATAGCATACTCACTCAATATTCTTTTAGATTTTTCCGCTATTTATCTCTAACCCACACACATTCAACATTATCGCTAGTAACAGCATAAATATCTTCTCTAACTATAGGCTTAAATGTAGGCTTAATATACAGACAAATCCCTCTTTTACCATTGCCTCAATCTTTCCTAAATAGGTTATAACCATCCAGATTAACAGTCTAGTCATGAGATTCATCCCACCATGTTTCAGTAATGCCTTTCATAATGCATTGTGTGAAAACAGGTGGCTCATTCACATTGTGTTGCTCACTTCTTCTTACAAAAGAATATTTTGGAAATGTTTCCTGACTCCAGTCCCCAAGTACTAAGTTGGAAAATTCTATATGGCATTTTGATATAATTTATTATAGATAACCCTCTAAAGCATAGATTCTCAGAAGATCTGGAGATAAATCTGTTTTAATATACATAAGACTTTATTGCCTGTTGAATAAGGATGATATAAATAAGGCAGAATTTTCACACTGGTACTATACATATACACAAATCCTTGCTTGTCAGGGGTTGAATGAGGACTGATTTTGGAACAATTACTCTAATGTATTCTCTTATGATCCTGATAGAGACCCGGGCACAGTTGGTAGGGGAAGAGACTGTGGCAAAGTACAAGGCTCCCAATTATACCCCTGAGGAGATGCACGTTCTCCTCAGGGAAGTCCGTGCCCGATATCGGATAATACATGCTGGGGGAAATGTGAGGGATAGCGATAAGCAAGAGGCCTGGGTCCAGGCTGCTTTAGCTGTTCAGCATTAGGGGTTGCTAATAGGGACGTTAAGTCTGTTAAACACAGATATGATGACAACAGGCAGAAGGTGAAGAGGAAGATGGCAGATGAGGCCAAAGCAGCACGTGCAACCGGTGGTGGTCCTCTTGCAAATATTACATACTGGGCATGGGAGCAGACCCAGGGGGACTGGATTCAGCCAGTGGTAGTGGTGGGCCTACCAGACCAGGTGGACATGGGTGTGCCTAGAATAATGCAAGGGAGAGTTTCATATCACACCACACACATTGGTGTATGAAATGTGGTGGTGGGGGAATGGGGTGGACAAAACCCTGCAGATATCATGGTGTTTGTATGTATGTATAAATAGGCTTGTACTCTGGCTGTTGTATATACTGAGCTGTATCCCTCTAGAACAGGGGTGAGCAAGAAGGGCCACATACATGCTGGAATTTCAAGATATCCTTTCTGTGCACAGGTGAGTCAATCATGATGACTGAAGAAGTGATTGACTCACCTGTGCACAGCAGGAATATCATCAAAGCCAGCCATTTATGTGGCCCTCCAGGACTGAATTTGCCCACCCTTGCTCTAGAATTATACTGCCTCCTACACCCCTGCCCACATAGATAACTGAAATACAATAGCACAGTAAGCTCTATGGTTATGACTGAAGATATATGTATCAATTAAATGTCTGGACAATAGCTGCATTTCAAACTTTGAGTACAATTTGCTATTATATGAAGATTGATTTGATATTCAAAAGAGAGTACATATCTGGGTGTGCGCACTGCGGCATATGTGGATACAGACTCTGTAGGACTGCATGTTCGTGTCATATACTGTCCTAACCTAGACCATGTCCCAGCGGCATATTAACAACCATTGCTGGGAACATGTCACAGTTTGGTCAGTCTCACACACTGCACAGCAGATCCAGCAGAGCAGGTGTCTGATGCACATGCAGATGGCACACCGCAGCTGCAGTACACATATTCATATGAGCCATGACTCACAATGCTCATTATGAAGGGCGTGGTTCATTTGTGTAACACAAGCACCACAGTCAATCACAGGTGACCATAATGTCAATGATATGGAAACACATAGCTGTCAATTGTGTATGGAAACCAACTGAAATATATGTTTATTCCATTTCAGTACCCAGGAGGACAAGGCACGCCACAGAGCAACAGGGGGAGGCTCCAGTAGAGGTGGGAGTGGTCGAAGAGGAAGGCCAGGACATTCAAGAGGGCCCAGGACCATCCACACAAGCTGGCCATTCAGCAGCATCTCAAGAGTGGGAATCATTGCCTGGGTCCTCAACAGCATCATACGGCAGCCACAGCTGTTCCAGCACCTTCCACTACCCATGTCCTGGCCCCAGACATCATCCCAGCTGCCACTGATGACAGCAACATCGCAGCCATGGGGGCAGCCCACAACCACTCCCACTTCATGGGCGGTCACTTCCGCCAATAATGAGGTCACCAATACCACCAATGCCATCACCACTACCACTGATGCCGTCACCACTTCCACTGATGCCATCACCACTACCACCGATGCCATCACCTCAGCCACCTATGCGATCACCTCGGCCACCAATGTAGACACCTCCAGCCCTGCTGTCGTCACCTGTGGCCCCAATGCCGCCAACACCACCACCCCTAACATTGTGGGAAATCATGGGCCTGTTTGCCAGGGAGGAAATGGCAAGCCAGAAACAGTCCAATGAAAGGCTACGCTTGCTTCGGAGGCAGTGTCGACTCACAAACACCCTCCTGGCTAGCACAAGATTGCTCCATGCTATCACAAGATTGCTCCATGCTGAGATGAGGAGGCACAACCGAAGGATTGAGGGGTATGAAGAACAGGCGATTCAGGACAGATGGCAACTCATCCAATTAGCTGAACGCCAGCTCATACCTCTCCAGTTTTCGGTTGCACAACAGCATCCTGAGATGCCGGCCTCCTCACCACAGACCTCACTATCTCAGCAAGATCTACAGCCAGCCAAGGCACCCCATGTTCCTCCACAAAAGAGATGTGGAAGAGTGAGACGGGGATGCGGAACAGGATGTGGTCCTCCTCTTGATCACTCCTCACTGAATACTGATTGTTATAGATGTTGACATACTATTGACTGGCTACAGAGTGTGTACATGTCTGGTTATGTTTAACATTTCAACAATTGATGTTCAATGTGGATTGACCTTGAGATGAGGTGTTGTAGTTAATCAGAATATTGTTTTGATTGATATTTTGTTCTAGTCTCTGTAGGTGTTAATAGCTAAATCTCATGACCATGCAGGCATGTTCTTCATCTTGAAGCAGTACAATACCATCATGTGAGTGAACACTCAACCCAGTTCCCAACAGCCATTCGATCAGCGTCATTCACCACTGTAGATGGATCTGAAATGCATTATGACTACATATCTCTTCGCTAACGAACATGACTGGTGTGAGTTTCAATTAGAATGAATAGTGTCCCGGCTTTAGAGTTGCACAGTCTCATTAGGAACTGATAATCCAAACCAGTAGTTATACATGCGTTTTCTTGCATTTCATCCCGTTAACAGTAATAAAGCGGATTAATGTATTTAATGTCTTCCAATCAAAATGGTAAATCCCCTTTTTTCTGTAGTAATGTTAACGGTGTAAGCTGTCTGGCCTTGGTACCACCCTTATACCAGTGAGATGTGATATCAGCATGGCACAACTATTCCATGTAGATAGTGATACAGTAAACTCCCCATTATCCGGCACCCACGGAGACTCCCTATTGCTGAATAAGTGTAGTTGCCGGTTAATCGGTAGGCCCATGAAAAAAAGGGTCTAAACGACCCTTAAACCCCCCAAAAACCCTCAAAATGCCTTTAAAAAGGCACGAGTACCTAAACTCGGCCCTTTAGGCCCAGAAAAAATAATTCGAAAAAAGTTTTGATTTTTTTTTTGCAGTCTTTAACTGTCGGATAGTGCCAGATAGTGTTATGAAAATGGGGAATTGATGCCTGTGCCCGTTGCTTGAGAGTGCCGGTTGTTTAGGTGCTGGATAACCGGAAGTTTACTGTTGCTAAAATATTGTGTTCACAGTGAAGCATACCTTGTTGTATTACACATCCTCCACATATTCCAGGCAGGCTGATTGAACAGGACAGAACCAATATGGTTATTACTGCTTGTAGATGACGTTCATGTTAATTGGTGTATTGTAGTGTCCAGAGCAAAACAATGTACTATAATAACAGCGTATGATTGTTCTAACACCTCTTCTTTATGTTTTCCAGATTCCTATCAACTATTTGTGAATCAGCAGTAATGTATGAAAACACACTGTGTGCGGAATTGATTAGTATCACATGATCCATGATTTCTAGCATGTGTTTACTATGTCAAATGGATACCATATGGTTGCTGTATGCGCATGAATGTTTATTTAAATTAAATTAAGTGTTATATGATGTTCCTATGTCATATACGATTATGGTTACTGTGGTGTCCCGACCACATGTGACCCTAGTAGATGCTATGCATTATTCTGATGATGTTGTCTAACAGTTAACCCTTTAGATGTCCTTTGATAAGCCACAGCCTCTTGCCATTACGGTATCCGCCCACACCAAACCCATGATATTAATGCACAGTCTTGTCAATTTCTGATTGTGCTCTGTGTATGAAATAAAACTTTGTTATACCATTCTAACTGTGTCGGTGTGTTGTCAATGATTGGGGTTATGGGACATCCACATACATCACATTTGTGTCACATTCCTATATGTATATTCAATAAAGAACTAGAGAAAACAAAATATTAAAGTTTTATTTGTATTCTTAGGAGACAACGTCGATTAAAAACTATTTAAAAACCAAGGGAATCGGAAATGATTTCTTAAAAACATTTAATATTGAATCCCTTATTTTTTACACTTATGATAAGTAAATTATTAATCTTTGAGGGATCGGTTCAAATGATCATATTTCTTCATATCTTATCTTCCTGAGTGTTTAATTTATGTTAGTTTTGGCTTCCAGACTTTCAAGCATATATCTCTCTTGATCAATATTGGAGATATTGTATTTGCATCATGGTGTCCTGACACCTTAATTTTTTTTTAGATATGTATTCCACCTTATACAATTTGGTTGTTTGCATATCTAGCACTCTAGGTGTTATTTTATAATCAAGGTGCCCTTAGAATCTCTATGTCAGTTATTTAAACTGTATTTGTTTGTCTGGTATATTTCATGTGATAATTCCAGTTAGTTCCATAGTTACATAGTAATTAAGGTTGAAAAAAGACTTTCAGTCCATCAAGTTCAACCTGTTTAGATCTCCTCTGATCTGCAATATGCGGATTAGTTATTAATTAATTTGTTGATTAAATAATTATTAATAGTATAGTATTGGAGGATGAATAAAGAGTTAGTCCCTCAAGTTCAACCTTTTTAGATCTCTATTGATCTTTTTAATGTGCACTATGTATTATTAATTGTTAATTGATCCAGAGGAAGGCAAAAAGAAAAAAAAAAACATTGAAACTTTGCCAATTGTCTCATAAGGGGAAAAAAAGCAAAATTCCTTCTTGACCCCAGAAACTGGCGATCAAATTTCTCCCTGGATCAATATTCCTTCGCTAGCTATAGGATAGCCTTGAATGCCCTCTTTATTCAAAAATATATATAACCCCTTTTTGAAGTTGTCTATGGAATTCGCTGTTACCATCCCCTTTAGTAGAGAATTCCACAGTTTAACCACCCTAACTGTGAAGAACCCTTTTCTTTGTTTAAGGTGAAATCTTTTTTCCTCTAACCTCAAAGGGTGTCCTCTTGTCAGTTGAAAATCTCTTGCTACAAAAAGTTCACTTAACAAAGCCTTATATTGACCCTGGATGTATTTAAATAAGGTAATCATATCTCCTTGTAGACGCCTTTTTTCTAGCGAAAATAAGTTTAGTTTGTTTCTTCATAACTTAGCCCCTCCATTCCCCTTATTAGTTTTGTAGCCCTTCTCTGTACTTTTTCCAGCTCTAAAATGTCTTTTTTATGAAGTGGTGCCCAAAATTGTACTCCATATTCCAAATGAGGGCGTCCTAGGGATTTGTATAGTGGCAGAATTATATTTGCTTGCTTCTATACCCTTCCTAATACATGCTAATATTTTACTTGCCTTTGCAACTGCTGCTTGGCTTTGAGCGCTGTTACCTAGGTGGTTGTCTACAAGCACTCCCAAATCCCTTTCAATATCTGATACACCAAGATTTGCTCCATTAAGATTATAGATTGCATGGCTATTTTTCCTTCACAAATGCATAACCTTGCATTTATTTGTATTAAATCTCATCTGCCATTTAGCCGCCCATTTCTCTAATTTATGCAAATCCCTTTGTAGGGAAAGTACATCATTATCTGATTTTATTACCTTGCACAACTTAGTGTCATCAGCAAAAATGGAGACACTACTTTCGAGTCCTACTTCTATATCATTAATAAATATGCTAAAATAGAGAGGACCTAATACTGAACCTTGAGGAACCCCACTTATCACATTAGACCAATCGGAGTATGTTCCATTCACAACAACCCTTTGCTTCCTGTTTTTTTAGCCAGCTCTCGATCCATGAGCAGATATTTACTGCAATTCCTGTATCCCTTAGTTTGCTCACTAGTCTTCCATGTGGCACTGTATCAAATGCCTTTGAAAAATCCAAAAAGACTACATCCACTGAGTAGCCCTGATCCAAGTTCCTACTAACCTCCTCATAAAAAATAATTAGATTGGTCTGACATGACCTATCCTTCATAAATCCGTGTTGACTGCTACCTACGATCTTGTTCAAATAGACATATTCTTGTATTCTGTCCCTTATTAACCCATCTAAAAGCTTCTCAACTACAGATGTGAGGCTCACTGGTCTATAATTCCCCGGATTTGCTCTCGATCCCTTCTTAAATATAGGTATCACCTCTGCTTTTCTCCAGTCATCCGGTAGTGACCCTGTAGTGAGTGGGTCTTGAAAGATTAGATATAATGGTTTGGCTATTACAGAACCCAGCTCCCTCAGTACCCTTGGATGTATTCCATCAGGACCTGGGGCTTTATTAACATTTATTTTCTCCAATCTCTTTTGGATTTCTTCCTGTGTTAACCAATTATTTAGTGATGGTTGTGTAGCCCCATTATGTTGCGATGTCCCAACCACTGGTACCTCCCATGTGTATACCGACGAAAAGAACCTATTTGGCTCATCTGCCTTTTCCTGGTCACTAATTATTAGATGGCCTGTGTCACATTGTAATGTTCCTATAGCTTCCTTCCTGGCCTTCTTCCCATTAATATATTTAAAAAATATTTTAGGGTTATTCTTACTTTCCATTGCAACTGACTTCTCATTTTTTATTTTAGCCAGTCTAATAGCCCTTTTGCAAGCCTTGTTGATTTCCTTATAGTCACATAAAGCTGCCTCTGTTCCCTCCTTCTTGTATAATTTAAATGCATGTTTCTTTTTCCTCATCATGATCTTTAAGTCATTGTTAAGCCACATGGGATATGATTTACTCCTATTCATTTTATTTCCATATGGTACATGCCGATGAGTATGTTTATTTAGTAAGGATTTGAATGTAGTCCATTTATTTTCAGTATTTTTCCCTGTAAGTTCTTTGTCCCAGTCTATATGTAGTATTGCTTCCCGTAGCCCATTAAAGTTAGCTGTTTTAAAATTTAGAGTTTTGGTTGGCCCCTTACAACTCTGTTTTTTGTATTCAATCTCAAATAATACTGTGTTGTGATCACTGTTCCCCAAGGGTTCCCCTATTTTAACATTTGATATTATATCAATATTACTTGTGATGACTAAATCCAAGATGGCCCCTTTTCTAGTAGGCTCTTGTATTACCTGGGCCAGATAATGATCCCCGAGTGTACTCAAGAACCTGCTCCCCTTAGCTGAGCTGCTGGTCTCATTTATCCAGTTTATTTCAGGGTAATTAAAGTCTCCCATTATTAGAACTTGCCCATGCTTAGCTGCATTTCCAATCTGTAACAATAATTGTATTTCCTCACTTTCAGCTATATTTGGGGGTTTATAGCATACTCCCAACAATATGCGTTTAGAATTAGCTCCACCACTATTTAGCTCAACCCACAAAGATTCAATGATGCCGTTAGTGCCCGCATAAATATCTTCTCTGACTATAGGCTTGAATTCAGGCTTAACATAAAGACAGATCCCTCCTCCTCTTTTACCATTTCCCCTATATTTCCTAAATAGGTTATAACCATTCAGATTAACAGTCCAGTCATTAGATTCATCCCACCATGTTTCAGTAATGCCTATTAAGCCCCATTTTTCTTGTACTGCTATTATTTCTAGCTCGCCCATTTTCCCAGGCAAACTTCTTGCGTTAGCAAGCATACACTTTATGTTGCTATGGCTCTGCCATTGTGAAGTGCTTGCCATTGTATTTGAGGCCCCTATTAATATCTCCCTACTGTCTATTGTAACCCTCCCCCCTTCTCCTCTTCTTATAGTGATTTCATATTGGAGGTTGTTTTAATATAGAAGTTTTGTGGGGAGATAGATCTTTAGCTAGATTCCCCACACTTCCATCCCTCTGTTATGTCTATGGCGTTTCTTATAGCCCCCATTTCCGGGTACCGCATTAATGTCACGTATTTAAAATCTAGTGGTTTTTAGTTCATTAAATGCGTTCGCCATTTCACAGATTCCTCCTATGTAGTACCAGGCTCTCCTGTGTACTGAAAGTTAGGGCACAAGAAGGGTGACTATGAACTCCTAAATTGCGGAGCTATGCTGGAAGCGCTACCTATTCACAGTATAAGCGTCTGACGTCAGACGCAACCCTGACGCACGTTTTGTCACATGGGCGTGACTTTTTCAAAGGGAAGGGCGAAGACCTCGACGGGGCCTCCTATTTATAGCATAATGGTTGTTATAGTTACCCTTTAACTCTCACCAAGTGAGAAGGGCATGTATAGATATGGAATGACAAACTTTACAAAAGTTTATTTTTCCGCCTTATTTCCTTACATTATAGAAGTATTTGATATCAAATAGCGATTCCAAGTTCCATCTAGGATATGTATATGTATTTTTTGTATTTCCCACCCCTTTTATAAGATGTAAACAAAGAGGGGTGGAATGATTACTATTGCTGTGGACATCTTAGATTTTTAATCCTTGCATATTTATACCATATCTATACATGCCCTACTCACTTGGTGAGAGTTAAAGGGTAACCATAACAACCATTATGCTATAAATAGGAGGCTCCGTTGAGGTCTTCGCCCTTCCCTTTGAAAAAGTTGCGCCCACGTGACGAAACGTGCGTCAGGGTTGCGTCTGACGTCAGACGCTTATACTGTGAATAGGTAGCGCTTCCAGCATAGCTCCGTGATTTAGGAGTTCATAGTCACCCTTCTTGTGCCCTAACTTTCAGTACACGGGAGAGCCTGGTACCACATAGGAGGAATCTGTGAAATGGCGAACGCATTTAATGAACTAAAAACCACTAGATTTTAAATACGTGACATTAATGCGGTACCCGCAAATGGGGGCTATAGGAAACGCCATAGACATAACAGAGGGATGGAAGTGTAGGGAATCTAGCTAAAGATCTATCTCCCCACAAAACTTCTATATTAAAACAACCTCCAATATGAAATCATTATAAGAACTGGAATTATCACATGAAATATACCAGACAAACAAATATAGTTTAAATAACTGACATAGAGATTCTAAGGGCACCTTGATTATAAAATAACACCTAGAGTGCTAGATATGCAAACAACCGAATTGTATAAGGTGGAATACATATCTAAAAAAAATTTAAGGTGTCAGGACACCAGGATGCAAATACAATATCTCCAATATTGATAAAGAGAGATATATGCTTGAAAGTCTGGAAGCCAAACCTAACATAAATTAAACACTTAGGGCCTCATTCTATTATCAGCTGTAGGAGATGCGGGAGCGCAAGGACCGGCCGCAAGCTATTTGCCTATTATATTCCCTTGCGGCCGGGGACTCCGGCAGGCTTGCGGCCGGCGCCTTGTTATCCCTTGCGGCTGCACGCGTCGGAGGAAAGCCTTTGATCTTAAACGTCCACAAGAGTTTTGGCCGCAAGAAAATCCTGGTTGCTATTCAATTGCTCCGGGAACCCTCTCTGCAAGGCTAAAACCGAGCTGCAGCTTACTTGCAGCAAAAAGGTCCCGCAGGCACACAAATAAGCACATAATAAAGCCATCCTGCACTCTGAGGAGACTATAAAGTGATTGTAGGTGTTAGCATTCATAGCACAACATTCCCCTACACTAAAATCCGTAAATAAATTTTATTTTAATTTATGTCAAATATCTGTGGAAAAAGTCCAGAGGGCTTGGAGCACCTCAGACCCGCCCACGCTGCGGCCCGAAAATAAACAGTTAATTAAATCTCGGATTTGGGCTGATGTGCAAGCTTGAGAGGGGGTTGCTATTAATCCTCATGTCCCCCATTATGATCCCTAGCATTTACAGAGCTTTACAGTGCCGTCTTGAATTTATTTTTGCTTTTAAAGATTTCTGAGCTTACGGCTGGTTGCAAGATATACGGCCGGCCGTAAGGGGATATCCTTGCGGCGCCGTCTATTTGAATTGCAAGGTAACGGGAGCCCCGCAAGGAATCGCAGCTTTGCGGCCTATTTACGGCCGATAATAGAATGAAGGCCCTAGTAAGATAAGATATGAAGAAATAAGATCATTTGAACTGATCCCTCAAAGATTAATAATTTACTTATCATAAGTGTAAAAATAAGGGATTCAATATTAAATGTTTTTAAGAAATCATTTCCTATTCCCTTGGTTTTTAAAGAGTTTTTAATCGACGTCTCCTAAAAATACAAATAAAACTTTATTATTTTGTTTTCTCTAGTTCTTTATTGAACATATGTGAAATAGGTGTTATGCACCAAGAGAAAGAAGCTCCACTTCCCAGTGCTAACATATCCACACATTCCTATATGTGTAAACTAATGAGCCCTAGTTACTATGCAATAGATCAATACCAATATTAATCGTAATAGTAATAATCGCGTTAGATCTAATATAATAAGATATCATATATAATCAACATAAATGGTTAATACACATGCATATGTCCAGTTACTGATATTGTGGAGTATGAACATTCCCCTAAGGGCCTGATAGGAATAAGACAGGTGATACTGGAGTGGGTTGTCAGTTCCTTAACTAGTGAAGAAGCTAATTGAGCTGAAGTCCATAGGGTCATGTGCTGTATATTTAGGGGCCCTTCTTGTGCCCTAACTTTCAGTACACGGGAGAGCCTGGTACCACATAGGAGGAATCTGTGAAATGGCGAACGCATTTAATGAACTAAAAACCACTAGATTTTAAATACGTGACATTAATGCGGTACCCGCAAATGGGGGCTATAGGAAACGCCATAGACATAACAGAGGGATGGAAGTGTAGGGAATCTAGCTAAAGATCTATCTCCCCACAAAACTTCTATATTAAAACAACCTCCAATATGAAATCATTATAAGAACTGGAATTATCACATGAAATATACCAGACAAACAAATATAGTTTAAATAACTGACATAGAGATTCTAAGGGCACCTTGATTATAAAATAACACCTAGAGTGCTAGATATGCAAACAACCGAATTGTATAAGGTGGAATACATATCTAAAAAAAATTTAAGGTGTCAGGACACCAGGATGCAAATACAATATCTCCAATATTGATAAAGAGAGATATATGCTTGAAAGTCTGGAAGCCAAACCTAACATAAATTAAACACTTAGGGCCTCATTCTATTATCAGCTGTAGGAGATGCGGGAGCGCAAGGACCGGCCGCAAGCTATTTGCCTATTATATTCCCTTCCGGCCGGGGACTCCGGCAGGCTTGCGGCCGGCGCCTTGTTATCCCTTGCGGCTGCACGCGTCGGAGGAAAGCCTTTGATCTTAAACGTCCACAAGAGTTTTGGCCGCAAGAAAATCCTGGTTGCTATTCAATTGCTCCGGGAACCCTCTCTGCAAGGCTAAAACCGAGCTGCAGCTTACTTGCAGCAAAAAGGTCCCGCAGGCACACAAATAAGCACATAATAAAGCCATCCTGCACTCTGAGGAGACTATAAAGTGATTGTAGGTGTTAGCATTCATAGCACAACATTCCCCTACACTAAAATCCGTAAATAAATTTTATTTTAATTTATGTCAAATATCTGTGGAAAAAGTCCAGAGGGCTTGGAGCACCTCAGACCCGCCCACGCTGCGGCCCGAAAATAAACAGTTAATTAAATCTCGGATTTGGGCTGATGTGCAAGCTTGAGAGGGGGTTGCTATTAATCCTCATGTCCCCCATTATGATCCCTAGCATTTACAGAGCTTTACAGTGCCGTCTTGAATTTATTTTTGCTTTTAAAGATTTCTGAGCTTACGGCTGGTTGCAAGATATACGGCCGGCCGTAAGGGGATATCCTTGCGGCGCCGTCTATTTGAATTGCAAGGTAACGGGAGCCCCGCAAGGAATCGCAGCTTTGCGGCCTATTTACGGCCGATAATAGAATGAAGGCCCTAGTAAGATAAGATATGAAGAAATAAGATCATTTGAACTGATCCCTCAAAGATTAATAATTTACTTATCATAAGTGTAAAAATAAGGGATTCAATATTAAATGTTTTTAAGAAATCATTTCCTATTCCCTTGGTTTTTAAAGAGTTTTTAATCGACGTCTCCTAAAAATACAAATAAAACTTTATTATTTTGTTTTCTCTAGTTCTTTATTGAACATATGTGAAATAGGTGTTATGCACCAAGAGAAAGAAGCTCCACTTCCCAGTGCTAACATATCCACACATTCCTATATGTGTAAACTAATGAGCCCTAGTTACTATGCAATAGATCAATACCAATATTAATCGTAATAGTAATAATCGCGTTAGATCTAATATAATAAGATATCATATATAATCAACATAAATGGTTAATACACATGCATATGTCCAGTTACTGATATTGTGGAGTATGAACATTCCCCTAAGGGCCTGATAGGAATAAGACAGGTGATACTGGAGTGGGTTGTCAGTTCCTTAACTAGTGAAGAAGCTAATTGAGCTGAAGTCCATAGGGTCATGTGCTGTATATTTAGGGGCACATTATAGCCTCTGTGAGTGAGAAAGGGTTAATATGGTAGCCATTTTGATCTATATGTGTTGCAATGTCAGGAGTTAGTGTGTCTGTAATAGCTTTCGGCATCTTGCAGCATGAATTGTCATATTTGCATATACATGACCATTCCAACATATGTCAAAACAGAGTTTCCTTTTATTCACATATTTGATCATTGAGGATTGTTGTCCAAGTCATTCTAATGCCTTCCATTTCTTTAGCAAACATTTGAAGTCCCTAGCAGCCCTCTAAAAGCAGCTTCCAATCCCATAAATGCAATGTGAGACCCGCAACGGTTGCAGGCTTGAAATTAAATTTGAGCTGGGCGCGAGTTGAGGGCTTGAGACTCAAGCACGTAAACCTTAGCCGTGCTCGCAATCTGGAAAGGGGACGGACTAGCCGTGATCAGCCTGAAACATCCAATTGCGGAATAACGCAGTTATTACGATTAAGACGTACACATATTTACAGATTACACATATTTACAAGACACATAGATTAAAGAACACACACACTGCTGGAGCTTCAAGCCCAGTTGCCCAGCTGGACCCAGCCTCCATGTCAGGTGAATAGGACATACACCAACGTGCCACCACATGTGCATCACACACACTACACATGTACATGCTTACCAACAAGGACACTGACATGTCAGCTCCATGGAATTAACAAGGGATAGATGGATGCCTCATTAAATCCATGAAGAGGACAAATCACTGTCATTTCTGGGCACCACAGCAATAATCAAGCAATAGAGAGTCCATGTATTAGTGTACCCACTGCAGCCTATGCAGTAACAGACCGCAGTTGGAATCAAGATAGCGTTAGGAGCCAAGAGCAATCAAGACCATAAACCAAAGAATAGATCAAATCTAGCATATAATAGCTAATCGGAGTTGCAATTAGGAGAATCATCCATTTTCAAGGCTAGATGTCAGATAGCTAGGAATGAAAACATAACAATGTAATAATCATCATACTAATGGCATGTACCTTTCTTTTCTATCTCTCAGCATCCAGGAGGAGGTCTGGGTCCGTTGGCGAGCCAGAGGCGGGGGCGTTGGTCCCCGCCCAGCAGGTACCAGCGCATGGGGAGGAGGAAGGAGGAGTGTCAGTGGGTCCTGGCCCTGAGGAGGGGGAGGTCATTGTAGTGGGGGAGTCCCCCCTGGACCAAGCCAAGCTGTATTTGACCCCACTATCCCCCTCCTCGAACGACTTTGGATTTCGCCGGGCCCCTTGAACCTACAAGCCAGTCAACACCGCCTTCCCCCCACACCAGTGCACTGGCCTGGCCGCCACCATCACCGGGGACACAGACACCATCACCAGCATCACCCCTGGCTCCAGCCGGGCCCCGGGTCCTCCCCACTCCATGCCCGCCACCTCCTCACCCAGCCCTGCAACCAGGATCTCCGTCCCCACCACCACCAAGCCATGCTGTGCGGGGGAAGATGCTGGCCATCATGCATGAGTAACTGGGCTGTCTGCGGGGGATCCAGGCCAGCATCTCTGCCAACCATGCCGAGGAATGTGCAGCCTGGCCTGCCACTCTAGGGAGGAGAGGAGGCATCATCTGATGACTGAGAACTATCTAGCCGGGCTGCTACGAATAGGATCCTTGCCTCTTCTACCCCAGATGCATTGTCAGCCCACCAGCAACCCGGCCCCACCTCTCCTCCCAACATGCCTCCTCCCCCACCAGGTGTGATGCCTTTTTTTTTTTTTTTTGTCGCCACACTGTATGTGTGAAACTGGTTTGGATTACACAGTCCAGAGGTTGAATCATCTGTTTAATTGAGCAGATCCAGACAAGTTGTAAGTGCTATGCACATAAATGGTTTCTTCAATTAAATGGAGTGATTTCTGATGATCCTTTTTTTTCCCATCAGATTCCAGTTGCAGTGGTGTAGTGACCACATGTGACCCTGGTAGGTGCTATGCATCACGCTTATTCTAGACTATGACATAACCCCCTGTAGGTATCCTCTTATTGTCAATAACAGCCTCTTGCTCTCTCGGGACCCGCCCACATCACACCCATGATATTAATGCACAGTCTTGACCACTGCTGATTATGGTCTGTGTACAAAATAAAGCTTTGTTATACCGTTGTAACCGTGTCTGTGTGTTTCCAATGGTTGGGGTAATGAGACATCTAAATGCATCACATTAGTGTCACATTCCTAGAGATGTAAACTAATAAACCCAAGTTAACATGCATTAGATCAATACATATTAAAAGGAATAATAGTCATAATAGCATTAGATATCATATAATATCAAATATCAGATCTAATTATAATAAAGGGTTAATACACAGGCCAAGTCCAATTAGTGATACTGTGGAGTATGAAGATTCCCCTGAGGGCCTAAAATGAATATGACAGGTGACACTGGAGTGGATTGCCAGTTCCTTCTCTATTTGACTGGGATTTGTCTGACCTCTCTGCTATGACGTACCCACCTACACTGGCCCTACATGGTATAGCTCACAGCTTCATTGAAGTACACAAGACCTTTCACCACCATATGTGGGAATGCCATTACTTGCACAAGAATCCCCCAATAATAATAACGCATTTGACAAATATATTTTTGTTATCATATGTTGTAATGCCAATATGAAAAACAATGCTGCAACATGCAGAACATAATTACAGACACACTACCTGATTAAATAGCAACACCAAGACATGAAACTCATGCCATATTAACCCTTTTCCACTCACAGAGGCTCTAATGTGGACCCTAAAATATCAATATAATTGCATATACATATCGCTAATCACATCTACATTTGGGAAAACACATAGTGGCCATATTTCACTTCCACATCACATAGATCAAGTATCCAGTGAACTTTATATGATTTGTTGTTCAGTCCTGCAGTTGTGTCCTACTCTGCAGTCTGTGACCCTATGGACTGCAGCACATTCAGCTAGGTCTCTGCCTGTGCTATTCATTTGAATGCCAAAGATACAGCAGTTGGTTGCCAGTTCCTTCTCTAGTGGATTGTGATTTGTCTGAACTCTCTGCTATCACCTGCTCACCTACACTGGCCCTACATGGTATAGCTCACAGCTTCATTTAGGTACACAAGCCCCTTTACCACCACCACTTAGCAATGCTGAAAGGGACCACACTAAGCTACTCTAACCCATCAGGAGGGGCCGCAAAAACACATGAAGGCTGTGCTGAGGCATGTGGATCAACAGCTAATTCACCACCATCAGGGGTAATCCTGGAAAGTTCCACGCCATTGCTGGTGGCCATGTGCCAAAATGTATAGCCATTCCCATTTGGTGACTTCCCATTAAGTTTTACTATTTACATGCCTTGCGGGTTAAGACGCAGCAAGGCTGAAAAAAGCCTACGGGATAAGCAACATGGAACTTCGCAGAAGTAAATCCTTTGTTCTGTCAAGCCCGTAACCGCTACGTTTCCAATTTAGCTATGAAATTGCAATGATTTTGAAAATACGCCATAGGAAGAGCTCCATTAGGTGTAGTTTATATATATATATATATATATATATATATATATATATATATATATATATATATATAAATACAAAAAAAACAACACCAGTATTGTAAATCCACTTCAGTATAAGTGATAACAGTGAAACAAAATTACATTTTTATAACATAACATTTTCCTATTATTATATATTTTTACTGTAATTCTTTTCTATTTGTTTCTTTTTTCACCTTTTCTTAATTCTAGCAATAACAAATCTATGATTATAAACATTTTATACAGTAAATGAATAATATTTCTCAGAACCTTATTTATCTTTTTCTTCTGCTTTTTATGTCAGATATTTTACGTAGCAAAACAAAATATTGAGTCTAATATTGTAAACATTTTATATAGTAAGTAAATAACATATTATTCATAAACCTTTATGATTTCTCCTTTTTCTTAACTACTTCTGTTTATAACCATATTTACAGCTTAATAATATTTGAATCTTGCAAGAGTTATTAAACTATCTGATTTACTTTTGCATAGTTTTAGAATATTGAAATAATAACATCAGATGAGAGGAGAGTGATCGCTGTCCTCTTTTTTTGGTGAGCTGGATTGTATCCTACAATTGGATACAGAGGCGTTTCACCTGATTAGCATATGGAGCAATTGGCGCTTAGAAAATATTCTGGGGGTAGAGTAAAAATAAAACTTAACATTTTAGTAGTAGTAGTAGTAATGGCATAAGAATGTTTTCAACAGTTTTACAGAGGAGGCACATGGTTCAGTGTATCACATATTATAATTGTCAAACTGCAAGTTGTCGTCACGCTTTGCGAGGGCCGCAACTGACAACAACTCGCAGTTTCACAACTCCCCCTATGGCTCCCTTTACCCCACTGATGCTCGCGATGAGCGCCATAGGCGCTCATCCCGCCACATCAGCCCCACATCAGCCCTGCAGCCTCTGTGCTCGGCTGGTGTTCGCCCACAAATGGGACGTGCATGCATGAGCATGCACCGGCAGCCGGGCATACAATGTGCGAAGACGGGCACTGTTGGGACTTCCTAATCAGTAGTTGGCAGCTTGGAAACACAGGGCCAATCAGAATTCTGGGGAACCCATACTGGATGTAACACACACAAAAGCATTCTCAGTACTAATTCCGTTTATTGCCACGTCATTGCATAGGTTACATACTTGCAAAAAAAGGCGGATATTAGAGGTGATTTACACAGTTCATGTTAGTCAGTTGCAAGGACAGATAATCAGGTGTTTTCTGTTTCTTAGAACAACTAGAAATGTTTTGTGTTTTAGTAAGGTCGCAAAACATCCCAAGGATAGGAATGTGATATTATGGTTAGGCAATATCTCGGGAATATGTCAGCAGAATATGTTAACCCCTTCATCAGCAGAATATGTTAACCCCTTCAGGCACATAAGCGTGTGCGCGCGTCTGCAGCATTGAGGTGAGGGAGGAGTGGGGGAAGAGAGTCACTGCGGGGGGGGAAGAGAGTCATGGCGGGGGAGGAAGGGACACAGAGGGGAGAGGAGGGGAAAGCAAAACACGTGGGGCAGAGGAGAGGGAAGAGATACATGAGGGAGGGAGAGGAGGAGGGCAATAGAGACACGAGAGGAGGTCGGAAGAGAGACACAGGGAAGGAGGAAGAGATTCACAGGGGAGGGAGAGGAGGAGGGGAAGAGAGGCACAGTGGAGGGAGAGGAGGAGGGGAAGAGAGCCACAGGGGAGGAAGAGGAGGGGGAAGAGAGCCACAGGGGAGAGAGAGGAGGGAGAAGAGAGACACATGGGAGAGAGAGGAGGGGGGAGAGAGACACAGGGGAGGGAGAGGAGGGGAAGAGAGACACAGGGCAGGGAGAGTGGAGGGGAAGAGAGGCACAGGGGAGGAGGGGGAAGATAGACACAGAGGAGGGGGAAGAGAGACAGGGAAGGGGGAAGAGATTCACAGGGGAAGTGAGATAAAGGGGAGGGGAAGACAGACACAGGGGAGGGAGAGGAGGTCGGAAGAGAGACACAGGGAAGGGGAAAGAGATTCACAGGGGAGGGAGAGGAGGAGGGGAAGAGAGGCACAGGGGAGGGAGAGGAGGAGGAGGGGAAGAGAGACACAGGGCAGGGAGAGGAGGGGGGAAGAGAGCCACAGGGGAGAGGAGGGGGAGAGAGCCACAGGGGAAAGAGATGAGGGGGAAGGGAGACACATGGGAGGGAGAGGAGGGGGAAGAGAGACACAGGGCAGGGGAAGAGACACAGAGGAGGGGAGGAAGAGAAATGAGGGAGAGGAGGGGAGGAAGAGAAACAGGGGAGGGAGAGGAGAGGGGAGGAGACACAGTGGAGGGGGGAAGAGACGAGGGGCAGGGGGGAAGAGACACAGGGGAGGGAGGAGGGTGGGAAGAGACACAGGGGAGGGAGACGGGATGAAGAGACACAGGGGAAGGGGGCGGGAAGAGACACAGGGGATGCAGGGTGGAACAGACACAGGGGAGGGAGAGGGGGAAAGACACAGGGGAGGGAGAGGGGGAAGGAGAAACAAGAGAGGGAGAGGGGGAAAGAGACACGGGAGAGGGGGAAGAGACAGAGGGGAGGGAGAGGGGGAAGGAGAAACAAGGGAGGGAGAGAGGGAAGAGACACAGGGGAGGGATAGGAAGAGGAGGAGGCTCTCAATGAGCATCAAAGCCACTTATTGCAAGGCCCCAGATGAGCGCTGAAGGAGCTCATCGCGAGGCCAATAAAGTAGAGGGGGGAGAGGCTCGCAATGTGTGACAAACACCATCGCCAAACGTTAATTTTTATTGCCCTCATTTTTGACGGGCAAGTCGCTAGTCACTTATAAGAGTCCATGAGGTTTTCTGCACACTCTATTTGGATAATTATGTGGATCTTTCTTCTTCTTGGTCCACTTTGTAACAAGACATTTTAATGTTGTCCCAGTTTGTTTGGAGATGGTAAGTTCCACAAATGAGGTGTAGCTTTTTTTTTAGAGCGACAGGTTTATATTGTAGAGGCCTGTTTCCACGGGCTGAAGATGAGGAACAAGAGCTTCAATCAAGAAAGAAGAGGATGGATTCTTCAATGATAATTGCTGGAGGGCATCAAAAGGATAGGTAAAGTATATTTCCCCTCTTTACAGGTTTACAGCCTTATTAACGTGCAATTCGTCAAATTGAAAAGGGCTCTATTTAAGCACATAGCGTATTTTTTTTACAGAAGTTTAGAGTGAACTTCTATCCAAAAACAAAGTCTTCACTAACTAAAAACTTCTGTAAAAAAAATATGCTATGTGCTTAAATAGAGCCCTTTTCAATTTGCCGAATTGCAATTTAATAAGGCTGTTAATTATTTTTTAATTTTATGTTGAATCTTTTACTTTGATGTCTTTACTGTTAGGGATTAGGAGGTGCTTATGGACCCCCATAGGGGTTAGGGCTTATGGGGATCCAATGACTGGCAGAAAGTGTGCCATGGCTTCCCGAGGACCCCCTCGGTAAAGGGATTAATGTTAGGATCCATGGAGATCCATAAAGAGCCCCATGATATAGGGTTAACTTTAGGTGCCATGGGGGTTCATATGGGGCCCATGGTGATATCTTAGTATACCATGGGGGTCAATTGAGACCACCATGGGATAGGGGTTAATGTTCCATAGTACTTCCATTGTTATACATTGAATAACTATGAGTTCATAGGAACCTCCATGGTAACAGGTTTATGTTAGGTACCATTGGATCCTAGCAGTTATTGATGGGGGAACCTGGGTATCTCCTGGCACATAGGGAATAGTGGGTGTTGAGGGGAAATCCAAGGAACCCCTTGGCTCATAGGGAATAGTCGGTATTGATGGAGATCTCCAGGGTCCCCTGGCTCATAAGGGTAGCGGTTATTGAGGTGGATGATGAATCCCCTGGCAAACAAGGAGTAGTGGGTAGGAAGGACAAATCCCATGGGATACCTGGACTCAGTAGTGAGTCATACGCAGAGGGGTCATAAACCCTTGCATTTGTCTTTATTATTTTAACCCTTTCCCTGCCATGGGAAGGGCATTATATGAATAGAAATGGGTAAGGGAGGGTAATTTAGTGTAATGTGTTTAATTTAGTGGTTTAGTGTAGAGAATGCTGAGATTCAGACTGAAAGTCAATAGGTTTTACAGGTTTCTTCATCCATTACCCTGCTGCTTCAAGTCAGCCTTCTGAGAATTCTTACTGGATCTATGGATTGGAGTCCATATTCCCTAGTGTCTTCATAATAAATAAAGGCAGTGACATAATTAACTAAACACCGTGAACAAATTTAACCTAATGTTTGCAAATGTATTGTTGTCATTCTGAGCCAGGAGAAAATAATAATTGTAAAAGTAGGTGAGAAACAAATCTTAATTATGAATCCACTTAATATGTATATTTAGTGTGCTAAAAAAAGTAATTGTGCCTGAACCCTGGACTAACATAAATGATGATGAATACTTACATATACAATACACTCCCAAAAGAAGTGGTAAGAGTTAATACCAGAAATGGAACTCAAATATAATCTACATTAAATTAGTTAGTTTAAATGAAGCATGCAACAAAAACTGCAGGAAAAGCCAATAGGATGCTTGGTAATATTGGAAGAGCATTTAGCAGCTGAAAAAGATTCCTAGTTAGACCTTATCCTTAAAACTTTGTCCAGATCTGGAGACTGTGGGCCTCGTTCAATTGCAAATGAAAGCCAAAACCATAAACCATGCAATCGTATTTCAGAGCGTGAACATGATCAATTAAGCAAGGCCGTAACTACCCATTTAGAAACTGCAAATAGAAAATAAGACTGTCATCATTATTTTAGTAAAACATGGAGGATACATATCAATCAATTAGCGTTTAGAGGTCCGATATGCGATCAGACTCTCAATTCTGCAATGTACAAAATAATAAAGATTAATGGCGATACTGTTTCAGTACATATGGGTGGCCTGATATGTATTATCTCATTGATTCCCGAGATTGATATAACTCCAAAATGACACATAAAAAAAAAAATTTTTGATTGCAGATTTGCAAGCTTGAGACTGATGTGCAATTAATTCTATTTAAGTCTTTCACCGCTTTCCCTGTCTTTTAAAGTGCAGTATTGATTTTTTATTTGCATTTACAGTGCTACAAACAGGGGTTAATCCCCCTCGCGAGTCCTATCTGGTACCCGCAGGATTTTCTCCTACATTTGCCATTTACGGATGTGAAAAAAAATTGCGGGCTTGAGGAATTGTATCAATCGAATAGCAATTTATGATTTTAGCGATCTTGACAACCGCAGGGATTTTCAGCCTGTAACCCGTAGATTTTGCGGCTTACAAAAAGACGCCAATTGAATAGCAAATTGGTTTACGTGCTACATTACGGGCTTCCATAAACAACAATAGGTCAATTGAATCGAGGCCGATATCTTCAAAAGGATGAGAACAAATTAGAAACAATTCCAATAGAGCAACTGAAATGTTGCATAATTTCAAAGACAACATGTATAAGGAAAGACTGAATTGCCTTTATAAGTATAACTTAGATGGCAGAATTGAGAGTTGTCATTTTTTTTTTTTTTGTCTTAAATCTTTTTTATTACAAATTTTCGGTTACAATACAAAATAGATTTCACAACATAAATAACAAACATTCCAGTTGGGGTGAGACTTTTAACAGTTTAAATATACACATTTCTTCTCTTAAAGCAAAGACTTTAGTAACCGTTCTTTATACAACAGTCTATCACCACAAATATAAAAAAAAAAAAACATAAACAAACATAGCACAAAAAAACAAATATATATATATATATATATATATATCAAAAGATGTAATAGAGATCAAGAAGTGATTATTTATATTTGATGGATGGACGATTTAGGAATATTAACACATAAGTAGTACAACCTTTGCAAAGTAAATGGTAGGAACTAACACAGTAAACTAAATCAAACATGTCTGTGATAGGCATAAATCTATTCTGAGGATTTATTAAGCCATGCAAATGAGTTAGATAAAACTGGCAGATTAAATGGGTCTATTAAGTCTTACCTGCCTTCACATTTTGCCATCAGTTGTGCAGCTTATCTAGGCCAAGCAGTAATCTGCCATCAATATTTCTATGTTTATCCAGTCAGTAGGACAGTTTGGGATTACATCCATTTAATATGAAATTCCAAATAAAAATAATTTAAAGCACATATTTCTTGATTTTTAGAAGGGATATTATAATTTCTTGCTGATATTTCAGTGGAATATACGCACCAGTCTATTTAGACATTCTTAGCCTAAGGAAGAAATCAGTATAGCATCAAACAAGTATTCAACGATGAGCTTGGAGAAGCCGCAAGGGGGTAGGCAGTGCTTTTATAAACAAGAGCGAAAAGCTTGACTCAACCAGTTACTAAACAAATTAATCACCGTTAGCATTCTATGATTTCTCTTCATTTAGCAATCTTTTAATGACATTCATTAATAAACCAAACCTTTAGAATATAATGTCAGATGATCAAAACAGTCATCTTGGTCCTAGAGGAAAATCTATTTATTGTGTGCTGTGATTAAAAATAACAATATGCACTTGCATACACAAATACATGCAAATGTCTATGTTCCTGTACAAAGGGAAAGAACACATAGGTCCATCTAGTTTATCTATTTTATCTATTTAATACAGCTTGGCTTAATAAATCCTCAGGATAGTTTAGTATGTACCCCGGATATGCTAAAATTCCTTTACTAACGTTGACCCTACCACTTGTGCTGAAAAGCTTTATCTTATCCAAGACCATCTCTACCTCTCTGAATCCATTTTTATCCTAATTTAATTTGCAAAAATGTGTTTCTTTGTAATGTAAACAATGTAAGTGTTTATGTAAGCACATGAGAGACAAAGTGTGTGTCTGTCAATATGTGACAGTGTGTATCTTGGTCTGTATGAATACACTAGGTATAGAGTATTTGGACAAACAATTACATAGCAACACTGATAGACACTGAGCTTTGCTAACAATTTCTTCTGCAAAATTGATTGTGAGAGGTTCAATGTTTATTAACTTATTGATTTTGACTGGTTCATGGTTTCCATTGCTTAATTGGTGGTTTAAAATGCTGGTATAGCATATGGAAATCATCTGCCTCTGCTGAAGTGTCCTGCAGAGGGTGCAAGACGTGAGTGTTTATACTCTCCATTCTGCTATGATTATATCCTCAAGTATGCAGTATTTATTATTTAGAATAAAAAAGTGAGTGGTGCTTCCTATTTGTTTTCCCACTAATTAATGCTGCACGTGATACTGTAACTTACATTTTTAAGCCATTTACCTCATATACATAATGTTTTGGACATACTGTAGATGTATTACAGCCAACATTAATTAAGTGCAGAAGTGAACGGTAGAGTGTATGTATGAAATAAAGTGAGTGCAATATAAGCAAAATATATTTCCAAAAATATCTAGAAGGTTTGAATTTATGGATCACAGTCTGTTTTTTTAATCTCTTGTGCTATGTAACTATCAGACATTAAATTGCAATTCGGCAAATTAAAAAGGGCTCTATTTAAGCACATAGCATATTTTTTTACAGAAGCCACATAAAAAACTTGCATGAAGCATGAAGACCTTGCTTTTGGGTAGAAGTTCACTAACTAAAAACTGCTGTAAAAAAATATGCTATGTGCTTAAATAGAGCCCTATTCAATTGGCCAAATCGCAATTTAATAAGGCTGTATGTGTGCTGATGCTTTAACGTAATATATAGTATATATGTGCGTGTTTATGTGACAGAGCTTGAAGTAATGTGTATTAATGTGACATAACCAAGAGAGTGTTTATGTGTGTACATGTATAATCATGGCTTTGCATACATTGTATATGTGTGTGTATGAGTGTGGGACTGTACATGTATAATGCTTTAATAATACATATACAGCCCTATTAAATTAGTTCAACGTGTAAAACCGTAGCCCGTAACTCGCGGCCTGTTCTAATTGAATAGCTATGTAATACAGCTGAATTTCAAGCCTGCAGCCTTTGCGGGCTTCTCGATGCCGATACGGGCTTCTAATTTAATAGGGCTGATAGTGTTTGTGTGTTTATGTGACAGTGCTTGAGGAAATGTGTATTACTGTGACAGTAACTGAGAGAGTGTATATGTGTTGCATACAGTACATTGTATATGTGTTTATGAGGAACTGTACATGTATTATGGTGGCTATGTGAGAGTGCATATATGTGTGTATGTATAATTGCAACATTGCATGAAAGGGTTATATATATCGGACTTGAGGGAAAGTATACAGCATGGATACAGATGTAAAAAAAAATGCATGAGAGGGTACATACAGGAGTGTGTGGGAGACACACTTCAGTAGACTACTTGGCCATGAATATATGTACAGTATAATGCTCCTATTTCTATGTATTATTGGTGGAAGAGAATACAAAGGAGCACTACCTACACAGTATGGGGAATGGCAGTATTTAATTTGTATTCAAATAATGGATGTTCATGTAGCATATTTCAGCAGATAAGGTTAATACAATATTGGCTCAGTCATTATGCAGGAGTCATCTGCAGTGCTGACATACTGTAATGCTAGGCTTTCACACAAGCTTTGCTTACCTTCACACAGGCAGAAGGTCGTACATAGATACAAAGAATTAGCTGGGGTTATGAATAGGACAGAGGGTTTGCCTGAGGCAATGCTGAGCGACAGATGTGAAAAGATCCCCTAACAGGCTGATGACTTGATAGTAGCTATTCATTTACAGACTACTGTAAATACATGTGCATGTGTACAAACCCATATTATTTTATTATTTATCAAAGAATATGTCACATCTGCAGAACTAAGGGTGAGATAACACTTAATACAAAGTAAGAGAAAATGTAGATATAATCCCTTTTTTTAAAACTTTTATTTTTACTGTGAAAGCCACAGGAGAAGAAAACAATTGTACATACAGTATATAACATAGTAAAGCAATATTGTATACATAAAATGCAATACACAATGTGGAGCAGTATATACCAATATATCAACTAGGTTTTATATACTCTAGTTCCTGAGCCTTTGGATATTTTAGTATTTAAAGGGAAGGGGAAAAATAACAAAGGACAGGACAAGAAAGCTATTGTACATATATGACCTAGTGAAGCATTATCTTACGAATAGAACACAATGTTGAATTTATGCAATAGGGCAAAACAGTATATACCAATATGTCAAGTAGGTTTTATCTAATCTAGCTGCAGAGTCTTCTGATATTTCAGAATTTGAGAGGGAAGGGAAATGATAGGAAAAAGTAAAATGGGGTATGGAAATAGGAACATTATAGAGGTAAGAAAGATAAACAATAATGATAATAATGATTGGGGGGATTTATATGAAAGCCATCTTGCAGGTAGCCATGGTTTGATTTTTGATCAAATTGCTTTTCAGCAAACCATTATGATGAAGGGTTACTCTGCATCCTGAGAAGTCTCTGAGTGCAGAGCAGGCTCTGCCTTCCTCTCAGTATGAGCTGCTTCCACACCCTGGCAGGCTCCTCATTCATTCTGGGTCACTGCTAACCTGAACCTTGGAGCATTCTGTCAGGCACACGCTTGGCCTGCAGGCTTTTGTTATGCAGATGGTTCAGGCCTGGGAAGCAAGCACTTGCCTTTTTTGAAGACACAAAAGGAGGGGAAGGTGGAGGGGGTGAATAAAGGAGGCAGAGGCAGGGAGACTGAAACATACCAACCCCTATTACCACGTCACAGTACAAAATGAGACAAAACAAGAGCCTAGACTTTTGTACACATGCACACACTGACACTAGCCAACCCTGTCACTGTGCTTAGCCATGGCCATCCAATCCTGCAGGAGGGGAGGGTGAGGGCACTGACTAATCCTGCTCCTATTCCTCTCATAATTCTAGCAGCTTTGAAACTGCAAGAGCAGAAGCTGAGGGTCCGACCACAAGCTCATTTGGCACAGTTTACCCCACAACTACTCCCTGCTAGTGATGTAAGGGGAGGGGCATTGCAAAGCCACTCCTCCCCAGCACAAGCCTGGGGTTTGCTGCCCAGCTGAGCAGATTCATTAGTTTCAGCATTTGGACAGCTCCTGAAGTCTTTGCACCAAGCTGTGGGGTAGAGCACAGCTGCCTCTCTCCCCTCTATGACTATGGCCACTGTCCAGCAAGGGGAAAAGCAGCTCTTTGAGAAGTTTTGGAGAGGAACTTTTAAAGCTGTGGCCACTCCTCGAAGGGAGAGTATTATCGTTGCCAGCATCACAGCAAGAAAACCACCAAGGTAGGAAAATTGGGCTTTGCAGGGTGTAATAGGCTGACAATAGCAAGCCATAGTATTGTTTATATAGAAAGTATTGTTTGTTTCTATTATTGTTTATGTAGAAATGATTGTTTGTGTTTAGTATTGTTTATGTAGAAAGTGGGCAATAACTGCATTTTCATGGAACTTACTACCAAATATAATGTCTCACAGCAAGAAGGAGCTCAGCTGGATTACATAGTACATAAGAGTGTTAATATATACCCTCCTGTTTATGATACTAAACCCTGTGAGACATATATAATTACAATTGCAATACAGATATAGCACAGATCCATGTAAAGTGTAATATCTTGTATTAGCCCATCCCTGCTCTGGGTAGCCAGTTTCTTTGTCCTGCACATCTTGGTGTACTGTTCCTGGCTACTTAGCACAAAGCTCTCCCCTTATATGAAAGCAGTGACTGAGCATCTCAGCTAGGCACAGTTCAGATGGATAAAATGTATTTTTAGGCAAGTATATGCTATGGTACCATTTGTTTGTTTTTTATATACCAGCTGTTTAGGTGTATATTCAGCTTTATAACTGTCTTGTGGCAATCTGAGTCTGGTAGGCAAATCTCAGAGTTGTGCAGTTGTATTACAAATATCACAATATGCACCTAACATGATGGTGTTTAATACAAACGAGTGAATGAATAGCCTGTGGGATAAGAAAAGATCATATGGAAATCCTGCAGGAGGTCTTCATGGCAGGGGTCAGTACAACCTTACCCACCTGCAGTGTCATTCAGTCCAGAGTGCTTTTATTCATTATACCAATCCTTCTCTAGTTTATAGACATGCAATGTACAGATAGCATTGTGTTGCTGGTGTGTCTGGAAACAGGTATATTAAAACAGATCAAGGTTTCTTACTTTTTATAGCTATGAGGGATGACGATGATTGCTTATATCTGCATCAGTTCTTCCTTTTTCCCAAATTTTAAGGCTATCATAAACTAAAACCATTGGAAGTGAAGGTGAATGGATAACAGAGAAAGAGAGAGACAAACAAGTCTGCAAGAGCAGAATATATAACATTGTAATGATGCCTTGCTTAAGGACATCTGCAGATCCATACACCCTAATCCTCCAGTCCTGTGTGATAGTGATTGTTGTCTAGTCTTGAGCCCATGCCAAGTACCTTTGCTCACATAGCTGGTAGCCTTTCACTAGAGCAGTGCTGCAGCTAGAGTCCTACTATTTTGTTTAAAAAGCTGGATGTAAATTAATTATTTAAGGAGAATATATGACTGTTCCTTATTCAGCAGTCATTTTTATGTGTGTTTGAAATGAGGCAGCATTTTTTTAATGCTTACCCCCCCCCCCTCTTTGTAAATAAATGAGTGTATTTAAGGAGGAATCATGCATTATTAAAATATATATATAAAACAAAGCAGATATATCACTTGAAATTGTGTGTATTGTCCAATTCTTCTCAGCAGCTTACAATCAAGCAGTCAGTCTGTGGGTCATGAAAAGCTGTTGTGGAAGTAGGAAACATGACCTGCAGAGGATCCTGACACATGTTTGCTGTATCTATGAAAAAAAGCAATTTCCCACTAATTAAGTTAATAACGTGGTTGTTGAAAAGCAATTTGAAAATTTAGAGGAATGAGTTCTGTTGTACCGCACACTCAAAGGAAGGATTGACAGGTAGTTTATCTATAACTAGTATATAGGCTGGTTTATAAAATCTCTCTGTTGGTATTTGCTGCCTTTAGGGTTATTTGGCACACAGGGGATAAGATAAGAGTTTTTATTTCAGTATTATGCATAAAATGAAATCAGTGGCACCTGAGTCCAAAAAAGTTAACCTAAATATGGATTCATGTGGACATATGATATTGAACTAATGCAATTTATCATGCAAATAGCATTACCCACAATGGAGCATTATTGAATTATGTTAAACTATTAAATAATAAAAAAAAATCAAATAATACATCACTTTCTGTCATTAAGATTCATATGCACTGTAAAGTGCTTCACTGCAATATAATTTTTATAAGGCAAATTGCCATTGCAACCCTTCATGGCCCTTTGCAGACCTTGAAAAGGCTAATTAAGTTTCATATAGTTGTGAAGTACTTCAATGAAGGCTGTGATTGCTACTTTTTATGGGAGAAATTGTTATCACAGTATTAGAAATGAACTATGCAGCCCTAGTGAGTCTTAGTGAATCTGACCCCAAGACTTCATGGCATATTATAATTGTTCCATAATCAAAGAAAACATTGACATTATTTGCATTATGAAGCTGCTATGCAATACTTCCACAAAGCTGACACTTTTATGGTAATAATCCTGAAGGTTTTCTGAATTGGATTTTAACCAACAACTATATGTGGCTTCAGACAGGATTCTAGGGTAGCTTGCAAAGTGTCAAATAATCTACAAAAAAAGGTATACTAGTAGTAAAGATGACTTTTCACTTTTAACAAAAATCAACATTCTTACATGAGAAATGAATTACATTCTAATATATATACCTAACAGCCTTATTGTAAAAAAAGGATACAATAAGTAATTTCAAATTTTACTGTTAAGATGAAGGGCTTATTCCTGAAGGTCAATAATTGGCCCACTCTTTTTGCTATAATCTGAAAAAAATATGTTAGGGTACAGTAAGTGGGAACATCTAAACTGAATGTGTTGAATGTGTTAATGGTATAGACACTTTTCCAATGAAAAGTTAGTAATCAGTAAGTAGGGTGATCATTGCTCTACACAGTATATTTTGCACCCAAGAGCTGTGACAGTTGATCGATCTTCACATGACCTTTTTATTCCTTATCATTAGAAAATGTAATTATATAGTTCACTTCCAGTAAGTCCTGCACATACTGTTATGTGATTGCACTGCTGATTAGATAGACCTTGTGTTTGGCTGACACCCAAATGACAAGCTGTTTGTCCCATTTAAGCTTGAACTAAGAGGTGGTTTCCGCTGCACAATAGACACAACACTGCATCACTAAGTCCTTGCTACTGTGGAAGGATAAGAAGCCTATCTGTTGACCAACATGGAAACCTGTACAAGCTAACCTGGCTTTCTGTTTGTGATATGTTCTCAGATGATGGCCTTTGCCCCGTGCTTTGTGCACATTGTTGTCAGGTTTTCACTACCCACATGCAATAATAACCATTAACACAGTATGCTCTAATTGGGCACAGTGCTGTTCTTGACATCATAACCATTGGTATAGAAGGTGGCAAGGATGCGTAATTATACTCTGTATATACATAGAAAAGACATACAAATCTAAATAACAATGGGTGTATGCCACCCAGAGTTAGAATCATAAAGGCACGCAATACAGGCAGATGCCTAACTGTTTTAGATGAGGTCTAGTTTAATGTTTCAGTTCTGATGAATGTCCATTAGGCATGAAGGGGCTGTACTATAACTCATTATATTTCTCATTATATTTCAACATTTATTCTTTGGGTTTTACCTCTTCTCAATGCTCCTGCTGTTACATTTGCTTATATATTCTATGGACACTCACATATATATTTCATATATGTCTGTGTGTGTGTGTGTGTGTGAGAGAGATAATGTCAGAAATCCAGATAATGAGAACTGCTTTATAATGTCGGAAATGTATATCTCTCTTTATCCCAATAATGTCATATTACCCATCTGCTCTTGGGTAATTCATATTCATGATTGTTCCTATATATTAAAAGTTAGGTCAAAATTACCCAGGCTCTTGCCCTCCTCATCCTTGCTTTCTGCTGCTGGCAATTTGCTGATCTGCTGTATTAACCCCATTCTGTCCATGCAGTACTACTATTCAGTGTCTCACCATGCTTTTTACTCCTGGCTTCACATTCACCAACTCTTGCTGTAGCATCACATTAAATAAATATTACCTTGTCGTCTGCTAGTACAGTATTCCTACAGCAAACAAACTGTCCCTGCACTTCAAAAAAACTATTACCCAGAATCATTAGCCAAACACTTTAACATTTTACATTATACAGCAAAAAGACTGGAAAATGTGGAGACTAGTGCTCTGTGAATAATGTTGCCATATCCAAGTAATATAATTATTATTCAGATTCCTACTTAATGCATTATATATATATATATATATATATATATATATATAGTAATTATTAAAATATATAGATTAATAATGAGTATTGCAGTATGTGATACCCTTTCTATTGAACAAACACCTTATTTATATTGACGAGCTTTCAAGAGGTTTAACCTCTCTTTATATATGTGTGTCATTGAACATGTTATTGTATATTGCTGTATTTAATAGAGGATATGCACAGTATATATAATGGTATATAACTGTTTTTCTTTTTTTAACACCTACATGTATTAGTCAAGGGTTGTATCTCTTGATTATAGGCTATAAACTGTACAAATGTTTCTAACATAAGACATAGCAAATGCTTGGAAATACAGTAGGTAAAGTAATTGAAATTTACTAAATATGTACATTGTACTTGATGATTCTGTACAAATATGACAGGAAATGGTTTTATTGAGGAAAAGGGGGTAATGAATGTGGGAATCTGGTCTTTGAAACTTTTCCATCAAGTTCCAACATCTATAATACCGTTGTCGTAAATGAAGAGGATGTCTGTGCTTCAAAACTAGGTCTAGTGTAATGACACTGCTATATTATGTATGCGTTTGTAGAAGATGTAGGGTTGTCTTAAATATGTTATAAAAAAATATTTTCAGACTGAATGCAAATTAGAATAGTGATAGTCAAAATAAAAGCCACATTTGCCCTCAAAAAGTTATAAATATTTGTACTGTTTCATTATTCCCCCTCCTACTGTGTCATAATGTGCTGTTTTTTGAGGGAGCGGGCAGTTCTTTTGAGAGCACTTACCCAATATGTGCACTGTCCTGAATCAAAGTAAGACTGACCACTTCTGCAGGTATCAGACATTGTACATAGTAAATCCCCAATGATCATAATACTATAGCAAATTACATGAGATTAGGATAAAACATGATTATATTAAATTAATATTCTTACATATCCATGTATACAAACAGATAGATAGATAGATAGATAGATAGTCAGATATATACTAGATGTGTCCCCAATTACATAGATGGTTCCCTTTTCACTGCCAACCAATATCTTCCTATCAAATTTAATTTGATATTTCATGAGCGTTTCCTGCAGTTTCCCATTAACTCATTAAGTAATACAGAAAAAAGCAGAAGCATAAAAAGAGACAAAGCAAATCTGACATTTGATTTACTATATATTGTAATACAGTGGGGAAACGTGATGTTTCTGACAAAAGTATAATGTCCAAGAGAGCATCATTATGTATTTGACAAGGACTATAGAAGAGCAGAAAAGGTGCATTATGTATTACATTTTTCATTTTACATGAGTAAAACATCAGACTTTGCTGCCTTCTGATGTTACTGTTAGTATAGAAGATGTCTCAAATTAATTTGCATAAATAATTTAGTTATAATGCTGTTTTAATAATATAGCTATTAAGACTTAATTAGCATTATTTAATTCAGTGACTTGGGTGTAGCATAGACCAAAATGGCCCAAGCCTAAGGCAGCATATATTTAGGGGCAGCAGGTGGCCACAAGTTGGCGGTGCAATAACATTATATAGTAAATAATGTACATATGAACAGAAATGACTTTATGCAGTGAACCTAATAAGTTACCTTAGATAGTATTTATTAAAGCATGTATAGATGCATGTGCATGAGTTTTAATCATAGGGTATGGGCAAAGCAAGGCAAAGGGAGAAGAAAGTGAAAGTGGTACTGTCTCCTAGATCTACAAAACTCTCTTTTTGTCAGTGTTGTTAATAGGACAACAAAGTCAAAGACCAAACTGTAGTTCAAACTTGAATTTTAATTATGATGTTCACACAACTAACACCTGAGCTGCTAAGATGACAGAAACATCTTACTTTAAAAAAATTCACAATGCAATCATTCTGTTTAACGAGGCGAGAGAAAAATAGCTAAGAATAGCATAAAATACAGCAGGTTTACCAGGAAAAAACATCCAACTGTGTGATCTCACTAGAAAGACTTAACAGAAGTTTGTGTTTGCTTTCATGCACTACTTTGATATCTTGAATTTTATAATGAGGTTTAAAGGGACACTGAAATCTCCACCTGTGCTCAGCACCATGCAATAGGGCTAGAAAAGCTTTTGGGAATTGTGCTTTCCTTTTTAAAACTGATGATAAATTAGCTGCGTTATGAGCTTTTGAAGTTAGTGGTTTTCAACTGATGCTGCTCTGGAAGAATACATAATGAGCTGCACTGGATAGTGACACTATTTAAAAACTGGTGTGTTCTAAAAGGCATATGGCTGTCCAGTCTAGAGGTAAGTGCAAGCTGGGTTTGATTCTTCGCCCTGTTAATCTGGTTTGGTTATTTTATTTTATTTTGAATGACACCACAAGTCATAAAGCTCCCATTTAAGTAAGTAATTTCATATATATGCCACTATTTTCTCTTTTTGTATATACAGTGTTTTTTCCCAAAATAAAATACTGCAACAAATGAAGTACTTATAGTCAGCATTGAAGTTCCAATTTAAGTAAGTAATATCATATACATGTAACTGAACATTTTCTTTCGTATATATACAGTGTTTTATCCCCAAATAAAATAGAGCAACAAACGAAGTACTTATAGTCAGAATTGAATTTAGTTTCATAGATACTAGAATGGACATGTAGAGAAACACAGTGTTAAACTCGAGGACATTTTACACTATTTCATAAATGAGTCTACAATTCTGCCTCTTTTATATAAATTGTATTTTTATCAAATTAAAGCGAAAATATGAATGAGACAAATAGGAGAGCTGTAATGTTTCTAAAAGTATTGCTTAAACTAAATGCATATAAAAGAAAAGGGGAAGATGCAGGGTATAAAGCACAGGACGTACAGTTTCAAAAACAAATGGCTTTTGACCACTATACAACATCTCTGGATGATAAATGAAAGTAGAAAAAGTAGAAAATGATCAGTGTAGCATGTACATTCTTGTGGAGACAACAATTAAAACAATTAAAACACACAATATTTAAGTCAAGTCACCCTCTATCTGATGGTGCATATTGTGACTTCAGTGCCATTCTTACACTGTTGCAGACAGAGTTACACTGATGTAGACAGAGTTACTGTATTGTATGATGCTATACATGTCATGAAATTGGGTAATACCCCTATACTTAGAATGACTCTAGAATACCTCTCAAAAAGAATTCTGATACAAACAAATAGGGGCCACACAAATTGGCCGATTTTGAGATTCAAGAGCCCATAAGTGTGGTAGCAGGCAAGCTTGCTATTCAATTGGCGTCTTTTTGTGGGCTCCGATCGTGTTACGAGTTACAGGCTTGAAAATACTCAAACTCGTAACTTACAGCCTTGAGAAGCCTTTGATCTGTCACTTTCGCAAGGCTAAAAACGCAAATCGCTATTCAAATTTCTCAATTTCCCCAAGCTCGCAAACGTATTCACACCCGTAAACCGCAAATGTAGGAAAAAACCCTACATGTGCTAGAGAGGACCGGCAAGGGGCTTAAACACCAATTTATAAATGCAAATATAAGATCAATACTGCACTGTAAATAACTGGGAAAGTGATGATAGACAGAATTAATTGCACTACAGTCTCAAGCCCGCAAATCATCAGAAAATAAATGTTACTTTTATGTGTCATTTCGGGATTAAAATGATCTCGGGTATCAATGAGTTAATACATACCAGGTCACCCATATGAACTAGAACAGTATTGGCATTCATTTTAATAATTCTTTAATTAGCTTTTTTTGTGAGTCTGATCACATATCGGACCCCCGAACCTAATTGAATGGCATGTAACCTCCATGTTTTACTGCTGCAAGTATGACAATCTCACTTTCTATTGGCTGATTCGAAATGGGAGGTTACGGGCTTGCTTGATTGATCATGTTCCCGCCCTCAACTGCTCCGAAATAGTGCATGGTTTACGGTTTTGGCCTCAAGCCCACAACTTGCGAGCTTGAGCAATTGCATAGCCTTGCAATTGGAGACCACAGTAGCCCATGTGGCTGTCTGCGATCGAGTTACGGGCTTGGAATTGAATGTGGCCCTAAGTCTTAAAAACCTAATATAGCTTCAACATTTAATTCAAGCACTGGGGATAGTCTTTAGCCATTATCCACTGGTCCTCAGAATGAAAATAAATGAGGAGTGGGTTGAAAAACAAATATGAATTTGATGTGAAAGACTGGTATTAGGAGTGATTAACCACTTAAACTTGTCACTGACTTGTCTTATTACTATGGTCTAGATCTCAGACGTGGTTCTTGGAAATTTTGTTTGTTGACAGCTGGGCCCTTGCCCCATAAAGTTTGAGAACCATTGGCCTACAATTTATCACACTGAGGGAAAACATGAAGAATTATTTTTTCTTTAAAGTCAAGTAAGAAATACATACACTACTGGCTAGATACAAGCAGATGCACATACGTGTTTCACTGATATTTTGGCTTTTAAATAGCCAAAAGGTATGTGTCTGTCATTATTTGCTTTGCTTTTTATATAGTTTATCCATAAAGATTAACTGTATCTTTCTATTGTTTGTATTAATGTATAGCTTTATTGGCCTGTTTAAGTATTTAAAACAGACATAATGTTTTCCCAGGAAGTGTTTGTTTGCACTACAAATCAAGAATAATGATAATAACATGATTAAATCCGATTATCACATTCTTTTCTTGCAAATATGAACCCTCATATTACAGAACACAGTGAATATTACAAAACTCATTAATGCACTGACAAAAAGTTATACTACATTTGGACTTGATTGTTGCAGAAACAAACTGACAAAAAAAACTATTCAGAGGACAGATATCTTAAAGAGCACAAATTGCCACAAGTTTATTGTGTGCTAGAGCCTCAACTTTCATCAAGCTCTATTACAAGTTAACCCAGATGTTATAGAATGAACTAATTAAAACTAATGGGAAATATGCCTTCACAGTCTTATTAATCAGTGATGGGGCTTGGGTAAGCACTGCCATTATATCATTACCAAGTGAAGTCTCTGCCTTTTTAACAAGTGGGGAAATTAGGTAGTTCACATTTTAATTGTAAGTAGAAATTGTCTTTGTTTTCTATGTTCTCCTTTTGTACCCATGAGCATCTTTCATAGGTCCCTCAGTATTGCCTGTCATTCTGTATACAGAAGCACTGATCCTCATTCCTCCTCACTGAGGAATAGGCTGCAACTTTGTAATTAAACAATAGCCACAATAATAATAATTCATATGCATTAGAAGGATATCTCCTTTTATTTTAAAGAAGAAACGGGGAAAGTTGTTTTCCCCAATTAAATAAGTAGAGATTGCCAGCCTGAAACACATTGTAAAGCATGAATAGACTAACAGCGCAACACACAGCAACAAACAGTCTGAGAGACAGACAGAGACGTGTAGATTCCAGTTTGTGTATTCCCTAAGGCAAGACCATCTGGACTGCAGTCATTTTGCTACAAGCTGTGGGCTCTTATTGTTCCTGGTATCCAATTTCAGCAAAGCGTGAGGACAATTGCTGTTTGCTTCTCTGATGAAAACCTCTTAGTGTTTCTGCTCCCTGTTGAAGCCAGAGTAAAGCCACTGAGCAACGCAAACTAGAGCCGCAGCAATATGATCAATCATGCATGCACTCCCCGACCATTTAACTGTTGTTGCATTATTTAAGATATCTTTAGTACATTTGAAATGGTTTACTGTAAATGCAAAGTAACAAATATTACTAAACGTACAATATTTATTACTTTAATTTACCTTTTCATTGCATGATTGACTAGTGGCATAAATCAGCAATAGATAAGGGACTGTACTTACTAAAGTTTGTAGTTAGATGAGGAGTATGGGTGTCTTGTATACATTTCCTAGCAAGTATAACACTAGGATTTCTAACTATAATAAGAATCGAGGAGATACGAGAAGCTCTATTAAATGACCCTTGCAATATGGCCACCCATAAGGGACTCCTTCCCTCTGTGCCTTAGGGTGATCTGCTACTCCTCATTGAAAAGGCCCAAAAGGCCAAAACATCTGGGATTTGATTTTTTTTCTTTTGGGTTCAAATTAGATGGGCTTACTCACTCTTTTGTGGTGCACCAGACTGATATACTACATTTGAATAGAACCAGGGAGCTAAAAGTGTGTTGCTCTCTGAGTAGGTTGGTCATCATGCCCATTCCATTTATAGTTTGTTCATTTTCAGATTGAACAACTCTGATCTTGTTTTTGTAGGTATGCCCTATCTTGTTCCTCACCAGTATACTCTATCTGCCTCCCATGCCACAATGAATATCATAAAATGTTAGATAATTTAAATAAAATGTAATGAACTTTGTATTAGATACAATTTATGTTTAGATACACAATTACAATGTTAAATTGCAAGGTCTATAAAAAGAAAATCAGAATAAATTAAATTACAGTAAGTGGCACCTAACCAGCATAAGGTGATTCAGAGATTTAGAAAGGCTCGTTGTTGGTTGTCAAAAAGCAATACACTCTCAGTGCATAAGGAATGAAGGTCAAAGGGAAAAGGTCACAATATAGTGGTCAGGCCATTAGAAAAATGTTATCCATTTTGCCATGAAAAAAAATAACACTTGCCAACATTTTGCTAATTAGTGGATTCAGGCCAACACATATTTAATATATATAATGTTGTTAGAATTCTTCTTCTCCTGAACAGATCATCAGTAGTAAAATAACTCACATCCCAGGGGCTCCAAAGGTTTTAGTGAAAGTAAAGGCCAATTAGATGACGTGTTCCACCGAGGATACAACACTGCATTTCTAATTATAGTGCAGTTATTAAGCAGTGTTTTTAGGAAAGTGTACTGGGACTTACTTCATAACAGGATTGTATTACACTCCCATAGTGATGTTATTCAGATTACACTATGCACTGTGGGTGTGTGCAAAATGAGCAGGAGAAGAACAAGCACAAAAAAGCATCAAACATCAACTGTAACTGAAACAAAGTCAATGTGTACCCAAACCCATTTGTCCAATAGAGTGGTTAATGTTTCAGTTATAAAAATACACCATGACAAAGATTTGAACAATCACACTGATTTAATTAATGTCCCAGACAAATATAGCAGGAATTGCCAATATGTTATATAATTTAGAGAGAGAAAAAAAAAAAAAAATATATATATATATATATATATATATATATATGTCTGAAAACTAGTCTAAGAGCATAATTAAGCTAGTTTGTAACTAGAAAATTGTGGTTGCAATGCCTCATGCAAGGATTTTGTCCAGGGTTAGTGAGAGAGAAGGGTGTGGTGTCAATCTTTTCAATCTTATAAAGTTATCAAACCAAAACTCTGCTGTTCTACTTGTTTTCTCCCCCACTCCTCCCTTCACTAATCCCTATAAATAAATTACCCCATAATCAAGCTCTTATGATGTAACGTAAAAAAACACAAAATGGATTCCTGTACTCATAAACAAGTCATAAAAAATCTGATATTCCTCAAAACTGTTTATGTCCATGGCTTACACAGTTGCAAATTGTTAGTCTGGTACATACTTGACAAACAAGTGTCTGCAGTGGTACTTTAATCTATAAAATCAATGTAAAAGATTGGTCTGCTAGTTGTCTTATATACTAAAGATACTCTCCCCATTCTTATGTTATACTATCAGGCATATTTACGATTGTCTCAGTTTATTACCACTTCACCATTTACTCAATATACCCCCATGCTTTCCCCAAATGCTCAATAATTCTGATTTAATAGAACTGTAAAGTCAAGTGTTAACATAACAGAAATAGATAGTAAAAAAGTAAAGGCTGTTCCTAAACTTCCTCTCTCATTTCCTTGACTCTCTCTCTGTTTCCTTTTTTTCCTCTCTCATTTTCTCTCTATTTTCTCTTCTCCTTTTTGTTCTTTTTCTTATGTTCTCACACTGTTTCTCTCTCATTTTCTCTGTCTCTCTTCTCTCTCTATCTTTCTGTCTGTCTTTCTCTATCCATCATCTTCTTTCTTTCTTTCTCTCTCTCACATTTCTCTCTGAACATAGGAAAGTGCTTTACTTTACTATTCTCAGAGAGAAAAACTATAAATACAATTACCATGTACAATTTGTGGACAAATCTTTTTTAATGTGTTTAATTCTGCTGTTAGGTTGAACAAACCAAAGTCACATTAAGTCATTGACTAATAACCATATATCAACTGTAAAGAAAGATTCACTTAAAACTGATACTGCAAAAATAATTGTCTTGAAGATGGTCTTGCTTGATCCTACATAGTCTTCTCGGGTAGGTCCAGTTCATACTGAACTGATAATCCCCCTCGATATGAGAATCATGGTCATGATCGATCAGTTCTGCAAGCTGCTGTTATGAGAGCATGTAAACTGAAAATGAACACTGTATATTCCTAAATCAGACCTTTTTGGGAAAAGGTAATAGTTTAAATCCCAATTGATTTGAATTCAAATTAATTTTAAGTGCCCCTTCCCTCAACTTCAAATGTATAACAAGAATATTTTGCAGTGTTCAAAAACCGTTAAGATATTAAGCAGACAACTATATGATACAAAATAAATCACAATTTTCTGATTACTTTTACACTTCTGACAATATACATTTTGAGAATTATGAAAAATAAAATGTTACTGTATTTGCCAACCAAGCTGCATTACTTAGTACATTGTTGCAATGGCAGTAAAAGGGTTACTATAAAAACACAAGACAGTTCTGCTTCATTGAATCCACCCTTACCACTAAATATTTCATAAGTATTACGAATGCAGAAGACATCTCTTAGAGAACAATGAAGATGCATTCTATATAGCTAATGTTGTGTCATCTGCTGTGTTTAACTTAGTTAAAGAAAACTAAGAGGGGGGGGGGGGGGTTTCATGGACATAGACTGTTCTGCATGGTAAGCTCTTCTAGTTGTAGAAAATTAAGATTTAGAAATAATGAAGCTGTGGACAATGCAGTTTGGAATCCTATCCCAGTAATAGAATTACACAAGTGACATATGGCCCTTCCAACCTGCTCACCTTACTCCATATGGTAACATCCCATTCCTATTATGGAGAACAATGAACGAACACCATCTGCCGAGAGCTGAAGCACATGCAATCCTCTTATAGCTGTGACTTTGATCTATATTTATACTGTTTTAGTACATGTGTACTGATAACTGTATTTAACACCTTATCATTTAGCTCCATACAAATAGATAAACATTATTACCAAAAGATATCAATTTTTTTTTTCTTTCTGGAAATTAAAGACACTTATTTTTTGATGGGACATGTTTTTTATCAGTCTTAAAATTAGTGTTGAGACAGATATACTCTAAACTAGAGGTAGACAGGAGGTAAAACTGGATCAGAACCAGGATATAGAGCAATTGTTTAATACTCCACTGTCTCTTTAAATGACCACTCTACTCACATATGTAATACATAATAGTTTGAAGATGTTGACTTATAAAAAGCCTTTGCTTTATTACCTTTTATATGCTGTGGAATCTACCACTTTGGATTCTGTTGTTTTGCTTCCTGGGGTTGGGGAAGACTTTGAAGGCAGAGGAAACTCCATTTTGCACAATGGGAATGTGGCAGTTAAAACTGTGAATGCTTTCAGCAGGAATAAAGAAAACTTAATTGGGACATACCCTGAAAGTTACATAAAGAATGAGCTCAGAAAAGAGAATAGTGCCACACTTTAAATAATAATTGCATATAAAGCTTTTTATCTGAGTATATGCTTCCTTATGTAAAATTAATTGTTGTGCCCATACAATAAAGTATTTTTAAATGTATAAAATATTTATTGATTCCAGACCTTGACATCACTTTCAGAAAGACCTTGGTGAATTTTGTTAAGATTAATTGCCTACCCCTGCTGTATGCCATTCATTATCAGTATGAAGCTGATTGATTCCAGATGGTACAGTCACCATCCTAGCCACGGGATTTTTATATTCACAAGTATCTTTATTAGTAAGTGTCATCCAGATACACAGTGTTTCAAATGGTAACAACACATTAGTATCAAAACAATACGTTTTATAAACATACGCATTGGTTAAGGAATCTGTTCCAAAGAGCTTACAATCTAGTAGCATGGAAATCTTGTAGAAGAGCGACTGTTTCAAATCAAAGGATAGATGTACAAATTAAAGGGCTCTATGAGTTTATAATCAGGGTTATATAAGAGTAGTAAGGAGAAATGAGGCATTGGATAACAGAAGGGAATAAGACTAAAGTCAACTTTAGTATTAATTGCAGATTGTTTTGAGTTAGCAAACCGTGTTTATCTTATCTCATCTGAGTGTGCTGATCTAGATGACAAGTTCTTAAAGGGTAAGATTTATATAAATATCTATATTTGTATCTTGTACATAAAAATCTATCCAAAAGTTATGAAATATGCTATGTTTGCCAGTTACGACACCATATTAGAGGAGAGAGCGAAGAAAAACTGTGTTCCATTTAAGTCATTAGAACCAGTTAATACAGCTGCAGTTTATTGAGGGTGTATTCATTTGTATGCGTTCTTAAGCAACTCACATGATATAACACACAGAGGTCTTGTAGGATTTGGTAAATGCCATCACTTTTATACATATATTCAGACCTCTGTAAGTGTACTACTTTATGTAAGAGCTATGTTTTGTTTAGGTGAAACTACCTCTTTAGCTCTGAAATATTGGATAAAAACTTCCTTTGACTTGTACAGGTATGAGTGAGGCTGAAAACACATGCAGTTTATAGATTATACAGTATTAACCAGTGCATCTTTGAACCATTACTCTTGCAAGATGGAAGTTTGGGAGAAGTGTGGTCATCTCAGCCCACTTTCAGAGGTCGGTGATTTGTACTATTTAGATAGAGATGGCAGAGCGATGACTTTGTTACAGAGGTGCTGTGACTTATCCCATTACGCAATCTGCTAAGTCAGCATGCTCCACGGCGTTCACCGGTTCAATTGAAATGTAATTGAACAGAACAAGAAGAATAGCTATTCCATTAGTGTAACATAAATACACACACACTGCTGTTTAGTAAAGGGCTTTATTTCCTTTTCGGTCCACCAGATAAAGAGGTTTTCTTGCAGCGGGAAATAACGGTGCATTAATGACCTGCTATTAAACATTACGTGTAGAGATGAGACTTCTTGGCACCTGAGAGTCTGGATGAGTCAGGGAACTGACAGATGGATAAATGAAGCTGCCACTCGTGGCTGGGTGGGGCAGAGCTGGGCAAGAATGGAGGCATGTGTGTACTTCTATTTACACACACATAAATACAAAAAAACACATGCCCTTATCAGTATACAGCAGCCTATCTATTAACAAAACATCAACCATATGGTATAGAGAGAGTGGAATCAAAAGCAACTATTTCTTCAAAACATATTTTAATCTATCTATCTGTCCATCTTTTTATCTATCCATCTATCCATCCATCCATCCATCGGTCCATCCATCTATCTATCTATCTATCTATCTAAATGCACTTACACTGTAAAAATACTGCACCTTTGGTAAAACCAAGATAGTTGACCAATAAACCCAAAATTGTACAATTCTGATCACATAATTATAACTATTTATGATATAGGTACTTTCATGTGTCACCTCCATTTTGATATTGTTGTTTTCCTTCTAGATCATCAAACTCATGTGTATATGGATTTCTGTAGGCAAAAACAGCAGCTATAACAACTTGCATGTGACCATAAGTGTATATATATATATATATATATTTTTTTTAATGAAGTGAGGGCCCATTTCTGGAGTATGTTTGTAAAATTAATTTGAAGGCTTAAGTGGGGAGTCAATACATGTTTGTGTAGGGTATTTTTGGCGTGCAGTTGTAGAATAATGATCCAAGGTAAGGGCATAAAATACATTTCTCTTGTAACAGTATACAGGCTTGGGCCCCTTTTCAGTTGAGCAATTGTTAGTTACTGGAGCCGTAATGTAGCTTGTAAACTAATTTACTATTCAATTGGTGTCTTTTAGCTACCTGCAAATCGCTATTCAATTGCTATAATTCCTCAAACCTGCAATAGTTTTCACACCCGTAAATGGCAAATGTAGAAGAAAATCCTACGAGTACCAGATAGGACTTGCATGGGGGATACACACCTGTTTGTAGCCCTGTAAAAAACAGGAAAAGCAATGAAAGACATTAGTATGAAATTGCACAACAATCTCAAGCTTGTAAATCTGCGATAATTATTATTATTTTTTTACGTTTCATTTCCGTATTATATCAATCTTGGGAATCAAGGAGTTAATACATATCAAGCCACCCACATGGACTAGAACAGTATTGTCATTCATCCTGCAGACTTACTGCCGATAGGAAGTAATCTGCGGGCTTGCAATTGAATGGAGGCATTGGTGTACTTTCATAGATGCAACTGGTAGTACCATTTTGTTTTTATTGTTTCATCTTCAAACTATAGAAGATAAAAATGTGGGAGTTTGTGGTGCACAGTGCGAGTATAGTCTTTGTTACAACTGTTTGTGATGGAGTAACATCTTCCACCTCCCCCACATTTGGTAAAGCCTCATGGCGGAGGGATGTATAAGTGGGTCAGCACAAAACAATTTGAGTAGGATTAATATTAACCCTTAATCGACCAGGCTTCAACTGATTATGTCTTAGATTTGTTGTGCATGTCAGAAAGCTAGTAGGATTACATTTTATTTCTTTATAATAAATAGATGGCCAAATGTTTTTTGGAGGCTGAAATGCAAGATCATTTTTACAAGGAATTATGTCCTTAACAATCTATGGTATATGCACTTATAATGTGTTACACCCCTATGATTTATGTCAACAAAAAGAACCGCTTGTAAAGATTTCAGTTGTTTGTCATAAAACTTACCACAGCATTTTAAGCCACAAATATAAGTTTAAATATCTTTTAAAATAGGTTGGTTAAGTCTAAGTACACTTACCACAAACACAGCCATTAGCAAAGACACCGGTCAGCCAAAGCAACTAATAAAATAGTGCTGGAAAGGTCAGGTACAAATGCTTGCTGTACCACCTACCATCGGTCGCTTACAATAAGAATAGCAGCTATGGCAGCCACCAATTCATCAATGTAAATGAGAACTAGATGGTATAAACATTGAGCCATTGCTTTGATCTTTGGTAGCTTTAGGATCATTCTTAAGTTTTTAGCTTGTTGTAGCACATGTAGCAAATTAGATTTTGCTTATTCCACGGAGAAGGAGAAAACATTACAGAATTTGTTGTACCTTATGATTCACTTTTGTACATATGTTGCTGCCTTCTTATTTATCATAAATTAGGTATGTTGTCAACTTTTTCATCTGTGCCTTTCATGTACCTGTTGCAATTCCATCAGTATATATATACAAGCTGTGGACATAAAACCAATTTTAGAGCAAATATTAATGGGGGAGTAAAGGGGGGTATTATATATATATATATATATATATATATATATATATATATATATATATATATATATATATATCACCAGGACTGAGCAGTCACTTCTGCAGGGTCTCAACCAATATCAGTGGGCCTCATACAATCCACTCAGCAGAATCACTCTACATCTGACATTTTCCCAGCTAGGTTTCTTTTGTCTCTCGACCTAGAGCCTCATACGCAGTCACTCTTATGTCTCTGAAATGATATAACATGCTCTCCCACCTGCCCTGTCCACACCCACCTACCCATGCCAACCCATACCTGTTAACTTATAGTGCAGGTTTAGTACTATCACCTCTATTTTCACAGCTGATACACCCACAAACTTAATCACTAATTAACCCTATACTCTCTTTTCAGTTATTTGCCAAGCCCTTCTTTCATCCTTTAATATTTTCTCCTTTTTGTTTCATTAATCCATTTAAATTGTAAATTTGTGAGTTTTCAATCTTGTAAGGTGCTTTGAAAAAAAGCACTATTTATGTACGATTTTGAACTCAAAAACAGGATCCTACATTTCTTGCCATGTGTTTAATATATATTGTATTTTTATTTGTTTTTGTCTTAGTCTTAACCCCTGTAGAGCACTACGGAATATGAGGAAGATCTCCTGGGAGCCAGAGTTCCTAAAATATGTACTTCTGGGTCAGGAGGGGCGGTCATCAACTCACGAATGTGTATATATATATATATATATATATATATATATATATATATATATATACACATATACATCTATCTATCTATATATTTACATATACTTCTACACACATGCCAGATGCTGGTACTCCACTTCCTGGGTTAAGGAGGGGCCACAGCAAGCCTGAGGGCCACAGGGGGCCACAGCAGCGTGGACAATGGGCCCCTCAAAGATGCAAGGCTCCAGTGCATTGCACCGGCTGTACCGGTAGTAGCTCCGCCACTGATATAAACAATACTGCTTTAAGATATTTAATGTTAATTTTGTGCCTTATTATCAATATACAGTAGTACGTTAATCTGCAAATACTTGCGATATTGAGGGTACATCAGTTTACGGATAATAAAGGTTGAATGGTACAAGCTAAGTACTGCACATATTCATCAAATCACTCATCACTGTCCTTGTTTTCTATTTGCATGGCATAAAAATGATATAATAACATAATGATAATGAAATGCCTGCATCAGCCTGATACCCACTACTGTGAACTGTCTGCATCAAACACATAAACCTTCTGCATTAGATTACGTTTTGCATTTGGAAGACACCACATATCCATTAAAATTCACTCAGTAATATAAATGACCACTCAAGTGAAATGACATTAACAACTTTAATGATTAAACCTAAACAAAAGAGGAGCTGCAAATTCATTCTAGGATGGGTAGATTGTGGTTGGACAATTGTAGGATTGTCATAGATATTGAACATGTCCTTGTCAGTTTGTCAGGCATCAAAACCTACTGCAAATCTCTGGATTTCCAATTAATGACCAGTGGAGTGAAACTAGTTACTGTCTGTGACTGTGACAGAGAATATCTGTGTGTAAGACTGTACATGTGCTTATGTTTGGGAAATGGAGTATCAATGCACATGTGTGACAGAAATGATGTATACATATGTGTCTGTATTTTTACCACTTGCTTTATCAATACAATGTATATTAATGTCATAATTCTTATGTGCTCGTTGTACCACACACAAAGTATAGTGGGTAGAAAGATATTGAGAGAACCTCCATTGTATACATGGTAAAGAAAGTAAAATACATTCTGAGTACACCTCCATGTCTCAAGATAACCAACAGACCAGTTTTCCCAAATATTCTCTCGGTTGACAGTGCTTCCCCTAGTACCATGGATTCTGGTTAAAGATATGCAAATAAGGATCAAAATATACCACTTTTTCCCTTTATTTTGGTAAATATGCATGCAGAGACATGCAAATTTAAACGTGTGTGTTCATGTGGTGTGCAATATGTGCATGATATATGTGTGATACATATATATAAATCATACAAACAATAAATATCACATTCTATTTGAATGTTTAAAAAAAAAAGTTAATAAACATATTTCCTGCTCACATTTTTCAGAAATACAGTTGATGCAGTGCACTCTGGGAAAACTAGGTGGGGACATTCAAATGAGACCACCATGCATGCTCACTCTAATCCAATAACCGTTTTATACATGGCTCCTTTTAACCTTATGCATGCTGTATTCCACAGCTTTCAGCACAGCACCGGAATGGATTATGCACAAACCAGGACACATGTAATAGGCACTACCTCTGTGCATGTGTTTGTGGCAAGAAGTTTCTTTTTGTGTGACAGAGAATTGTATTGTGTCCATTTACCTCTACATCCGTGTCTGCTTGAATGTACAATGCAATTTTTATGTGGGAAAGTGATATCATTGTTTGCATGTGCTTGTGTATAATATAGGTGTCACATGGATGTCTTCTCTGATTGCTTATTACTATGCAATCTAATAGTTTTTTTTTTTTTTTTTTTAAATGTATTACCGTACGTTCAAGTACCAGTGTTTACCACAAAAAGCAAATGTAGTATTATAGTTTTCAAGCAATGGATTTCCTTGATAAGGACACAGATACTATAACTTTAAACTGACTCATCCTGGGATTCACCCAGTACTGATAAGCAATATAAAACGGTCATCTGTAATAACTAGCAATAACCTCAAAGCTGAGCAACATGTCATTGAACTCTGATACCACTTATCAGAACATGAAGAGTCCCTTTTATACAACAGGCTGCAAGGCACTTCAGTCATTTCAGTCTCATTCATTCACATGAATCTGATCTATTCAATAAACTTGGATACAGCAATAGAGGCCTTATGTGAGTAATGCATCAGAGTGTGATTCATGGTCAAAGTGTATATAGTCACAGAGGCACTAAATGCACTGTACAATAATCTATATCATTTACTACGGCCGGTGTTGCTTGTAGCCATTGCGCTCTAAAAATACAAATATTTATTTTACTTCAGTACCTGTGATAACATAACACATTTGTCATATTTCCTATTGCAATGATGGGCAACAAGCAGCCCAGGGACCTCATATTCCCAGCCTGTTCTCTACAGTGAGAGAGCATGTTCCTTTTAAAAACATTGTCACCATCTCTTGTACTCCAAAATACATGTACTCATTATCTTTATCTCTGTTACCATTTAATCAACCTTACTCCATTTTGGTAAAAGCTAAAAACCATTGTGCTGGCTTTCTAATGCCTTAAGGGCCATATATGTCATCCTACAAGATAAATAATTTGTTTCTTTATTATTTCTGAGGCGTATAATACTATTTGTCTAAACAGAATGAAGGTTATATTTTTTTTCCTATTATATCTTTGCATTCTGTTGATTTATCAATGCCCTATAGTGTCAACAATTATTTGGCATGTATGCTATACATGCTAACATTACATCAGTAAATAAACTACAGTATATTTTATCATCAAAACTGGGAGTAACCTTTCTAAATAGTTTTTTTTGGTATATATTAGCTCATAATTTAAACTAATATCATGTCTTCACTTTATCCAGCTATTTGCTTGACAAAGCCACAGCAGATTTTTTTTTTTTATAGAATTCTACGAATTAAGTTTATCACTGCATGAAACTGCCAAAAACTTTTATCTGTTAAGATATTTTTGGGGGGCAAGTTAGTGAAATAACAAGTGACCTCTATGATTTACCCCACTATTGTTTTTGTATCTATTAATTCACTTTGTCTTACTGCCATTCACTCCACTGGTATTGTTTTTATCTTGAATCCCTGTCACCAGCTTCCTTTTTCTATTGTTGTAGTTTTCACAACTCTCTAGTCTTTTATTCTCTACTTTTTAAACCTTTACCTTCCTCTAGTTAAATTCCTTTTGCATCTGCCAAAGCTGGTATTGTTCCTCCCTTTATTCCTCCCTCTCGTATTTACAGGTCTCCTGCACACCATCTGCCTTATTTCTGGCTCCTCCCTGCTCCTATAAGAATGAGCATCTTCTATGTAACCACCACCCACCTGGTAACAAAGCCAGAGCTTATGGTGGCCCCATCCCCTCTCCCACGGCATCTCCAGCTGCACCAAGATTTCTACTTAAGAGATTGAGAGGCATTGCAATAGGGGGGAGGGTAACACAGAAAAATAAATGAAAGGAGTGCAGGAAATAAACCATAGATGATTAAATAGCTGTCAGAACAAAAGCAATTGCATATGGGCTAGGTTCTCCATTAGTTATCACTCAGATGTGGCACTCCATATTTCACCAAATTGTTCATCCATCTTGTTATCTTGTAATTTTACAACAGTTTTGAATTTAGGCATAATGTGTTTAGTAAGACATAAAAACAAAATAAATTCATAATACTATAGGTCAGTGGTGCATAAACACTTTGGGCCTCATTCAATTGAGATTTGTCCAATTAAATAGGGCTCTATATAAACCCATAGCATATTTTTTTACAGAAGTTTTTAGTTAGTGAAGACCTTGCTTTTGGATAGAAGTTCACTAACTACAAACTTCTGTAAAATGTGCTGTGTGCTTATATAGAGCCCTAGTCAATGGGCCAAATCGCATTTGAATGAGGCCCTTTGTTAGAAGGACCACTTCAACTTTGATGAGTATTTTAACTTGAATAGCTTTTCTGATCTTTTGTTGGCATTATACTAGTGTCAAACATCTGCATTCACAGTCCTTTGTTTCATCCATTTGATTGTTATTTTCAGGTTATGGAAAGCCTGCAGTACAATATATTTCAGTATTTTGCTGGATGAAAGGGGTGAGGATTGTGGGCTAGGGAGGAATTTCTATTCAAATATGTAAAGACAAACCTAAGAAAATACCTTAGACAGACTTAAATTAGACTTCAGGTAACTCAGACCTTTAGCAATGATTAAAACATGCTCTATTGCATGAACTAATTTACCATCCATTTAATTGCATTATCAAGAGTCTAAACTACCATCCCCCACCTGTTTCTTCTAATTGTATATAATGTGAATAGTGATGAAGAGTTCTTGAAAAATACAAATGTATTTAGTTGATTGGACTACTATTACATTCATTACAAATATCCCAGCTTAATGAATAACCCCTTTGCCTAGTTATCTGAATCAGCATCTTTCTGACAGCAGGTGCCCATCCCCCATTCAGATCCCCCTTGGATTTAATATCCCTTCAAATGTCATTTTTCCGCACATTCAGCCAGCTGTAATGCTCAGTTCACCAAACACAATGTCAGATCTTCCAACCATCCCATCACCCAAATGAAATCTCTCCTTAGTGAAATAATAGTCTTCTAATACACTCCCAAGAATGGGAACACTACAAGTAGTGATGTCTGAAATCCTCCAGGGATTTTTATTAACTGGGTAATATTTTACAGTAATCATAGATCTCTTAAAAGTATGTGCTTTGAAGTGTATTACTTTGAAAAAAAATCAATAAAACAACAATATTTTTTTCTGTTTATTTTTAATTTTTGTTTGTTTTGAGCAATCTAACATAGAACAACACTATTTACATATTTTTAATATTAAAACATGTACAAATAACATTAAAACCAATAAAATAAGTCAGCTGTTTTTCATGATTATTTTACTACGTATCAGTGGTTAAAATTCCAAAGCCATTTCCAACCCCCGTTCGAGAAAATGAAAGGGTGCGTTTAATAAAAGGGATACTAGAAGAGAGGGGGTTGGGGGAGGAAATGCATGAGACAATTGCTCAAGACTCATACATATAAATAATGAAACAAATCATGGTAAGCACGCTAAGTACAAACACTGTGGGTGCTAATTAAGATACAACTTACTTTATTTTTGCCAAGGAAAGAAATGTAAAAAATGATATGTTTTCAATTGGAAATATGCTTGGATTTAAACTTGATGTCTATCATGATTAATATCTGCGCATCACTACAAGCTGCAAAAAGCAATCTTGGCCCTGCATAATGTCCACTCATTTTCAAGACCTTATTCAAAGCAGGAGAACATATTAGGGCTCAAGGCTTTGAAAAGAGACTATTCATCTCAAGACATAGGAAGTGACTTCATTGTATATTGAATTAAGAAATTAAATGGATGCTAGTTAATCAGTGGCTAATTTTACTACTACAAATTAGTACCCTAGAGGCATGATAAATATGTCAAGAGGAACTTGTTCTCCAATGCTAGTTTTCTTAATAACACTATATTCCTGTAAATTGAAATCAATATCCAATGTGTTGTATAAACACAAATAATGTATATGGGATCTGGAAAGACAGCAATGTGCTGTGGGGTTTTTAATCAATAAACCTCAGAATAGCTTCTGGAACTATCTGCTGGTCAGCATTAGATTATGGAGTGTACAGAATGCTGTGGGGCTGATTTATGGTCTGGAAATGTCAATACCAATGGATGCTACTTATAAATAGTATCATTTATTTATATAGAAATAGCAATGGATTAGTGTGGACAAACTGGTTGGCCGGTACTATATTCTTTACAAATAACGTGAACTGTCCAGATAATGGAGCATTCACTATGAGACCTTTATATGACCTTGGAATGGCACTTTGGGTGTTTTGCACAAAACCTCAGTTTACCAGTTTATTCTGCCATTTGGATACCACGGATACATTTACAACAACATATAGATGTAATCTGAAGCAAACTTGGTTTTATAATGTGATTCTGTATATAATTTATGTACATTGTCAGTTCGCCTCTATTTAGGCATAACACCAACTAACTCCTTTGCCACGGATACAACACAAAAAATAAAGGATGACTCAACTATACATATATATAAATAGCAATTCATTTTTATATTTGCCACTGGACAGAGAATACATTTTACTAATCAATAGAACATTACAAGAGGTTAAATTTGTTTTCATTTATGGTACACTTTATATTATAGCTTCAAACAATTCCTGTGTTAATGCCATCTTCTAAAAACTAAAATATCTATAAAAGCACTCTAATGTCTCATTTTTTGTATTTCAAAGAGAAAGTGATTTGGGAGCCATGTCACAACTCCAATGGGATCAAGTGTATAAAATATTTAGGTGAACTAGAGTTAGCCACCTATACTAAGAGGCTGGATTAGCTCATGGTGATATATTTTTTAAAAGCAGCTCCCATGGAAGAAAATAAATCCAGAATATTTCACGAGACAGCTACGTCAGTTCTGTTGGTTGTTGGGCTTTTTTTTATATTACTTGGAGCTGGTTAGTAAATAATGCTATGGAACATGTTGGCACTTTATAAATAAAGGGATAATAATAATAATGCAGTCCAGCTACGGATGACTAACCAACTCATTGAGATTGCGCAAAGCAAGGAATGCAGACCCCTCTCACAACCTCATCAATATTACCAGTCATTACACTTTATAACTGCCCCTTTCATAACCTCTCATGGAGGTCTCAAAGTGACAGATGGCAAATAGCCTGGTAAAACATGGCTGTTATATTGTTAACTCTTTCCTGCTAAGTAATACAATAGACCAGTTGATCTGTCAATGAAGAAGCACTGGCTATGCTCCAATGCAGTAGAGTATCTGTGTCATAATAAGAAATGTCACATTTTCATTTTTAAATGTAATCTGCCATAATCAGGATGGGCATTTGATTTATAGTTCCTACAGTTTATAACTAACTACATAAAATAGAAGTCCAATTTTATTTTAATGTGTTTAGTAAGACAAAAAAACTAAATCAAAACAAAATAAGTTATAATACTAGGTTATTGGTACCCAAATATTCTGTTTACTTGGAAGACTTGGATAGCATACAGTTATAAACAATGTGTGCATTTTATTACTTCATTTTCATATTACTTTTTGTAATCCCAGTTGTTCTGTAAACCACTTAAATGTTTCATAGATCACTTTTTGGTAATCTCTGCCTTATAACTTAAAAAATGTGAATAGTTTTTAATCAATTTTACATTTATATGAGTGTCTGGATTATAGAAGTGGTCATCATTTTACTAACTTCAAATCTATTGATGACATCAAACTATTGCCAGTTAGAAGAGCCACTTCAAGTTTGATCAGTATTTGAACCCTGCAAATCTATTGATGGCATCAGTCGACCCTCAAAGATCGGAATTTACAGTCCCTTGTATAATCTATTTGACCATTATTGTCAGGTTAAGGAGTCTGCGGTGTAATATTTTTCAGTATTTTGTTGGATGAAAGGGGTGAGGATTGTGGACTAGAGAAAACATTTTTTCTACTCAAGTATGTAAAGACATACCTAAGACAGACGTAAATTAAACTTCAGATAGCAATGATTAAACCGTGCTATTTTGCATGAACAAATTTACCATTCATTTAATTGCATTATCAACAGTCTGAACACTCGTTCTCCACGTGTTTCTTCTAATTGTGAGATTTACAACAGCAATTTCCTTTTCCAACCCTGATCTCATGTAAACAGTTATGTGGAGTATTTTCATACAAAGAAGTGAGAGCCATACTATTTAGCTCTCATTTTTTCTCCTTTTTACTTATCTCCCACTCTGAACCTCAGATGTTGCATTTCTATTAAGATGGCTGACTACACAAACCAGAGAGAGATCCAACTTCAACATCCAGGTGGCCTGGCAGAGGGGGGTAATTCAACTTGCCAGGTAACTTGGCCGACAGGCCCCCTAATTAAGATCTCCAGGTGGCTCTTTTGGCAAAACTTCACTTTATGCATTCCAGTGCTTCATTGCTTTTCAGAGGAGAAGAACATCTGTCTGTGTCTCAACACATTATGAATATCAAAGTTATGTCTGAAAACACGCAGAAAGAATAAAATAGATACACAGCAAATGGGCCTGATTTAGGGAGATATTCAACGCTTGGCGATAAAATTCTTGTGTTTGACGACAGCTGTGGGACTTTAAAATGGAAACCGGGTTAGCTGTTTGGAGAGGACTCTGACAGCTACAATAAGAGATAAATGAACTGACAATCAGTTTGCCTTTATAAATTGATTGTTCTTAATAAATAAGCAGCACAGTAATTTGAAGATAAATTATTTTTCATTTTGGGTGTAAAAGCATATGAACTAACAGGGACTGTACGTGAAATTTGTTATTAATTGAATCTGGAAGAATAATACAAATTAATACATCACATTGTATGTTCTGTATTTACTGGTAGTTGTTAATAAAACAAAATATTATGTGTCAAGATCTTATGGAATATAATATTATAGTGTGAGACTGATATGTTGTTATGAGGATATCATAAAAACTGTTTTGTCTCCATTATGTAATCGGGGTTTGTCACAGCTAGAAACAGTAGAGTCAGTAACTCCACTCTTTATATTAGATTGTGGAGCCTATCACTGTGGAGCAATGATCAATAGTCCAGAAGAATATTGTTGTGAATTCAGTTTAGGATCCGGTAGCTTATTTTCTTCTTTGTTACTTGGATCTGTTATGAAAGGACCTCTGCACAATGAAACCCATGGGGATTGGTAGGTGCCGGATAAATGTAGTTTCTGGTTGCTTGAGCGTCACTATTAAAAAAGGGCTAAATTAGCTGCACATAGGTTGATCTGCTAAATTTATTTGTCAGTGAGGGCTGTACTAGCAGCAGCAGCTTTCACTCCTCACTTACACACTGGTATTTTTGGCTGGAGGGTGCAGAGCTGAACACCAACACTGCACCGGCTCAGTCACTCATGCCTGTCTGCTTCCAGGTAACATTGAATTGCAGAGACATACAGTGGATGAAATCTAGGTGCCTGTAAGCATTTTGTGGCATAACAACCTGGCTTCTGGCAATTGTTGAACCCTGTAAAATATCATTTTTATTTAAAGTACAGTATTCAATTTTTTTCTGGTTGCTTGAGTTCTGGTTAACTCAGAGTCTACTGTATATGTTCAAACATTTGTAATATGGCTAAGAGCATAATTAAGCAGGAAAGATGCCACTTAGCTAGCTTTGAATTAGAAAAAAATACTAATATTAGTTTTGTCAGGTGGAATAATAAACTTATACCATAAAAAAAAAAAAAAAAACTTTTATAATATTAGGAATATATCCCAGAAATTATAAGTGCTTCTCCTTCAAAAAACAATTTTATTTGTTCCTTTAAAATCAATCGTAAAAAATGGAAGATTAAGAACATTTGAGTATATTATTGCTTGTAATAACAAATGACGTCAAGGTTTTTTTTTGTTTTTTTTTATTTGTTTTCTTTGATAGTATTGTTCTATTATACCACCTGACAAAAGTAATATTAGTACTTACACCCTTGACTTAAGAGAAATTAAAAAGAATTGTCTCAATAACGCTTAGAAAAATCTGATGCTGCATTGGAGGAAGTTGTATATGAGAGAAGCATTTACATTTCTGGGGAGCTGTGATTGCGTCATTTAATCCAGCTTCTGGAACAATGAGGGGGAAGGGGTGTGGCGTAAATATGCATTTGTTTCCAGTTATCTTTCACACACCCCTCCCTCCACTGATAACAACATGTACAATCCCCACCACCACCACCATCATGCAGCTCGCCTAAAACAAAATGGATTTCTGTACTTCTAAACAGATTCTTCAAAAATTCAGGATTTAAAAAAAATAAACTGTTTTATGTCCATAAACAGCTGCTAATATTGTTAGTTTGGTACAGACTTGACAAGCAAGTGTATTTTATTTGTACTGCAGTGTGGTCCTATTTGTATATATTGTCTTTTTAATAAACTAAACATAATAATAATAAAATAAATTTAAAAAGCAAATAAATAAATAAACACCACCATTATTTTTTTTAACTTTTGTCTAATTATTCTTTACTCTTGATCGTATTGTCTTTTACACAGTGTAGATAGAAGCTTTTTCTGTAAAGTCTGCTCCTGCCTCAGAAAGTTGATCAGCAAAAAACAAAATGGTAGATTGAATTGCAGCATCATCGCAAATAACGGTAATAAATAAAAGGCTGGTAATTTTGCTCATTACCATATCAGCATCAATAACATAAATAATTAATGTAAATACTAGCTCTTTAGTTATAAAAAGTTGCTGATCTCTGTGCTATTGTACTAAATGCAGGTTGTATATCATAAAAGCAGATGGGCAGTGGGATTTTCTAGGCATATTTCCATTTAAGTGAAAGTAAAGCAGGATCTACAGCCCCAGGCTCTCTATTCAGTGGGCCAGTGTCATTCAAAAAGGGACAGACAGCTAATAAGCCTTTGTAGCACCCTGCTGGGAGATGAGATAGCTTAAACCTGCCAGTGTAATGACAATCTGTGCACAACATCTCAAATATCAACACTCTTCATACACCCCAGCAATGGCAAACCTGCAATTAGGAATGTACAACGGTGAGGGATAATGTTCATAAAGGGCCACTGTACAATGACAAATATATATCTTTGCAGAATTTGAGTTTGACTAAGAGCCTAATTAGGCAGAAAAAATATCATAAAGCAAGTTTTTTAATTAGAAAATGTTGAGGTCTCTGCAGGAGCCTAGAGGCATCCATGATATTTTGGTGACGTGTGTGAGAGGGGCCTCTACATTTATGGAGAGCAGTGCTTTAATTTATTGTTGCAAATCGCCTGCTTCTAAAAATATAAGGATGGGGTTTGGGGAGGTCATTTTCAGTGTGATCAAATTATCTTATAAGTCCCCCTGACCTTTCCCCTTTTCCTCCTACCCGATCCCTCCCTCCATTGATTGACAATAAAACACATGAATCATGATCCAGATTGGAGGTATTGATGCTAGAAAAAAGATACTCCAAAATGTATGATTTTCTCTAAAAAAAAAAATAATATTTTCAGCACTTGCAAAGCTTTTAATGTTAGATAATAACTTGAACTACAGTGGAATTCACATTTTTCTATAAGGTGTTTAAAATATAAAGTTTAAAATATAAGGCTTTTAAAATAGCATGATTTAAACATTATAAAATGTTATTTTATAACATTAAAAAAAATGTAGTACAACTTGTTTAAACTTATTGGAAACTAACAGGAAATACCTCTATGTGAGCAGTGAGTATACACTACTCTAGGTCTCATTGGCATATACTATGGCTCATACAGCTGTATTGCTGCACATTGGCTGACAGGGACAAGCCCCCAAAGTCAGTGATACAATCAAACAGTTTATTCAGCACCATAGGCTTAATTTTAAACAACAACAAAAAAAACACAATGTTCAATATTATGAAATGTCCTGTTTCAGATACATCAAAGAGCAAATACCTTCAAAGGCCCATTTTAACCACAGATTACAGAAATAAAGTTGCATTTTTTTTAAAAAGATTGGAACATTAAGTAAATTAATTGTATTAATTATATGGAAACCTCCCATTCATTACCACTTTGATGAATTTGGAAATAACTGTTTTAGAAAGACAGTGACCAGACCCCAAGCTATGTTTGAGCCACCCGCCTGGAGCTTAGTTCCTGCAGAGTGCGGCTGCTCCATGATCTTCAGGTGACCTCTTTGTGTTGGATGCATAATAACTGTGACATTCACTTGCCCTTCTGTTGTCTGCATTAAAATCAATGATATGGCTGTACACCTGCTGCAAGCATGCATTTACACGCAGGCCTAGCGAGAATGAATAGACTGAAGTATTCCTTAGAGCAGGTACTTGGGAGAAGCAGGGGGTAAGCAGAAAGCTGTGCTTTGTTCTTCATATAAACTGTAAATGAGTGTTTACTTTATCAGATCAACTTCTAAACTGTTTACCCTTTGCCCGCCGGCCAGATTTTGCAGTGTATATGACACACTTATGGACACATGAGCAAGTGTTTCTTCTCTAGTGTTGAGGCTGCCTTAGATATAATATAATGAAGGCCATAAACTATACGTGTGTATGTGTTACATATTTCCCAGTGCAGCAATTTGTAATATAAGTAGGTTATTAATAAAACTCATACAGTAGAGTACCTACAGCCAATATACATTCATATAGATAGATAGATAGGTAGACAGACAGATAGATAGATAGATAGATAGATAGATAGATCTATAGATAGATAGATAGATCTATAGATAGATAGATAGATAGATAGATAGATAGATAGATAGATCTATAGATAGCTAGATAGATAGACATTTGGTTACTGATGCTGTATGTACGTCATCTCATCCCCCCCTCACACCAATAATGCACCACCAACCAGTGGTGGCGTTAGTGAATAGAGGGCCCAGGTGCAAAATATTTTGGGGATCCTCTTTATACGCCCAATAGGGTTTAATACAAAATTTAAAAAAATATATAGACTCGTCCTCTAATAAATTTAGCCTCCCTTTGGTCCAGGTTGCTGGCAATAGCAGGGCCCTACCCTGTTGCTTTGCACCTGCTGCACCAGCAATTACTCTGCCACCACTTGTAGAGTTGGAAACCTCTCATGCCTGTCTTTTAGTCACTCCCTCAGCAGACTGCAAAACTGACACACAGCATTAGATTATCATTCATTTGAAAGTAACTACCATACATGCAATCAGGTATGCTTCTGAGAGGGCTATATTCACTAAGATCACTGGTAGGATGAGACCTCACTAACATATAATATTTTATAAAACCTGTTATTGCAGTGTAAATTGATACATCCAATGTGAAAATAAGGCTAAACAACTTTACACAGATTTGGATAGGTCTCATCTCACTACTACTAATGTACTGTTCAACTTAGACACTGCAAAAGTTCAAGTTATTGCAAAAATTTAAAATTTAAAATAAATAACTGTAATTGTAACTGTTTTTTTGTGTGTGATATAATTGAGTCTGAACGTTAGGAATGAATTACATGAAAGAACCTCCTTCGCTGCTGCTAACTTTAAATGAAGTTATAACTTAACTCTCATATTTGGGGTGATAAGCAGGAAGAGCATACCCAATAGGTATAAATAAAAATAATTACACTTACAGACCTCTCTGATTATTTTGATTTAACTAACTGAGCAAGCCATTCCTGCTATTCAACCCCACACCAAGAGTTAATTAATTAATTAACTCATATACATTTAGTAACAGGGATACAATATCAAACACATCCACTGTATTTTTTAATAATAGCAGTTATTATATGAGTACTTTCCATTTGTGCAATAACTGCATCCCTCTAGACATATACATAGCCCTTTTGTTTGTTTAGACATTCAGTCATGTCCGACTCTACATGACCCTATGGTCTGCAGCACACCAGGCACATCCTGTGTCTGTTTGGGCTAATCCATAAGTTTCTTATGGCACAAATACTGGAGGGGATTGCCATTACTTTCTCCTGTGGACCTGGATTTATTTGACATCATTGCTATGATCTGCCCATCTTGGGTGACCCTACATGGTTATGCTCACAGCTTCATTGAAGTACACAAGCTCCTTCACCACAACAAGGTAGCGACCCAGAAGGGGCATATATAGCCTTACAGACATGTATATTGGATCTGTAATCTTGTTTAACACTCAGGAATTTTATCTTCTGATAAACTAATTTATTTCTGCACCATTTCACTGTATGGCTGCGACATGTCTTGCACTGGCAGATGGTCTCGTCACAGGCAGTGTGTGGCTAAATACAGTTTTGGTGAAGCAGAAGCTCAGTGGTAATACTACTTCCAGCAAACCTTCATTAAATCCCCATGGCAGATGCTTCTTACAGGATTTTCCACTCACTTAACATCATGCACCAGTATTAGACTTTGTAGGAAAACTAGGGCTCTAAGAGGCAAATCTGTTAATATTTTATTTTATAATGTTTTCTTGTATTACAACTTATGATATTGGGAAGTCCAGTAAATATTCTGTGAAATTCACTTCTATTTGAGCTTAGTTCTCTTTTTATAAATCAATTTACTCTCAGCAACACTGTGTTGTACACCATATTATTGTTTTTATTGTATTTATTTATTGTATTATATTAAAGGTCCACTTTAGTGTTCTTTTAAAGGGCTCTCTAATGAATAATTAGGTATGGTCTGGTAAGAAACCCTGTTTCTTTGTACATCTCCATACACTGCACACTACCACAGTGAGCATAAAATTAGGAGTTAGGAATTAGGAATTTACATGTTATTAATACTATAATACTAGCACAATAGAGACGTAAATACAGTTTACACACTTTACAGTGTCATGTGGCCCTGATTTGCAAATTAATGCAATAGAAGCCCCATATTATTATGGAATCAGTCTTGACCCAACATTCCCATAAGAGATTGTGTAAGGTCCTATTTTAAGATCAGTTCACTAAAATCATCAACCATATGGCTTATGTTCTGGGCAAGGTAACAAAGAAAGAATTACTAAGCCCATATTCTTAAATCATTTTTATTTTTAGCATGATCTACTGTGCCCATAAGGTGAACCCACATATGTATTGGCTAATCCCTGCAGCATACAGAGCAGAATGGCTTAATAATGTGGAACTTGATTTCCATTTCCTGGTTTAAACATTGCAGGTATTTTTAAATTTAGATTTATAATTTGTAATACTCCCATAAGTTCCCGGATTGTAAATGTAAGGCAGATTTTAACATAACAGGAGTCTGCTCACTTGTGTCTTATATAAAATGAAAATTAACCTCCGTCTATCCGTCTATCTATCCGTCTATCCGTCTATCTATCCGTCTATCTGTCTATCTGTCCGTCTATCTCTCATTAATTTTATAGCATATAAGAACCAATAGGTTCACCCACACTGTTTATTCTAACTACCCAAAGTGACATACCGTATATACTCGAGTATAAGCCGACCCGAGTATAAGCCGAGGCACCCATTTTACCACAAAATACTGGGTAAAATGAGTGACTCGAGTATAAGCCGAGGGTGGGAAATGTGCTGCCCCCTGTGTCCCTCTTGTGCCCTCTGTGTCCCCCCTCTCTCTCCCGTGTCTCTTCTCCCCTCTCCCTTTCCTGTGTGTCTTCCCCTCTCCCTTATCACCCTCCTCAACCCCCCTCCTCATTCTCAACCTCCCTCCACATTCTCAACCTCCCTCCTCATCCTCAACCTCCCTCCTCATCCTCAACCTCCCTTCTCATCCTCCCTCCTCATCTTCAACCCCCTCCTCAACCTCCCTCCTCATCCTCAACCCCCTCCTCAACCTCCCTCCTCAACCGCCCCATCCTCATCCTCTCTCCTCAACCCCCCATCCTCAACCCCCCTCCTCAACCTCAACCCCCCTCCTCATCCTCAACCTCCCTCCTCATCCTCAACCTCCCTCCTCATCCTCAACCTCCCTCCTCAACCCCATCCTCAACCTCCCTCCTCAACCCCCCATCCTCAACCCCCTCCTCAACCCCCCATCCTCATCCTCAACCCCCCATCCTCATCCTCAACCCCCTCCTCAACCCCAACCCCCCCATCCTCTCTCCTCAACCCCCCATCCTCAACCCCTCCTCCTCCTCCTCAACCTCCCTCCTCATCCTCAACCCCCCATCCACAACCTTCCTCCCCAACACCTCCATCCTCAACCCCCTCCTCAACCCCCCCATCCTCATCCTCAACCCCCCATCCTCAACCTCCCTCCTCAACCTCAACCCCCCTCAAACCCCTCCTCAACCTCAACCCCAACCCACCTCCTCAACCTCAACCCCCCTCAACCTCCCCCCTCAACCTCAACCCCCCTCCTCAACCCCCCTCCTCAACCTAAACCCCCCTCAACCACCCTCATCCACCTAAACCCCCCTAAATACCTCCCCCTCTCCCCTCACTTACCTGCTTGTGATCCGGCCTCCGCTCCTTGACCCGGCGCGCATGTGACGTCACATGCTCGCCGGCGCTGGGTCAAGGAGCGGAGGCCGGAGCACAAGCAGGTAAGAGAGGGGGGAGGTATTTAGGGGGGTTTAGGTGGAGGAGGGGAGTTGAGGGGGGTTTATGCTGAGGAGGGGGGTTTAGGTTGAGGAGGGGGGAGGGAACGAGACACGAAAAATATATATATACTAACAATTACTGCAAGAACTGTAGTAGTTAGTATAAAAGTGCTGGACTGGTCAAGGGAGAGAGATATGTATGGTCCACTGTTGGAACCTAACACTGTCCCAACCCACATTTTTTCTTCAGGTATTAAGCAGTATGATTATACTATGATTATACTTGAGTCACTCTCTCCCCCGTGTGTCTCTCACCCCCCCGTGTGTCTCTAACCCCCCCGTGTGTCTCTAACCCCCCCGTGTGTCTCTAACCCCCCACGTGTGTCACACGGGGGGGGATGTCAAAAACGACTGAATGACGAAAAAAATATATATATACTAACATTTACTGCAAGAACTGTAGTAGTTAGTATAAAAGTGCTGGACTGGTCAAGGGAGAGAGATATGTATGGTCCACTGTTGGAACCTAACACTGTCCTAACCCACATTTTTTCTTCAGGTATTAAGCAGTATGATTATACTATTATAGTGATTACACGGGGGGGTTAGAGACACACGGGGGGGGTTAGAGACACACGGGGGGGGGGGTTAGAGACACACGGGGGGGTTAGAGACACACGAGGGGAGGGTTAGAGACACACGGGGGGGTTAGAGACACACGGGGGGGTTAGAGACACACGGGGGGGTTAGAGACACACGGGGGGGTTAGAGACACACAGGGGGGTTAGAGACTAACGGGGGGGGGTTAGAGACACACGGCGGGGGGTAGAGACACACGGGGGGGGGTTAGAGACACATGGGGGGTTAGAGACACACGGGGGGGGTTAGAGACACACGGGGGGGTTAGAGACACACGGGGGAGAGAGTGACTCAAGTATAAGCCGAGGGGGCCCTTTTTTACCTTCAAAAAAGGTCTGAAAAACTCGGCTTATACTCGAGTATATACGGTTCTTATAATCCTTAATGACAGCCGTATACATACCCACAAATAATTAACTTTTTTTATTGTATTTCTCTCTTCTGTTAGACTTGCCTACTAATCTTCTGTAGTGTGGTATTTCAAACTTTACTTCTAAATTTTGTAATTTACAAAAGTGATGTCTTTTAATTGGCCACACAATTTGCATATTTGAAATTGATAACGCTTTGATACAGGACTGGTTCTACACATTGTAGGTCTTGGTGCAATATATATGACTAGGATAACAACAAAAAACAGCACAACTTAACAGTGACATCTATTTTTGTCAAACTGCAAGAAAAGAAAAATGATGCCAAATGGACCTACAATTAAAAATCCACTAAGAACTGCACACGACTCATTACATGCCGAAAACCTCTGCAGGCGTACAAGTGAAAGATTAACGAACAACCTGATCTATCAACTGTATACAAAGAAACACCATTTTAATCACCAAAAACTATCCCTCCTTCAACAACTAAGGGAGCTGGACATATAGAAAAAGAAATACAATATCTACACAAAAAATAGAAATATAATTAAATGAATACATTAAATGAAGCAAACAATTTAACTTTTAAGTGACTTGTGTAACATGTATGTGTGCATCCTATTAGGAAGTCCTACACTACCATTTTGGGTTACCTGGTTAGGATTTAGTACTTTCACTGCTGCTACCTGGCTTCAATTCCAATCAGGGAACCAAGAGGTCACACCACCCTGAAGCCATGCAGGGTTGGGCCTGGTCAGTACTTGGATGGGAGACCACTAAGTATTACCAGAAGCTGTATGCTGTGGCCCACTGGAGAAGGAACTGGTAACCCACCGCAGTACCTCTGCCATGAATACCAAGTGGATCAGCATGACCATCGACATAAAGATGTACCTGGTGTGTTATGGTCCATAAGGTCATGAAAAGTCAAAAACGACTGAATGACGAAAAATATATATATATACTAACATTTACTGCAAGAACTGTAGCAGTTAGTATAAAAGTGCTGGACTGGTCAAGGGAGAGAGATATGTAGGGTCCACTGTAGGAACCTAAAACTGTCCCAACGTTCAAACACCCACATTTTTTCTTCAGGTATTAAGCAGTATGATTATACTATTATAGTGATTACATAAATTGAAATAGGTATGTAAGATGGCCCAAGGTTTGTCTTTTATATATTTCATTGCAAAGTGCTCTTGGGTGAAAACGCTTTCAGAATTATCCACAGGACATATGTTTCCTGCGCAGCTGAGATTCTGAATGCAGACAGCACAATGAAGATTTAATCAGCAGTAATCAATGTGTTGCTATTGAAATACTGCAGTCTGCACTAAGAGTAAGCAGCATATAGAATGTATTGTTTTTCTATACAATTTAAAATAATTTATTTATACATTATTTTATTAAGATGGAGAAGGGTTTTAAAGTATCTGTTCATGCTGATGCAGCTTATCTGAATTAGTAGTGAGGCTCTGATGTCGGTCCTTTCCTGTTCTGGTAAAGGCACCAGTCTGCAGCAGCAGCGTGGTGACCAACCACTAAATGGGGCTGCCGACAATCCCGTGCCATATCATAGAGTCAAGGCTAACAGGATCTATCCCTCTTTGAATTTCTTCTGCAGCATTGACAGCTGCAGTTACAGGTGCCATCCACCAGAGGGTGCTGTGAGTTTTCGGGCACCATCAAGTTCCAGGGAAGGCAAAGAACTATTTTCCCCTCTGACGCGGCGCACCTCGACGACTCTGAATCAACAGCAAGGCCATCGCTATGTTCGGCGCGGGCACTCGGCCCCCCAGGGCCTGGGGCGCGCCTCTCATAGCTCAAGGCCTCTTCTGTCGGCGCGCCTTATATGTTAAAGTCGGCAGTGCCATCTGTCGGCCGGAGGCGGAACTGCAGTGAGATTTTGCGATGGGGAAGAGGGAAAGGACCGGCTAACATTATAAGCTTAGAACTTCTCTCACACATCAGCAGCTTTGCAAAATATCGGCAGCACCATCTAGCAGTTGGAGGCCGCACTGCAGCGGCGGACCTGTCCCGACACTGTAACAGGATAGATCCAATGCATATTTAGTAAATAATTCTGGATGCACTTCTGATGAGATAAATTGCCATTTGATGTCTAGTTGTTTTAAGGTAGATATTTGAAACAACAATCCATGACTGCATTTTTATACCTGTTTGTAAGTAGTTTAATTTAAGAATACAAATGTGGACAACTTTAAGCCTAAAAATCTGTAATTTATAACAACATTGTGTTTTTGGACCCCGCATTTTGCCATTGAATGACTGTTCTCATTGACGCTTTATGTAAATAGAACACAAGGTTAATGAGTTGCAGTCCTTACTAAGCAGTTACCTTGATTGGGTCTCATTAACTGCTCACTTTACTCTCACCATCCTGTCACTTTCACATCCTTATCAGCTCTGTACAAACAGGTAAAACATTTGCAAGCAATCTTAAAATTAAAGATGTTTTTACTTTTCCAGCTATAATAAAACCCCTCACATGTATAAATCGTTGCTACAATAAAAATAAATATTAACATATTGATTTGCAGCCCCCAAGTACTTCATCCACACCACTGGTTTAATCCATACAGTGATTAAGCTGCAGAAAGTATCAAGAAAAGACATCTGAGAAGGTGTAATTAAAAGATTGTTTTAAATTCTCTTTAAAAAAAAAAAAAGAAATAATTAGTCGGAACTGTGAAACCACTGATGTTCTAGTAGTATTAGATGATTATTTTAATACATTTCACAGATATTTTTGGTATTTATTTTCACACAGTATTTTAAAATATTGTGAATAAAAACATATAGCTCAATCAGAAATATTAACAAAATAGTAATATATTTTTTTACTCAATTTTGCTAGATTTTGCACTTGTAATTCTTTTTAATCGCAAACATTTGATAATCAGCTGAAACATTTTTACATTATTGCTGTGCTATTCCATTTATTTAAATTTCTTCAGCTTGAAAAGAGGTTCAATTGAATAACATGGAAATTAGAGAGATCTCATCACACTAGTGAGAAACCCAGAATACAGTTGATACACTTACTTTTATGTTGATTTTCTTTTGTGCTGGGAAAGTATTTTTTTACATTTGTCTTGTATTATTATTATTTAATTATAAAGCATCAACATACTCCATAGTTCTGAGTACAGGAGGTTTAGAAGGGTCTGCTCTCATAAGAGCTTACGAACTAAGGGCCTCATTCAAATGCGATTTGGCCAATTGAATAGGGCTCTATATAAGCACAGAGCATATTTTTTTTACAGAAGTTTTTAGTCCGTTGACTTCGATCCGAAAGCAAGGTCTTCACTAACTAAAAACTTCTATAAAAAAATGTGCTATGTGCTTATATAGAGCCTTATTCAATTGGCCAAATCGCATTTGAATGAGGCCCTTAGTGGGTTATTCATCTGAACTGAACATTTATGCAACCAGTAATTCAGGTACATTTATGACATTAGACAAACAATTCCTTTAACTTTGTTTTTTAATGGATCGCTGTGTGATGAAAAAAGTATTTGTCTAAGAGCATAATTAGGCAGGAAAATGTGAGCTAGCTTTTCATTATAAAAAAATATAAAATGCTGGAGGCATCCATGATACTTTGGTGAGGGTTACATAGATTTATATTTCTGCAGAAGGAAGGTTTGCAGTTATAGTTGTGAGCTGCCCACTTCACAGCATTTGTGAGTGAAGTTGGTAGGTGTCAAATAACAAAAGCTCCAATGATTTTGAAAAATCTCCCACCCTTTTCCTTTCTTCCTCCTCACTCACCCTTTTCCACTAATAGATAAAATATACACACCCACTCAGACTCAAAACTATCAGGAACTGCTCGAACCAGACAAGATATAAACTTTCAATACTCAAACAAAGTAATCAAAAATGAATATTTTCTTTAAAAATGTATTTTATGTTCATGCCTTACACAGGTGCTCACACCGTTAGACTATTATATACGAAATTTCACAAATATGCAAGTTATTTCCTAAAGTGGTCTTTTTTTGGTTACACAAAACAATTGTGTAAGAATTTAACAAAATGAGTGCACAAAATCCTACACATTTTGTCCAGAGAGTGAAGGTAACATAAATTACTAAGCCTTCTGAAGCATTGAAGTAAAAGTGTGTGAAGTATCAATGCTTAGCAAGCAGAGCACTGGGGTGTAATGGGAGGTGTGTGGGTCAGGGAGTGAGAAATGATAGTTATCTATGTGTGTCACACTGAGAGCAGTTTAACAAACATGTCACATGGAGACAAGGGATGAATGACAGATAGCTCTGTATGTCACAGCAAAGGAAGAAGATAACAGATGGCCCTCTGGAGAGGTGCGGAAGTAGAGTTAGCAACACCTGTACAGTATGTCACAGGACTATAGGTACTAGTAGATCTTACAACAAAAGGGGAGGTGGATGGTCCGGATCTCATCATCCAGTACCATTCCAAGGACAGGAGATAAAGAGCCTCATTCAATTCGAAGCACGCATCTAGCGGTATACAGGCCGTATGTTTGCGGGTTTGCTGCGGGCTTGAACTCTGCTACAATTCCGGTGCTATTCAATTGAACAAGCTCGCAAGTTACAGGCTGATGGCCGAAACCGTAAACCATGCAATCGGATGTAGCATTTCAGAGTGTGAACATGATCAATTAAGCAAGGCGGTAACTACCCATTTAGAAACAGCCAATAGAAAATGAGACCATCATCATTACGTCAGTAAAACATGGAGGTTGCATGTCAATCAATTAGCGTTTGGAGGTCTGATATGTGAAAAATAATAAAAATGAATGCCAATGTTCTAGTCCATGTGGGTGGCCTGATATGTATTAACTCATTGATTGCCCAGATTGATATAACCCCGAAATGAAACATAAAAACAAATATTTTTATATTGCAGATTTGCGAACTTGAGACTCTTGTGCAATTAATTCTAATGTCTTTCATTGCTTTTCCCATCTAAAACTGCAGTATTGATAATTTATTTGCCCTTACAGTGCTACAATTAGGTGATTAACCCCTGTGCAAGTCCTATCTGGTACTCTCTTGTGGTACTTTCTTCATAATTGCCATTTACCATTTACCGGTGTGAAAACATTTGCCGGCTTGAAGGATTGTAGCAATTGAATAGCGTTTTGCGATTGTAACTCTTGCAGGCGTGAAAGATACCAATTTTTAAGCTTGATTATCTAACACTTCCCAATGTTAATAGCAATTTTTTATAGATTATATATATTTATTTATATATGTATGTTTTACTTCTGCAGTAAGTAAGACCTTTGTTGTATCACATTAAGTACTATTATTACTCTTCATCTTAAGTGTCATCCAGTGGTTAGGATTCGGTGCTTTCAAAACTGCGACCTGGGTTCAATGCCAAGTCAGGGAACCAAGAGGTCCCACTACCCTGAAGCCGAGTAGGGTTGGGCCTGGTCAGTGCTTGAATGGGATACCACCTAGGAGTACCAGCAGCTGTGTGCTGTGGCCCACTCCAGAAGGAACTGGCAAAGTGGATCAGCATGACCCTGGACATAAAGATGTCCTGGTGTGTTACGAGAGTCGGGAACAATGCAAAAAAATAAATACAAGGTGTTCACAATAATTATATTAGGATTATAACAGTTAAACATTACAAATGCTGGTATTAAATATTTGATGTCCCTATTCCAGAGAGCTGAGCTTCACTTTTATTTATTGGGACAGTGAAACGGGGTTGAGGGTACCATATGTAGCGAGCAGGATGCCACACAATAAGTGCGCAGAGAGTGAGAGATATCTCCGTATAAACAGAATTCTTGGGATGCAGGATGGCTAGGAGAGAAAGGTCACCACTTAAGATCTTCTCAATGCTCTTTGTGACTGGCTGTGCCTGACAAAACAAGATAATGTAATAAAAAAAAGAAAATTAAAGGTTTTGTTCTTTCTTATCTGATTAAAAAAAGCACATTTCCATATATTACTACAGCTTGTCCCTGAAAGAAGCTGGTATTATGTCCTAGCACTGACCATAAAAGATACAGATGTCTTTATTGTCTCTTCTAGTGTGGGATGATGGGATCATTTACTTTGTAAGATCCTTTGTACTGGTGTGTGTGCTTTGGGTTTTTCTATATGTCTGACTGTTACCTACAGAAACACTGATAAAAAGTGTATCAACTGGATGTTATTAAAACATGCATTTCCTATGGTAATCTAATATTCATTCTGATCCACCTACCAACAGAGATTCATAGGGAACATTGCTATTAACTATTCTCCATGGGTTTCATCTTTCCTGTAACTGACTACACTCGGGGCCATAGATCCAGTGCCTTGGGATGATCAGTAATAAATTCAACAATCGCTCATTAACAAAATATATAAATATGTTTGTAGGTCGATCAGAACCTCAAAATGGCAACTTTCAATGTTTGTTTACTATAGGAAAATGCAATATTTGAAAGAAAATGAAATTGATAAAGTAATTGTTATCTATAGTTTCAAATGGTAGCATATTTCAAACCTATGCTGGGTCACTTTAATAATGAGATCCCTTGCAGATGAAAAGCTCACCACGTTGCCCTTATTAAAAAATCCCCATAGACTTCTATAGCGATCTGGGGTAATAAAATCAGGGAGAACATTTTCACCTATAAGCGATGGTACAAAGTGACTAAAATCTATACGTCAATTCCGTTATATTTAACTTTGTTAACTAAATTATAAAAATTGTGAGTTTGTAGAGTTTATTACAAGTGTTATCAATCTGAGTGAAAAACACTTAGCTTTCTGTAATATTATTAAAGGTTTTAAATAAATTTTTGTGCCGACCTCTTGTGTCATATCGTTTCAATATTGACTTATTTTTCCAATTATAGGGACAATTATACTTTAGTACAACTGAATGTAGTCATAAATTGTTACTTTGTAACTAACTAATGGGTCAAAGCAATATGTCATATTGTGCAATGTTGCTAAAATCATTTGAAGTGCAGATATTTTATGTCAAAATAAAAATTGTATTTAAGCATCACAATTATTGTCAAGCTTTCATAACTTTTAAGTTAGAAAAATCTAAATAAACAATTTCATTTTATTATATTTTATTAAAAATATATATTTATTTTGAGAGAAACCTTACACTGGTAATTACTGTTTTTTCGCTCAACTTTAGGCAGCAGTCTAAAATGTGGGAAACAACAGATATTATCAGTAATTCTTTAAGTAAGGGATCATTTCACATTATATGGTGTTGATGTGTGTACTGTAGTTAGCAAGAAAAATGTATGCAAAAATTAAAGATTTTACTTCCTTTTATATTTTATATTCAGTTTTTGCTGAAACCAGCAAACAGAAAAGTATGTGACTGTATTAGTAGGAAACGACTCAAAATGTTCCCAAATATTGCAGCCTCTAATTATATATATATATTTTTTTTACAAAACACACACTGATTTGCATACATTTTAATTTCAATCGGTGTGGTCAAATTTGCTGTTTGCAAGTCACTAGAGCTGTGTAAAATTGTCAAGTTGTGCTTGCGAGAAGTTGCACATGTATCAAATCTGACACAACTACATAGAATTAATTAAAAATTCAACTTTTTATTCTTATATTTTATGACTTTCAAAAGTTAATTAGCTAATCCTTGAGTGTAGTTTTGGTGTTTAATTGCAATCAACACTTGCTTTTCAATTAAGAAATCTCATTTATGGCTTTTTGAAAAAAAGCCTTGCTGATAGAAATAAGTCTGTCTCACCAGTGCCCCCTGCAGGTAAGACAAATAACTCATAACAGAGCATTTAAAAAACTAAAATGACTGCTTTTGAATCTTTGACATTTGATTAATAGACCATTACAGAGTTGTTTTGAAGAACTTGACTTAATAATGTGCAAAATGTTTTTTTACAAGTCTTAAAATAAATAAACATAGGCTCTATATTTGACTAATATATTAAATGTTGCTTCCATTTGCTCCTAAAATATTTAGACAACTGGGAGAGATGGGAGTCAAAAGGATCTATTCAGTTCTGTTGAAAGATTCCCAATGTAAATAGCTGCTTCATAACAGAATTACATAGGCGGGAAAGACCTAGTAGTATAACCACCCAACAGTCTATAGACAGACTAGCAGTAGTGATGTCGCGAACATCAAATTTTGGGTTCGCGAACAGCGAACGCAAACTTCATCAAATGTTCGCGAATGGGCGAACATCGGTGAACCTCCATAGACTTCAATGGGCAGGCGAATTTCAAAACCCACAGGGACTCTTTCTGGCCACAATAGTGATGGGAAAGTTGTTTCAAGGGGACTAACACCTGGACTGTGGCATGCCGGACGGGGATCCATGGCAAAACTCCCACGGAAAATTACATAGTTGATGCAGAGTCTGGTTTTAAGCCATAAAGGGCATAAATCACCTAACATTCCTAAATTGTTTGGAATAACATGCTTTAAAACATCAGGTATGATGTTGTATCGATCAGGTAGTGTAAGGGTTACACCCGCTTCACAGTAACAGACCAATCTCCCCGTTTAATGCACCGCAAACAACCGCAAACAGTCCCTTTGCCCAACCGCAAACTCCCCATTTGCACAAGGTTGGATACCAAGCTAGCCATGTCCATGTCCTCACTGATGTCATTGAAGGTCTCTTCCTCCACTCAGCCACCAAGGGTCCCCCGAAAGGTGACAACAAGCCCCCTGGGACGCCTGCTGTGTTTGGTCTTCCACCTCCTCAAAGCCACCTTCCTCCTCTGACTCCTCTTCTTCAGACTCCCAGAGTCTGGGGGCTTCCACTGCCCAGCATGGAAGATTATACACAGGTTAGAGTCTGGGGGCTTCCACTGCACAGCATGGAATATTATACACAGGTCAGAGTCTGGGGTCTTCCACTGCACAGCATGGAATATTATACACAGGTCAGAGTCTGGGGCTTCCACTGCACAGCAGGGAAGATTATACGCGTTGCATCTGTCTGCGTTATTATAAGGTGTGTACTGTTAAGTAGTACTATTCCTATCGGTTTAATCCCTGTTACGTCCACTATCAGGGGACGTGTATATGGCATGGATTTTTGGAAGCGGGAGATGGAAAAAGATGCTTGGTCGGTCCTCCCACTTCAAATTTGGGGCACTGCGCGTGCAATCTAAGGTGCCACCAGCTATGAGTGTCACTGTGCACTGGCAAAAGTTGGCAGAGTAGGCGCTGTAGGCCTCACACACACGCCTGTAGGCAGGCAACTGATATTCAATTGATTACAGTAAAAAAAGTTTTGTTTTATGTCACTGTACACTACGGTTGCTCCAGATATGACGTATCACTGTGCACTGGCAAAAGTTGGCAGAGTAGGTGCTGTAGGCCTCACACACACGCCTGTAGGCAGGCAACTGATATTCAATCTATTACAGTCAAAAAAGTGTTGTTTTATTTCACTGAGCACAATATAAGCTGTTAGGTGTTAGCCTGTCACACACACACACGCTGGCAGGCAGGCATATGCAATTAGATTACACAAAAAATATATAAAATAAATGATGTTCTAGCCCTAAAAAGGGCTTTTTGGGTTGCTGTCCTTCAGATGGAAGGCTCTGGAAGGGAGTGTATGCTGCTGATTGGCTGAAATGTGTCTGCTGACTGTGAGGTGCAGGGTCAAAGTTTCCTCAATGATAAAGAATAGGGGGCGAATCCAAAAGCGCATGTGTTCGCCGTTCGCTGCGAACGCGAACATGCAAAAATCGTCGCGAATAGTCCGCTGGCGAATTGTTCGGGATATCACTAACTAGCAGTCTAGTAGATTTATCTTATACATTGCCTTATAAATATAATAAACTTCCAATGCTGTATAGCTGTCCTGATGGAATAAGAAGATACCAAGGTATGACAGAATTGAGAATAGACATTAGTGTAGTGTGATGCCCATTGGGGGGTTTATTTAACCAGCCTGTGCCCTGGGAGGGCATGGGGTGCGTGACACAAGGAGCCCCTTCCAGGGCAAATATTGCACTGATTGCATGTGTATATGGACTATATATGGACTGTATATGGACTATTTTTTCCCTGTGTACCCCCTGGATGTATGGGTTAGAGTTGCCCTGCTAACATATGTATAATAACTATTGTTGCATTGATGGTATATGTAGTTTAATATTGCCTGTAGTATAAGTAAGACTTGGAGGAGCCAAGAAATTTCATTCAGGGAAAGGTGAGGAAGATCTAATTAGCCATTATGGTTCCCCGGCCAGCTAGCTTCCTGGGGGGACTTAGCAAAAAGTGAAGATTGGACCCCCTACACGGTACAGAAGGTCCAATTAAGCTAATTTGCCAGTTAGGATCAGCACCCCAGGGGCAGTTAGAAAGGCAGACATCAACAGCCTTATTAAATTGCGATTCAGCAAATTTAACAGGGCTCTCTATAAGCACACAGCATATTTTTTTTTACACAAGTTTTTAGTTAGTGAACTTCTATCCAAAAGCAAGGTCTTCACTAACTAAAAACTTCTGTAAAAAGAATATGCTATGTGCTTAAATAGTGCCCTTTTAAATTTGCTGAATCGCAATTTAATAAGGCTGTAAGTGATTGAGAGGCAGGCCGGGAACAGGGAGAATGTGGATTGGATAAAGGAGACTGTCACTAGGGGATGGGACTTGGTGATAAGCGGTGACTAAAATGTATACCATGTTGAATAGTGACAAGAGTGCTCAGGAGGTCATACATAATTAAGTGTGTGCTCATTACTGACGGAAGGGATAACCCTGATCATAGGAGTTAATAATTCTGCATCTACCTAAGGAAGAGTTACAGCCAGTAATTCTGTTACTCTGGTTGGTTCTGAAGTTCTTGTGGTCATCCTGCTGGTCCATTACTGGTCATGTTCTATCTCTGCTAGCAGGGATAATAAGAGCCATCACGTATCGCTGGGTGAGTCAGTAGGCCTACACTACTTGCAGTAAACTTTCAGGGTGCTTGGTGCTTAGGCTGGCAAGTTTTGTGGAAAAAATAACAGATGGATTCATCAACATACCTTTGAGGTCTGGGCATACATTGATATCTCATTGCACCTCCACTGACAGGGCATTGAGCCTCCTTTAAGTTTTGCAACTCATTGTTTATGAACAAACAACAAACAAACAAAACAAAAAAATAGACGTGCTCAGTCAGAGAACGAACTAACTTTAATGGGTTAGTTCTAGGGACATGATAATCCACTTTGAGAGCAACCTCTTTTAGCTCAAGTGTGTCCTTCACAGGGAGAAATACCCTGTAGTATATCAGTCTGGTCCCACTCACTGGAGTGATCCAACCCCAAATTATGAGGCAATCCTACAATGACACAGTAAACCCCAGACATACGTTTCAGCCTTCATTGGACCTCATCAGTCAGGTGTAGCTGATAACTCACAAAGACACAATAAACAAGGGGTCCACGTCTGTAGCCCACTATCACCTTTAGGGAGACAAAGCCCTAAGAGTTATTTGAATAAACAAAATAAACGAAAACCAAATAGAGGTGCTCAATCAGAGAACAAACTTACCTTAATAGGCTAATTCAATGGACATGATAAGCCACTCTGAGAGCAACCTCTTTTAGTTCACTTGTGCCCTTCACAGGGAGAAATATCCTGTAGCATATCAGTCTGATATCACTCAATAGAGTGACCCAGCCCTGAAATACAAATTTAAATCTATAGGTAATAATAAGTATTTTATTAATTGAATGTTATTTTAATAAATTGCATTTTCTTGCAGCAAATTAACATTGACGTTTGCCATTTGTAGCTGTTAATTAGCTCTGCTAATTCACAGACAAACAAAGATTCATATCTATTGTTAATGGTTCTGGACATGCCTAGTATTTTTTCTGCAGGTGACTTAAATCCAAGACAATAAATCCAGTGACTCACGGGCTAAACAGTCATACTTGGTGATGGTCTTATTATCAGTTATCAAAAAGGATTTGAATTTCTGTTTGTAGGTGGATCAGAGAGGCTACATGACCATTCAAAATTGCAATCTTTACTGACAGTCTTGTCTACCATTTCTTTGATGTGTGTCACATCCATGAGATTAACTAAAAAGTAACCACAAACAGAAATGGAAGGAGATTTACCATACTTAATATGACAGGGTCTGCCATGTGTGTTCCTGGGCTCAATGTCTTTTATTTTCTATGAGGAAATTGCTATCCAGTCCCTGTGATAGCTTAGAAGATATCCCCCCATGTTTCTGCCTGTCTACAGGAAGCACCAGGACATAAGATAAATAGCTCATATCTCATACTTCTCTCTCAAATGCTGCATGCAAACGAGGGCTGTTTCGAGAGCAGTTCTTATTAAATTAAATAAGAACATGATATTTGCTATTAACTCAGTTGTCAACAGCCCTTTGCAGAAAAGGGTTTAATGAGGTTGTTATTCTACACTTGCCAGAGGAATAAATAGCAAAATGTGGTGCTATGTGCTATGACATGGTGCCTGCTTTATAAGCCTGAAGTGGGTTATTACTGAGAGTCGGTACCTTTAACACCCCCTCTGCCACAAGATTGCAGAATACTCAGACATTGATGTAGTTATAAAAAGGTCGTTGCGGCTTTTCCATTATAAGCGTGTGCTGTGATATTTCACGCGTTGTCTGCCTCACCTGACTAGCACTGAACTCTGAATCTCAAATCAGTTTCCATGATAAACTCCAGCACAGCATGTCCTGTGCCGCCATTGCTGCATCGATGAGGAAGCTGTTAGCAGTAATTCAGTGACATCACAGATCCTGTTTTTGCTGTGATGGATTCTATAGATAAGGTTAAACATGGGGAAATTGTGTCCCTGCATAACAATATCTCTGCACTTACACAGAATAAATACTGGCACAGAATGCAGGGAAATTAAAAATGCTTCAGATAGGCCAGAAATTGATTTTAACACATCAGGAAATGTTATTCTATGAAAGTTATTTGTGCTTATGGTTTAGTGATTAAAGCTCCCCTCGCTGTGTTTTCCAGAAGTTGTTTGCTTTTTGGTTTAATTTTCTTTCATTTCATAATTTAAATGATATATAACCCTTATGTTCTTTTTGTTTTTTACGAAAACGGAAAAGTTGAAGAAATATTGTGATAGTTCAATTATGAATAAGAACCACATTATACAAAATGACTAAACTTTATTAACAAAGTGTAAAATTTCGATTGATCATAAAAATGACTGTTACAATGTTTGTACTTGGCAATAAAAATATTGAAAACAGAAGTTATTTGCTTTTGCATATGTATTAGTTGTAAACATATTGGCATTAAAGAGCCAGTGTATGAACTTTCATGTTCAATCTATTTTATAGTTTAATATTAATTAACAGCAGTAAAGCACACCGTTAGCCAGAAAATCTATTTCTAAAATATATTTTACCTCATTAATGGTCACTGCTGTAGCCCTCTCCCATTGTCCCGAGCTCTACTGAAAAGAAATGGCCAATTTCAACTGTAATAACATTGGGCGTGATTCAATTGCCCAATTCGTAAATTTATACACACTTAAAATCACTCTTAATATTGCTACATATTCTGCAAATATTACTTATTGGCACTAATGAATTCTTAAGTCAATAGAATGCATATAAATATTTATTTAAAAAAAACACTTAAAGCCAGTTCCAGAGCCAGAGTTCAAGGCATTTGCAAGTAGCTAATAAAATATGTCCCATTGATTAGGCTGTCATGTTACAGCTTGAAAATGTTATCACAGTTGCAATCTTCCAATTCCTCTTAGTAAAGCTCAAAACAATCATAGTGGTAGGAAGCGGTGCAGCAGTGTCCATTAATGAGGTAAACTGTGATTTTAAATTGTATTTTCTGGCTAAATTAGATTAAAATATATATGTATTTGTAGGCAGTGTTAATTTATATAATTTAAAGAGGCAGTCAGTTTCCCATCTTCACACTCATCATCTCATAAAACAGTTTGTGATATCACTTTAAGTTTTGTTGATAGTTTCAGATACTTGAAATTGCACTTACTCCTTCAACCACTAGAGGTCAGTAAACTGTTATTTTACCCAGATCATGCTTGATCTCTAATGGGATTTGTCAAATCAAATGAGAACCAAATTCTTGAATTTTGGTGTTCAGGTTTACATAAGTTCGATATCTGAGAATATAGTCGGATAGTGCCCCTGAGAAGCACAGGTTCTGTAGCAGATCTGTAGTATATGCTAATGAGGCTTCATCTGTGCCCATCATAGGGTTCTTCTGTCTGGTAGTTTTGTTGTTGCTTTAGTCACTCTTTGCATTATGATTATCAAGTTGTTGGGTGGTCTATGAAACATTGCAGACCAAAGTCAATCAAATATGTATGTTTAAGTTGCATGTTTTGTTTGTCTGTTGTTTCTTGGTGACAAATCAAACTTAAATCAGGTCATCCACTAATACAGAAGCTAAATTCTAGCTGAGAAACTGGTGCAATGGTGGAGCTAGTGTTGGTGCAGCCAGTGCAAAGCTCAGAGACCCACAACAGGATAGGAGTCAGCTGCTAGCAGCAATAACCTGGAGTAAAGGGGGACTCTTAATTTATTAGGGGATAGGAGCTCATAACTATTTTTATAGAAAAGTGATATGTGTGATCTGACCATCTACATATACTTCTTGGCTTTTTTATTGACCCCCCCACAGGCACTTACCAACTTGCAAGTGAGCTCCCCAAATTATTTTGCACAGTGACCCTCAAATTCACTAGCTCAGTGATGTGATGCACCCTTTGTCCATGTAGCAGCATGGATTCTAAGCCAAGCATATATTATTGTTTTTAGTTTAAAGTTTGTTGGGCTTCTTTTTGCATCGTTTGGCTCTGTGTGGTTTCTTGGGATTTGGGTTATGACAAAACAGAAGGTGTAATGGTCTGAATTCCAAAAGCGTAAGCAGTATCTTGTGGTGCAAGACTTAATACTCCTGACTGGGCTGTATACCGAAAGTCTTTCAGAAATTGCTGTCATCTTTTTATGACCAGGAGATATTTAGGAAGTAATCATCCGTCCATCAGCCGCTCTGACAGGAAAGAAATTATAGCCATTCTCTGAATAATCGTAGCCTAGCTGCACTCAGCACTTACCTGGCTCTTACAGGGATTGGTGACGACTTGAAGTGGATTGGGGCCTACTGTGTATCCACAAGAATTATTACAAACATCACACAACTGCAGCTGAGCAGCTGAGGAGAAAGGTCAGACCAAAGCAAAGACACTGACTGGGAGAGCTCTAACCGAGGTTAAACATTCAGCTCTCTATAGACAAGTCTACTTTTATTATCATTTTTTTCTGTGTCCAGCTTGGCAAATATCTTTATTGTATCAGTGCTTAGAAGAATACCTTTTGTAATACTGCCATTATACACAATTTTTATCAGACACATGATTCACTATGGCCCAGATTCACACAAAAAAATGACACCCCAGTGAGAGTAGCTGATCTTAGAGTAGCTGATTTTCATACCAAGGCAATGTCAAGGTTAGCTGCACTGTAAACACTATTTTTATCTTACAACCACTGTATTGTGTCTTCTACTTTGTAGATATTGTTATGGTATTTGATTAACCCTAGAATTAACTATAATATTTTGTGTTTAAGGCTAATGTTACATCTAATACTTGATGCATGATCATTTTCTAAGTTAACTCGTGGCTCTATTACAATGTATATCATTGCAGTGTTTTTGATTAGAGTAATGTGAGACGGAAACTGATTTTAATGCTAATATTATAATGAGGACATTTTAGTGAATTTGTTGAGGTTTATGATTGTAGAGGTTTCACCAGGCCCTTCCCATTGAATTAATCTACGCAAATGTGTATCAACGTTGCCATTGTAAAAAAAAATGTCATCCTGATGTTCAATGTGTAATAGTTTAGTTAATTACATTGCATAGAATAGGCATATCTGAAAATAAGATATATCAGTCTTATTATACATGGACAGGTTATGCTTGCAAGGATCTTTTTGGAGAAAGAGAGAGAAATCTCTCCAATTCCCATTTTATTATATTAAACCATACATCGTTCCCTACTGAAAACTCTCTGAAGATTAACATGGGACCAGAAGAGTCTCTCTTACTGAAGAGAATGTAATGGGATATATAACAATGTCCTTTTACTAACACAATCTATCAGTGTGATTATACTATATTAGTGGCAGTATAGTGTATTGGTTTTGTTATAAACAATACTGCTATTAACTTTGATTTCTAAAACCAGTATAATCAATATAAAAAAAAAAACCTACAAATAAATAAATTATAACATCATATTATAGCAAAAATAATACTGTTATAATACTATTAATATTAACTATAAGTTTGAAAATTAAACCTGACTTCTGTATACCTTAAAGCAGTGACTGTGTCTTGCTTTACTTTCTTTACTCCTGGGGAAAGTTGCACCATCAACAAAATACATGGAGATAACGCTTCTTACCCGGTCTATTTCATTATTCCCCTATCTTCTATGTGTCTATAATCTCTGGTATAGCAAGTGTTGTATAATTATATATGTGACCAGAAAATGTAGCTTGCACAAACTAATTAGAGAGCGTTAAGGGGAACTGCAACTTTAACCATGCCCGCCAAGGACTTTCAGCTGGTATTCCTCATTCCTTATCCCAATAATACACCACAAAGCTTCTGACATAATCACCGGCACTTGTGAATCAGTGTAATCACAGAGCAAACCTCTCCCTGATTTGCCAGTATAATTTTCCATAACAAACTGCGGGAATTCACATGATTAATAATCACCGCTTCATGGAGGCTGGTTCTTCTCCTTCATCTTTTTTTTTAATCTGCACTTTTCAAATTACCTTGTCTGTGGGATTTATTCTAAGCAAAATGCAATCAAAACATCTTGCTATCCTCCCCCTGGTTCTGCCAGCTAAATTTAGTACTTGGGAAAGGCATACGGCAGAAGCATCACACAAAAACATGGAATCTGATGGATGAAAAAATACAAAGGGAATTGATTAAGTGAGTGGGAATTTAAAATGGCTGACAGTAAAGTGGTCAAAGAAGAAAATGGCCGCCTTTTATAGAGTAGTTTCTATATAAAATAGTTTTTATTTAATAATATTATAACATTTAATTGTGAACATTTTTGGTAATAAATATGATACAATATATGATAAGAAAGGAAAGTAAAGTGATCAAAGAAAAAATGCATGAAAACTAAAAAGAAGCGAGGCATTAACTGCCTTATTAAATTGCTATTCGGCAAATTGAAAAGGGCTCTATATAAGCACATAGCATAATTTTTTTACAGAAGTTTTTAGTTAGTGAAGACCTTGCTTTTGAATAGAAGTCCACTAACTAAAAACTTCTGTAAAAAAATATGCTCTGTGCTTAAATAGAGCCCTATTCAATTGGCCAAATCACAATTTAATAAGGCTGTAAGTTTTTTACTCAGTGTTATAAAATGATTGTAAGAGAGAACTTTCCACTTATAGACATATTGTGAGGTACAGGATTGATGGTACAAAAACATTGACCTGTGTATTTTTTTTATATCAGTTTAAATGCAAAATAAAACTTCCTTAAAATTTAAATAAATTATAATTGTAAAATAAATCACAGGACAATTTTTTTCACTTAAATGACAAGCAATTTTAACTGTTTTTTTTAGATAATATTTTTTGTGAGAAACAAACAATGAATTGAAAAATTGTTTATAGTGATTTTTAGCACATAATTGTCATGAAAGCTGGACCATTATAGCGGTCCCTAAAATATTGGCCATGTTCCTTCTAATGAGATGGGCAGAAAAAACACAAAATTCTAACTATCCATTTAAGGAGTAACATAAATAAAGAAAAAATACCATCATCCATAGATCCAATGTTTAAATACAAAATGCCTATGTTTTGTTATAATCTTTAGCATTCAATTGATTGGCTAATGACTGTAGTAAATATAAAGTGAGTTATTATGAAGAAAGAAAAATAATATTTATTTACTTTAGCCATCTGTGTTTTGTTCTTGAACATGAAGTTGTTTGATGAATCACTGATGTAGGTACCAAATGGTATATATCCAAATAGTTGTAAAGAGAAACTCTGAGTATGAAAAGAGGGTAACAATTATGAAGAAAATGTGCAAATGAGAATGCTAAGTGTTATGTTTATTTAATGGTCAGATCTTTCATAATACAAGCCGATCTGCTTTGCATAATTAAGGCTTTCCTGGGAAATCATGCAGAAAATCATTATATTTAATAATTCAAAAGTCAACCACAGATGAAACTTGCACTTTGCTAGTGGGCAAATGCAGAAAGGGAGCAGAGCACCATCTGGATTGATTCATGTACTGTAAGCATTAGACTGAGATGTAGAGGGGACTCTGGAAGGGTGACCATGTCTTGGAATGATACCAGGCACGAGCTGAGCTAGTGTTTGCTTTTCATCTATCATTACAACAGGTTTACCTGGCTATGCTGCAAGATGCTCCACGGGGATGAGTTTGCTGGCAGCCTGTTGCTGGGTTACATTCACTGTTGGTTACCCAACCATGTTATAATGAGCCAACTACAGTTTAAAACAACACTTATTGAGTACACACAAGGGAGCACAGTCAGTGTCACAATTCACCTGTGCTCAACATTTAGGCTGTTGAACTGTGTCTGATTACAGGTCTCTAAGGACTGGTTTGGAATTGCTGTATTTTAGCAGCTCAAAATAAAAATTTGTAGTGGTCCATTCTATCTACCCAAAATATTTATGTTTAATTAATACACAGGATGGCCTTATTCTTATCCAAAGACATGCTTGAATTCCTTTACAGTGTTTGCTCCTGCGGATTCTACATGGAGTATGTTCTACTTATCTTTTACCTTTTCTTTAAAATAGTACATTCAGACATTAACCCTAGATCTTTACCCCATCCAATATCATTCATACTCTCTTGTTCTTGTATTCCTGGAAGATACGTTCATAGTAAACTTAATTAAATCATTTGATATATTAGAAGGTTTTTAATCATATGAACCATCTCCCTTTTGACTTCTAGGGTATACAGTATATATTAAGATCACAAAATCTTTCCTTACAAGGTTTGCCTTTCAAATCATGAACCATTTTAGTTACCATTATTTGTGTTGTTTTAATAGCCTTCTGGAGATATAGTCCCCAACAATGGACTTAATATTATAGGTGAGACTAGCTAGGGATCTAAAGAGTGGCCTTTTCTTTGCTAATTCCCATCATACATGCATTACAAAGCATGGAAATATACACTGCATTATATCCATTACTGATCACCATGTTTACACATTAATATAGAGTTTAAAACAATACTAAAAATCATATTTAGAGCATGTAAAATGTAACTTTGTGTCCATATTTAGAGTACATTGTGATGACATAGCCATGATAATAAGAAAATGTTAATAGAAAGTACAGAAAAACAGAAACTACTTTATCAACTTTAACATCCAGCTAAATTGTACAGGGAGCGGCCATTTCAATTTTCTGCAGGAGTCCTAAGATATTGCATTGTTTTCCATTGTTTATTCTATGAAAGCTTTCACTCCAGACCAACATGGGGGCACCAGCTTATTTGTGTTTAGGGACCACAAAAACAAGGGCTCAGAGGTCTCTTGAGTTGTTTAAGACTTGTGTAGCCTGTCAAAATTTGATTGCAACCAATCTCAGTGTGAAATAGATTATACATGCTTATTGAGATTAGTTATAGATTGGTTACCTGCTCAAGATGACTCCTTCATCTTCCATCAAACAGCATTCACTGACTGCACAAGCAAAATAATGACTATAAGATTGTTGAAAAAAGTTCGAAAATGATCTTTAACGAACTTTGTAAGACATATGATTTACTGGCTGTGATGTGTCTATTTCAATGAGTTTGTTTTGGTGTATTTATGTTTCAGTGTATGTTGTCTGCATTGGGGTGGATCCCTGTGTACTATTTAATGTGTAGCTATACTCCTATGTGTATCACATCTCCAAGTTTATGGCTGTTGCTGTATATCAGTGTTCTAATAATAAGCTGAATATGTGTTTTGGGAGGCCCTGGCTGTTACATGTGTGCTGTACCCCAGGTCTTCTGATGACCACCCTAATCCTGGGCAAGCTTTTTCCATAGCTGTAAATCACAACCGCATCCAATAATCCCTACCCACTACCAAAGAACATACCTGCATATAAACAGTCCATTAATTAAAGACTATGTTATTATACTTTACTTTCTAAGTATATCTTGCCCATTATCAAGGAAAACATCATGTAAGTATGGGACTTCAGTGACCCTTTAAATGTGGTGAAAAAATGTCAGGGTACATCCAATATGTTTTACAAAAAGATTGCAAAGCATTGTTGAATAAAATATCAAACACGAAAATTGAAATCCAACAAGAGTGCTATAGTCAGTTCATGATACTGAATATTTCTTAGATAGGAGAGAATGACAGTATATTTATGATCAGCTATCTAAAATGAGATAATATTAAAAAAGTTATGTAAAAACAAGAGATACAAAAATAAAAAAGAGAGAGATCATGGCAGGATAAATTGGTGTCGCTGTCAGAAGAAATCTCCAGATCTGGGAATACAAATTTGGAACCGTAAGATATGGATTCAATCGTGACAGGGAATTTATGGTGCATTACTCCATATCAAGTGAATCATCTCCTCATTAACATTGTTGGACCATTTGCTTCCTACAGAGATTGTCTGTACCACTTACATTTTTCACACCAAGGGCATCAAAGACGTCCTTTTTTCCTTGATATGATAATGTAAACATTATCTATAGTCTGATCATTTTCAGTCTAATCATCTTGCCTATACTGTATGTACTGCAAGCTTTCCAGATTTCATTTGAGAATTTGTTTTAAGGAAGGGGCTATGACCTTGAAAGCACGCAATCTAATCCTACTCGGCCATTAAAAAGTATTATCTCCACTGAAATTGTTTTCTGTTGTTCTACACTTTATCTACTAGAAGACAACACCATCGGCTGTACCTGCGTCTTAGTCTGATTTGTATGTGCAACAGGAGAGAGGGAAAATCTACAGACAAAATTGTTGTGTTTTTTTTGGTCTTTTGGCTGCAGCATGAAATTGAAGCAGACGCTGTTATTCAATGTGTTGACGTGTAAGAAAACAACATCAAAGGGTGTCAGACGGAAAGCTGTCTGTTAATAAAGCGAGAGAGAGAGAGCTGTTCTCCTCCAGTTGCTAATATCTCCGACACACAGTGACATTTCTCAAAGCGCCTTGGTAATGCTTATTTCTGTATAACAGGACACTGCTTGCATGTCACCTTTAAACTAATTGTGTTTTCATAACTATGCTCTATCCTTGGGGAAATATTAATATAACATATTCATGATCTTCTTAAGTCTCCTACTCAATAACATGGATTGTAATTACCACTTGAAGACATTGCAGAGCTGAAATTAGCCTGTTGGAGAGAGCTGGAGTATTTTTTAACTTCAGTCAGGCCACTTCAGTGCCAATCATTTTGTGAAGGATTCCCATAAAGTAATTATATATTTATATCTGAAACATATGTAATGCTTTGCCCATGACATTTCTCTGGTTTAAGAACATCTTATTTTTCTGAGAATCCCTGGTTTATAAACAAATTGTGTGCTGGAGTTGTTTACCTTGATTACTTCCAAATACCTATGGGCCTCATTCAATTATGATTTGGCCAATTGAATAGGGCTCTAAATAAGCACATAGCATATTTTTTTTTAAATAAGTTTTTAGATGTTGAAAACCTTGCTTTTGGATAGATGTTTACTAACTAAAAACTTCTTTAAAAAATATATGTTATGTGCTTATTTAGAGCCCTATTCAATTGGCCAATCAGAATTGAATGAGGGCCTTTATTAGGGCGTTTATCTGCTTGTGTATCAGTATTTATAGTAATGTTTTTTTGCCTTCTATTTATAGACAACAGCTTTTGTAATGTTTTACCCATTTTACATGTACAGATGAAGTTTTGAGAGTTCCATACCCCTTTATCATTTGAATAGGCTGAAAAAGTAGATTTTATTATATCATTATTAGCATGTTTTTACATAATATAAACATGGTCAGACATCTCTTGACTAAAATATATGAGAACTCCACTAATCAAGATTTCTTCTGTTTTGTTCTCTTTGTAGCAATGACATCAGCTGCTTACCTTGTCCAGACAAGCAAAATGGGACATCTGCAAATGGGTGTGAAACTCAACGTTTCGGGAGAGAGCTGACACCACACCGGTCATACAGGTATATGAAAAATACCTTTGACGTAAAATGGGCTGTTCTTATTTCTTAAAGGGTGCATGTACATGTCAAAGATATATTTATTATGATGTCCTAATAGTTTATAGTGGGAAAATATTAAAGCTCACATTTTACTTACAATAATGATAGCAACTTGCCTCTTCTTTCTCAAAAATATAGTCAGAATACAAAACTTTCCCTCCACAGAGATTATCCTCTTCTGTAATCATTAACTACATTCTCCTACTCACTGGTCTACCTGTCTCCCAGCTTATACCTGTTTGAGTTAATACTCAGGCAAGTTGGTTTCATTTGTTTACTTCCAGATTAACAATAAAATCAGTATTTATATAAAAAAAATAATGTAACTTTTAAATCTTGCATTAGGAATATAGGGCCAGGTTCGATTTGAAGCCCGTAACTCGATCGCAGACAGCCGAATGTCTGCGAGTGAGTTGTGGGCTCCCATTGGTTTCCTATTGCAAAGCTATTCAATTGCTGAAGGGTGCGAGTTATGGACACCAAGCCAAAACCGTAAATCATGCACTGGTTCGGAGCAGTTCTGGGCGAAAAACCTGATCAATTCAGCAAGCCCGTAACCCCCCATTTCGAATTGGCCAATAGAAAATGAGACTGTCATTATTACTGCAGTAAAACATGGAGGTTACATGTTAATCAATTGGGTTTGGGGGTTTGATATGCGATCAGACTTGCAAAACTTGCAAAATAAAGAATTATGAAAATGAATGCCAATACTGTTCTAGTCCATATGGGTAGCCTGATATGTATAAACTCATTGATACCCAAGATCGATTTAACCCTGAAATGACAAATTTATTTTATTTCCTGACAATTTGCGAGCTTGAGACTGTTGTGCAATTAATTCTAATGTCTAGCATCTCTTTCCCCGTTATTTACAGTGCATTATTGATTTTTTTATATGCATTTACAGTGCTACAAATAGGTGTTTAACCCCCTTGCGGGTCCTCTCTAGCACTTGTATGATTTCCTCCTTCATTTGCCGTTTACGGGTGTGAAAACATTTACCAGCTTGAGGAATCGTAGCAATTGAACTGAATAGCGATTTGCTATTTGCAATTGAATTGAATAGCAATTTGCGATTTTAGCCTTGCGAAAGTGACAGATAAAAGGCTTCTGGAGACTGTAAGTTACGAGTTTGATCAGCCACATTTTTCCAAGGCCGTAACTCATAAGCCATTCCGAGCCTGCAAAAAGACGCTAACTGAATAGCAAAATAGCTTGCAAGCTCACTTACAGGCTTCCGGATTTCAAATTCGCTCAATTGAATGTGGCCCATAGCGTTTATCCTTCTACTGTGTGCCAAGTATCACGTGTCCAGTAAAGGATTTGCCAAGGTAGCGACCCTTAAAGGGCTTTTTATCTGTTGTCCTGATAACATTGCTTATCTGTCTCCTTCCCTGCAGTGGCTATTGTAGGCAAAATCTGCCACTTTTGATCAGATTTTCTTTGACCACCTGGACACCTGACAAGGGAAAGAGATGAGCAGATCTGCTGGAAGCAATAATGCTAACTTCAAATGTCAATTGTAAAAGCTACACTGCATTTTCTATTGAAATTCTGATTGTATTGCCAATTAGTATATAAATAATTATGTGGATAGCTACCTTGTCTGGGTGAAGGGGCTTGTGTACCTCAATGAAGCTGCAAGCTATACTATGTAGAGAAGTAGCTGGCAACCCACTCCAGTATCTTTGCCATGAAAACCTTGTGGATTTGCACACCCAGACGTGTGATGTGACTGGTGTGCTGTGATCTATAGAGTCATGGAGAGTCAGACTCGACTAAATGACTGAACAATAGCAACCACTCTGTGGCTACATTGTCATTTTACAGGGGCACTTTAATCACCCATAGCCACATTCCACTCATCTAAATGTTCTTCTTCCAATTCCCTAATGAAATTATTTATGTTTAATCCGCTTAAATCACAAATAAAATTACAGAATTCTCCTGTTTTTTACTATTGACGTCTCCCTGTATCTTAGACCTCCAACATAAATCACTATAGGTCCTACTTGCTCCTGTGTGGCTCTCAGAAATCCCTCCTCTGCTCCATACAGTCATAGAGCTACCTCATGGCTGAAATTAATTAATTAATTAAAGTAAAAGATCCCTTGTTCAAGGAAGCATTCCAGTAGGTTTTTAGTTATTGCACCCACATGTACCAATGGTTGTTAGAAATCCCCTTAGCATATGCACCTAATCACTCTCATGTATTTCTAAGTCTCATCTATTTTAAAATAAACAGAACCTTTCTGCTTAAATATAATCTATAAATTGCACTTGTACGCCTTGTTATGGACTTATACTTTCACAAGTGTAGTGCACTGTGTATACTGCTGGAGCTATATAAATACAAATGACTACACACAATGGTACTGGCATATAAGGACAGGGTAATATGCAAGAATTCAGATATGTACATACTTTTGTCCTAACTTAGATCTACAGTACTTCTTTTGTATTGTAAACTTTATGTTTGGAAGCAGCTCCCACCCTCATAGTTGTTTAATTCTATGTTTTCTCTTGCATATTAATAGTTAAATGAAAAGTGTATAGTACTGCATTTTGGGATTTGTTAAATTAAAATAATAATTTCACCTGGGGTTGGCTTGAAGGCATCTACTACTGGCACGTCTTAGGACTGATGCAGCAAAATTATATGTGCGTATATATTAATATATTCCACAGCACGGCATAATGGGGTGACAAAATTACAAAAATAGGCAGAGACAACAAATAATTTTGAATTCCCATCAAATATATATATCCACATGCAATACTAAAAATGTAGTCAAATCTTTTTTTTCCAGTTGCAACCAGCATATTTTCTCATATCCAGATACCATATTAAAAATATATAACTATAAATAAAAAGTATGGACACATACAATATATGCAATATACAGTGCCTGAAAAGTATTCACCCCCTTGGCATTTTTCGTGTTTTGTTGCCTCACAACCTGGAATTAACATGAATTGTTTGAGGATTTGCATCATTTAATTTACAGAACATGCCCACAACTTTGAAGATGTTTTTTTGTTTATTATTGTGAAGCAAACAACAAATAGGACAAAATAACAGAAAAAGTCAATGTGCATAACTATTCACCCCCCTAAAGTTAACACATTGTAGAGCCACCTTTTGCGGCAATCACAGCTCCAAGTCGCTTTGGATAAGTATCTATGAGCTTGCCACATCTTACCACTGGGATTTTTGCCCATTCCGCCTTGCAAAACTGCTCCAGCTCCTTCAAGCTGGATGGTTTGCGCTTGTGAACATCAATCTTTAAGTCTGACCACAGATTTTCTATTTGATTGAGGTCTGGGCTTTGACTAGGCCATTCCAACACATTTACATGTTTCCTCTTAAACCGCTCAAGTGTTGCTTTAGCAGTGTGTTTGGGGTCATTGTCGTGCTGGAAGGTGAACCTCTGTCCTAGCCTCAAATCACGCACAGAGTGGTACAGATTTTGCTCAAGAATATCCCTGTATTTAGCACCATCCATCTTTCCCTCAACTCTGACCAGTTTCTCAGTCCCGGCTGCTGAAAAACATCCCCACAGCAGGATGCTGCCACCACCATGTTTCACTGTAGGGATGGTGCTCTTTGGGTGATGTGATGTGTTGGGTTTGTGCCAGACATAGGGCCTCATTCAATTGCAATTTGGCCAATTGAATAAGGCTCTAAATAAGCACATAGCATTTTTTTTTTTAAGATGTTTTTAGTTAGTGAAAACCTTGCTTTTGGATAGATGCTTACTAACTAAAAACTTCTTTAAAAAATATATCCTATGTGCTTATTTAGAGCCTTATTCAATTGGCCAAATCACAATTGAATGAGGCCCATAGTGTTTTCTTTGACGGCTGAAAAGTAAAATTTTAGTCTCATCAGACCAGCGCACCTTCCTCCATACATTTTGGGAGTCTCCCACATGCCTTTTTGCAAAACGTGCCATTTTGTTTTTTGCTGAAAGTAATGGCTTTCTTCTGGCCACTCTGCTATAAAGCCCAACTCTATGGAGCGTACGGCTTATTGTCGTCCTATGTACAGATACTCCAGTCTCTGCTGTTGAACTCGGCAGCTCCTCCAGGGTTACCTTAGGTCTCTGTGCTGCGTCTCTGATAAATGTCCTCCTTGCCCGGTCTGTGAGTTTTGGTGGGCGGCCATCTATTGGCAGGTTTACTGTTGTGCCATGTTCTTTCCATTTGGTTATGATAGATTTGATGGTGCTCCTGGGGATCATATAAGATTTTGATATTTTTTTATAATCTAACCCTGACTTGTACTTCTCAACAACATTGTCCCTTACTTGTTTGGAGAGTTCCTTGGTCTCCATGGCAGTGTTTGGTTAGTGGTGCCTCTTTCAAATAATTCACTTCTGTGGGTGAAATACTTCAAATGTTCTCTCTTATATTAATGGCATAAATTTGCGACTTCCATGCCCCTTTACCACTTAGCAAATACAACTAGGAATAAAATAATATATTTGTTGTGTATCTAAACACTGGTTTATTTTAATGCAGACAGAGCACTTGCTGTTTCTCCATGTGCCACTATCTGATGTTTGACAGTCACTGCTATATATCTCTTGGACAACCAGCTGTGTCTTTAGTTTATATCAATACAGCTGGAGTTCCCAGACAACAGAAATAATACATGGGCCGCTTATTTCTTAATGTGCTTACTCCTTACGATTTAGTTTTTTTGTGGTTTAATGAACAAGTCCACCTTGAATCTCAGCAGCATGAATACATTTTATTTTTTGCAGTGGCTGATGTGAATATTAAACTACTTTCAGTTACAGTCATTTAGGGTCATGTTAGATGTTTCTTGCCATAACCACCACCTTGTTTAGACTATTATTATTACCTTTTATTTGTAACGCACCAAAATATTCCATAGCGCTGACTACTTATTGGAACAATATATTATATATTGCACTTTTTATCACATGAACCTGTCTTAATTGGAAATTGGAGATACAAATACAAGGCCATCCAAGAAGCACAGATATGGTTCTTGGCAAAAAGCTGAACTAGAAACTGACATGGTATGTCAGATCAGTTGTAACTACAAGCCCCAGTTATAATCCAGAACCAATACCTGTATTGCAGTGTATATTTCTCACAATGTTTACTAGCTATTGGCCCACACAACAGTGGTTGTATGTGCACAATCAAAGGTTTTTCTGAAAAGAGCAAATAATTAGCTCAATAGAATAATGTACATATTGAAGTACCTCCTTAGCCTGTATTTACAATATTCTCGGTTGAAGAAATCTCTTGATAAATGAGCAAGACATATTTAGAAAGAAAAAAAAAATCCCTTAACAAAGTCTTTACAGTGGGCAACCATTGTCTTGACTGAGCTGCATGTTTGAGCCTTCTCAGCAATGTGTGTCCTTGTAAACTAGTAAGGTTTCCATCAATCCTATGGAAAGCCCTGCCAATTATTACATTTTTATCGTAGCAGTAGCAAATGTCTCTGGATTCAGGGTATCTTCCAATCTGTAGAAGTAAATAATCAGAAACAAGATGGTGGCTCCCACTGCACCATAATTGCATGTAAATTATAAAGGTGGTAATATATATAAATGTTTTTTTTTTACTTTTTAATTTTTTTTTTTAACCATCATGAAATGTAGTTCTTGAAAATAACTTATAAATATGGAACTTCAGCCGCAGTCCTTTAAATAAACGTGTTTAGCCCTTCTTTGACTTGCCCTTTAAACAGCTGCTGCCCAGATCACCTCCCCTGCTTGGAGTAAGTGATATACACTGAAATTACCAACATATTTCTCGTCAGGGCTGTGAATTGTAACCCACAGAGCAGCGGATATATGGCATTCATCCAGTGTGGACCTCACAAAGTGTTTCTCCACTTCACACAATAGTGTAGACAATAAATACAGATTGCTAGAGTGATGCTTTTCAAGGATACATTTCTATAAAAGATGCGGAGGAGAGACAGGAAAGTGCAAAAGATCCTTTTAATCTCTATTTTGTGATGTTGACGTGCAGAGCAGGAGACAGAATCAATGTCTATAAATCCCTTTTGTCTAAGTGTTAGTGTCCCCATGCATCTTAGCACATTCATTCTTCGTTTCCATTCTAATGTGGAAAGTGGAGGCTCATTTCATCCATTAGTTTTCATTATATTATACTAATCAAATCATTTTTATACCCTACATAGATGTGTGTAAAATCCATAAATATATTTCTACAATGAAAAATATTTTGGTGTGCATGGCAGTAAGATTCAAGTTGTAATCTTGAATATAGAAGATTGAGGATATGATTAAAATGAAAGGTTGAGTGTAGTACAAGTTAGTGATCCAAATCACTAAACCCAGTGGAATATGAGCTTGAGAAACAAGTCCTCTTATGTCCTGTGATTAGTCTCCTGTGATCAGACTCATTTTACCACCAAGTTATTAACCAGATTCATTCTCTTGTGGTGTTTAGCAATAACCGCTCAGGAGCAGAAGATCTCAGCATCTCTCCACCTCCTAAAGGAAAAAAGAAGAAGAAAAAGTCTGAGCGCAAAAAGAGAAAAAGGTGAGAGGTGGCACAAGTTGTTAAACATGAACCCTACTGCAAAGACCCTTGTCTACACAAGCTGCAAGCTTTTTATAATAACAAGGCTGTGTAGAAAAGCAAGACCGGACACTGAGTTTGCACAAACCAAAGACACCCCGAGACTGTGTACAGATAAAGTGTTATTAATAAAACATTCTAATATGTGGCGGTTCTTTCTAATTGAATTATTTATCAACTTACCATATACAAATATATTTCCTCACCCTCCTAGATTGGCAGCTCATAGGGGGATCTCTTTTTCCACTTAGAAGCTATGGCATGCACTTGGCTTACTGAATAGTACAAGCTTTTAGCTTTCAAGTATAAAAGTCAAGGTACAATGTATTGATCATGTTTAATTTGCACATTACTTTCCATGGCTATATAGTGGCATCCACTAACTAAGAAATTCCAGGAGCCAGATGACGATAGCTCCCAAAATGTTCCTTTCAACTCATTTTTGTTAATTCTATATAAATGTATATATATGTAACATGTTTTGTTGGCTGTTTCCTCCGTTTGATATACATTTGTCAATCCCCAAGGATAATTTCTCCACTTCTCCATGTTTTGTTCAGGATTCTGGCATGTTAATCATGTGCAAAATGCAAATATAAAGCCAGTGTTCATGGAAAAGTGCAAATAATATCTTGTAACATCACCTGCTCTTTCTGTCTTTGCCAGGTCTCGATCTTACAGCCCATCCCCAATAAAAAAGAAAAAGAAGAAGAGTTCAAAGAAGCGAAAGAGGAACAGGTATGCATTACACAAACTGTCTAGATATTATAGTATATTGTAGGTGCTAATGCCAATGCAACCAGGGCATCATAAAGTCTTTTGACAGAGAAAAAAAGTACAAAATGTATATGCAGTTTTAACAGAAGTAATATAATAAAACATCCATCTTTTATATCATGTATATTAAAAGTGGATCTGTTATGACTGTGATTATAGATTCTTTTTAAAGCATTAATAACTGTCTACACATTATACCAGTTATGTTTTTCAATAATTTAAAGTCACCAAATGCAAATAATTGGCAGTAAGAGTTTCCTTTTGTATGGTAGCCAAAATTATCTAGCAACGTGTTATCAAACAAAACAGCATCCTACGTGCCCTGGGGCAACTGCTATAAGGCCTTGTGTTTTGAGACATGTCATGACTATAGCAGTGGGCACAGACATTGCTTTTTGCTGCCTGCTGAGATGCCATATCAGGATCTAGTTTTATCTAGTAAATGAGATTTACTGTTTCTTGGTATAGCATTTTATCCTGAGCAATGTGACTGAATATAACATAAATATAATTTAAATACAGATTTGTTCAAGATAAATCAATGGGTGTATCTGCTTTGTTTGTTTTTACTGAAGAAACAAATATCCTTAATTATTTATCATTTCCTTAGGTCTTCCTCAAAGAAAAGGCGACATGGGTAAGTGAAGAAATGCCACTTGTGCCATTGTACAGAAACAGGTTATTGCTGTGCATGATTTTCACATTTACATGTACAAAAAAAAAAAAAAAACAGTAGCTCCAAATAAAATTACATAGCCTGTTATAGCACATTTGTACCTAAACTACTGAAAGCTTACTTTTTATTCACAGAGCATATACGCCCAAGTATTTCAGCTTGTAACTTGGAGTCAGACTGATAATGGGGACTAAATGGAACAGATAATAAATATATATTTTTATTTATATAACTCTTATTTGACCCAATAAATTGGCCATTTTAGAATGGGCTAGCAGTAAGAAATGATTCATAGCAGACAGAATGGACAGAATTGTAGACTGAATGGATAGACTATATGAGCCTCATTCAATTCCGAGTTGCCCAATTGAATAGGGCTCTATAAAAGCACATACAAAAAATTTTAAACTAACTTTTTAGTTACTGAACCTCTATTCAAAACCAAGGTTTTCACTAACTAAAAACTTCTGTCAAAAAAATATGTTATGTGCTTATATAGAGCCCTATTCAATTGACAAATTTCAAATTGAATGAGGACCTATGAGTTTATATGTTCTGTGTCCAGCAATATTCACAAATTGTATCTAAAAGCGTATATGTTTATTGCAAATGCTCCAGTTAATAAGCTACTCTTTCCCTAGCTCATCCAGTCCAAAAGGTAAAAGAAAACAAGAAAGAAAGCACAGAAAACAGTAAGTATTTGCTTTTCCTCTTGTGATATTTAAGCTTTGTTTTGCTGCGTAATGTTAGCCTTATTAAATTGCATTTTGACCAATTGAATAGGGCTCTATATAAGCACAGAGCATATTTTTTTACATAAGTGTTTAGCTAGTGAACTTCTATCCAAAAGGAAGGTCTTCACTAACTAAAAACTTAAAATATGCTCTGTGCTTACATAGAGCCCTATTCAATTGGCCGAAACGCAATCTAATAAGGCTGTATATGTCATATGTGAGGATTTATATTGATGCTAAATGGTTTGCAAAGGCAACTAATTCCAGGCCTGCATAGGTAAATTGCAAATGACTGTCAGCAATCGACATTGACATTCTCAGCATTTCAGTAAAAGCGAAGCAATAGAACAAGTAAAAAATCTAGTAAAAAAAGAGAGCATAGAAGCAGAGTCGTAAGGAAGAGTAAAAACAAATAAGTTGGTGGCAAAAGAAGAGGAGTGGGCAGAAGATGGCTAAATGGGTATGAAGGGGTGCATATCTAGATTTAGCCCAAGGCTACAGAAAAAAAAGAAGACATCTCTGAGCACAGAAAGGTCATTTTGTGGGATTCACTAATAAGCACTAATTAGCTGACCCGCCCGAGGCTTCTTAATAGTATAAATGAGCCAAGCTATGAACTCGGTGCCCCAAACATTATTTAATAGTCACTGTAAAAGTGAAAATAAATATACCAATGAACAAAATGAATATAAAGTTTCAGCTTACTTATGTCAAGGTGAACTACTTTTCTCGTACTCATTAGCATTTACAATAGCATTTGAACAGGATTACTCTTCCTGAAATTTTGGTTCCAAAGGTTTTTTGCATCTTACATGCAGTGGTGTCTTATAAGGTGGCAAGTAGTATAATAACCAGTGCAGGATTTAACAAAGTTAAATATTAGCATTATGGCACATTGCTTTAAACTTCCTTTTTGAAACAAAGAAAAAAATCACTAGTAGCCTGGCGCCATGTGAATGTTTTTTTCAGATACATGATTGGGTCATCCCTGTTAATTCCTACTGCTGAGAGGACACCCTGATACTATAGACAAGAATTACTAGCTGGAAGGGTGTACCTGCAACCCCATGTTTTTATTTTTTTTATTTTTGTGTTGTGTCTCTTGATGTGTTCACATATCCAGTCTGTATTACCTGACTCCTGATTGTTTTCCGAAACATGGATGTCTTCATACTAAATCTAAAGTTTTTACACACAGTTGGTGGCCCAGTGCTAAAGACTGTGCTTTTAATGGGCCAACATATTCTGAAACTGCAAAGGTTTCTATTGTATATCACACTTCTTATTTAAACTTGTATTTCTGCCCATTAAAAGATATCACAACCTTGTTCTAAACCTGGAACCGAAACATCTACAGCCTTCATGTTAAGTCATAAGCAATAAATATTCTGTAAAATGTTGCACAGAATCTTTACATTGTTTGCAGGTGTTACAGGAGGGTGTCTTTCATTCCCCTTCAGAACATAGTGATTGTATGCAAATAGTTGGAAATAAAGAATAGTAGCCTTCCACAATTTACCTAGTGAGTAATAATATCCTCATTCTGTCTTACCGCTTGCACATTATATTCTTTCATGTAGATCAGATATATAAAAAGGGAATCCCTGCTGTTTTTCTGTACTGCTCTGATTGCAAAGCATATTGGGATGACAAGAACTACGGGAAATTTCCTTTATATCGCCTGAAGAGCGGTCATGATTATTATTGCTGTCAGTAATAACATTAGGAGTCACTGACTTAGCAGTGGGAGCTCAGCTCTCGAGAGGTTGCAGTACTCATGTTCTGCCATCAGATGGTAGGCAGTGCAGGACCTGTACGGCATTGCCTAGAGAGACATATTTAGGGAAGGTAGTCCTTTTTAATGCAACTAAACAAACATTAAACTGTCATTTAGTTATCATGTTGTGGCAATGTGAAGTTATTGACAAATTTTCAGAGCATCAATCTGATGACTACCAGTTTAGATGACGTGTAGATTACACACAATAGCTTCTGGTCCTGGGAACAGAATGCCCTAATAGTAAATGGACATTTGCTAGGCCATATTTAAATATTTTAAAGCATTATTGAATAGCTATATTTACAATAATCTACCTTTAAATGTACATTGTAGTCTCATGTTTACAATATTTTTTTTGATAAACCAAATGTTTTTAGAAACCAAACTAAATAAATACAACTTACAATTTATTAATTATTTTATGCAATTATTATTTACTAATTTGATCAGTTCTCAAAAGTCATTTACATATTATCATTAGTTAATGGTATTAGTAAAAAAAAACATGTCTTTAAAGTAGACACTTCTGGTTAGGCAGATGATTACCTACTGCACTATATATATATATATATATATATATATATATATATATATATATATGTTTGCTTTACTCTGCTTTATATCCAATACATTTAAGCAATATACTAACACTGTTTAGTCCAAAACCTATGGTATGTGTGCCTTTATATTTCATCTGCATAAAAAAAATGTTTTAGCGAATATTAGTATGGATCTATTTTAAATAGCATACTTAGGGCCTCATTCAAATGCGATTTGGCCAATTGAATAGGGCTCTATATAAGCACATAGCATATATTTTTTACAGAAGGTTTTTGGTAAGTGACCTTCTATCCAAAAGCAAGGTCTTCACTAACTAAAAAACTTTTGTAAAAAATATATGCTATCAGCCTTATTAAATTGCGGGTCAGTAACTTTAAAAGGGCTCTATTTAAGCACACAGCATATTTTTTTACAGAAGTTTTTAGTTAGTGAACTATCCAAAAGCAAGGTCTTCACTAACTAAAAACTTCTGTAAAAAAGATATGCTATGTGCTTAAATAGAGCCCTTTTAAATTTACTGAATCGCAATTTAATAAGGCTGTATGTGCTTATATAGAGCCCTATTCAATTGGCCAAATCACATTTGAATAAGGCCCTTAGTAAATAACCTATTTAATAAATACATTTATGTTGTAATTAATTATTTATGCATAAAATGTTCACTTTTCATACTTATTCCATATAAAACAAGAATAATCACTAATATGATGTTTTTCTGTATATTACAAAGCTCACGTGGACGAACACGAAAGTCCCACCGCCACCGTCACAGACACTCTCGCTCAGAGAGCTCTGACGCCAGGTCTTCAAGTTGTGAAAATAGGTAAAAAGATCTGTATAATAATAAAAATGTATGTTATGCTTAATAATAATTCTTCAAAAGACATGGTCAAAATAACTATGGTATCATCCTGTTAAGGGGTATATTTATCTAAAAATTTGATGACTAATATTCTATGATACAAATAAGACAGCTCCCTATGTTTTGCAATGTAGTTTATTTATCATACTGTCACGAGTAGGATTGATAGAAAAACATATGAAGTCGTATTTTTCATTGTGTGGGATAAACAAGATATTTTGATAACCACTTTCCAACCTGTCTGCTCTGTGTCTGAAGTGCCCAATCATAATGAAAGTAATAACTTAGCTTTCTATCTTTCCTTTTAACTTTGTTTCACCTCTTTCTTTATTTCTATTTAAAACATTTTCTTTCTTCTTTTCTCTAAATTGCCCTGTTCACTCACCTCATTTCCAGTATCTCTCCCACCAATATACCTGCCATAATAAACTCTCCAATGTATGGTCCTGAAATTGGCTTAGAGTGGTTAAATCTGGCTCTGGTCAGATTTTTTTCAGGTTTAGAAGAGATCAACTTTAAAAAAAAAAATCCTACTATGGCCCTCATTCAATTGCAATTTGGCCAATTGAATAGGGGTCTAAATAAACACATAACATATTTTTAAAAATAAGTTTTTAGTTAGCAATCATCTATCCAAAAACAAGGTTTTCACTAACTAAAAACTTATTTTAAAAAAAAATGTTATGTGCTTATTTAGAGCACTATTCAATTGGCCAAATCACAATTGAATGAGGCCCATAGTATACTACATGATCCAGTTATGTTTCATATTTTCTAAAATGTTTTATTTTATATGAATAGCTTAATGTTCACTATGACCCTCATAAAATTAAACCATTCGGGAGATCCAGGCTCGCAAGTGGAGGTCGCAAGTTATTTTGCTATTCATTTGGCTTACATTTGCGGGCTCCGAGCGAGTTACATGCTGCGAGCTGCGATCCATTGCAATTTGTAAAATCGCAAGTTAATGCCCTCCAAGCCTTTGATCCTTCATGGCCGCAAGAGTCCCGAAAGCTAAAATCACAGACCGCTATTCAATTGCTCCGATCCCCCCTCGCTAACCACTCCGTCAAGCCCGCAGATGGCAAATATCTAACCACAAATTAATGGTACCAAGGAGGTCTCACAAAGGGCTTAATGACAAACCGGAGCACTTTAAAAGCAAATAAAAAATAAATTCTGTACTTTTATTGAGAGTGAAAGTGATGTTAGATCTTAGAATTAATAGCACAGCATTCTCCAATACTTTATTTCATGTTCAATGTTCGTGTTATATCAGTCACGGCAATCAACGTGAAGTCCTACGGGCATCAACCTCCAAGCCCGTAAGACTTGTGGATGGAGGTTGTATTTCAAAGTCCTAAGGCCTTCACTTACGAGTTACGGGCTTGGAGGTTGGTAATGATGATAATCTCTGTTTACATTGCCTGTTTCTGCATCGGGAGTTATGGGCTTGCTACATCCGACGGCAATGGTTTCTGATTTTCTCTATCGTCCCCTAACTTGCGAGCCCGAATAGCATCGCAAAAGTAGGGCAACAGGAGCATGCAACTCAATTGCAGGCATTTGGCTGTCTGCGATCGAGTTGCAAGCCCAGAATTAAATGAGGCTCTATGTAATTATTACATATTTTGTGAAGATCTTCATGATTAGTATTTTGCTTTTCCTAACATTTCCTCATTTTTTGTTTCTCTCCAGTAATTTTTTTTTTCAATAATTATTTCTTTTCAGATTGGTATTTTATAATGAGCATGGCAATTAATCATAGCAAATGATGTATTTCATTTAAATGATTAATTACAGTACTCATGATGAACTACCAGTCTGAACAGAAATATAAGCATCATCAACAGTTAATGTTTATGCGCCTATGCTGGCTAGGTCATCCCAATATTATGTTGTAGTACAGCTTAGTAGTGGGAGCTCAGCTCTCGAGAGGTTTTTCCCTTTAAATTAACCCTTCAATTGGGTTATAGGCTTTAAATAAGAATTATTATTGAAAACAAGGCATTATAGTTACATTAAAGTCACTCATGTTCTACCAGGAATCTGAAAGGATTTTTTTTCTCACATTATAAATATACTTATTTGCATTAAATGAGAGCTGAAAAAGTAAAAAATATATTGTAATCCCTGAACAAACTGCTTTAGTAAAAATGTCAGGACTACCTTCTAAAAGTGTACAAGGCTTTATCAGGTACAGAAAGGAGAAAGAATAACTGGGTTCCCAAAGAGTTCCATAAATCAACAGTGTCCTGTCATACCCTTATTAGAGTTAGTCAGACGTTGTTGCAAAGCTGCATTTCTAGATATTCAAAAGCACATTTTCTTAACACTAACTTTTCAGAAAAAAAATATAATGTACTAAAACTGAGCTTTTCTTTAAACATCATAGCAAATTTGTGAATTATGACCTTCTTTAAAACAGTGGTCCTACAAATAAAGAGCCACATTCAATTCCAAGCCTGCAACTCAATCGCAGACAGCTGTATGTCTGTGGGTGTGTTGCGGGCTCCCAATCGTCTCCGACTACGATGCTATTCAATTGCTCAAGCCGGCAAGTTACTGTCCCAAAGCCGAAACCCGTAAACCATGCACTGGTTCGTAGCAGTTCAGGGCGGGAACACGATCAAGTAAGCAAGACCGTAACCTCCCATGTGAATCAGCCAATAGAAAATTAGACTGTCATTATTACGGCAGTAAAACATGGAGGTTACATGTCAATCAATTAGGTTCGGGGGTCCTATATGCTACCAGACTCGCAAAACCGCAAAATAAAAAATTATAAAAATGAATGCTAATAATGTTCTAGTCCATATAGGTGGCATGATATGTATTAACTCATTGATACCCGAGATCGATTTAACCACAAAATGAAACATAAAAATAAATGTTATTTCCTGCCTATTTGTGAGCTTGAGACTAATGTGCAATTAATTCTAATGTCTATCATCACTTTCCCCGTTACTTACAGTGCAGTATTGATTTTTTATTTGCATGTATAGTACTATGAATAGGTGTTTAACCCCCTTGCGGGTACTCTCTAGCACTCGTAGGATTTTCTCCTTCTTTTGCTATTTACGGGTGTGAAAACATTTGTGGGCTTGGGGAAATTGAGCAATTGAATAGCGATTTGAGATTTTAGCCATCGTAACACTTGCGAAAGTAAAATATCAAAGGCTTCTGGAGGCTGTAAGATACAGGTTTAACCATCACAATGTTTTCTAAGCCGTAACTCATAACCCGTTTGAAGCCTTCAAAAACACGCCAAGTGAATAGCAAATTAACGTGCGACCTCACTTACAGGCTACCGGATCACCAGTAACCTCAATTGAATGGGGCTCATAATGTTTAACAATGAGCATGATTTGATTTTGTTAATCTAGTTTGGCTGCTTGAGATTTTATCATTTATTTTTCTTCACAAGACTACGGGATCAGATTAAACAAGAGAGACATCATTCCAAACGAAAGAAACACAGATGTAACTCTAGGTCTGTAAGCAAGAAGCAGAGGGAAGATAAACTTCAGTACAGTCCCCTTTCTGCACAGACCAGTGGTATCCACTCCACCAAGATGGCAGTAAGTAGAACTCTTCATTATGATGTTACCCCATCCCCTCTGACCTGTAAAAGCAAGGGGTGTGGTGCACATGTAAAAATATTAAACTTTAGTGCTGGAAGGACCTGAAAAACATACATGTCAGATATCTTTGAGTCAGACTGACCAAACAAAAATTAGGTGTGGGTAATGACTTCACTATAAGTAATGTATCACATACATTATAAAATCTGACAATTGGTGAGAATATTTTACACTTGTTTGGAAGTAAAAAGACTATTTTCATTGGTTTATCTATATTCCTTAATACTACTAAATACAGATGTATTGCATTTGCATCAACAGACAACATAATACAATTAAAACAGAAACACTACTGTGCCAAAATAAACAAGTAACTTTATATAAAATATAAGTATCAGAAGGTATGTTTTGTTCTTTAAATCATTGTCTGCTACACATTTCCAAAATACTTGCCATTTTTTATATAAACCTGATTTTATGGAGCAAACATGGTAATTCCAGTCTTTTTTTGGACAAATAGCCTATATTTGCAGCCAGGCTAATGTGGCAATTTATTGAGAAACACCCAAGTGTTCTGTAATAACATTAGCATTGTAATAGAAGCCTGGGCAAGTGCCCTAGTATTATTGTGTCTATATAATATACAATGGGGAACATTTTAATAAAACAGTATAATCAAAAATATATTGCTGGTTAGAGCTAACACCATTGGAAATCTAAGGGTTATGTGAAGGCTTTCTCACTAGTGAGGGGAGACCTCTCAGATTCCTGTGTATGCCATGAAACCTTTTTTCCAAGTCGTAGAGATGTGGTCACACTTTAGTGGAAGTACTCGCTAGAGTAGCATAGACAAATTGAGCAGTTTGTATTAAACTATATTAGAGAGATACCGTATTATGAAGATATGAAATCATAATACATATGCTCCATAGAAGAACAAAAAAATGGAAAGGTTTTCCAAGTGTTTTTGCACACTTCGCCCAGCAATGTATTTAGGTTTTACACTAATAGGACCATTACTACTGCACCTCTTACTGATATAGCCCACACACGTATGCACAAAAGCGTAAGTGTATTTATGTTTCTGCATATACACAGTATGTCAAAACATAAATTAATTATTCATGACACTGTGCTAACAGCTTTAGGCCCCTGAAAATGTACTGCTCTATGCCTGTGTCTTGCCTGTTTTGTAACTGACTCCAATATTAGTGTTTTTTCAAGACCTTTAAAGTGAAATATCCATAAAAATAAAACTGACCTCTTCAGAAAAAATAATGTCCGACCCCTTGCTGCGTACTGTAATAATTTTCCCCTTGTCTAGGACATTTAACATGGTTGGTGTAACCTCTAATGATTGTGATCCAGCCTCTGATACTTATATTCTCAACACAATACTCTCACATTCTTTCCGCCTACTCCCCTACAACGCAAGGCAGGACTCCAGAACAGTTAGGGGTGAATTCAGTGATAAAAAGAAATGACACTTTAAATGCCAGCGTGGGTTATCAATTTCCTTTTCCCTGATTAAATGAATTGCAGTCTGCGTCTATAAAAGAATTCCCCGGAGGGTAAATTTAGCTAGATGAAATACCAAGTGGGTTTCATTAGGTTTATTTCATTAAGCACTATGTAACCATCAATGTCTTACGCTGTGCTCTTTAATGCTGAATGTTTAGAGTGAGGCAGCTTTTATGTACTTTCTGGAGTGTGTAACCTCCCTACTGGGGTTTTTTTCCAACATGCAAAACTAGCTTAGACTTCTAGCATAAACTTATATCAATTATCTCTGATTTCCTTGATTCTCAGTCTCAATGTCACAGCATATATGCCGAAGGTGTGATATGTCTGTATTAAAGCAGTGTTAGGGCAGAAAAATAACGTTTAAAAACAGTGTAACTTCTTTGCAACATTGACATTGAACATTATTTATGCATTCCAAAGAGCATGTTTTTAAAATTGCTTTTTGCATGGAAAAATGCAAATTAAAACTATTTAAGCTTCCTAACATGAAATGCACTGAGCATACTGCATGTAAGTCTCCTTGACAGACAAGTATGACTCATATATCTATATTACTGCCCATTGGTTAATAGGGGCAAGCCCACAGAACAATTAAAAATTAGATTCAGTTTATTGTGCAATTCAACTTAAATGCAGCTCAATGGATTTGAATGGAAAGTAGATAAGGGGGTGTTTAGTTAACCCAGTAAGCAAAGTACAAAGTACAGCCTTAATATTAACCAAGTTTTGTACATGCATACCCCAAGTTCATTAAGCATTGCCATATGTGTTAAAGGGTGAAGTGTTAGCGAATGTGGCATATGTAGAAAGATTTAACATTTCCAAGAGCTCTCCAACTCTTCTCAGCAAAGCTGATTCTTATAAAAACTTGCTTTTTGAGATACCTACAATTAGATATCCTCATAAAAGTGGGGAATATTTGCTAACCTATCACAGGAGGTGTGATGTAGAATAAAGGGTTGCAAGGCTCATTTTCCACATTAAAGCACGACAAAGCACATTGCAGCCCCTATGAAGCATTGTGATTATCCCCCAGTGTCTTTTAACAACACCTGCTTTGGTGCATTGCCACATTTTTAGATACCTGATACTTCCCAGTGACTAGGTGCAGTAAGTGTCATAGATAATACAAGGATGTAAAATTTATTCATAGTTACGTGCAGCAAGTACAGCTATTTATAATCAAACTGTTCTTGTGAGGAATTGATTAGATACATTAAGAACTGTTTAACATGCAGATCTAGTTCACACACTGTAGCAACACAATGTAACTTGGGAATTATTAAACAGGCCCTTCTGTGGGATGTGCATCAAGACTCATATCTGTTTGTTAGTTTGATGTGTGATGTCGGATGTTAATCAGAAAAAGAGACAGAAATATGTTTGATTTAAAAGGAGTAGATGTATTAATTTCCCCCCAATGTTGCTTTCAGGAAAATATATGACAGCTGCTGTATATACCAAGGCTGGGTACAAATTAAAAGGACACGCCAACTTCTTAAGACATTACATTCTTTTGCACTCCATTTGAATTTTGACTTTGAATGGTAGCCATAAAACACAAAAGTCTCATCTCATGCTTATTGTGTAATATGTTAAGGACATGACACGTTCAAATTATCCTTATAGAATTATTATTTTTTTTTAAATAGGAACACAGTAGTCTTATAGTTACAATACACACTATTACGCAGCTTGGTAGTCAATTTATTTTTAGAAAATTAAACAGGACAACCTTTAATTCTGGATTGTTAAGGTTATTAAGTACAACTTTGTCCAATGGTGAAAGTGCCATAAAAGGACACTGAACCCCATATTATTACCATTTCTATCTTTTCAACAGAGCATATTATAAAGGACATCCTTTTATGAATGTAAAAAAATAACCAGTCTTTAATGTTGAATTATTAAGTGCACCTTTATGTAATATTGGTGCTTGGCCAACATTTTTGGCCAACATTTTTTAGCCATGTTTGCAAGCTTCACTAAAATCTTAATTGTAGCCCAGTTCCTCCTAGTGATGGCAATGACAATACTGCCTAAAGTCTTCAACATCCCTTTAAACTTATATTTCTTGAGCTTGCAATGAGTACCTAACAGCACTCTTTTATTACTATTTCATGTTCTCTAAAAATGTTAATGATCAAATACATTGCATGCAATGTCTGTACCCTGTCATGGCTTATGGGAATAGCTGGCACGAGTGCTGCATCATGCCACAGTTGAGACACAGGACTGTCACTCCTTCCTTAGAGACTGTGCAATTAAGGCGAGTTATATTTGTAGACTTTAAATTTTGCTAAACTAATATTATGAAATGTTACTTAAAATACTCCCGGGAGCTTATTAAAAAGTAGGCAGTCAAAAGAGATAAAGCTCTTCATTTACTAAGCTATAGAACAAGTGCAGGCTTTGAACATTATAAAGATTAGAAATGTTTTACAGACCCATCCAGCACTAAAGAATTGAAATTAAACTTTATATCACAGAAGTGCCATTCCTATTGAAGTACTGGACAGATTTACTAAATGGTGCTATTTTTCAGCCTACTTTAACAGGACTTAGCACCAGTTCATGCTAAGTGAATGTCAATCCATGCTAAAGATGGGTACCTTTTAGTAAACCTGACCTTTTATTCTATTATATGGACATTTCAACTGCCTTTGGACCAGATTCACTTAGGCAAGAGCTTTCTGACTAATGAAGAAAAGAAACATCTCAAATTCCTATGTTGTTCTCCGGAGCCCATTCTAAACATTTAGAAGTGATTTATTCATCCTTAAAATGAATAACATAAGAATTGGAAATGTTTCTCCTCATTGGTGAGAACCGTCTCATTATTTGGTTACGCTTGACATATGATAACAGCAATCATTTCTTAAGAATTACACCTATGTATCTTGTGTAACAAAAAGCTGCATAATCTGTCCAAACTGTTTTATCCTTGCAATGCTGATTGGGTAATAAACCTATATCAAGCAGCTGCATATGCCATTGCTAATTAATATGGCAATATTAATATGAAAGTCCAGTTGTGATTTTATTCTCTAAACTAGTTTTCCAAATGACTAAACCACACGGCTTTTAATAGGATTTTTGTCAAGTTATTCTGGTGCTCATTTTGACACATACTTTTTACTAGTTTTGCAAACTGGGATCCCACCACTTATTGCCAGGGGCTGTTCTGTACGCAGAAAACTGTCTGAACAGGTGGCTTTTTAAAGTCTGATTCATTTCTAATTACCTGTGGTTGGAAAGCTCATTATCTGCTATTTCCTTCAAGCCAGATGAAATTCACTCAGCCCACAGATCTATACAGAAGACCTCACACTTTTATAAGATGATTTAGAGTAAAAAAAAACATTTATAGTATGAGAAGTTTTATAGAAAAAGTCTAACAAGATTGATTTAAATACCAACATTATCTTAGAAATAATATGCTGAAAAAGTAATATAAACAAAAATCACTGTATTTATTAAAACCGCTAACCAACTGAATGAAAAACATTTGCACATTTTATTTTCACAATCACTATAACTTTATTTACACACAAAATCCTTAGGTGTGCGTGTAGGCTGATGCTACAACTCTAATAGCACTAATTTCTACATTCTTGCTACAGATTGCAGTATAATGCAGAATATGTCAACATCTCAATTATTTGCAACAATAGAGCATTAGTTATTATACAGTCTTAAGTAATTAATAGATAATTAGTATATCTCTCAGTAGGATAAAAGCAGACCAGACATACAGTCAGGTCCATAAATATTGGGACATCGACACAATTCTAATCTTTTTGGCTCTATACACCACCACAATGGATTTAAAATTAAACAAACAAGATGTGCTTTACCTGCAGACTTTCAGCTTTAATTTGAGGGTATTTACATCCAAATCAGGTGAACGGTGTAGGAATTACAACAGTTTGTATATGTGCCTCCCACTTTTTAAGGGACCAAAAGTAATGGGACAGATTAACAGTCATAAATCAAACTTTCACTTTTTCATACTTGGTTGCAAATCCTTTGCAGTCAATTACAGCCTGAAGTCTGGAACGCATAGACATCACCAGACGCTGGGTTTCATCCCTGGTGATGCTCTGCCAGACCACTATTGCAACTGTCTTCCGTTCCTGCTTGTTCTTGGGGCATTTTCCCTTCAGTTTTGTCTTCAGCAAGTGGAATGCATGCTCAATCAGATTCAGGTCAGGTGATTGACTTGGCCATTGCATAACATTTCACTTATTTCCCTTAAAAAACTCTTTGGTTGCTTTCGCAGTAAGCTTCGGGTCATTGTCCATCTGCACTGTGAAGCACCGCCAATGAGTTCTGAAGCATTTGGCTGAATATGAGCAGATAATATTGCCCGAAACACTTCAGAATTCATCCTGCTGCTTTTGTCAGCAGTCACATCATCAATAAAAATAGAGAACCATTTCCATTGGCAGCCATACATGCCCACGCCATGACACTACCACCACCATGCTTCACTGATGAGGTGGTATGCTTTGGATCATGGGCAGTTCCTTTCCTTCTCCATACTCTTCTCTTCCCATCACTCTGGTACAATTTGATCTTGGTCTCATCTGTCCATAGGATGTTGTTCCAGAACTGTGAAGGCTTTTTTAGATGTTGTTTGGCAAACTCTAATCTGGCCTTTCTGTTTTTGAGGCTCACCAATGGTTTACATCTTGTGGTGAACCCTCTGTATTCACTCTGGTGAAGTCTTCTCTTGATTGTTGACTTTGACACACATACACCTACCACCTGGAGAGTGTTCTTGATCTGGCCAACTGTTGTGAAGGGTGTTTTCTTCACCAGGGAAATAATTATTTGGTCATCCACCACAGTTGCTTTCCGTGGTCTTCCGTGTCTTTTGGTGGTGCTGAGCTCCTTGGTGCATTCTTTCTTTTTAAGGATGTTCCAAACAGTTGATTTGGCCACACCTAATGTTTTTGCTATCTCTCTGATGGGTTTGTTTTGTTTTTTCAGCCTAATGATGGCTTGCTTCACTGATAGTGACAGCTCTTTGGATCTCATATTGAGGGTTGACAGCAACAGATTCTAAATGCAAATAGCACACTTGAAATGAACTCTGGACCTTTTATCTGCTCCTTGTAAATGGGATAATGAGGGAATGACATACACCTGGCCATGGAACAGCTGAGCAGCCAATTGTCCCATTACTTTTGGTCCCTTAAAAAGTGGGAGGCACACATACAAACTGTTGTAATTCCTACACCGTTCACCTGATTTGGATGTAAATACCCTCAAATTAAAGCTGAAAGTCTACAGTTAAAGCACATCTTGTTCGTTTCATTTCAAATCCATTGTGGTGTATAGAGCCAAAAAGGTTAGAATTGTGTCCATGTCCCAATATTTATGGACCTGACTGTATGTCTAGACTTTATCAGGTGCCTGTGTGCTCATTGGGCAATGTACTTAAGACAGTGCAGTATTTTTATGTTTATGTTTTTTTATTTTCTGCTTGGAGATATTTTACTACATCAGCATCCTGTGTCCATTAACTGACAATTTTGCACATGGGTTTCTGACTTATTAAACTTTGCTGAAACAACATCCTTCCCATTAATATGGAAAAGTGTGACACATTGCATATAGAGACATGTGACAAGAAATGCTATAACAAAATCCACTCATTCAATTATGGACAATATTCAGACCAATATCTGGATAAACTGTAATTTTATTCTAAAAGTGCATAATGCCAATAGATAGAGCACATATCAATAACCAGTAGGTATTACTGGGATTTGGTTACATAATGCAAAGAATGGTCCAACCACAGTCAAGAAAGTGAGCTTCCCCATCGAAATTAAATATTGTAGTGTCCCCTAGTATACCGAGTCCTAGCAGTAGACATTATCAGGTTTTCATCCCAATGTGTTAATATTTGTCTTTGCTCCACTGATGACAGTATATAGAATATATTGCATGGGTTCTTCCTGAATGGATGAGATTAAATGTAATAGGCCACACAAACTGGACGATAATGCTAAATGTGTTTATGTCTATACATTTTACCCTCATACACTCACTAAAGTATGGTTAAGAATACATGCTGTATATTCAGTATGTCACTGTAAACATAGTACCCACATTTGGTAGAAATATATATCTTGCAGCAATATTTACACTTGCACTTGGTTAGTACATTGTCCCCTAACACAAAGATACGTGCAGAACTATGGAGAGGATCACAAACTCTAATTGACAAAAATTCTAAATTGTAATATGTTTACTGCATTAAAATCCACTTTATAAAACAATCAATACTTTTTACTAATAGTAGCTTACATTTTTTAACTGTTCAGTACAAGTCGCTGTCCCAGTGAGGATTCAACAACACACGTTCCCCATGTTACTTATATTCAAGACACTAGGAAGGAATAGGCAAATATCAGGGAGAGTGTATGTTGTTGTTTTTGACCTGTAATATATAATGATGGAATTATGTTACCTTTTTCTTACACCATACCTACTAAAGGAGGAGTTCCCGCTTGGTAAGTCGCTGATTCCTGACAGATGTTAGGGGTTTTCTTAGCGTGAGGCACCTGCTAAATCTGAAATTACAGGGGAAAAACAAAGAATTCAATTACTGAGGAAAGCCAAGATGAACATATCTGTATACTTTATATTCTTATTTTTCTCTCTGCACCTGCCCACCTTCCCCAGTAAATGGGGGCTTTGCTTTTTCTCTTCATTTCTTTTTTTCTCTCTATTTCTTTTTTTATTCTCTGCTTGTTCTTTGTTTTGTTGCACCATATTTGGGTCTTTGTTGCATTCAAACATGCCTAGATTCCAGGCTGTAAAAATTTGACCTAGGAATGTGTGATGTTTTCATTTGCAGAGGCCTGGGCTCTTGCATTTGTCATTTAGCTGTCAGGAACCGAAATACTGTTTGTGTAAACTCCAGCATTTATGTAGGATACAGAAACAGACTGTTCCCTGCATGATGAAGTTTGTGAGATAAAGATCAGCTAGAAGCACAGTTTCATATTAGTTATTTATGACTTGGGTAAGTGCTATATCACTTTTTATGATGAAGTGTTTACGGGTTTTTGTGGATGCATATTTCCACCCAATAAAACATATTTCTGCTGAATAGCAATGTCTGCAACAAAGTGACCTACATAAAGTAACATATGTTGTCCCTGGCAAGACAATGACATTGTTTATAATACACATCTCAACATCTTCTAGAATATCTTCCCAGTAACACTGTCTATTAAAGGACTATTGTCATTTGGAAAAAAAACTTCACATATTTGTGTGCAACAAAGCATAAAAGCAGTTTAGAGAAACTATTATGTTTAGCAGACCTTACTTTGTGCCTAAGCAATTCTTGCTGGCATTGAGCACCAGGAAGTGTGCTTTGTCATTTTATATTTCTACTCCAGGATGTATGGTGTGGGAAGGAGGGTAATGTGTTGTCTTATTGGTGATTGAGATCAGTTTTTAGTATTTGACACCTGGATGTGCTCAGCTTCAGGCAGTCACAATTGGGCTATCAATTTTTAGCCTCCCTTCAGTTTCAGCTTCTCAGAAGAGAGTTTATTTAAATTTTTGTTACTCAAGAATGTTTGCACGTGATTTTTGTTTTGGTAAATATATTTACTATAAAGTTTAGCAGTAGTAATCACTTAACCATGGTCTATTGAAATATTCACAAAGGATCCTATTACTGTATCTGAAAGGCAGGACTTGAAAGCACTTAATATTCTACTTTGAACTTGGTTAATGCATTTCATTTAATTTCTACTGTCAATGCTGGCAGCAGAAAAGCTGGCACCTTCTACCAGGGATTACTTACTAAACTACCCAGCTGCAATCTTGGGGCTGCTTGTGTCCAGCAGATACAAGTAAATGGTATTAAACACAACTTCTGTTAATCCTCTACATTTTTAATACAAGTTAATAAAATTAACATTCATATCATAACAATATTTGAAGCCTTCTATCTTTGTGATATATTCTAATTTAAATATCATAAATATTTCATTTTTATGTAATCCTTTTAAATTATGTAGTTTGTAGCCTTTAGTAAATTCTGCTTTTTTTGTTCATTACAAACTCTATGGGTTTATAATTTCTTTCACATTCTAATTTATTTTTGTTATGTTAGTTAAAGGGACCCTGAAGTCACCATAATGTAAAAGCATATGGAAAAAGTGTCTCCTTTTTCATAGTTGCTGCAGGATACATTTATATATGAGTGTTTGAATAACCTTCCCTTGCATAGTCATAATGAGCTGCTCCAGTCAGGTATTCTAATTACAATCAGGTGTGTAGGCTATGTAAGGAATGTTTATTAGCTCTAGATTATATAAATTGCTCTTTTGTACCTACCGCAGGGCACATAGATGCTTAGCCCAGTGGTTAAGTAATGGAACAGTCAAGTTGTGAGTTAAACTTTTATTTTAAATGTTTTAATGGTCACAAAATAAAACTAAAATAAATCTTGACATTAAAAGGGTGATTATAAGGCAAATATTGGTGTAGAAATGCTGTATAGAAAAAGAGAAAAGTGTATTCTGGATGCATATAGTGCATATAGTGACTTCTTTAATCATTTGCAGCATTGTTATTTTAATATTGACAGCACATGTGCACTGCCACCAAATCACATATGAATGAGCCAAAAACAAATATGCTATCAACATTAAGCCTTTAAGTAGAGGAGTCCAGCTTGTTCTAGCACAGTCATTTTACACTGGCTAAGATGAGCTGGACTCCTCTCATTTGACTTTTGTGATTAACAGCACTGCATCCTCCATGCCAGCTCACTGCAGTGCTGGGGCAGGGCACATGATGATGTCATCATTATCAGGCTGCCTCTGGACCAATCACACCCCCAACCTATCAGATCTCAGTGACTTATAAGATTCCTCACACCTTTCAGACCTGTCATCAATCTATCAGATTATCTATCAGATCCCATTACCCCTTTTTCAAAAACTATCCTGCCACTGTAAAGCAGCTTTTTGCAGTTTATAATGGCTAAAAATTATACAATAATTATAAATATCCCAAGCAAAATAAATTGCCACTGTAGTAGTATCTCTAAACTTCCTCAAAAAACACTTAAGGCAAATTTTTAAGGATTTACATATTTGATAAAAAAATATTTATTCAGTGACACAATCTTTATAATTAACCACCTATGCTTCAAGAATAATATCCTAAAGGAATGAGTTGAATATTTCAATAGAAAGAACTCCAAGGCTGCCATCAAAATAAGAGACTGGAAAGATATTCACCAAATAATTTATATTGTTGAAGCACATGTATTGGTTTTAACAGAAGTTGTCTTGAATTATTGTTACTTGTGCTGAATTTCTAAAGCCCAGTTTGATTAATATGACCCATATTAATACTGTCATATTGTTGTATTCAGTGTATTACCTGCAAACTCATATGGCTGGCTATGAAAAGTTGAATATTAAAATGCATCTAATTGTGATTTCCAGACCCTGTGTAAGATGCTTGTAATTACTGTGACCTTGGGCACATATCAAGTCACAGCTATTACACGTGACATGTAAATATGGCAAAAGCAAATCGTTGATAGAACATTCATACAAGAGTTTGCAAAAACAATAAAAACCCTGCACTGATTTCAGGATGTACAATAGTCATTTTTAAAGGCAATAGAATGAGTACCATATTCTTATAACTTCTGTTATGTACAATGTTGTTCAAAATTAATGATACATGCCTGGTATTTATTATCTAATGCTTGTAAAATCAGCTATTAGAGCTTAAAATTCAAACAATGTATGTTACTTAAACACCAACCCAATATTAAAAGTAGTGTACCTTCTTCCAGGTTACAAAGGGATATGTTAATGTTTATATTTTTAGTAATTTTGAGTAGTGTGATATGCAATAATTAACCCAGTAGGATACTATAAAAAGAGAGTAAGATTTAACTTCCATTGCACACTTAAATTATTATACTGCTTAACATATATTGCCCAATTAAAGAATTATCAACCCATATTATATACCATGGTAACTTCATAGACACTTGACTGTTTATTTTTGCCTCAGTTTTACAGACCCTATATATATATATATATATATATATATATATATATATATATAATTTGAGAAAAAGCAACCCCGAAATCTTTTTTTGATGCATCTTTAAAACATTCCACCAATATAAGTATATAAACACACTTCCATTTGTTGTCACATTTGATGAGCATCTTTACCAAATGCATGATCAGTATAAATAATGTGTGTTGTAAAACAACTGTGTTTTAAACTTACATTAGGGGTGAAAGATACAAAATGTGAAAGATTTGCTTGATTCATGGTAATCTCACCAGACACCAGGCACCCAAGACTGAAGACTAGAGAATACACATTAGATTACATTTTACCATATTGACACTAAGAGACCCGAATACCAACCATCTGCTGTGTCAGAATGGTATACTTATTGATTGTGGATACAAAGTTCTCATCTGGAGTGAGTTTAAGATTTCCTACATATTGTCATGATATACTGTTGTACAGTTGTGGGGGATTGTAGGGAGACTTCTGTTTGTATAATGGTATAAGAAGCTGAAAAGTATTCTGCAGTGTTCTAATTTTCCAACATCTTGTTTTGTTATATTGAAATTGGCTTGTGTTTGAGAAGTTTAGGTGCAGTGCAGTTCTTTTCTGTGTTTACCATACATTGTCCCCAATTAAATATAAGGACTTGGCCGGATTTAATCAGCCACTCTTGAGCCAAATGGCAACCACTGAGATAGGTCTTCTCTGAAACAAAAGGTTATGCTTTGTCTCTTTTCATACACTAATAAAATCTGTAGTCTACAGTTGGGCATAATTATACTAGATTACTACAAACACTGCTGTCCATCTCTTTTACAATCTGTGCCCTAGTAACTGTGCCAATGTTTAATCAGAGAGGAAGGCTCATTACATTTAGAGCTACACCTTTTTCACTGTGAGCTCCATTCTTTGTAGATGGGTGCATGCCAATAATATGCATGGTGTCTATATCATTGCAGCTCTCTCCTGTCTGCAGAAGCCACTGCTGGTGTTCTGTAACAATATTTTTGTTCTCCTCTTTCCATTTTTTCTACCTTAGCCCACCTTCTTTTTTTTTCCTATTTTCCTTTTTAGTTAATAAAATATACAGTATACCATCCATGTTTAAAGAAAAGTCTGAAAAGCAATTTTGGTATTTAAGTTACAAAGTTGCCTTTAAGTGTTGGGTTCAGCCTATGTCAACTCTCTATTGTGTTTTCAGATTTCACAATCAGTCCCCGGCCTTTTGGTCACAGCAGAGAGTCATGGAGGTCAGAAGGAAGGTACCCATGAGTATGACTCTGGGAACGATACATGCTCCCCTCCTTCCATGCAGGCAAGCTCATCAGGCTTAAAGGTCAGCCAGGACAAGGATAGTCCTGCTCATCAGGGTTTTGTCCATACACCTTCCTCTAGGAAAACTCCAAATGGCCACAGTGACAACATCTCTGATTCTGGAAACTCGTCCACCAGTTGCTTCTCTTTCTTGAAGGACACTCACAAACAGCAGAAGAGGTAAGGCTAATATAATATCACCAAGTTCAGTGAGTTAATATATTTTGTAAAAAAATGGATAAATATCAGTGTTTCATGCCAAACACATGCATTTTATCTAAATTTTGCTCTGAAATATCTAGAGGATTTTTTTCATAAACTGAGATCGTACAAATTAATTATTTTTTCATACAAAACTATTTATTATCTAATAATAATTCTGTGTATTTTAAATGTTAGGTATCATCCATATCATTCATTAACAAGCAATGCACTTATATAGACTGAATTATTTTGCAGAGACCTGTCCCCATGTCTGGGCTGCCTACAGGAGCAGAAGAGTATATCAGACTTATCACCTGACAGATGTTCTCCATATAAACCTCGATCAAGGAGTTCATCCTCCTCCAGTACCAGAAGATCATACTCTCACAGTTCAAGTCATTCATTCAGCTCCTACTCATCATACCATAGGTCTCCATCTGGTCGAAAGTCACGAAGCAGATCCAGTTCTTCAGGAGCAAGGTAACTAAAACTGTTTCCAGTGGCTTTTGGATACATACAATTAACAAGGTAACAATTATGACTTTATATACCAAAAGAACAAAACCATGTCTTAGACTCTATTAGAACATTATATTCAGGAGTAACAAACAAAATATAAAATCAAAGAATATATTAATCCTATGTCCTCTTCTGGTTGGCCATAAGTTTCTATATTAAGACTTCCTATACAAAGGGATTGATCCCAGTGTCTACTCAACTAGTCGTTGCTCAAGCAGATGTTTACAGCCTTATTAAATTGCGATTTGGCCCATTGAATAGGGATCTATATAAGCACATAGCATATTTTTGTTATGAAAGTTTTTAGTTAGTGAACTTCTATCCAAAAGCAAGGTCTTTACTAACTAAAAACTTCGGTAAAAAAAATATGCTGTGTGCTTATATAGAGCCCTATTCAATTGGCCGAATCGCAATTTAATAAGGCTGTTAATCTGTAGATTCTAGTAGGAGTATAATATCTACCACATTAATAGTAGATGATGTACACCACATCATATATATCCTTCACCACATAGAACTTAAAAGTATTATGAAAAGTATTGGAGTAGTAATACACTAGTTATTGGTTGTTTGATTTAGTACAATAATTAAGATGGAGACACGGCAAGGCTTAACTGTGAAAAAAAAATATGTTTCTGGTCCTGAGACCTACTTACTTAATATATGTAAATATATAAAATAGGCCTGGTTTGGTATCCAAGATGGAACTGTACCAGTTCTGGATGCCTATTGATGTGCTTCAAAATTATGGGCTCCTGTTTTTGCAAATGTGCAGAAACACTAATGAATGAGCCTCTATTATTGGCATTAAGAGTCATCCCTGTCTTGTGTTGTAATGAATGTGGAAAAACAAAATATTGTACATCACTTAAAATAATTGATCTTGAATTGATTTTTGTTTATGCACTCTGCGTCACAAAATGTTCACACTGTAACCATTGTAGCAATTTTTTTACCTAAGTAGATGTATATATATTCTATAGTACCTCTTCTAACTGTGCCATTTAGCAAGTTGTATGCTTTGTGTTCATAAGTTCTATGGAGGTTGTATGTTTTATCAAGAACAGTACAGACAAATATAATGTATGTGTCATGACTGATTTTGGGACTCCCATAATCATCCCTGATCTTTGGAACTCTGGCACACTGGGTTGCTATTATCCAAGACTATTAAAATGGACATGAGACTTGTTGTGGGGACTGTGACATGATTGTTTTTGTGTGTAGTGTAGTAAGGGTCACAATAATTAATGCTGGGGTTATTATATCATGTTATATGCACTGTAATATTGTTAACTTACCTGTAACTAGCGGAGATACAGTTTCTGCCATGATTGTTAGTGGGACAACAAAGGATTATGTTTCTACAATAATTTATATGGATATGCAACCTCTTAGAGCAGCAAAGCATACACTCTCTCTGGCCTGTACAATTGTTGCAAAATTGATAAGAGGTCAGACCTTGGAACCTGGGGTAGGGGGAGATCTGACCACCCTCACTTAATGACAGCAGCAAATACCAGATATATCTCAGAGAAAGAAATGTTGGGGGGTTGCTAGCAGGGAGGGCATTATGTGGGGAAGTCTTTTTGTGTTTGTGATATGTCTTCGAAAGAGGAAAATAAACTTGGCCAGTCTGACTCTGATATACTAATCAGCGGTATTGTCTCAGTTTGAGATTCTAACAAAAGTAATGCCTGTCTGGAAGGTCCTGAGTTCTCCTAAGATGTGTTTTGGCTGGGTGCTGAGAACCTGAACACACAAATGCATGACATAGAGAGAGACAATTGAGGTGCACGTGGCACCTCCAATCTAGGTCATAACAGTATATATCTTATATTTTATTGTCAGATTTGTTTAATATATTTGCATGCATTCTCTCTCTTATTCCAGGTCCAGGTCACAATCCCCCACCTATTCCTCAAACTCAGGCAGGAAGAGCCATGGAAGCAGAAGTTCTCGGCCTCGACGGAGCCCAAGTTACTCTCGCTACAGCCCCAGCAGGTACAATTTCATATAATTTAGTGTGATTAACAGAAAACCAAAAACAAAGAGTTAAAAAATGTTTTAATGAAGGACTGCAGAATAATATTTATGTTGACAAGAATGTATATTGCTTTGCATATATTCTGCCATAAACTGTTTTCCTGTACCTGTTTCCCATAGAGACCGTGACCGATCTAGCAAGTACAGTTCCAGTGAAAAGGAGACACAGAAAGGGGCTCACAGGAGGAGACGCAGTTCCTACTCTCCTATGAGGAAGCGTAGGAGAGACTCCCCAAGCCATTTGGAAGCTAGAAGGATTACAAGGTATGGAACACACTGCTATGCTAGAATGGCACAATGGACTAACTCACCACCATATCTATTGAGTATTTAGACTGGACCGTCCAGAGGAGAAATTGAAGCATGGGTGGTCCTGGATAAACAGAGCTTATATTTAGCATCTGGTGCTTTTGAATATATCTGGCTTTATGTGTTAACACCTCTCAAGCTACATCAGTAAACAATATTAATGGACAGCACAAGTCAATAGGAAAAAGCATTATCATGTTATGTTAATGGTCCTTTGGATAAATAGCCTAGGGTTCATCTTGTGCTTTCAAAAGCTATATTAATATAAATATATATATATTTAATCATATCTGTGTGAAACATAGTACTTAAGCTTAGTTATGAAACGTCATTTAAAGCTAAATCAGTTGAGCTTACTTTTAGTTCATCAACATATCAGAATTCATTTTGCAGGTTTTGAAGACTATAGATATACCTTCTCCCATATATTTAAATCTATAGCACTTACTTGCAGACTTGAAATTGTAAGCAACTGAATTGCTTGCTAGGCTTATTGATTCACTTAAAGATAATACCACACACTACATTGGAAATTACAAGTACATAACAAACCATTATGGTTAGCTCAGGAAAGCAGCACTACCTTTTCTAAAAAATATAGTGAGCTGTCCTTGTGTGGCCTTGGTGACCTAAAACTCCTTGGTATGTAAGCTATGGAAATCCATTACAAGCTGTGCTAATGTATCTGTCATTCCTTCTTATGCAGTGCTCGCAAGCGTCCTATTCCATACTACAGACCCAGCCCATCATCCTCCAGCAGTGACAGCAGCACACCATCTTGGTACGGCATCCGCAACAGGTCCAGGAGCCGCAGTTTCTCCAGCCATAGGAGCAGTCGGAGCCGTAGCCCTAGCAGTGGAAGAAGCCGAAGCAGAGACTGGAGCAGAAGCAGTCATAGTCGCAGTCGAAGTTGGAGTCAGGACTCTGACTCTTCCAACAGCACCAGACGTTGAGAGTCCTTTCAGGGCTTCCATGTGTTTTTATATGACTTTCTGGATCAGGGCTACTCAGTATTTATAGTTTATTAGCGCTCAATGCTGCGTCCATTAAAAATATTTATAAAGGGTCCAGACAATCAAATATGCATAAAAAGGTCCCTTCTCTCCAACCAGTTATAATGTGTGAAGCAGAGAAAGAGGAGAAAATGGCTTTTAGATTCTTCTTGGTCCCCAGGTTTTGTTTTAGTGACGTTCTAATGAGTCTACCTGAGTAGCCCTGTTCTGGAGATTTCCAGCACCTGGGTGTCCAGTCCATAGAAGTCTTGCTGATTCCGTGACACCTGTTGAATGGAAAGCAAGTGACTTCATCACCACTCTCATCTCTAGATGTCAAATCAATTATTTAATCCAACTGCAGGTTACAAAGTAGTCAATCTAAGTATGTGACTATCCCTTAGTACATACAGTTGTATTTAAAAACAGAAACACTCTGGGCAACTATTTCACCGCTTTAGTGACAGAAAAAAACACATGTATATGGCTCTAGCACTGAATGGGCTAAAACATGTCTTTACAAACAGATCACAGCTGCATAATAAAATTAACCATCAGACTGCAATACATTTGCAATTTTTAAATCTATTTACTGCATTCCAACATAAAATTAAAAAGCTATAGTAAAGCAAATTAGCAAAAAATTATGTTTCTGTTAGCACTGCACTTCTGAAATGTTATGATGGTATTTATTTACTTATTTATTTTGTTATTTATTATTTCTTAATTTATAAAGTGACTGTCATTGTATGCTTTTTACAAACGCACACAGAAATTACAGGGGTTTAAGACTGAAAGCAGCAGGTCAAATATAGAAATATACTGGTTTGGAAATATGGCATAACCTTTAAAACACAATAGTAGACAACGTTGTGCAGTTTACAAGATAAGTATTTGTAGGATTTGGAACTGAAACCACTATCTCTCTGGTCAGTTTTGAACAGAAAGAGCTTGCTGTCTAAACTGTGGTTAGATGGTAGAACCATACATATTATCATCTTGTGGGAACATTGATGACTTTATTTGAATTTTCCCCAGGTAGGTCCCAAACAATGATGTGAAGCTTTTAGTTTTTTACTGTGATTTAGAGATAATCTTATTAAAAAAATAACCATGGTGATGACACATAAATATGATATTACACAGAGTGAGTTTTAGACATTACAAACATTTTACTTTGTAGGGCTTGCACAGTTGATTTTAACAATAGCATTTATATTGTCTTTCTTTGATAAAACTAGAGCAAGTCTTTGCCACACATTAATAAAAGCACACATTGAATTTAATAATTGCACAATTAGAATGTGCACAATAGAGCAATTACCTAGTTATAATATCAGTGATTGTAAGAATGAGATAACATAATGATGACAAACTTGCTGTGTGCCCATTTCAGGACGAGAATATTATACAAAAGGGGAAATATAGTCCAGTTCTGCAACTTTAAGGTGGGAAATGTAATTGGGAATGATTCTGCCACTGACATATATATTTATTTCTGTCAGGTCTATCCTTGCCAAGCCTTTAAAAGAAATTCTCTAAAAGAAAAGCTATTTTCTAGATGGTACTAACACTCATAAATGCCCATTTCTACCACTGCATGTGCTAATATAGGCTTTCGGTAGTTCTGCATGTCTCACAGCATATATTGCATAGGATTAGCCACTCTATCTCTGCTCTAGTTATGATTATATGAATTATAACCGATTCTCTGCTGCAAGAACAAGTAAAGGTTGGCAGAGAAACTCATAGCTGTCCCCACTAATAACAATCATCTTGAAGGAGCTATGAACAGAGATCTGCCAATCAGTCCCAGACTTACAGTATCCTTCAGAAATAATGATGGACCAGGTGAAAATTTGTATTTAGGCAATTTAACCCTTGGAAGGAAAATAAATTGCATTTCCTTCAAAGATCAGCTTAGATCAAAATGATCTATTTTGGCAGATCTTATTTTTCCAGATTTAAAATATGTGCTGCTATAAATGCATATATGGATTCTCTCAGCTATTCTAGTGTGTAAAACAGAAGTCATGTACATTGGCAGAATACAGGTTTTTATTTAAATAATTTCATTTCATTTACCAAAATGGTTTTTCATTGGATCCACCTAACCACAGATTATTCACACATATCTGGACATGAACAAAGAGTTATTACTGTTACTGTCATGTTCTATAATCACTCTAATATTTTACAATTACTGGTAAGTCTTCTCATTAGCAAGTTGTATGGAAACAATGAATAACAATAGGAAACAAGAGAATCAAAGCAGATACATACAATGTTGTCACAAGTAAAAACATGTTGGCTCTTAGATGGTCATAGGGCATTAAATATTGATTTGATTGGACTTAGTTAGTGTGATAAACTTTGTAAAGAGGAGCCTGGCAAACAGTTTCAAGTGGAATTGTTATTATTTATTTAACTTTTCTTTAAATATCTAAAAATTCCAACAATCACTGCTAGTGATGTCTTGTGACCCTAACATTTCTGAAATATCCTGACAGATCTTAATATGCTGAATGTTGGGTACAACTTGAAAAATAGTAAATAACTTGTTGCATTATTGTTTTCAGGTATAATTTATTTATTTTCATATTTATTCATTATTGTATTCTCATTGTATTTATGGAATTATTTGAGTCAAGTTGAATAACAGTATGACCAGCTATGTATTTATTGATGATAAAATCATGTAGCATGATCACAGTATTTTTACATTATGAAAGAAAAAGTACAAAATCAGAACTCTGATATTTTAATATATTACTATAATTCAGTAATATTAATATATTATAAAATCTAGTGACTACTTGTCCACTGTATGAAGACATTGTATTATTCAATATCTTCCAGATACTCTGGTAGCAAAGAATCCTATATAGTCTCAACCTGACTATGCATCCACATCATTCTGATGATTAGGTATTTTGTGATTAGTGTCAATGCTGCTTCACTGTTGTTATTTAATTTAAATCATTTGTGTGTCTTATATAATTAATGCATATTTATTATTTAATGTTTTATATGTTCAGTGTCTAATAGATTTTACTGTGAAAAAAAATCCCATTCTATAACAACAATTATGAGACACTGTTTATGGGTTAATACTTTTCTCATTGTGTAATAATGCAATCACAGATGAAGTGCCGATTATTATAGTAAACTGTCTATAATGGTGGGGCTTTGTAAAAATGCAATGTAAATTAACGCAAATAATATCACACTATTTTGTTTTTATTAGCATGCAATAACATGAGAATATTTTCAACAATCACTGCTAAATTTCTGTATGTAAAGCATTTATGTAGCTCATTTTTTCCGAAGAAGATGTTCACCGGAGCAACAATTCACTTAGTACAAAGGTTACAGTCATTTAATAGTTTGCTACTAGCAATTTCATCTAAAAGGTGGGTGCAGGGAGATATAATGGACATATTAAGTACCAAAATATGGTATTATAAAGTAAATTATGTTTTTTAGAATTTTTTAGACATGTAAGAATATGAGTTCTGCTTTTAGAATGAAGTTGCTTTTCCCACTCATGCTGATGGCTATGAGAAGTCTAATTATTTTGTGAATAATTTAGTGAATCTATTTGCAAAGGGATACATTAATTATGCTGTCTGCCGGAGAATACATTAATGAAGTCTGTATTAATTTTCTCTGTTTTGTCTGCTAATCAACAGAAAGAACTGATCATTAAAATACAATAAAAACCTTTCTTCTCTCCAAAAAAACATATTCCATCATCATGTATGGTAACGGTAGTTCAGTGGCTGTATTTTGTTGTATTCAAATTAAAGCTAGAACAATAGTCAAGTAATGAGTAAACTGCTCTGGGAACAGTCCACAGAAGTGGTATTTTTTCATCATTTAAGTTACTTGTACCATACCACCCCAATAACAGATTCTGTTAGTAAGCCACCACTGATTTCCATGTATCCTTCTAAGTCAAGTGTTCAGTTCTGAATATTTCTATATGTACGTTGGCTATACTGACTGTTTAAGAGGGAATATGTAGTAAAACAGTTGGTTACATTTTTCAGTGTAGCATTTGAACAGGTAGACATGGTCACGCTACTGTAAGGCCTGTAAGGGATTAATACAAATTCACAATTGTTCAAGCAAACAATAGCTTTTTAGTTTTATATATTACTATATTACATCAAAACAAATATGGCTGACAAGTGGCCAGAGGTGGTTTTAAAGTTTATTCCTCTCATTTATTTATTTCTCTTTTGGTGGTGAATGTTTTACACTATTTAAAATGTTAATGTCTATAAGTGTAACATTTCTGGACCAATATAATTTTGCTATGCATTGTACATAGGTTAAGGAGATAAAAGGAGTGTATTTACTATTTATTTCATGTATTTATTGACTAGTGTTGGAAGTCTTGTGTGCTGCATTACAGGAGTTAGAAGGAACTGTAGAATATAGCAAGCAGTGTTTAAACCCTTCAACAAAACAGGTTAGGACCCTTTCTGGAACCAAATTGTTTAATTTTTTTCTGCGCAAAACAATATGTTCATCATCTAATAATGGGCCACATTATGTTTTTGCAAATAGGCTCTTGTAAAAAATGAAACCATTTTGTCAATATATATATATATATATATATATATATATATATATATATATATATATATATATATATATATGGTTCTATTTTCTTCTATAACCAAAACCTAAGGAAGAACCCTATCCCAAAATCTTAATTATGTTATTTTTAGGATTTATGTTCTGCTGTTCTGCTGCTTCAGTTAGATTTATCAAGGCCCTTTACATACAAGACGTACAAAGTTTTTACATTTTTGGATGATACATTTTTAAAAATTGTTATTCATCCTTGAACACTTTGATGTGCTTCAACTACATAAGGAGAATATGAGTATGACAACACAAAAAAAAAATCCCTTAGAAATTATGTAATGTCATAATGTTGTAAGCCTATCTGCACCTTCCTGCAGGGTAAAAGAGTTTACAACTTTGTGAATGGGTTAAACCACTGCTGCCATTTAAACCCTTAAGCTGCCAATATGATAATAGCATTAGGATGAACATCACTCTGGCAGTAAAATAAGTTATTCCAATGATAGCAATTTAAGAGAATGCAGCACTCCTCATGTACTGTATATGTATGATTTGAAGTTACTTTTTCCCTTCTGTAAATTCAGATATGAACAAATATTGTCGTTACATGTCGGATCTCTTCCTGCACTGAGCCAGGGGAACCATGTATTATTTTTTATATCACTGTATAAAGGCTGAAAACCATGGTGTGTTCCTAATCCTTCTCTAGTGTTTCATATGTTAATAAGTCAGCAAACACCGGAAATAAAGCTTTCAGATGATATAAACTCTTTCATGTGTTTGTTTTAATTACTGTGGCTGCACCACTTTTCATAGGGTAATGATTATCCCATTTAGACGGTCACTTGTGCTGTAGAAACCTTTGTGATGGGACAATACATACCATGAAGAATAATGGATCTTTTCTGGTGTAATGAGGATTAGTTTATATAAAATATACATTATTATTATTGTAAGTACAATGCAGTAACATACAGTGCCTTGCAAAAGTATTCACCCCCATGACTTTTTACCTATTTTGTTACATTACAGCCTTAAGTTCAATGTTTTGTTAATCTGAATGTTGTGTGATGTCTTAGAGCACAATAGTCTAAGTTGGTGAAGTGAAATTAGAAAAATATATACATAAAACTATTTTTTAGAAATAGAAAACAGAAAATTGGCATGTACATATGTATTCGCCCCCTTTGTTATGAAGCCCATAAAAAGCTCTGGTGCAACCAATTACCTTCAGAAGTCACATAATTAGTGAAATGATGACCACTTGTGTGCAATCTAAGTGTTACATGATCTGTGTTTACATATACACACCTTTTTTGAAAGTCCCCAAAGACTTCAACACCTAAGAAAGAGGCACCACTAACCAAACACTGCCATGAAGACGACGGAACTCTCCAAACAAGTAAGGGACAATGTTGTTGAGAAGTACAAGTCAGGGTTAGGTTATAAAAAAATATCCAAATCTTTGATGATCCCCAGGAGCACCATCAAATCTATCATAACCAAATGGAAAGAACATGGCACAACAGTAAACCTGCCAATAGATGGCCGCCCACCAAAACTCACAGACTCAAAGAGGGCATTAATCAGAGAGGCAACACAGAGACCTAAGTTAACCCAGGAGGAGCTGCAGAGTTCCACAGCAGAGACTGGAGTATCTGTACATAGGACGACAATAAGCTGTACGCTCCATAGAGTTGGGCTTTATGTCAGAGTAGCCAGAAGAAAGCTATTACTTTCAGCAAAAAAAACAAAATGGCACGTTTTGAGTTTGCGAAAAGGCATGTGGGAGATGACCAAAATGTATGGAGGAAGGTGCGCTGGTCTGATGAGACTAAAATGGAACTTTTCTGCCATCAAAGAAAACACTATGTCTGGCGTAACCCAACACATCACATCACCCAAAGAACACCATCCCCACAGTAAAACATGGATGTGGCAGCATCATGCTGTGGGGATGTTTTTAAGCAGCCGGGACTGGGAAACTGGTCAGAGTTGAGGGAAAGATGGATGGTGCTAAATACAGGGATATTCTTGAGCAAAACCTGTACCACTCTGTGCGTGATTCCAGCAGGACAATGACCCCAAACACACTGCTAGAGCAACACTTGAGTGGTTTAAAGGGAAACATGTAAATGTGTTGGAATGGCCTAGTCAAAGCCCAGACCTCAATCCAATAGAAAATCTGTAGTCAGACTTAAAGATTGCTGTTCACATACGCAAACCATGCAACTTGAAGGAGCTGGAGCAGTTTTGCAAGGAGGAATGGGCAAAAATCGAAGTGGCAAGATGTGACAAGATGTGGCAAGCTCATAGAGACTTATCCAAAGCGACTTGTAGATGTGATTGCCGCAAAAGGTGGCTCTACAAAGTATTGACTTTAGGGGGGTGAATAGTTATGCACATTGACTTTTTCTGTTATTGTGTCCTATTTGTTGTTTGCTTCACAATAAATAAATAAAAAACATCTTTAAAGTTGTGGGCATGTTCTGTAAATTAAATTATGCAAATCCTCAAACAATCCATGTTAATTCCAGGTTGTGAGGCAACAAAATACGAAAAATGCCAAGGGGGGTGAATACTTTTGCAAGGCACTGTATTTGTCAAAGCCGCACAACACATTAGCCCAAAAAAACAAAAGATGTGTAGGAATTGGGCTGTATAGTGTAGTGGAGTATTGAAAAAAAAAACAGGTATACCATTGTTATTGAGGAATTATTACTTTGAGGTATTTGCATAGAATATAAAGAGACATTACTATAGAAATAGAAGGTATATTTCAGAATAAAGTGGTAGACAGAGGATGACAGGCATGATATTGAGTGTGGCTGAAAATAATATGCCAATATCGGGAACGTAAGGAAAAATGGCATAGTGATTTCCCACCTTTGCAGAAATAGCAGTTACAAGGTTCAGCAGAGCAGTCCACCAATCTCTATGTTTGTATACTTGTATAAATAACAACTCAAGTAACAGATGTCCCTTTTTATTTACATTCAATTAAAATATTTTTTAATTGTATTGATTTATCTTTTTATAAGAAATCAGCACACCATGTACTAATAAAGTTAATTGACAAATTTAAGCAAACTCTATTACCAGACTGTAACAGGATTGTTACAGCAACTTGGGAGATCTGAGTACAAGCCAAGCTTTCATAATGGATAATTCCAAGAACTATTTGTGCAAAGGATATCAGCATATGTATAAAACACAAAAACTGTTTGCTTACATGTATTCTAACTATGAATACACAGCTTTGTATAGTTGCGTTAAAGAGGAAAAGAAGAGGTTCCAACTCTTGATCTGTCCAGTCTTTGGTCCTGCTGATGTCTTACTCTAAGGGCAATGGAACCAAATTTCCAGGAGATAAGCAATAATTAATCTTTGTGAGTGGATCAGAATTGCTGACAGTTAAATATTGGAGGGGAGCATGAAGGAACACAGTCAAAACAGTGGGAATAACATTACTTTTGTGCATGTGTCATTTGAGAATATGCCGTTATGTTCTAGTAGGTAACTTGTTCTTAGACCTTTCCGTATAAGTTTTACGCCTGCCTGATTTGGGGACTATGCTCACCCCAATTCTCTCTCTATGGGTCGCAACTTTTTGTTCAGATCACAGCATCCAGCAGGCAATTAAGATGACAGCATCATTTCTGAAGAGGCATGCACAATAAGACCACTTTTCTTAGGATCTAAGAATCACGTACTCTGTACCCTTGATTAGTATAAGCAGACTCCGACACCACCTTTATTTAGTGTGTCCAAAATCAGATTGGCACTTCTTTATTTTTCAATACACATTTTCAGATAACACAAAACACCATCCCCAGGTCTGTAGCCAAGCCCCATCTCTTAGTGGCTAGATCTCACCTTACAGGGTTATAAACTAAACTTCCCCCTTCCAGAATCAATACAGGGATCTATGCATGGCTGACTCTCAAAGCCATATACATTCTTTAGAATCTTTAACCCTTTGATTATCCCAGATAAGACTGCATTAACTTTATATTATCTAAGCATAGCCCACTATCCTACTTCTAATACAGATACATTATTTTAATGTTGATCAAATACTATATGCACTTATTATATCCATGATATAACTACAAGTATGCTTTCCACCCATGATATAACTGTTACGCAAGTCGCTAGCACCTTCTAAACACACATATAATAACTGATTAACCCCAAACAGTCCAGTGGGCCCTTCTGTTCATAACAATAAATCCCTGGGTTATCTCTCCAGTGAACCTATTGTACAAATATCCAAACACAGCCCTTTAGTACTAAAATGCACACATATATAGAAATGTATACATAACATGTTTTAACATCAACTGCTAAAATATATTACAATACATTAAATATACAGCAATAATAATAGCAACCATCTCCTACAGCATAATGAATCATGTAATATCCACATAACAATGGATCTGTTATTATGGATGATCAGTCTGAGGGTTTATCTTTAGTTTAATGTGCACAATTTGTATGTATCTGCTAATTGTACCACCCCCTCTGCTTGTCTTAGAAATAACCACATAGCCTCTCTATGTCCCTCCGTCCACTGCCTCCCCACACACCCCATCTATTTCCCTCCCTACCCCCCCAGTCTCTTGATAATGCATTTCCTCATTTAAACTAAAGGTTAAATTTTGACGTAAAGTATGTAGGCATTTCATTACTTTTTTTTTATATTCCCTGTAAGTATTTGCTTAAATAACTATTTAGTTTGAGGAGAGAGAATAAAAAAAACTCCCTCAAATACAGACTATAATAAAATATTTATGGAAGTATTGCATAAAATTTATAAATTTCCATTCAAGCCCACTAACCCACCTACCTACCCCATCCGCACCCACCCATATACCTATGATTCTTGTTCTTTTATAACACAGGTCATCTGCATTTCTCACAGCTGCTACTGACACACCTTCATTACTCAACTCTTTACTCTCCTGACACACCTCAACCTCCCTTGCTCTTTGTAACTTCACTCCTGTCAGCATGCTACCTGACACATCATTGCAGAAAACACTTTTCAGACCTCTCACTCAAGTAAATTCCACTTCTTTCCTGACCTTCGCTATTCCATACATTTTATATACTAGAGCCACCTCAAACTGACTTTCTACCAGTGCCCTTATCCCTCCTATCATCCGAAAATCTGACTTAGCACACCTTCCTACCTGACTAATTTCCTTCGTAGCCCTGCTATTCCTTATTTCCTTTCCTTATCCAGATTTCTGCCTCTTCTACTCCCTTTAGATTGTAAGTGGCAAGTTTCCAATCATGTAGGGTGCTTTGGGAAAAAGCACTTGCTACATAAGATTCTAAGCTCAAAACAGGGCCCTTCATCTTTTCTTTTGCAGCTTGTTAATATTGTATTTTTTCCGGCTTATTATCCCATGTATAGTAGTGCTGAATATGCTGGTGCGTTACAAATAAAAGTTAATAATAATAATGATGACCTTACTTTACACATTGAAGTGTTGCTCTAGAGGTCCAATATGGTAGCCATTAGTCACAAGTATCTGCTAAAAAGACTTTCTCTATAACGTATTTTATGTTTATTACTTACTCTTATGCCAATGTTAGTTTATTACATTTTTCACAAATGTGACATTTTTTCTCAAATTACAATGATCATTTAAGGCTTTATCCCTTCCCATAAAACAAAAGCATAATGATAGATGCATTGTACATCTGTTATGGACATTTTTTTAAACCAGTAAAGAAATCAAAATTGATTGTGTTCTAGTACATTAGTTGAAATATGTTTTCTTGATTGAATGTACCATGTTGAATGTCTCAGTGTTCTTTGGAAATGTTACTCCCACTTATTGCAATTATAACACATTTCTGTACCAAGACCAGTAAGACACGCAGATGCAGTGCAGGGCAGAATTTTACCAAAGCCATAATCACAGGTACAAAAATGTTTTACCAGGTTTTGTTACTAACCTACCCATTTTAGCCTACACATTTTTAAGCAATTATTATACACAATACAGCTTTTTTCCTTGATACAGTTTAAATATTACAGTTATTAACATTGCACACATAACATTTTATCACTTTTTCCTGGTTCTTAGAAACAGTTCATAGCAATTCCCTGAGAGCATTTGATCCCAGATTAGGTTTGCTTCTGTACATTTTGCTTCCAAGTTCTTATCTTGACACTATGTATCAGTGTTTCTGAGGAAGAACATGTCCAACATATATTTTTGGTTCGGTTTGCTGTATTTGGAAGCCTCTATGATAGGATCAACAGGTGCCACTAGAGAAGTCACAGAGGCAGAAAATAACATCAAAATTCTCAAGGTCAGACAGAATGACAGTTTATGAATATATGTCTTGTGAGACTGAGAAAAACTTGTATAAAAGTTGCTGACCCTGATAAAAAAAATTCCTTTGTAACCTAAATTGCAATATTCGCACTACATCTTGGAGACTCAGAGGATATTATTTAGATGCATATTATACTGAATGTGGGAAGTAACTGAGGGGCAGACCTTGAACAAATGATATTGAGAAGACAATTAGTCAGCAGAATATCACTTGCGTTGTACAAAACAGCTGATCCTGTATGAAGGGAGAGCTAAATCTTCACTTTGCTTTTCAACACATTTAACTTTAGAAGGATTTATTTTTAACCCTCTGTCTTCAGATCCTATTATTCAAACATTAATATGTATAACACTGTCCCCCTGATACATATAGGACAAGACAGTATAGTGTATTGGTTATGCTTGTGTTTTTTAACTTTTTTAACTTTGCCTTTGTAATCAATAGTGTTGTGTGAGTACACTGATTGGTTTGGTTAATTGTTTGGATCTACTCATTTATTTACATATAATGTAGTTAATGAGTGTCATTCTAATGATATAATTACAATAGGGCTTAATTTGTTTATATTTGTTTAATTCTTACTATTATTATTAAAAACAACAGTTACAGACAAACTACCTTTTCTTGAACACATTGAAAAAAAAGTGTTTATATATAGTTGTAATTTCTAGTGAATCATCTACATGGAAAAAACTACCTCATTTTCAAATTTCTAAAACCAACTTTTTAAAGGAAAGGTGATAAGTGACCAGTATTGCCCCTATTTAATTGTCCAAATTGCAATTACTGGAGCCTATAATGAAGCCTGTAAAGGTTACAGATATTTAGTTGGCGGCATTTTGCAACTCGCAATCGATAGCAGGATGTGCTGGACCTTGCCGCCACCCAACAGGACCCAGGGCAGGAGGAGGAGGCAAGGAGAGGACCCACTGACCCAGGGTATGAGGAGGAAGAGGAGCAATTCATCTGTGCAGGGGGGTCAGCTGCTGGACCCCACTGTCCCTCTCCTCCAACAACTCTGTTCACCACCCGGACTCTCCTACTAGATGGACCCATGGGCCTTTCCACCACCACCTCCTCCTCCCAGCAGCGCCACAACCTGGCTCCCACATCCACCAGGCCCACCACCACATGGAAGCCAGGCTCCAGTCGGGCTCCAGCCCCTCTCCACTGAGCAACCACAAGCACTACCTCTCACCCAGACATGCCCACACAGAGCGCACCTCCATCCCAAAGTCCACCATTGGAGGCCGCCGAGGGGGAGATGCTGGTCCTGATGTGTCAGCTGGTGGAAAGTGATCAGGGATCCAAGCCAGTATCTCCTCCAATCAGGCCTTCATTGACAGCAGCCTGCGGAGGCTCTATAGTGAGGTGAGGAGGTACCACCTCATGGTGGAGTCCTACCTGTCCAGGCTGCTACAGTCATTGGATAACCAGAGCATGCTCATCCAACTGAACATTGATGCCACCCAGCTTGCTCTGGTTCCCAACACTGCATCCTCCACCCCAGACGCCTCCGCCGCACACCCGCAGCCTGGCCACTCCTCATCAATACCTCCGGTGCCACTGCCTCCTGGAGGGATGCCTCCCCTTGCAAACCCCCTCAACTAGGGAGAAGGGGTGCAACCACGTGGGGTTGTGGCCCTGTGGCAAGGCGGAGGAGGATGTAGGGCTGCACATATTTTTGCACCTTTTCAACAGCACTCCTCAGTGACAATCTGTTGGTCCAAATGTTAACATGATCTAGCCTGGCTACAGCGTTTCAGATCATGGCCTATGTGATGGTGATATATTGTAAGCAGATGGCTTACTCCCATCACATGGTCCATGATCCTTTTTACTGTGGACACGTAGTGTTATGTTTGATGGTCACTGAGGAATGCTGTTGAGAAGAGATACTGCAGTCCTTATAATTGTTTAGGCCTTATTATTAATTTTATTCTATTTTTTTATTTTAGACACATTTCAGGTCCATGGAGGCATCTTCTTAATCTGCAAGCATTGTTCCAAATATGAAGTAATTGTAATATATTCACAGTGGCTCTCAGATAGACATTCTATCAATGACATCCCCTCCCAAAAATCTCAATCACACGATTTTAATTAAATCATATATCCATAATTATTAGTCATTATTGTTGTTAGCATAGATTTAGACCAATACAGCTATGGCAGTGGACTTGCAACGTTACACAATGGCATGTTAATCAAAGCCAGCATTAATAAATGCACTAGTGAAGCATGTGATCCTCTCCTCAATATCAATAATACAACAGATACTTGTGTCTGATGTAAGTAACTACCTAATGGTTACTAATGCGTACACATGAAGATCAGGTAAGTTGGTTTATTGTTACAGTTACAGTATTTAGCACTGTACTGTCCATGCAGTTTTTTATCCACCTCTACCTTTTTTTGGTTAAACCACCTTTTTTCATTTTTTTTAGGAATGCACTGTATGTGTGTAACTGGATTGGATTACATAGTCCAGATGTTTATGCATCTGTTTAATGGAGCAGATGAAGACCAGATGTAGTTCTATGCACATTACTGGTTACTTCTATTAAATAAAGTGATGTATGATGATATTTGTATTCATCGGATTCTGATTGCAGTGATGTAGTGACCTCATGTGACACTAGTAGATGCTATGCATCATAATTATTATACAGTATTACATTTAACCCTTTATGTGTCCCCTTTTTCCAAAACAGCCACTTGCCCTTCCAGGATCCACACCACACCCATGATATCATACATGTGCTCTGTGTATATAATAAAGTTTTGTTATACCGTTATCATTATTTATGTATGTTTTTAATGGTTAAGGTTTTGGTACATCAACATACATGGCATGTATTTCACAATCATATTTATGTACAGGGATCATCTTCCTGTATACCCAAGAAGGGCACCTGTCCATTAATAGATGTCAGTCCTGTAATCTACCACTGTGGTGCAGTAACCTAATCATCAGGGCAAGTTATCTTATCCTGGGTTGTTGACCTTACAGTAGTACTTCAAGTAGGACAATACTGGAGACCATCTATCCTATTTGCTTACATGACCTTATTATCTTCATTAGGTCCCTATCATTGTAATCTGATCTCCTATGGATATATTCATGTCTGGCAATGTCTTCCTGTGCAGAGTGAACCCCTTATGTCCAGTAATTGCGGGCTTGTTGAATTGTTGTAATTTTGCATCTTTAGCACTGTTAACAGTTGCAGGCTTGAAACATCAAAGGAGGAGATAGGACAAAGTTATGTTTTTGACAACCACAGTGATTTTGAACCTGTTACTTGCAAATCAATTGCGAGTAGTAAAATGTAGCCAATTAAATATCTGTAACATTTATGGGCTCCATTACGAGCTCATGTAATTGTGATTTGGACAATTATATGTAAGCCCTTGACTGTGTTGTAATTGCTAAAGCAACACATAGGGCCCAAGGAGCAGAGGTTTTGGTTTTGCTAGAGGAGGATCAGGAGGTTTACAAAAGAGTAGAGTAGGAGTTTGTGCAGTACTTTACATGTAAGGTTACATAATAGTTCACTGTTAATAGACCTATAATAATATTTAACATTCTGATTATATTGGCTATTGCAGTTCCCATTTTAGCTATGTTATAGCCCATACCCACCCTACCCTAACACATACACTCCATCCTTCAACACATACCCCCCATAACCCTTCCTACATATTCCCTACTACATACCAACACACATGCCCCTGCTATATACCCCATTCTAAACATCCTAAACTATTAGAAGATTCACACACACAAAAAACATTTATCACACAATTCTTTCCCTGCACACTTTTATTCTGTTAATCATGTGAGTGGGCGATGATCGTGTGTGTCACAGTGAGCATGCCTGTTAGTGTATCTGAGTGACTGCTGTGAGTGATTTAGTGTTTGTCCAAGGTGGAATGAGGAGGGGTGAGGAAGAGAGGAGAGCGGTGGTGATAGAGGGAGCATGTGGAAGTGGAGAACAGAGAGGGAGAAGAAGGAGGGAGATAAGTGAAGGCAGGAAGAGGAGGAAAAAGGGTAGAAAGGGGAAGAGAAGTGAAAGAACGGGGAGAGGAAGAAAATGGGAGGGAAGTGGAGAGAGGAGGTAGCGAGGAGGGATGAGTGAGGAAGTGGAGAGAGAGTGCTCTAATATGTGTAATGGATCGAGTGGGACAACAGGAGTCACCAGTGCCTGATGGCTATGGAACTTTACAGAATCTGTCTCTAGAACTTGAAGATGGCCCAGTCCTTCAAGTGGTAGCTCTTTGGTATCAATGTATATATATTGCTTTAATGTAGACTGCTGGGCTTCAGAAATTATTTGATGCATTATTGTTGGATCTTCGATGTCTATATCTATTTGCAGAGTGTACCATGTAATTTATAGCGACCAAATAGATATTCCTATAGGAAATGCCATTTAGGGTGTCATTCATGTAAGGTCACAGATCAGTACTAACAACATGCACTGTACAATATTAGGAATTGACAGATGATACAGCATTGGTAGCACTGCTTGGGGATCATCAAAATAAACAATACTACTTACAGTCATCCTAATTATTTCTTCCTCTCCTTTTTTTATTTTTTATTTTTACCACAAAAAGTTTTTAGTGACACTTGCTTTGTGTAAGTGAATGGAGTTTCCTCCTCCAATGTGATAGTATTTTTTTGTACTGATCAGATAAACAAAATATGTAGGTGCTATGCACTATTTCTATTAGTTTCATTTTAGGAATTGTTGGGGAATCCCTTATGGGATATTTATTCTGGTTTACTGACCGGATATAATACAGTTAAATGAAAAATAAGTTATATGCATTTTGTATAGTGTTAAAGGTTTGTTACATTTCTTATTTTAGTTTTAGTCCTGGTCCCTAGAGCTCAGTTTGCACCACACTGATTATATTAATGCATGATCTTGTTATTTTGATGACCATGTTTATTTTGCACTGCATATTTTTAGTAAAGTTTTGAAACTGAGTCCTTATGTCTGCCCCTTAAATGTTTAAATGGGTGATGTTTCTATGCACATACACTAGACCTGTAGTGGTGAAGTATGTTTTTTGGTGGCTGCCAAACGTTCAGGACTGCAGTATGTTTCAGCTAGTGTATTCAGGGTCTGTTTGATTGAGGCCAGGTCAGTACCTCACTTAAGGTATATTCATTGTAGCGAGGCACTTGGGCTCAACATGATTAAACCTGAGTACATAAGTAGCCATTTATTACAATCCTAGACTGTTGGTGACACTTGAAACACAGACTTTATCACCAATACATTAGCCATTATGTAGCATGTTAAGAATCACACATTAATTCACAACACATTAATGTGGTTTATGGGTACATAGCTATTTAGACAATATAATGATTTAAGTTAACTGAATACCTATTACATGACAAATATAGTTATCAGTGTTGGGGCCATTTGCGATGTTGGTAACAGAATTGCATTCCTCGCTTTACGAGGTATGCAACCGCGAGCCTCGCTACGGGAGGCTCGCCAGCAGCGCATTACTTAGGCGGCGCAGCACTGTTCAAGCATGTAACTCTAAAAACCACCAAAAGAAAATAAATCATGTACAAAAAAATTATAACAAACTCACACAAAGCACAGGGGGAGAAACAGGAAGACTGGGAGTTGCAAGCGAATTACACCCATATTTGGTGTTTTTCCTCACTCTAAAATCTCCTAAGCGAGGAAAGAAATGGCGGCCAAGAAACGCAAAATTTCAGAAAGAGAATGAAAATGAGGCTTAGCAACTCCAGGCTCGAAAAACGTACAAAATACACACTGCTGAAGACAGTAACACTTACACGAACAATGCCAGGCACGCGGGCCTTAGAAAATTCACCACACCAACACACTAACACTTACAGCAACTACTCCAGGCACTCAGGACTTTGAATATAAAAGCATCAACAGTCACTGCGCGAAACGCAAACATTCAGCACACACACAGAGGAAAAAGACACAGGGAAGGGACAGGGGTAAGATGCTGGAAAGAGACACATGGCATTCACAAGCACTAAACTTGCAGGTTAACAAACCCTGCAATGAGTGGCCCGTACAGTAGGCGAGAGGAAAGGCTCGCAATGAGCGCTTTCGGTGCTCAATGCGAAACCTGCTATGAGCGTCAAAGGCTCTCAGCGTGGGGCTCATGATGAGTGCCAAAGGTGATTAGTGCATAGCAGGAAACTTGAAGTACACAGGCAGAGAGGCTTGCAAAGAGCGCCGAAAGGCGCTCATTGCGAGTTACGCGATGAGCACCGAAGGCGCTCAGCGCGGACCTCGCAATAATCACTGAAGGTGCTCAGAGGACCAAAAGCCTCACATTGTGTTGCAAACAGCATTGCCAGCCTTACAATTTTAATCCCGTCATTTTTGACGGACAATTTCCTAGTTGTAAAATAATTTATGGTATGCACATGCATGTTTAGGATTATTGTTTTTGGCATTGTACATGTATTTGTTGGCCTTGGCGGTATGAATTAACACCTGGTCTCTGTATTGATTATGTCTCGCAGCATTAGTTGGATTGCAGTGTTTAATATTATGAGCATGTATTTGTAATAAAAATTGTGCTTAATTAATATTTATTTTTGTCAAGGGCTGAGTTAACTAAATCAAATGCTTATTTTGTGATTTAGAATGTGTTGGCATCACTTTTATTTTATTAGGGTCCTGCTTTTTTTTCTTGTACTGGCTTTTATGGAGACTTGTAAATTATTATGTGTCATGTAAGGGAAAAGTACACACCCAGCCATCTCTCTTAAGGGGTTACACATAAAGGTGTTAGTTACCATGTAGTACGTAATAGCATGGAGGGTTCCTACATGGTCTTTTAACTGGGAAGAATTGCTGCATGAGCAATATAATCAAGGCCACAGTTAGTTGATTTAGTGCTAACAATTGCACACATATAAATAGTACATTATTGGTTTAAGGTGGTAATGACTGAAGAAGAGTATTCTACAAGAGTACTTTGTGTTAAACAAAATAAAGATAAGCACATGCCTTTTAGTCAGGGAGCTTGTTTTTCAGCCACCTTTCACTGAGCACAATGGAACCAATGCATCAGGGGATCATTAGTAATTATTGGTAATGATCTTTAATTAACAAGAAATATGAATCTTCTTGGATGGTTCATAAAGGCTGACAGATAGCTAATAATTGTGAACTTCATTGTAAATTTTCGGTAGAAAAACATTTTTTTTATAACATTCAACTGATAAAGTACTTGTTATAACCTCTAGTTTGTTCCTTTACATTGGGCTACAGGGAATAGAAGGGAAAGCACAACTTATCCTATTGCAAGTTTATCCGGATAGAGAGCAATTGTTGGCAGACCTAGCAGTGGCACAGGCAATATCTCAGTCACCTGAATGGCACAGAACATGGGAAAATGAGGATGGGAAATCAGTGCTGTTGATATGTATCACTTGACAATATGCATCTAACCAGTAACTTTTGCTAAGTAGCACTGGAGAGAGATGTATTGTCTGTGATGGTACATAGAAATCAGCTCCATCTATCAATGAACCTTCACCTTTGGTGCAGGCACTGCCAGAGCCCTGATGCAGGTGAGTATTGTTTACAGGCCTCCTATTAACACATGTGATGCTTACAGCTGAACCCCAATCTGTGGGTGAGAGGCTCGTTGATATCTGTAACAGGACATGTCTCCATTTGGTACAGTCTGAGGCAGGTAAGTGTTCTGCACTATCTACTTCATATAGCCCCTGTAGTCCCTCCTGAGATTCTGCAAAGGGGTTATTGATGCTTGTAGATTGTAGCTTGATTAAAAAATGGTATAAGAAAGTTCCTGGCTCTACAGCCTTCGGAGGTAGTGGCTGTGATCTCAGTAGATTATCACTACCTCGTGGGACAGATAGTTGTCAGGGTTGTGTGGAGAGTACTTGGCCCAAGCCAGAATTTTGAGATTCAGCTGTTTGGACCACTGCAAAGGTGGCCAATGGGATTAAATATGCATCAATAAGAGTCCTTTAGGAAGGTCTTGCATCTTAGATAGTAAGAAGTAGGAAGAATGCCTGATTTCTCTGATCACCAAGAAATTAATATTTTTTTTTTTTTAAATGTAGTATCGAAGGTATTCAATTTGGACTTTAATATTGTAGTCTTGGGGGTGGGAAGAGATCTGCTAAAGATGATATATTAAAATATCCTATAGAATGCTCTATTTGCCTGCAATGGCAACTGAAGATAAATACACCTAATAGAGCACACCCCTTGAACACCAAATAGAGAGTGGCAAGAAGCAGATCTCCTGTTAGCATCAATACTATAGTAAGTTTTAAAAGATAAATTAACATTTTTCTTTACATGAATAATGATTTTATCACTCAACAGGTATTAAATAAACAAAAGAAACCCCATTGTATGGTCATGAAGTCTGATCATAGTTTGTCCATATGAAACATATCTGTCAACACTTAATTCTAAAACATCAAAATATTTGTTTTGTGAAAAGATATGCATATTAATTTGTGTTTCTGTTGCTACAAATATATTTTCATCAATATATTTGTGTTAGAATGCATATGTCATAAAAAGGTTGGAACAACATACCTCACAGCATTTCAAGTGGCCACATGGAACACTTGTATATTTGAGAAAACGTGTCATTTTATTGTTACTGCCATTTGTTACATTGAGCAAAATTTTTTATGATATACACAATTAATACTGTGCACACATGTACTACTGAATAGGTGAACTCATGACCTAACAGATTAAAATAAGAAAGTAGCTAGAAATAATAACTAGAACTTTGTGTTGCTTTTTTGGGAATTGGCTACATAGAGATATAAGGATGACAGGCTGAGTTCTTCGCCTTATTTCTTATTCAGTTGGAAATCTATCTTCCACAGCTGTTTTTGCCTAATCCTTTCACCCACACATTGCTGAGAAACATGTACAATATCTGACACAAAATCTTGGATGAATTAAAATAATTTGCTAATTGACCCACCAGCTCCACCCCACATGGATGTTATGACACTATGCCACCAGAAACACATTTTGAGACCAGTTTTATTCCCTGGCAGAAGGAGAAAGAATAAAATGTTCCAAGGCAGATATCACTAATATATTTCTTTTTTATATAACCAAGTATATTTCAAAATGAATTATTATGCTAATTATGTCAGACCTTAATAGAGCAGAGGTACTCAACAGGAAGAACAGAGTAAAAGCCAGGTCCTTCAGTCCCATTCTTTTAGATGTCTACTGCATATTAAAATGTACTATATATCCCCCTCAATATGTTCCATATTCATAAATCTTAAAGCTATCTCATATGACATATGATGACTTTTTCTTGATCTCCTTCACTATGTAAACGTCCTTCCTATGACTTTTTTAATGACATCATTGTAAAATATGTGTGTGCATCCTGAGAAAAACCAAATCTTGACTTTATTTATAGTAATACATGTGGACCCTTGTGAATTTAGTTTAAAAAAATAATTTGACTACAACTGCTGCTCTGTGTGTGTGACATTCAATGGACTATTAACTTATCACTCATAATTAGTAATTTGTTGACCCTTGGTAATATTTTTCTAGCCGTTATCATGGATGTACGCAATATTTGATATGCTTGAAATGGCATTCTCCTGAAGAATAGTCTTAGTTTTCCACCAAATAAGAATATATTATACAGAAATGTACAACAAGCAGAGTTATTCTGGAGTACTATCATAACTGATATCGACTGTCGTCTTCACATTCAACAGCATCCAAATACCTAGAGACCTAGCACCCCTTATATATTGGATTCAGGACACATATTTGCTACAAACCCTGACCTCTTGTCTCAGACCTATATTGTTCTTGGTTGCCACTAGCTTTGACCTCAGCATATAACCTCAACAATTGTACAAACAATTACTAAGCAATTACTCCTTGTCTGGATGTTAACACATGGCCTCAAGACAGTGTGGTGTTTCTTTCCACACCTCAGCATGTCCCAACCTGCCAGAAGAGATCCAATCAAGAAAGCTTGTAGAGTTATATGAAACCAGTTTGCCTTTAAATGTCTAACCTTTATTCCACTTGTTTTTTGATTTGCCATTAATAGGTAACTTCCTTAAGCATTTAAGCTTCAAATGTAATGTATAACCAAGCAAACCTAGGGGTTTTTATTAAGTTTCTCAAGTGCTAGAAGGGATGCAGAGAGCTAAGCATTTACTATTATTCCTGGTTGTGATGCTTTCAAAAACAATATTTTTTGGCATTTAAGTGAGGATCTTCTAACTTAGAGTGGATCAGGGGCGGAACTATGGCAGCACCTTCGGCCCCACCTCTCAGCCTCCTTGGCCTCATCAGCTCCTTCACTTCTATTGCATAAGCATCTTCTGGCCAGGGCATGGAATCCTGAATTACATGTGGCGTTATCTGGAATTTCATGCTCCAGAGACTAGATGTGCCAGGGTGAAGCATATAAGTGCAGTATCTGGGGAGATAGTAGGGTCCTCGGAACAGGAGGGGCCAGGGGGGTGGTTGACAGGAGCAGCTCATTGCGAGCCTCTCCCCTCTCTACTTCCTCCCCATGTCTTACCTCCATCCCCTGTGTCTCTTTTTTTCACCCCTCTACCTCCCCCTCTCCCTCCCATGTGTCTTTGCCCCCCTCTCCCCTGTGCCTCTACCCCCCTCCTCTCCCTCCCCTGTGTTTCTCCCCCCTCTCCCTCCCCTGTGTTTCTTCCCCCTGTGTCTCTTCCACCTCCTCTCCCTCCCCTGTGTCTCTTTCCCCCTCCTCTCCCTCCCCTGTGTCTCTTTCCCCCTCCTCTCCCTCCCCTGTGTCTCTTTTCCCCTCCACTCCCTGCCCTGTGTCTCTTCCCCCCTCCTCACCTGTGTGTGTCTCCCCCTCCTCCCCAGTGTCTCTCCCCTCTCCTCCCCTGTGTGTCTCCCCCTCCTCTGTGTCTCTCCCCCCTCTCTGGTTCTTTCCCCCCTCCTCTCCCTCCCCTGTGTCTCTTCCCCCTCCTCTCACTCCCCTGTGTGTCTCTTCTCACTCCCCTGTGTCTCTTCCCCCTCCTCTGTGTCTCTCCCCCCTCCTCGGCAGTGTCTCTCCCATCCCCTCCCCTATGTGTCTCCCCCTTCTTTGTGTCTATGTACCCCCTCTCTGTCTCTTCCCCCCTCCTCTCTCTCCCCTGTGTCTCTTCCCCCCTCCTCTCACTCCCTTGTGTGTCTCCCCCCTCCTCTCCCTCCCCTGTGTCTCTTCCCCCTCCTCTGTGTTTCTCCCCCTCCTCCCCTGTGTGTCTCCCACTCCTCTGTGTCTCCCCCCCCCTCTCTGGCCCTTTCCCCCTCCTCTCCCTCCCCTGTGTCTCTTCCACCCTTCTCTCACTCCCCTGTGTTTCCACCCTCCTCTCCCTCCCCTGTGTCTCTTTCCCCCTCCTCTCGCTCCCCTGTGTCTCCCCCTCCTCTCACTACCCGGTGTCTCTCCCCCCTCCTCTCCCTCCTCTGTGTCCCCCCTCATCTCTCTCCTCTGTGTCTCTTTCCCCCTCCGCTCACTCCCCTGTGTCTCTTCCCCCTCTTCTCACTCCCCTGTGTCCCCCCCTCTCCTCTCCCTCCCCTTCTGTGTCTCTCCCCCCTCTTCTCCCTTCCCTGTGTCTATCACCACTCCTCTCCCTCCTCTGTGTGTCTCCTCCTCCTCTCCCTCCCCTGTGTCTCTTCCCCCTCCTCTTACTCCCCTGTCTCCCCCCTCCTCTCACTCCCCTGTGTCTCCCCCCCTCTCCTCTCCCCTGTGTCCCCCCCTCTCCTCTCCCTCCCCTGTGTCTCTCTCCCCCTCCTTTCCCTCCCCTGTGTCTCTCACCCTCCCCTCCCTCCCGTGTCTCTCCCCCTCCCCTGTGTCTCTTCCCCGTCCTCTGTCTCCCCTGTGTCTCCTCCCCCTCCTCTCACTCCCCTGTGTGTCTCATATCAGTGTTTATCTGTTCTTTGTGCCTTATCCGTTTATCTGTCATTTAGGGATTATTTCAACTACCTTTCCTCAGTATATATGTATACTTTTGGTGGTGGGAGTGTTATCTTCTGGGTCCTGCATGAGTGCTTCCGGCACTGGGGAGCTACAGTTCATTGAGGAAACCATGAATGTCAACATGTACTGTGACATACAGGGCAGTATTCCAATATTATACCGACCCCAAACACACATCCAAGATGATCACTGCCTTGCTAAAGAAGCTGAAGCTAAAGGTGATGGACTGGCCAAGTATGTCACCAGACCTTAACCCTATTGAGCATCTGTGGGGCATCTTCAAACGGAAGGTGTGGGAGTGCAAGCTCACTAACATCCACCAGCTCTGTGATGTCATCAGTGGAAGAGGACTGCAGTGGCAACCTGTGAAGCTCTGGTGAACTCCATGCCCATGAGGGTTAAGGCAGTGCTGGAAAGTAATGGTGGCCACACAAAATATTGACACTTTGGGTCCAATTTGGACATTTCCACTTAAGGGTGTACTCACTTTTGTTGCCAACGGTTTAGACATTAATGGCTGTGTGTTGAGTTATTTTGAGGGGACAGCAAATTTACACTGTTATACAGGCTGTACACTTACTACTTTACATTGTATCAGAGTGCCATTTCTTCAGTGTTGTCACATGAAAAGGTATAATAAAATATTTACAAAAATGTGGGGTGTACTCACTTTTGTGAGATACTATATATACATATATATATATATATATATATATATATATATATATATATATACTGTATATATATATATATATATATATATATATATATATATATATATATATATATATATATATATATATATATATATATATATATATTAAAAGAAAGAAAGAAATTGAGTTGGCAGGCGGGGACCAGTGGGGAGCCTAAAATGTTGTTTGCACCCAGGACCTCCATTCACTAGTTCTGCCACTGAAGATGATGTCCTTGAGATAACTATTAAGACATCTTTAAGAGATGTTCTAAACTCTGCATCTGTGGATTGCACAAACCTGTCTGACTACTAGTATGTGAGCATAAAGATGAAAAAAAGATGTGACACTATAAGGGAAATTCATTGTAATTGAAATGAGTTATAAGTCAACTAAGTCTCTCTTAAAGGACCCCCATGGTACCTAAATTATCTCCTAACTACCATGAGGACCCCCATGGTTACTTTAAATTAAGCATGGGGGTCCCCATTTAAATAATCATTTAAGGACGCTCTAAGTATAAAACGCTATACACAATATAATAACATTAAAGAAATTACAAATAAATTACATAAAACAAACAAACATTAATTTCAAATACCTAATATTAAAATAAAAAAAAACTTAAATTACAAAAAAATAAAACCTAAAATTACAAAAATAAAAAAGATTATAATAAAAAACCACATGAAAAAAATAAATAAATAAACCGTGCAAAAAAATAAAAATAAATAATACTTAAATACCCCAAAAGATCACCCAGCAATGTTTACTTAAAATCTGGTCCTCACTCTTCATCTCTGGACTAGATGGGCTATCCGTGTTGATAGAAGAAGGTTTTGTCCTCTTCTATCTTGATTGAAGCCTAGAAACCACTCTCCAGGATCAGGAAAGGGTCCCACCCCCCAAAAAAAAAAAGTTGCTCTTCCTGCTGCTTAAAAAATGTCACCCCGCTCAGTAATAATTTTAAAACTAATTGGACCAATCAGATTGCTGAGATTATAGGTCCATCAATCTGAGCAATCTGATTGGTCCAATTCGTTTTAAAATCAGGACTGAGCAGGGTGACATCTAAAAACCCATTATGATTGGCTGGAATATGATAGACATATTTAAGCAGCAGAATCAGAATGGGATTTTAGATGTCACCCTGCTCAGTCCTGATTTTAAAACTAATTGGACCAATCAGATTGCTCAGATTGATGGACCTATGGTCTCAGCAATCTGATTGATACAATTAAACTTATAGGTCCATCCTAGGATAAGATCCATTAGTTTGACCAATTCCTAGTTCAGAAGAGAGGATTGTTGACTTCAATCAAGACAGAAGAGGACAAGACCTCCATGAAAGTTCGGGGTTAATTTATATATCATAGGGGTCCTTTAAGGGGTTAATAGTTATACCATGAGGTCTGTATAGGACCCCCATGATATGGGGTTAATAGTTATTTATCGCAGGGGGAGCTCAATAGTTTGATGCTGTGGGGGTCCTTAAAGTACCTCCGCGGCATGGGTGTAGGAACTGGGGGGGACGAGGTGGACAAATCCCCCCAGATTTTTCAATGTGTATATTTATGTGAAGAGAAGCAGTTGTGTGATATTTTTATACTATATGCTGCATCCCCCCCCCCCCCCCCAGATTTTCTTTGGCTCCTACACCCATGCTGCGTGGCAGGGTTTATTACTTAGATGCAGGATTCCCTTCCCTGAGTGCATGGATGGAGGGAATACCCGGGCAATGTCATTGGTGGAAGTGGAGATTGAGCAACGTAATTTTGCTAAATTTCAGCATTTTGCATAATCTCACATGCTTTGTGCTTTACTGAGAAGGCATGGGGTTACGAGTTGAGGGTGGGATCATTAATATTACGTGTGCAGAGCTGAAAAAACTATTTAACTATTTTGTAAGAGCATATAGAAAAAATTTACCCCAATGGTCATTTCTCTTTTTTCAGATGATGTGTGCAGGAATCTGGGTTATATCTAAAATAAGCTATCAGCCAAATCCCCATGTAAATAAAGTATGTAGATTCATGTTGTTAGTGGATGAATAAGGCACAGTTATGTTTTTGTAAATGTAGATTATTTTAGGGAATTTAGTTATAATGATGCCTGGCTGGGTGCCAACGATGCAGGCCTTGATGGCCATTAATGCAGTAATTTTGACTAACCACAGAGCCGGGACTCTAATGCCCTACGATTCAAAGCATTCAGACTCTAATATAGTATAATTTTCTAATTGGTGATTTGTGCAGATCCCCTGGTTGCCTTTTGTTTAGCTCTAAAGCTCCTAACAATTATGTACTCACATATGATGAAGTTACTGTCATTAAAAGAGAAAGATAATACTCGGAACAAAATCACAGCAGAGAAGGAAATATGAATATGATGTGTCTTTGGAATATTCTCAACGATATAGGTACAAGTCTTATGTTTATGGGGAAAGTTTTAGATGAGGTGTGAATGGTTTCTATTGAATATATTTGATATATATGTGTCAGCATTCATAAACCACAGTTGTTGTGTATGGGCTGGTGTTCCACTGGTACTTTATAAACAATTATTTATAACATTATAATAGTTTTGACTGTGTCTGCTGTGACACTAGGGCCTTATTATTTTACTGATTAAACTGCAAATATGTGGTTTATGGATCCATTTACTCTGTACAGTGTTCAATTGTAATAGATAAAGCTTCAGCATTTTTGACAGAGTGACATCCATTTTTAATGTCAGATTAATTGATTAAGTGATTTTCATTGGGAATGGTCTTTTAAAATGAAAGTCATCTCATATCTGACATGAACTTTTTTCTAGTGTATATTTTGTTATTATTCACATGCAGTAATTTGTATGTGTTAATTGCAATTATGAATGCAATTAATGCTTATATACTATGGGCCTCATTCAATTGTGATTTGGTAAATTGAATAGGGTTCTATATAAGCACACAGCATATTTTTTTTACAGACGTTTTTAGTTAGTGAACTTCTATCCAAAAGCAAGGTCTTCACTAACTAAAAACGTCTGTAAAAAAAATATGTTATGTGCTTATATAGAGCCCTATTCAATTGGCCAAATCACAATTGAATGAGGCCCTATGACATTATCTCTTGGAAGCAACACAATATAACAATAACATAGTAATGTTTCATGTAAACAAATGTTCAATTTACTGTGATAAAAATATGTATTTTGTGAGGAAACCAAACCTTACCGCTGCACTTTGCAAAATCGAAATAAATTACACAATACATTATATTATTTAAATACAGTTTCTCACAAAAGGTACACTTTTTTAATCACAATAAATTGAAAAGCTGCTTATACTAATCGTTATGAAAGCTGGACTATTACAGTGGCCCTTTAATAATATAGATAATAATAACTATACATTACTACAAACTTTGGCATGTGTGTACATCTTGCAAATCTGAGTATGTTCATAAACTGGTACTGATACTCAATTTCTACCATTTTGGCTTGTATGTGAACAAGAGTACGAGTAGTGGTGCATGCTTTGACCAAATTTAGATTAAGTTTATTCTTTTTTTTTTTTTCAACCCCTAATTACTTATGGGATCTTCTACTAATTGATACAACATTAGAAAAGAAAATCACATAAGTACTTCTACTAATTGACAATTAAAACTAAATACAAAAAACTCCAAAACCCTCATTCACTTTAATGATATACCACATGTATCTAACTAAATCCCAATTAACTTAAATTTCTTACAACAAATGTGTTCAACAAAATCTTATTGACTTTAATGGCTTCAATAGCTTACCATGGGATTTTTCTCACAAAATCCCCATTCACTTTAAAGGCTTATCACAGATTTGAAAAATAACTTGTAAGTTCTCTTGTGGCAAAAATATGTTTGACTTAATGCAACTTGGTGAATATGTCCACTGATGTGTAAGGTGTATATGCTTTAATGTTGCCAGTAGTCCAGTTCCATGCTTTTAAAAACAGCAGACATGTAAATGTCCTTTTGTTTTCTTGATGGCTTGAGGCTATTTTTTTGTTTTCATTTTGGACTTGATTTGGCCAATCATAGTTACCAAGCTACCAAGGCCTCCACCTTACCAGACCCTAGATAACCCTATTTCTCTTTCATTGGACCCTCTACATCTCTTCTAAGCCTCCTTTATCTCTTCCTAAACACTATCTATTCCCAACAGATCCTTGCGCTCTCACCCCGCTCAGTCTCTTCTTAAACCCTCTTCCAAACTTCCTATATTTGTTCCCAATCCCCTTTATCTCTTCACAACACCCTCTATTTATTCTCAACTTCCTCTGCATTTCCCAGACCCTTCTATCTCTTCCAAGCTAACTACATCTTCTCAGCCCTCTCTATTCTTCCTAACCATTTATATATTTTCCCAGCCCCTCTATTTCTTCCCAGCCCTTTCATTTTTTCATAACTCTCTGTGTCCCGGTCCCTGCTAGCTTTTTTCAACTTTTCTACCTCTTTCCCAGTATCTCTTGACAACCCCCTCTATCTCTTTCCAAACTGTTTGTCTTTTCTCAACCTCCTCTATCTCTTTTTCAGTCCTTCTATATCTTCCAAAACCTATTTAGCAACTCTCAAGCACTGTATCTCCTTGCAACTTACTACATTACTTATCAGTATCCTCTATCTCTTCCTACTACCTTTTCTCAATCCCCTTTATCTCTACCCAACCCCCTCTTTCACTTCTCAGCTGTTGCTGTTTTTTCTGAACCACCTGTCTATTCACAATCTCCAAAATTCAAGTCTTAGAACTGGACTCAGTTTAAAACACATGAACACATTCAGTTCCAAATTAGCCTAAATTGTTGTTCCCCCTTAAATGGTAGGTATGGTCACTTTACTATAAAGCACCATAACCCCCTAAACTAAATATAGACACAAAGATTTTGAAGGCATGGTATGTAACTGTCTTTTCTTTCTTTTCTTTTTTTTTTTTTTTTTTATATTTCTTTTATTATTTGCTTTGTATTTCTTTAATTCTAAATAAAAAAATAAGAAACAAACAAAAAATACATTGTATGTTTGGAACAGGCCTATTAAGTCTGTCTGTTTTATTTTGCACATAAATAAGTCAGGATTCCTTAATTTCTTACAACAGCATTATATGGCCCCTATTTAAATGAACAATTGTTGTTTACTAGAGCCTGTAATGTAGCTCGTAAAATTATTTGCTATTCAATTGGTGTCTTTTAGCGAGCTGCAAACGATCTGCGGGTTACAGGCTGAAAATCCCTGCGGTTGTCAAAAAATAGCAAATTGCTATTCAAAAAACATTACAGGTACATGATACGACTCACAAGGGGGTTAAACCCCTGTTCGTAGCACTGTAAATGCAAATAAAAAATCAATACTGCACTCTTAAATACGGGGAAAGTGATGAAAGACATTAGAATTAATTGCACAACAGTCTCAAGCTCGCATATCTGCAATAAAAAATATATTTTTTTTTATGTTTCTTTTTGATGAGTTAATACATGGACTGAAACAGTATTGCCATTGATTTTTTATATTTTGTACATTGCCAAATTGCGATTCCGAACACATATGGGACCTCTAAACGCTAATTGATTGACGTGTAACCTCCATGTTTAACTGACATAATGATGACGGTCTCATTTACTATTGGCTGGTTCTAAATCGGTAGTTATAGCCTTGCTTAATTGATCATGATCCCGGTCTGAAATGCTACTTCTGAATGCATTGTTTACGGTTTTGGCTTTTGGCCTGTAAATTGTCGACTTGTTCAATTGAATCGCTCTGTAATTGTAGCAAACTTCAAGGCCGCAGACATATGGCCTGTATAACGTAATCTGTGGGCTTGCAATTGAATAAGGCCCTATGTACTTTACAGAAAGCAAGAATATGTGGTTCTCTGAGACTGCCCTGGTATAGTACTAGTACAGAGTTATTTGTTGGCTCTATTACATGACTATACAAACACAAGGTACACAGAACTATGTGGTCAGTTTCATATCAGTAGCAACACACTGAGGGCCTCATTCTATTAGCGGCCGCAGCCGTTGCGGGGCCGCAAGGACCGGCCGCAAGCTATTCTGCTATTCTATTCCCTTACGGCCGGAGGCTCCGGCAGGCTTGCGGCCGGTGCCTTGCTATCTCTTGCGGCCGCTCGCGCCGGAGGAAAGCCTTTGATCTAAAACGGCCGCAAGAGATTTGCAATTCAATTGCTCCGGGAAACCTCTCTGCAAGGCTAAAAGCGAGCCGCAGCTTACTTGCAGGAAAGAGGTCCCGCTAGCACCAATTAAGCACATAAAATAGCTCAAATAAAGCCATCCTGCACTTTGAGAAGACTATAAAGGGATTTTAGGTGTTAGAAAAAATAGCACATAATTATCCTGTACTCAAATCCGTAAAATATTTTATTTTTAATATCCGTAAAATATCCATGTAAAAAGTCCAGAGTGCTTGGAGCACCTCAGACACACCCACGCCGCAGCCGGAAAATAAACAGTTAATTTGAACTCGGGTTTGGGCAGATGTGCAAGCTTGAGAGTGGGTTTCTTTTAATTCTCATGTCCCCCAATATGATCCCTAGCATTTACAGAGCTGTACAGTGCAGGCTTGAATTTATTTTTGCGTTTTTATATTTCACAGCTTACGGCCGGTTCCAAGATATACGGCCGGCCGTAAGATGAGATCCTTGCGGGGCCGTATAATAGAATCGCGAGTTAACAGAACCCCCGCAAGGAATCGCAGCCTTACGGCCGATTTACGGCCGATAATAGAATGAGGCCCTGAGGCTGCAGCCGAACTAAGAAAGAGTGTCCAGCAGGAAAAACTATAAATAAGTCATAAGCATTATTTTTAGAGTTGTTTTTTTAGGGCAGTAATTTCTATTTTCTATTTAGTGATATCTATTTTGTCTATTTTGCCTTTGAGTTCCTTTTGGGAAAAAAGTGCTACACAAAAAAAAGCAAGAGACAGACATGCTTAAGTCATTTTTTAGTATAGTATTCTGCAGATATAGGTCGTGATTATTCAATCTATTTAAACTGTTGAATTCAATGGGCGAAGCAACAAGGTATTATGATATTACCTAAGTAGATATATGCAGTATCATGCAGCGTATAAGTACTTGTTATGAAGTAGAAATTAACATATTTATTTAAACCAGCACTTTAATCTTCTAGATTGTAAGCTCTTCAGGGTAGGGACCTTGGCGCTGTTGCATTAAACTGTATTGTAGTTTTATTGTATTGTACCCTATACATATATTTCTAATTATATTAGATTTGGTGTATAACTTTGTAATTTGCTAATTACACCCACTGTACCTTATTCTACATTGTAAATAGTGCTATGGAGAAATGTGAAGCTTTATAAAGAGTGATAATAATAACTATACCCCTGTCCTAAATTTTCTTTTTTGTATACACTGTATGTTGTAAGAGAGAGATTTCATGAAAAAATATGAAAAATGTGAATTTGAGCATTCATATATGGATGACAAAATACTATGTTAATTGGCTGGGTTGATTTAATTACATGTCTAAATAACTCACAGCATGATGAGTCAGCCCATTAAATAGCAAAGCATGTATTGACAGGCAGATCATTGCCAGTTCAATCTTGGGCTATTTCACTATGTACAGCAGTATTTTACTTGTGATGTAGGATAGAGGTAGCCAGTATAACTCCTGGAGATATTTATGCTTAGGCCAATTAGAGCCTAGTATTGGGAGATTTAGCTGTATGACTTTTTTCAGTTATCAGTTATATTTAGAAAAAGATAGGATATGATAACTGCTAGAACAAGAGGGCATGTCTCTGAAGCTGTAACATGAATAAAGATTATAAGTACTACATAAATGACAGTAATTTATCTAAGGACCTCACAGTTCTTAGGATCCTTTAGGACACAACTACAAGCTTTGAAAAAAGAAGAGATTTTTTTGGGCAAAAATGGCTTTTAGAGTATGCTTTTATGAAGAACATGACTTGGTAATGCGCAAACACTTTTACAAAGTTTAAAATAAATAATCCCATCTTTTAAGTTTCAAGTATTATGATTTTAAATGGACAATTAGTTAAGTTCCATAACCTTAGTCAATGCTTACGCCCTGTGCCAACCTACTCAACAATTTTGGGACTCTTTGGGCCCTATTAAATTTGCCAAATCGCAGTTCCCGAAGCCAATAAAGGAGCCTGCAAAAGTTATGGCTATTAAATTGGCCTCTTTTAGCTACCCACAAATGATCTGCGGGTTACAGGTATAAAATCCCTGCGGGCTGTCAAAATCTGAACTCCTACCCAGCTAAGCCTTTGATCTTTCATTCCGGTAAATATTACAATTGCAAATTGCTATTAAATTGCTACAATTCCCAAAGCCCAACTGTTTTCACACCCGTAAATGACAAATTTAGCCCAAAATCCTACAGGTACTAGAGAGGACCAGCAAAGGGGTTAGATTCCTGTCGTAGCACTGTAAAAGTAAATATAAACACACTACTGTATTTTAAATTACAGGGAAAGTGATGAAAGGTACTAAAATTAATAGCAAAACATTCTTAAGCTCGCAAATCTGCAATAAAAAATATTTTTTTAATTTTTCTTTTCCGTGTTTTATCAATCCCGTCAATCTATGTATTAATACATATAATAGAACTCGCAGGGACTAGAATATTATATTTATTTATTTTTTAATATTGCATTATTTCGAGAATGCGTCCAACTTGGACTTCAAAAGTAAGTGATTGAAATGTAACCTCCATGTTTTAGTGAAGAAGGTCTCTTTTACTATTGGCTCTGTCTAAACCCATAACTGCGGGTTTGAAAAATGTATCATGTTCATGCCCGGAAATGCTACGTGCCGAAGTATGGTTTGCGGATTTGTATGCCGGCCATGTACTTGCAGGCTTTTCTAATTTAACTAGCGAATTGCCCGTCAAAAAATGACGGCAATGAAATTGTAAGGTAGCTAATGCTGTTTAGTGTGTAATAATGAAATATATAATACATTAATAAATGAATATACTTTACCTATTTTAAAGCATTGTGTGGAAGAGCTGTGAATGTGTTTTGATGTTGCTGCAGCATTAGTGGTGTGGATGTGCTGTGTAAGCGTGCTGAATGTGTGCAGTGTAACACTGTGCGTGCGCGAGCCCAAACCGTTAGCGTAGTCGTGTACTTCCGCATTGGCGCGAAATGGCGAGTAATGTGTGTTATACGTTTGTATCGGAATATCCGTAGTTGTTTTGTGGTGTTTTGCGAGTTTCTTGTGGTGTTTTGCGAGTTTAGAGTGCTGTAGCCTCGTTTTCGTTTTGTTCGGCGGCCATTTTTTCTCTCGCTTCGTTTTTTTTTTAGTGTTTAAACTGTTTTATTTGAAGTAAAATCGAGGTGTAAGTTGTATTTTTGAGGTGCTGGGTGCTCCCTCTTGGTGTAGGTAATTTTTTTATGTATGTGGTGTGTGTATGTATTGTGTTTGACATTTTCTAATGTTCGCGAGTTGCGTCCGAGTGTTGCGAGTCCGTAATGTGTGTGAACGTGTGTCGTATGTTGTTTGCGAGTGTCGTAATGTGTGTGTCGTACTGTTTGGGTTGCGACGTGAAGTTTGCGAGGGTCGCAGTTGCTGGCAAGGAGCGCCTTCGGCGCTCCATGCCAGCAACTGCGGCCCTCGCTTTGCGAGGTCCTCAGGTGCTGGCATGGAGCGCCTACGGCGCTCCATGCCAGCAACTGAGGCCCTCGCTTCGCGAGGGTCCTCAGTTGCTGGCATGGAGCGCCTTCGGCGCTCCATGCCAGCAACTGAGACCCTCGGGCAGTGCCCTCGCTTCGCGAGGGCACTGCCCGAGGGTCTCAGTTGCTGGCAAGGAGCGCCTTCGGCGCTCCTTGCAGCAACTGAGACCCTCGGGCAGTGCCCTCGCTTCGCGAGGGCCTCGGCTCGCTGCGCGAGCCGCGGCCCTCGCTACGCGAGGGCCGCGGCTCGCTACGCGAGCCCGCAGCGTTAGCAACAACTCGTACGCTCACAACTATATATGTGATCGCTCTGTAACTCAAGCAAATTTTAAGCCCACAGACATACTGGCTGTACGACGGCCACTGCGGGTTTGGCATTTAATAGGGCCCTTAAACTCTATTGACTCACAAATATGGAATGGCGGCTATAATACTAGGAGGAGATCTTAACATTGCACCATGCTTACCTAGACAGATCCTCCTCACCTGATACTTTTACCCAAAGACAGACTGATCATAGCAATACAATTCTTAGAAAATGGATTGTAAACTATGAAATTGATGTGTGGCAGACCCACAACCCTAGCATAAAGGATTATACATTCTACTGTAATCTTCATAAAACGTGTTCTAGAATAGATATGTTCTTAGTTGAGAAAGCTATTTGTCATAAAATAACAAATCCACAGATTTATCACTTGGTCCTATCATGCACATATTGCCATTAACTTAAAAACAAATTTAAATTTTTTCACTAATCATTGGAAAAATAATGGTTCTTTACTATTAAACCCAAAACATAAAGAACAAATAGAAAATCCCCACAACAACTACTTTAACATTAATGATACAAATTATACTTCTATTATCACTCTTTGGACTGCACATAAAGCTGTCATTATAAGCAGACTGATTAGTCTGGCTGCATATGTTAAAAAGTCCACAATTAAAAATCTTCAAAATGTATATAACAAACTTCTAAAATTAGAAACAAAAAATAAACAAACCCATGACAAGAAACATACTTATAAATTATAGCCACACGTATTGCACTAAAACAAATACATTTACAAAAAACAGAATTTGCCATGAAACAAACTAAACAGAAATATTAGAAAAAGCAAGTAAAGCAGATACTATGGCCCCCATTCAATTGAAGTTTCGGGAGATCCGGTAGCCCCTAAGTGAAGTGGCAAGCTAATTTGCTATTCAATTGTGTCTTTCTATTGGCTGATTCGAAATGGGCGGTTACTGGCTTACTTAATTGATCATGTTCCCGCCCTGAACTGCTACGACCCAGTGCATGGTATATGGTTTTGGCTTTGGGCCCGTAACCTTCAGGCTTGAGCAATTGAGTAGTATCGCAATCGGAGACGAACAGGAGCCGGCAACTCACTCACAGACATTCGGCCATCTGCAAAAGAGTTGCGGGCTTCTAATTGAATATGGCCCTATGTTAGCAAACAAGTTAAAGAATCAAAACGCTAAACAAAAATTACCTCTATTTGAGACAAGAAAAACAATCTCCTACTTGGTAAAGACAAAATGTAATACACCTTTAAAGAATATTATTCAAAATTATACATTCACACTCCTGAAACCATAGGCAAATCTAAATTACTACAAACAAATACAAGGATATCTTACAAAGGCAAATCTCCCTTAGATTTCAAATTCATAAAATGTATCATTTACCTACAGAACTGAATTAAATCTTGAAATCCACAAAAGCACTTGCACCCGATGGTTTTACAAATGCTTATTTCAAAATGTTCTCTGCTATACTCAACCATCACATGTTATGCTTTATAAATCCTTTATTACAAGGAGAAAACATGACACCAGGAATGTGATAAGCTAAAATAAGTTTAATACACAAAGAAGGCTCTAACCCACAAAAACCTTCAAATCTTCACAAATTTGATAGCCAACATACTAATCCCGATATTGACTCATATCTTTTATCCAGACCAGGTTGGTTTTACACCCAAGCACATTGGGCCTCAGTAAATTGTCAAAATTGTAATTACTGTAGCCCGTAATGTAGCCCTAAAACTTACTGCTATAAAATTGGCCTCTTCCAGCTACCTGTAATCTATTTGCAAGCTACAGGCTTAAAATTCCTGTGGTTAAAATCATAACTGTGACCCATCTAAGCCTTTGATCTTTCAAGCCTGTAAATGTTACAATCACTAAAATCGCAACAATTCAACAAGCCTGCAATTGCCTTCAAACCCGTAAATGGCAAACGTAGCAAAAAAATCTACAAGTACTAGAGAGGACTCGCATGGAGGTTTAACACTGCAAATGCAAATAAAAATTCAGAACTGAACTTTAAAATACAGGGAAAGCAATGGAAGGTATTATAATTAATTGCCCAACAGTCTCAAGCTTGCAAATCTGCAATAAAAAAATGTTTATTTTATGTGTAATTTCCATGCTATGTGCTTATATAGAGCCCTATTCAATTGGCCAAATCACATTTGAATGAGGCCCTAATTGATTGTGGCTTAAACGCCATGTTTTAGTAATGTCATGATGATGGTCTCTTTTACTATTGGCTGTGTCTAAATTGTAATTTATGGGCTTGCTTAATTGATCATGATCATGCCCTGAAATGATACATAGGGAAGCATGGTTTCCGGTTTTGGATTTTGGCCATGTTGTTGCAGGCTTTTTCAATTTAATTGCTCTGTAACTGTTGCAGATTTTGGAATTTAATGGGGCCCATTGATCTCATATGGCTTTCAATAACTGAAAAGATCCATCTTTAGATGCCGAAAAGGCCTTTGATAGAATCCTTAGGCCCTTCATGTTTGAGACATTACCAGCCTTAGGCTTTGCAAAATAATTTATCTCTCTAATCCAAAACTTTTATAGATTCCCTACAGCGTCTTTACTATTACCAAACTCAACAAGAAATAACTATTCGATACATAATGGAATCAAACAATGGTGTCCATTATCCCCCTTCTCTTTGCTCTAGCTCTTGCACCACTACTTAGCCATAGCAGATTAAAATCCCCAAATTACAGGAATCATACAAGGGAATAAGGAATACAACATTTCAGCATACGTAGATGATGTGATGCTCTCATTAACAAACCCCGTAAGAGCTTAATATGTATTACCATCTCTCAGGCTTTCAAATAAACTCAAATAAATCAGAAATTCTCAAAATACATATCCTCTCCCTTTACTACAGTTGCAACTATATTGTATATCCTGTCAATCCAGCAGACCTTCTGCTGATCACCCATGCTTTCAAAATTATGGACTTTCCTATATCTGCTGCAAACTAGGGGATCTTCTGCTCTCCCTGAGCATTTTTCTTGTTCTTTAATAGAATGAGCAAAGCCTGTTTTTCCTACCTGAATTTCAATGTTTGGGAGAATGTGACTTATTTACTGATCCATTCCGTAAAATCAGAAAACCACATGGGTGTCTCAAACATCTTCCAGTATAGTCAGCTATTTTGGCCTCATGATCAAACCTTACATTTGTCAAAAGTCTGGCTGTCGGGTTCTAGAATGATAAAAAGAGATATTACTGGACATCCAAAACACAGAATGTTTTTAATGTAACTCATTTACATAATTTACATCTTAAAATATCTTTGCAGATTGATCTGTGTAGTTCTGTAGAGTATAAATGAGCATAAAAGTACAATCTGAAATGATTCACCAGATAAAAATAACCCAGTAGCATGACACTTTTTCCTTGTTATTGTTTAGTCAGTCAGTTGTGTCTGACTTTACATGACCTTATGGACTGCAGCACACCATCAAGCTCATGCTCCATCAAGCTCATGCTTATTGCGTCAATGATTTCATCTATTTATCTCTGCCTCTGCCGTCCCCTTCTTCATGTGCCTTCAATCTTGCCCATTATCAGACTCTTCTCTAGGGGATCTTGTCTTCTCATGATATGGCCAAAATATTTGAGCTGTAGCCTCATGATCAAACCTTCCAGTGAACAGTTTAGATTAATTTCCTGTAGAATTGGTTTATTAGATCTTCTTGCAGTCTGGGGTACTCTAAACAGTTTTCTCCAACACCACAATTCAAAGGCATCAATTCTATGGGAAAACCGTACTTTTAACTATGAGGGCCTTTTGATAATTTAATATATTTGCTTTTTAAAAACTTGTCCAGACTTGCCATAGCTTTCCTCCCCAGAACAAAAAGTATTTTAATTTCATGGCTGTGTTCACCATCTGCCTCCACTTCTTCCCCATCTATTTGCCAGGAACTGATATTGCTGTCTGCCTTAATCTTTGTCTTTTTAATCTTGAGCAACAGGCCAGCTTTTGCACTCTCTTCTTACACGCTCATCAATAGACCCTTTATTTTCTCCTCACTTTCAGCCATCAGAGTAGTATTATTTGCGTATCTGAGGTTGTTGATATTTCTCCCAATAATATTAATTCCTGCTTTGGATTCATCCAGCCTGGCCTCACACAAGATGTATTCCGTATATAGGTTGAATAAATAAGGTGACAATATACAACCTTGTTGCACTGTTTTGCCAATCTTGAAACATTCTGTAGTTCCATGTACATTTCTGATCGTGGCTTCTTAGTCCAAATTGCTTCAATGAACACTTTAACTGCTGCCTGGGATAAAAGGGAGTTAGTTATTATGCTAGTCTACTGGCCATATAATAAAGTTATTTTTAAATAGGACAGGTTGTGATTCTTTATGCATGTTTTTCATATGCATGCATGCAGAAACAATCTACTACATTAGTTAAAATTAGAGTTGCTGCACCTCTTAAAGAAGGAGCTTTAAGCAGTTTGATTGACACCTTCAATTATTTATAATTTGATGTTTGCACTCTTTTTGTTATTCAACTGACACAAGGGTTAATCCCCCAAAACATTGTGCTGCTGTAAAATATCTGTTTGACACTGCAATAAATATGGGCAGAGCTGAGCTTTTGCACTACAAAGTGAGGCTATGTTTATTTTAAAATCTAGCTCTAATACGTAGAAGTTATATGGTACTTACCAAGCTTGAAATACCGTACCGTGATCTGCGCTTGTATATTTTATTTAGATGCTAGTATGAATTATGTGATGGGATTGTCTATATATATATATATATATATATATATATATATATATATATACAGTAATCCCAGAATTACAGATGAACAATACAGAACAAGAATGCTAATACATTTAAAAAAACTGGACATTCTAAGCTATTAGACACATTCTAATTTAAACTAATTTTTCATAAGCTTATAACTTTACATTGGTTTTACGTATCTGTTTAAACTTTTCTATTTTAGGAGGGATTGGGGGTCTGATTGTTTTTTTGCCAATTTTCATGAAGTTCTGTCTGGCCAAAAAACTGTTAATTACATAGAATTTTGGGGTGATGACATGTTTTTTTTCCCAATGGAATTTTTGTTCACTTGTGGGGAAAAAATGCTTAATGTATTTGTTTGAAATCTGGCAATATAATAGTGATCTAAAAATTCTATGTGCCTTTTTGGATTTTTTTAGATAGCTTAAGTCATTTTTGAGATATAATAGTTTAACATTAGATTGTAAATTTGCGAGTTTTCAATTGTGTGTCCATGTCTTGGAAACAAGCACTATGTACATTTGATTATATGCTCAAAAACAGGGCCCTCCATTCTTTATAAGGTGTTAAGTTTGTTTTTTGCCATGTACTAAACCCCTGTACAGCGCTGCAGAATATGTTGGTGCGATATAAATAAAGATAATAATAATAACATTTTAAAGTAATGAGCATGCCCAGTAGAGACTTGTGCACATGTCCTACTCTCAGAATCCATGCATTTTGATTGGCCATTTATGGTCAGGTGATGATTTTAGTGGTTTTAAAGTTAAGTATTGCCTGAAATGGTGGACGTTATCCAGTGGGGGCGAGCATATGAAATGAGCGGAGAGCAAATGCTTGTTAATACATGTGAAGAGAGACGCAGGGATACAAAGAAGCAGAGAGAGGGAGGGGGAGGGAGGGGGGTCTGCGGGATCTAGCATGTGTTAGTAGTCACTCTTGGGGGGGGGGGGGGGGGGGGGTTATTCAGTCTTTCTGTAGTGGTTTCACAATTATGATTCACCGGCAATGATGGACAGTCACTTATACCCAGGGAACTTATCCATTAATAAACCTATGAGTCATCACTTCATTTTGTAAATAAAATATATACCCTTTATTCACATGATTAAAATAAATTCAACGACAAATACAAGTAAAAACAAAAACTGACCCTGCTGTGTCATGCCTCTCTCTCTCTCTCTCCATTCCTCCCCTCTCTCTCTCTCTCTCTCCTCCTCCTCTCTCTCTGCTCTCCCACTCTCAGTTGTCTCTTCTTCTATCACTCTCTTCCTCTCACTCTCTGCTGTCTCTACTTTATCACTCTCTCATCTCTCTCTATCCTCTCTCACTCTCAGCTGTCTTTTCTTTTACAACTCCCGCCCCCCCCCCCTCTCTGCACTCCCGCTCTCAGCTGCCTCTTCTTCTATCACTTTCTTCTTCTCTCTCTCCTTCACTCCCACTTTCTGTCTCTCTCTTTACCCCTCACCCCCTTCTCTCTCCCCCGTCACTCCACCTTCTGTCTCTCTCTTCCCTTCAGTCCCAGCTTCTTTCTCTCTCTCCCCCCCCCCCCACTCCCACCTTCTGTCTCTCTCTCTCCCGCTCACCCCCCTTCTCTCTCTCCCCCCTCACTCTACCTTCTGTCTCTCTCTTTCCTTCTCTCCGAGCTTCTTTCTCTCTCTCCCCCCCTCACTCCCACCTTCTGTCTCTCTTTCTCCCCCTCACTTCCACCTTCTGGTATGCAGGCTGGGCTAAAGTCACTGGACTACTCTATGACATTAATAGCTTCACCCCCTGCCTAAACAGAAGCAACAGCTCTATTGTAAGATGACTGCAGCTGTCCCTAGGCCCCACCAAGTGACCACCCATGATCCATCATAGCCTTGCCCCCTTTACTGAGCATGCTTAGCCTGAAGAAGTACCTAGACTGGTAAGACTTTTTTTTTGTCCAGCACACAGGCAAAGCTGCTTCTGATTACACAGGTAGGAGGAGATAATCAGCTCTATCTGTCCACTCCCAAAATCTAACCACCACCTCATAACCTGCAACCTCGCCACACCTTCCACTCACTGCTCTTCTTCAAACCAGGTCACCATGACCCACAGAAACCTGTCAGCACTTGACCTACAACATCTTTCCACTGTGCTTCAACCTCTTCTCAGCCCCCTCACTTGCCTCACCTGCCCTGACACTCCCACCTCACATCCACAACCATAGCACACTACACAAACGCCCTGCTGGACAAGAATGGAGATAATCTCACACCTCAGCAGATGTCCTCCAGTACAAGTTTATCTTGGGGTCCTATTTCTCTGTCCTCAATCTTGCCAAACAGCACTATTTCTCATCATTAATATTGAATCTGTCCTCCAACTCCAAAGGATTGTTGAGCAAATTCAACACTCTCCTCAGCGGCTCCAGCTCCCACTCATGTCCTCTCAGGGCTAAAAACTCTCTCATGGTTCACATCCTACCTACAAGATTGAACAGTATTTCCTAAATGGATTTCAATTTTATAGATTTAAATGTCATCTATATGCAGATGACACTCAAATCTACCTCTCAGCACCAGATCTAATCCCCTCTCTTCTAGCACAAGTTGACATCTCTCTGGATGTACTCCCACCAACTCAAACTCAATATGTCAAAGACTGAGCTCCTAATCTTCCCACCCTCTATTACTGCTTCCGCTCCTTAAATATCCCTCATTGCTGACAATCTCATCATCACTCCCACCACCCAGGTCTTTTGTCTTGGCATTCTACTGGACCCTGCCCTCTCTTTCATCATTCCTCCCATAAAATCAACAACATAAGTTTGTCTTTTATCAACTAAACAACATCTCCCATATGTCACTATCTTACACAAGACACCACTAAAATTATAATACATTCACTCATCATATTCCATTTTGACTACTGCAACTCACATCTTGCTGGCCTCCCCATCACCCATCTGTCTTCACTCCAATCCATAATGGACACATCCGCTGGACTCACCTATAATACGAAGAGCTCATTGCCTGTAGCACCTCTCTGTCAGTTACTCCACTGGCTTCCCATAGCCTCCAGAATAAAATTTAAAATAATGACCATAACTTACAAAGCTCTCAATAACAGTGCACTCTGTAATATCTCTGTTCTTGTTTTCAAAATACTCACCCACCAGCCCTCTTCATTCTGCTAATGAATTTCTTCTTTCCTCCTCTCTTATCTCTTCCTCTTACTCCGACTCAGCTGCCATGTTTTTACCCACCTCCCACTTTAAGTCAATGCTTTTGCCGACAGTGATATAAACCAGTGTAGAACCTGTGTTACTCTACAGACCATATAGATAGCCCTTTGTAGGTTTACACCAATTGTTAAACCAGTGGCAGGCAACCTATTTCACTTGAAGGGCCTCATATGTGGACAATGAGTCCTTAAAAGCGCCTCACAGAGCATCAGATCTTTTACCAATAGCAAAATGGAAATTGTTGTAGGAAAGGAATGAATTGATAGCAAATAAGTATTTAGGGGAATAGGGAATGGAGAAGTGTTTCAGAGTACAATTGGGTATAGTTTGCTAGTTTTAGAGAGATATCTTGGACTGTGTATTATTAAAAAGGGGCATGCTCTCCCACCCCAGAGATCAGGCTGAAGGTTGCATGCAGTCCCCGGGCAACCTGTTGCCCACAACTATTTCTGACTTTTGAGGTTTCTCTCAGGATAAATTACATCAGTCTTAATGAATGCATCCCTTTTAGTGTTCTCATTGTCATGCCCCATCCATTTTTGAGTTTGTGGTAAAAAAGGAAGCTTGTTACTGTAATTTCTGGAGTGTTTTTGTTATTATTTGACAATAAAGTACAACATATGTGGTGGGCAAGTAGGTTTGTACTAGGCTGCCACAACATTAAGTAGCTGTCTCTGGAGTGTGTTTAATACTGTTCTTTTATGTCTGTGTATTGACAAGTACATCTATAAAGGAATTTATGTAGCATTGATAATAATAGACCACTCAAGTGAGTTTACAGCATCTTGTATGTTGTGTGAATGTGTGTTAAAAGCAGGTTATCTAACTTGCTCTTACCACGCCGGCCATTTCTTAGGCCTTTTTCATGTGTTTATATTTAAAAAGGATTCTCTTTTAGTACATGCCAGTTTGATTGCATCAATGAAACAAAACACAGCCTGTGACTTCATCTCAATGCAGATGCACTGTCATACTGATGTGTTTAGGCACATCCTTACGTCTTAGCAAAATGAAACAGGATTATACAGAAGAAGGGGGAGGGAAGCAAGGGAGGGGCAGGAGGAGAGAGACAGCAAGACAAGGCTGTCTAAAATTGGATACCCTGAGTAACAAGTCCAGTCCCTTCTGGGAATCATCAGCTGTTGCTAAAGCAGATTCTTGGAGGGTGTTTCATAGGCTCCAAATACTCAGCTGACAGGCTACAGGCTGTAAGCATTTACACAGATATAAATAGGAGCCATTCACTGCAGCACAGAAGTTTACAGAACTTTCTAGATTCATGGCACCAATGTTTATTTTAACCAGTGCTGGGCATTCAGAGCTTGGAGACAGATGATCAAGACACAGCTCTCGTCTTTAATGAGCCTGCTTAATTCCCTGAAGAATCTCAGTTAATTTTATTCTTCCGGGGTAAATTCTCCCTTCTTTTTTGCTACCCCTTCTTTGGAATATCTTCTTTTCAGATACAGTTTTTATTACTTGAGAATCTGTCCGCTCAGTTGGAATTAACAGACAACTTTCAGCTTTCAGATCAGTCGAAGTTGGAGAGATGGCTGACAGTCAGTTGCCCTTCTCCTGTCATTACCCTGCCAACAGAATGAGAGGAGCCAGAGATCCTTTCCGAGATCCAGGCATGTCCTCTCGGCTGCTGGACGATGATTTCAACATTTCACCATTTCATGACGAATTAACCATGGACTGGCCAGATTGGGTAAGGCCCACACTCAGGACCTCTTGGTCCAGTCCTTTAAGATCAGGCCTGGCACGGACCTCTGGAGTATCTCCACCAGGCTACAGCGCCAGATATACAGGCTACCCTGAAGCCAGGAATTCTGTTGCTAATCCTAGCCAGCCATGGAAAGTCTGTGTAAATGTGCAAACTTTCAAGCCAGAAGAGCTGACAGTCAAAACCAAAGATGGATTTGTAGAAGTTTCAGGTGAGCAGATATTATAAAGAAAATGAAATACAATAATTATTATAGAGCAATAATACTTTTGTAGCACAATAGTGTATAAGTAAAATATTGCATATGGAAAGCTTGCTTCAGTTAGATATAAATTATAAATATATCCAGTATTCCGTAATCCGACAATATTATTAAAAAAAATGTGACAGCAGATTTTTAGGCTCATTGTGTATTCTATATCTTGTTTTTTCACAATTTTCAGTGTGATACTGTTGTTTTAAAAAATAAGTTGATTGCAGGCCCTAGTTTGTCATAACTCGATAAAGAAGAAAAAAAATGGACCAGAATCTGATATTCTTATCTGTAAAATAGAACTTTTCTTATGACCATCTTAAACTTCAACTTCAGAGCAGCAGTACAGGATATTGCTGTGCCATCTTTGTGGCACCAGACACGTTAAAAGTAGATACTGGCCTGCACGGAAGAATTAAATCTATTGTTTTAGATTTACAGACCTACATGCTTCAAAAATACAACTGAGCAAAAAAAGGGCACTGTACGCACTTTTCATGTTAAATGTATTTTTAGTTCACCATTACTTAGCATTAAAAACACAGTTGACCTCATTAATTGCCAATGCTTTACCCCTACCCATCGCTCTCGTTATCCTGAGCACATCTGAAAGGAAGTGAAATATTTCAACTGAGGTTTCATTGATTAGGCTTAAATTATATTTTCTGGCTAAAGCTTTTTTTTGCTGTTGTTTGCACATGTTTTATGTTATTTTTAATGTTATTTAATGGTGAACAAAACAAAAAAGTAAATACACTGGCCCTTTAAGTAAAAGTTTGGTGAAATGCAACAAGTCCTTTCTGTGGAAAAGAGGTTTAAAGATGTTTCAGTCAAATAAATATAAGATGTTTTATTTTGTTCCTGTACTGATTTCATGTTTTCTACAGTGAATATCTCATTTAGCTCACTGTTGCACCACACAGAAAAGAGGCCTTTGAAACATGATCAATTCTGCATTAAGAAAATTACCAAAAATCTCAAAGAAAAAATGGCTGTCTGTGTAGAATTTGTTTAATTGACAAAGTTCAGTAAATAATTTACAAAAAGCAATTAATAAGGCTTATAATGGCCATTGTCCTTGACACTGTAATTTCTGGAGCAGGTTAAATTCAGTTACAGCTAGGAATTATCGGTGCCCTCTATTATTGCTTGTCCCAAATTGCCATTAGTACACAGCACCGCACTTGTATCCAAGTTCCAACAAGTTAGAACATCTTTATGAATATGGTTCTATGAAATGACATCATTAGTACATAATTACTACTTGTCAGCACACATCAGTTTCTTTGCGTAGTAATACCATGTTATTTGCTGACTAGCTGGATTATCTTATATTTAGAGCAAGTGATATCCTCGTGTGCAGGTGCAGTGACATTCAGTAAATCTTCTGGAATTTTCTTCAGCATTTGGAAGAAATAATTTAAATACTTATAACTAAAGAGGGGCTTAAATATAGGTATGCATTGTGAAAATAAATAACCATGTACCACTGAAATATTGTGGTACATTCACAACAATTAAATTAGCCCAGCTCTACCACTCACCTTTGTATAATAAGGGCGTGGTAACAATGGTCTCCGGGCTTTCTCTGCCTGCTCATACAATGGATAGATCCACTTAGTGCAAGGGCCAAGCCTAGAGTGAATCATATCTAGTAGTACAACATGTTGGGGGATTAATCCCTTTGTCAGGTACATGCAAGAGAATGAGTGTGTGCAGGTTGCTCTGTTAAATTATTTTTACAGTTGCAACTAGTTAAAGGAAAACCGTCACACATTGGTTAAAATGAACTAGCTGGTTTTGAGCTGGGCCTAGTTGGCCTGCAGTAGGTCATCTTCTGGTCTGTACAGTACAGCTTTGGCATTGAATCAGTGAGGCACTGATCCCAAACAGTGTGACACAGCAATCTCATATCTATATACTCTCACTAGGCCATGGCTACACTGACACCACCCTACCATCCAAGGAATGTCTACATCTATATGAATGAATAGCCATAAGATACAAACGTAGAAACTGCAAATTCATAATTATAAAGACTTAACACATAATCCAACCCGGCCTTTGCTTAAAGCTGTGTAATACAGCAGGCATATGCTTAAATGGAGCCATGTTCGAATTGGTACTTGGATTAAAGAGGCCTTTGTGGGCATGAATCTACCCAGGTTCCCAGAATGCAGTGCAATAACTGTATTTTTCAGAATTCTGAGCAGGAAACAAGTACTATTTATTTACTATATACATATATATATATATATATATATATATATATATATATATATATATATATATATATAAATATATATATAAGTGAAGATGACCTATACTGATTGTATATAATAAGGATTTTGACGTTGAATGTATACTGTAAATAAGTAAAGTTGAGTGATTTGTGCAATCGGCTAAATGAAAAGTAATGTACAAAACAACTATGGTATTGTGAGATGTAATCGTAATGTGGGGGTTCTGTCAGGAGTAAAGTAGGTGGCCCAGTGGTTAGGATGCAGATGCTTTTACCTCAGCATCCTGGATTTGAATCCAGCTAGGGAACCAAAAGCTCACACTGGTCAGTACTTGGTTGGGAGATCACCTGGGAATACCAGGAGCTGTATGCTGTGGTCCACTGGAGAAGGAATTGGCAACCCACTCCAGTATCTCTGCTATGAAAACCAAGTGGATGAGCATGGTATGTTGTCCATGAGGTCGTGGGGGGGTTGGACATGACTGAGCTACGCCATTTACATTTTTTACAAGAGAATGATTAGGGTTATGTATAGTGAGTATATTTTCAGGTTATGGTTACAGTATGGATAGTGTAATATTAGGACACAATGTCAAAGAGCAATGTTATAATTAAGATATAGAGAGTGAAAGTGTGGAGTATTATTGGTATAAAGTTAGGGTTATAGTAGCAGTACTATTCCTAGTAGAATTATCTTTTGGATGATAAAAGGCAAGGGTTGAAATGTTAGGGTCATGCTATGCATAGAATAAGGATTGGGTTATGGTATGGATAATGTAAAACTGCTATTATGAAAGGTAGGAGTAAAGTGGGCATTATTTTAGTGGTATGGTCGTATTAGGGGAAATAAAGTTTTAGAATGATGGTAGGATATTCGATAAGTAAGATTAAGAACAAGGTTACAATTTAGACTGTGTGCTATAAATGTTACTTCATTTGCATGTTAATCTACATGACTAACTAATCAAACTGTTAACAATAGGTCATGAAGCTTAACATAATTATATGAACACTGACAGGTGGGTGAGCTAACTAATGCATTAAATATGCATAATTATTTTTATGCATAATAACAAGTAATTTATGCAGATATAAACCATTTTTATAAGTTTGCCTTTCATCTTTGGGAATTTACTTTAGAGGCTTAGCCCATAATACTATGTAATGCTGATTTAATCAGCTAACTGAATCACTTTGCCAAATTGTGCCATATTGTAAAGTGTTGCTAGCCATTCTGCAAAAAAGTTAAGGGTAAAATATGGTTGTTTCATATTTAAAGGTGCTCTACCAATGTATAACAGCTACTTCTCAAATAAAAAATTAATAGTTTTGCATTAAAAGTTTTTTTTCTTTAATAACCATGAAATCAAAATAAGGTTGGCAAGATCTTATAGCAACACAAATATCATAAAGTGGGTTCAATGTTGTCCGTAAAGTTATAGTTTTTATTTCAACTGAAGTTTGGTGAGACTTCACATGAATTATGTTAATTTAAATCTTCATAAATGAAAAACAGCAAACTTTAAATAATTACATATTTAATTAGACCTATAAATCTAGTCTTACCCATGAACTCTACCCTTTCCATTACCCTATCTCTATTCGACCACTACACTATCTTACCATTAATCTCACAACACCAAACACAAATATCTCTCAGTAACAGTATGTACTGAATGACCTTAATTAAGTTTAATAGCTAATACATTTTAATGGCATCCATGATCCCTTCTTTGTTCTATTCTCACACCCACACAGTGACACAACAATCTTTCTGCTGAACCAGTTTTCCTTCTAATCCTTACGTGATTAGATTAGTTTAGCCGTAACTTAAAAACACTTTATTTAGTTTATCATGCCCTGATGCACCAATGACACTGGCCAGTAAGTGGCCAAGCCATACATTAATACAATGCAGCATGTACAGTATGGAGCCCATGTACAGTTGGTGCTTTGGGAAATGTTACCCTTGAGATGTGACACCAATTTGCTCATCTTTGGCAAATTGTAGAATAGAAATTGATTAAATCAGATATATAATAGAATATATAGAATATATAGAATATGGATGCATAGGTCTGAAACTGCAGATCTTTCTGAACTGCAATCCACATGTCACAATCTTCCTAATATTATATTGTGTTGAGGATGACCAGTTTGTCTGAGCAAATATATTTATTCATTTTTTACATAAATAAAAAAATAAAAAATGATAAATATGTTTGAAAAGTGTGAGTCAGAGCATAATTAGGCAGGAAAATGTAATAGAGGCATCCATGATACGTTGATTAAGGTGGCATGTGTGAGATGAGCACTTCCATTTCTACAGGAGCAGGGCTTACAGTTATTTGCGCATGTTGCCTGCTATATGCAGGGCAAGTGGATAGGTGTGAAATACCAAAACCTCAGATCATTTACCAAACCCCTATCCCTCCTCCCCCACTCCTCCTCCTTAGATAAGAACATGCCCTCAGGGACTGCTCATGTCAGACAAATGTAAACTTTCTACACACAGAGTCTTCTAACTTTAATATTTTATCTGAAATTTGTTAAATGTATTGCTTACCCAGATGCTAATATACCGTAATTAGTTTGTCATATACATGTGAGCTTTTTTCTTAAAATATAGTGGTCCTTTAAAGAATCTCACATGAGCTGTCTATGCGAATATTTATAATTAATTAAGCAAATAGTCCATAACTCAGTAGCGGCTACATATTAACAATGTAAATACAATGACTGTCACGCACATATTTTATCTTTAAAATGGCTACAGATAACAGGATGTTTCACACCATTTACTGATGTGATCTAGTGACCTTAATGTTACATTTTGGTGAGTATTTGATTGATAACAAGGTTATCTTGAAAAACAACCATGCTGTGTAAAATGTAGCGAAATTCAAAGTCACTCTGTGACATTATGTGCTAGAGTTGCAAAAAAAGTGCTTGTATCAGTATGTGCGATACTTGTAAGATTGTTTGCAGTTTATTACAGCAAGTTAACTGTCACACTACCAGTAACTAGTGCAAGCTCCATTAAAGGGACTCCACTAATAGGACTGTCGCCCCAACAGGAAGTCGATTTTATTTTAAAGATCATAAAAAATTGGGGATCTATCCTGTTATATGTATGCACGCATTTTTGGAAGCGCGCTCACATCCCGCTTCCCGATCAAGATGTCTAAAGTAGGTAGTACACCTTAACCCACTAACCCTCTAACCCTAACCCTCTAAACCTCACTTCCTAACCCTAACCCTCTGACCCTAAGCCCCGAACCCCCTAAACCTCACTTCCCAACCCTAACCCTAAGCCCCTAACCCTCCTACCCTAAACCTCACTCCATAAGCCTAACCCTAAGCCTCTTATCCAAACCCCCTAAACCTCACTTCCTAACCCTAAGCCCCTAACCCTAAGCCTTTAACGCACTTACCCTAACCCTAACCCCCTAAACCTCTCTTCCTAACCCTAACCCTAAGCCCCTAACCACTTACCAGGCATTATCCTTACCCTAACCCCTTAATCCTCTAAGCCTAACCAAAAGCCCCTAACCACTTACTGCGGCCGCGGCACACTTCACAGGATAGGTCCAGAATTGGTTATACATTGTACTAGCTGCCTTTCTCTATAGTAAATCATTTCTGAAATATTTTGAATTGATTTTGAAGCTCCTGTATACTAATGTGTGGCACAGAGTACTGGTTAAGGGTGTGAGAGTGGTCTAACTGCCAGATAACAGTAAGGGTCTTTATTTTTGCCTCTACAAAGACTGACTGTAATCCTTATTAGCATATCAAAACAGCTAATTAATTAATTGTCTTTAAGAATAACCTAAAAAAAACTTGATTTTGGGGTGACAGAGTCTCTTTAATGGTGTTTGGAATCACAGTGATACACAGAGATACACTTAGCACAAGAGCTGTATGCTGGCAATTTCCTTTAGGAGGCAGGGTGTCCAAGTTCAGTCCCGGTGGGCCACACACCGGCCTGGATTTGAGGATTTCCTTTCGGTGCACAGCTGAGTTAGTAAGCATGATTGAGGAAGTGATAGTTTCACCTGGGTGCAGCAGGGATATCCTCAAATTCAGGCCTGTGTGTGGCCCAACCAGGACCGAAATTGGACACCCCTGCTTTAGAGAGACATGGAAAGTCTCTAGATTTGACTAGGAATATGATACACCATGTATCAATTTACTTTTATTTACTTTATTTATTTTATTTACTTTAATTTACTTTATTTATTTTGTTATATTCTTATTCTCTATAATCATACAATTTCACCTGTTTAGGCCCATCCGCTGTAGCTCATGCATACACAGAGTGTGAAGTGCAGGGTTTCAAACTAGCCTGTCAGTGACCTCTCTCAAGGAGCATGTTGCGGATTATTGCCACAGATTGGTTGTTATGAGACAGTGTATCCCCTGTAATAAGAAGTACCCTTTCTACATGAGCTTCAACTGGGAAAACCAGTTAGGAACTATTTGCAAGATTGAAGCAGAAAAAACAGAGCTTTTACACCCTACTTAATAAAATAAAGTACACAAAAGTAAAGAGGCACATAGATATAGTGTTATATTCATAGTGAAATCCAGAAACCTTCCATGTCCCTGTAAAGGAAACTTAACATTAGAGAAATGCTTATTTATAACTTACTGATTAGATGCTGCTTTATACAAAAATACTAGTCTAAACCTCAATTTTGATAATATCTTTAATCAAAATTGGCATTTTTGCTTTTTTACTCTGCAATCTGTTCATAGTGCGGCAGAAATTGTTACCTGGCTCTCTGCCTGGGCATAGGAGGTTTACAATAAACTGATATATTTTTAGCTCAGTTCCATTATATATGGAGCCATTAAACTGATATAGAAAATGTTCAGTTTGTTGCAGCACTATAAACTACTTAATAAGCAATCTTGCAATTTATACTTAATAGTTATAAGTAAATCCAATGCCAGAAATCTTATTTTTAACCTACTGCTAGTGCTGTGCTTTATTCTCCTAGGCCTGCAATATCCGTCATGCAAATATTACAATGTCTGTGAGGTAAACTCTCAGATTTAGCATTTTAAGGATATTTTTTTCACAATATTGTTCTAATATATTGAATAAATCAAATGAATAAGTATGGGCCATGTGTACCAGCTTTGGATTGCATGTCCTGTCATGCACAGTATTGCTACTTTTGTTGTTTGAGGTTCTTTAAGGGTCTCTAACTGCTGCTGGGGGTGTGAATGATTTCAAAGCTGGAAATAGTCTTTCAGAGAGTTGACAGCTTCAGACTACTAGTGACAGCTGTAAACATGAGATTGAAGCAAGGGACAGCTGTTAAAATGAAAATAAGACTGTGGGCACATTGCATTATTAATCAGATGAAGGATTACATTTGAGCAAAAAATTTACATTCTGGAGATAGTATATGTAAAATATATACACACAGAATAGAATAAAAATGGCTGTATGAAACCAATTAAAGGATCACTGTTGTGTATTTACAACTAACGTTGAAATGTTATGTGGTTTAAGATAGATAAAAGTTAATAATGTTTCTCATTTTCCCCCCTAAGCAGAGCTGCTTTTCTCCACCTACCTGTGCCTGTTACGAGCATGGCCAGCTCTGTTGAGAAGCTGGACTAAAAAAAAAGTCTGACCAATCTAGGTTCTGGTTCACACAGAGAATGCTTAATAAAGGGGATTGGGCTATTTTGGCTCATGTGCTGTCACTGGGCGGAGCCAAACGGGCAGCTGCAAGCATGTTACAATAGAGCTGTTTCCACTGTGTAGAACGAGGGGGTGGGCCAATTACATCATGCAGATGGATCAGTGAAATCATAGAGCAGCCTGATTCTAAGCTCCATAATGGTCCAATCTCCAGGCATAGTTGGTCTTGCCCCTGACAAGGTAAAAGGAGGTAGACATAAGCAGGGAAAAACTGTCAAGTTAAGTGTAAGAAAAACATAATGATTTATTTTAAACTGCATACTATTTTTAACAGTCTATGCGCAAGAAATAGAGTGCATTAACGATAACACCAAGGATTTCTGGTAGTGTAGGCCATATAATTGTTCTATATATATGAATGTGTCAGAGGATACATCTTGAAGCAGCCTGCTGCTGGAATGTTGCTCTTCTAGGCCTGGAGCATGTTGGCCAAGGTAGAATCCATCACTGATCTGAGGTATGGTTTAATTATACTGTAAGTGGCATAGATTATGTAAAATAATTTAAAATGAGAGCCCACTAGACAAGTATGTATATTTATATGAAGGCAGCATCATTATTACAGTGCCCAGAGTGAATTGTGCCCAGCACAGATTATTAAAGGGAACCTGACAGAACATTGCAAAACCAAGTCACTTGGTTGGCACAGTAACACCTTTTATTGAACCAAATAAAAATGTCTTCATATATAAGTGCTGAGTTTTGAAAATCCAATTTTGCATATGAGTGCTTTATGTTGTAAACCATGTAAAAATAACATAAATAATAAAGCAACCTGTTGCCTTCATCAGATTAAATGTGTTTCCATGATTTATAAAGTGATTTTCTGTTTATCTACTTCGACAAGTGAGAATGGACTTTGAATGTAGAGAACTATTTAGCTGCTTCAATTGAAATTTGGTCCATTATTATGTTAGTTCCTCAACTGGACATGCTTTCCCTTTAATATTTATATACATTGATTTTTAAGATCCCCTATATTGTAACTCCATATATGAGCACCGAGAGACACTACTGATGACCAGCATGAACTTTTCACACCATCATGTGGAATAGCCCAAGGAATGCAATGCTGTCTAAATTTGGTCCATGAATCCCTTTTCTGCCAGGCAGGTGTCTTACACTTAGTCATGGTGGCTTGCCCTCCAGTGTTACACAACCATGCTCTAAGTTTAGGTTCCTTCTCTGTTATATGTACAATTTGCAATACAGGTTGGTTAACTTAAAGGGTTACTGTAGTTTGGGGAAAACTTCACGTGTTTGTGACATAGGTAACAAATTAACATTAGCAGCTCTTTAAGTCAAGAGCATAAAGTATTTTTAAACAAAAGAATCTGCCTGTGTCATGTGGGCTTCTGTCTTTGACTGCTAGTCAACCTGAGTGAGTGGGTTATCTTTTTTAGTTCTCTTATCAAGTGGCTATTCATAGAAATAATCTTTTGACAGAACTGAATCGGGTTGAAACCTGAATCCAAGATTCATCCTTTTGCTCCACTCTGTCTTGTTAGGAACAAAATCATGTGTCTGCTGCCAATAAGCAAAATGCAATACAATAATTAAACATGAAAGGCTGTATTTATTTATTTCAAACTTTCTAAAAGCATTTCTCCATAATGACTTAATGGTGAGATAAGTAGTGTAAACAAGAAATATGTAGCTATTAGTATTATTTTAGGGCATAATGTAATATTAAACACATTTATGTTCAAAGAAAGATACCAACATCAACATCATGTAATAACAAGAGGTATGGCGTATTTCACGTACCACTGTTTAGCCTTCATTGACGCAGTTTCCAGCTTATGGTAGGTCAAAAGCCTTGACAATTGCATCCTTAGAGAACTTTAGTAAATTTAACCACTTGTGAATATTTAAACTGTATTTGCCTTATCAATGAATATTCAAAAATAATACATCGGGAAATATTTTACAATTTCACTGAATAATTAATTTGCACCAAGAATATCCTCACATGGTATTAAAGTTATAGAAAAACATATTTTAATTTATTGCGCATTTATCTGCAATATTTAAGATTGGAAATTCATAAAAATATCGCAACAATATACAATTTTTTTTTTCTTGTTTTACTAAATTCTTTGATACTATATAAAATAAAACATAATGCGGTAGAGTCGCTCAGCCTGAGAAGGACTGTAAAGTATATTCAGATAAGCATCCCTATTTAGTTATTTTGAAAGACTGCCAATACTATATGACTGAAGAGACAGACTAGTTATGAAAAGGGCAGCACCCAAGACACAAGTAGAGTTTATTAAATTTAAGTTTTTTATGTTTAAATACTTTTATTATCCTGGTTTGCATAGCTGCTGATGTTGCTAGTTTGTTATATACTTCAAAAATATGTGAAGTTTTTCCTCAAACTTACATTTAGATGCATCTCTCTTGTGTATGTATCTACCTAATCCACCTTCCACCCAGAATCAGAAGTGTGTTTTGGCTCCTCTGGTATGATGACTGCAATCTGTTACCAAATGAGAAGGAAGTCATGTCTTATACGTTTATTCTTTTTTTCTCCTCCATACTTTTAGGTAACCACGAGGAGCAGCAAAAGGAGGGAGGAATTGTCTCTAAGAACTTCACTAAGAAAATCCAGTGAGTACAAGTTAGGAGGTCACAACTAATGACTTCTCTTACATCTTATCTGTATCCGTGTCATGGGAAAAATGTCAGCAATGAACAATATCAGGTGCCAGCAGAGCAAACTGCGTGAGTGTGGTATGAACTCCAGCTTGGGTTATTTAAAGATGCATCCACATTTACGTTAAGATTAATATAACCACAGGATACTAAAAATACAGAGCTAAATTCCAGAATTTTTCTATATATGGTTTCAGTGTCCTGATAAAGCTCATGTTTCTCTTGTTTGCTCTTGGCCAGAAACAGGGAAAGAGCAATGATTAGTAAGTCAGTTTGTTGAGTGTTTGGTGATGGGTAAAGTGTTTTCAGAAATAGAGGGACAGTAAATAAAATCTCTATAGTATTTAGAGAAGGAGCAATCTTTAAAGGCCGACAATGAGTCACTTATTGTTTGAAAACTTTTAATCTGATTAGGCAAAAAACAAGACATTAAGATAGTGCCTCCATCGTGTATCTGTTTTACCATGGAGGCATCCATTACATTTTGGTGAATGTTTTGCTTGTGAGCGGGCTGTTTACAATTCTGCAGCAGCATAGCAGGTTATCTGCTTCTCAGGATGTGCAGTGCTAGGTGTCCCTCCTCTACCACTCCTCCTCCCCTCCGTCTCTTTCCCCCATATCTTCCCCCCTTGCCCTATGTGTCAACCCCCCTGTATCTCTGCCTCCTCCCCCGTTTCTCTTCCCCCCTCCTCCCTCCCCTGTGTCTCTTCCCCCTTCCCTTTGTCTCTTTCCCCGATATCTCTTCCCCCCTGTCCCGTGTGTCACCCCTGTATCTCTGTCCACTCCCCTGTGTCTCTTCCCCCCTCCTCCCCCCCGTGTCTTTTCCCCCCTGTCCCGTGTGTCACCCCCTGTATCTCTGTCCACTCCCCTGTGTCTTTTTCCCCCTCCCCCGTGTCTCTTTCCCCCCTCCTCCTCCCACCCCTGTGCCTCTTTGCCCCTCCCTTGTGTCTCTTTGCCCTCCCTCCCCTGTGTCTTTACCCCTCCCCTGTGTCTCTTCTCCTCCCCCGCCTCCCTCCTCCCAAAGTGTGGCCTTATAGAACGTTACACACTTACATGAATTATATTATTGATTGATAAAAATACATCCTCTAATATAGTGAAGGGTCAGAGAATATATTTGAAGCAGACAATATTTTACAGTACATGGTTATAAAAAAAATCTTAATTATACCTTGTGTACTATTGCTGCAACCACATACAATTAGTGTTTTATGACGTTTACCATGGATTAAAGTATGAACTTCATTCCCTTGATATATTCCCTCCCATTGTAAGAGTCACTGAAGTATTGAAAACAAGTTAATGTGACTTTTTGTTTTGAATAGCTTGCTTTTTATTGACACCACCTCATTCCTATCATTTGAATCACTTGTTGCATTGTGCTTTGTCATTCTAAAGTCACAGCTTCATGTATTCACAATACCCTGGGCTTGGTTTTAAAAAGGCTAACATTGTCCTTTCTTGAAAAAAAAAATTCCTTTCTATGTATCCTCTATTTTAACTAAATATTTAATGGGTTGCAATAACTGTCTAGTTTTTATGGGGAAAATGCGATTGCAATAGTTTATTGCAGAGGTTCCCAAACCATAATCTGCAGGCCAGCAGTGTCCATGAGCTGCATTCAGTTGTTGGCAGTCAATGTCGTACAGGGGTCGTCAACCTTTTAATACCTACCACTTTTGAGGGTAACATTTTCTTATTGCCCACCAGTGCTGCAGTAACTCAATTTACCCCATTTATCTAATTTCTGGTTACATAAATCATATGACCCTAGTTTTGTATCAACCTGTTCTTACTAGACCCCGACTGCTGTCCCTAGGCTATCTCACAGCTCTCTGGTGATGTCACTCTAGCGATTACCCCACTGCCCACCAGGAAAGCTTGAATTGCCCACTAGTGGGTGGTAGGTGGTAGCACTTATGTAGTAGAATTAAATTGGTCAGCACAATACAGGTCTTCTTCCTAAAAACACATTTTGATTCCATCAACGTTTCAACCCCACTAGAGGATCTAAATCAAGATATAACTAAGAGACTGCAATAAGTTTAAAGAGAATTTCTTATAGGCGTTACCCACGATGTCACTCATTTATGAAACAAATATAATCAATTCCTAATACGTAGTGTGAATGTGCTAAAAACAAGTATACTGTAGGGTGATTTATATATTCACACACAAAGAAAAATGTAAAAATAAAGTCACAGCTTCAATCTACATTGGCACATAGTTAACTACAAACACAATATTATAAAAGGACGATCAGAGTAAAAACAATGTAAATATCTCAATTGTGTGTGTGTGCGTGCGTATGTGCGTGTGATGTTTCAGTATAAAGGCTTCCTTCTAGGTTCCTAGAAACAGTCTGTCTGTCTCCCAAGTGTTAAATATTTCTATCCACTCCAATATATAAATATATATTAGCAATGCTAGGATGAGCCTCCCAAGTCTGTGAACTATACTCATTTAATAAGGAAAATAAATAAAGATATTTCACTATTATAAATGCAGTTAAAGTAAACACTGGATATGGAAACTTGGGAAAATGCCAGTGCATCTGGTTGGGGGGCTATTACATATTTGTACTGGACCCCAAGATTTCTGATGGACGTCCTGGCTGCTTTCAGTTGGTTCACAACTTGTACAACAAAATGTTTGAAGAAAAATAATAAAATTCCATACAAGTGTTCAGATATTACAGTAGATGGTATTGTTTAGAAGTGTTGGCTCTGCTACATTAAAGGGCAGCACTTTGCCAATGTTTTAGTCTAAAAAAATAAATGGTCCTTAAACTTCCATAACTTTTACACAGATAGTTAATCTATTCTAGTAAATTTAAATAAGAATAAACTTAAGTTTAGGTGGAACTTGAAAGTTAACTCCTTCTTTATCCTTTCTGGCCTTCCCAGTAGTATGATCGACAGTTAATATAACATGTACAGAATGTTTTAAAGTTTAATTACAATTAGGAATTAATTTACTATAAAAAGAACTGTGATGTTAAGATTTATGTGTACATGTGGGGGGTGATACAATTTGTAAATGTGCAATAAACTGGAAGAGCAGGTTTTGTATTGAATTCCTTATAAGGTCTCAAAATGGTACTCATAATGATGAGCTGGCACCATGCCATGAAACCTGTCTTACTTCAAAAATCTCTGGTTACTTCCACGGAGGCCTTAAACAGTTGTCTAAAACCCATGTCCAAACACTGAAGACTAAACATATCGTTACACAGAAATATAAACCAAATACTTTGCCAGGTTCTTTAAACACAGAGGTGCTGTGTTAGCACAATACAAATGGGATTTTATTGCCCCTGCAATGTATTACAGGCTCCTGTGGTAATAAAGGGGATAATCACATCTATCAGATTAGCCGCATCTCTGCTTTGTGTTCCATTTTAAACACCCTATTATTACTGGATGTGTTTACATTAGTTTAGCCTTAGAAAAATGATCTATTAGGTGCAATTCTCTGGCAAAAGACTCAAATGAAAGCACTCAGGGTCAGACAAGGTTATGTCGCTACTTGGGCCCTCATTCAATTGCGATTGAATAGTGCTCTAAATAAGCAGATAACATATTTTTTTAAAGAAGTTTTTAGTTGGTGGAAACCTTGCTTTTGGATAGATCCTTACTAACTAAAAGTTAGTTATGTTATGTGCTTATTTAGAGCCCTATTCAATTGGCCAAATTGCAGTTGAATGAGGACCTTGGGTGGGTACTCAATTGCCAAGTTATTCTGACAGACCAACAGAAACTGTGCTCATGTCGGCAGAAACGCCTCAGCCACACCAAGCCAAACTGTTGTGAGGTTCAAGTGGAATTAATTGGTCTCATATTTAATAGAAAACCAAACATGATGCTGACATTTATAACTAAAAAGCTAACACGATCATCTTTATTAAGCACATTTTCCATTGCACTTCTGTGTGTGTTCTTAAAGCATGCCTACAGCTTCTTGTTCGGCTTTCTGTTTGTTGAACATCAGACATGAATATTTTGTCTTTGGGTCACTTTCTCAGGGATGAGTTGTCTCTATGAATAGCTGCACTGTAGATTCATTCCTAGCTAATAGCTTTGACTAGAGTTCCAGCATAAATGGAAGCCTTGATAACTAATACCTCAGTCTGCGTCTTTTGGAGGGAACTATCAGGCTTACATTAAAGGGACATGGAAGGTTTCTGGATTTCACTAGGAATATAATATACCTATGTATCTAGTTTATTTTATTAAGAAGTGCTTAGAAGCTCTGTTTCTTACATTTGTTTACCTGTTTGTTTCTGCCTTGTTTAGCTTATGTAGCTCATGAATACACAGATTGTGAAAATGTGTTTCAAATTAGCCTGTCAGTAACCTGTCCCAAGGACAATTTTGCAGAATGTTGCCACTAATTGGTTACTATGAGACAGTACAACCTCTACGTAGAGGGTAGAAACCCATAAGGAACTGCAAAAGCACGAAACCCATTAGGAACTATTTGTGAGATGTTAGGCAGAAAAATTAGCTTTTAAGCACTTTTTAATAAAAAAAAAAAGTGCACAAAAGTAAAGTGATACATAGGTGTATTATATTCCTAGTGAAAACCATTTATGTCCCTTTAAAGCACCACTGTACTTCAAGAAACAAGTTGTTTGTTTGTGATGTATGTCACAAGCTAGCAATAGCTCACATAAAAAGCTGGATGGTGTAGTGGGGGAAGAGGGAACAGTGATAGGACAGGAGGCTTTGTTAGATAACTGGATATGATTGAAATTAAAGCCACACTGCTTCCTCCTCGTATTAGGTGGAGTCCAACTTCAACGAAAGTATCATGGATGCTACTTACTTTTATGACATTTTCCCTGCTTATGTATGTCTTAGTTAGACTCAGAGTATTCCAGTGGTTCTTGGCGTCTGTGATTTAACAGCTAGAATCTCACCATATTCACGCTATTCAAATAAAACATAATTTGTGGATTGAGAATACAGAGGAATTGCTGCACTATTCCTTTCCATGCTGTTTGCAGTGTTAGTGATTATTCAGGCCTCTACAGGAGATAACTCTGTTAGAACTTGTATAAGTGATGAATCCTTCATAATACATGACCTGGTAAGACCCAAAGTTCCTGACCCACCAGAAATGACACAACACAACTATTGGAGGTACAACTGTCCGCAGCAAGTTTTATTAACATAATATGCAAAAGGCATATGTAAATCTGCTACAACAGGGGAGGAGCCCCAGACTTGGCAGTAACCCCATCCCTTGAGCCCGTGCTCAAGAGGTCAACCTCTGTGCCGTTGACACACCTTCCCAGGGGTAGGGACGGCCCCTTCTCACCATTGGCGCCGGACAACTCCCCCACCCACCCCAACACAACCATGTAAAACTCTGCTGAGACAAACAAAATACATACAAACGATAGGCTCACCATGTGAGCAACCAAATCATACTATTGACTTTTTTTTTTATTGATTGATTTATTTATTTATAATTATTTATTTATTTAAATATATAAACGCTTAACAATCTCAAATGCTTTTTAAAAGGGGAGGGTGGGTGCCTGCTTCCCTGCCTGCCGCGGAGTGAGGCTAGCCTAGGGGGCGGAGCAACCTCTCACGCGAGGCCCGCCCCCGCCTCCTCCACCGGCACTTGGTTCACCGAAGTCAAGGGACCCCACTGCGGATACCAGCTCACTGGTTCCACCCTGGGGGTCCTTCAGTATAATCTTTGGAGAAACCATTCTTCTCGCCTAATGTTATGTTGCAGCATGAATAAGTAACATTTCCTAAGTGAATATCCCCCTTTAAAGGATACATTCAACTGAAAGGATATTAATGTCAGATTCAATTTTGCCTGAAATCCTCAGAGGCAAAGGGGATGCTGGGAAAATTTTACATTGCACTTACTCATAAATCAGTCAAATATAAAGTGGACTCCCCCAGAACATCTGGGGAGAGGAACAAGGTAAACAATAAAGATTTCATCCTAAGAAGCTTGTGAAGCATCAGGTGACAGATCTGACAGTCGATAGCTACCAGCAAACAAACAGGGGAGTTCACTAACAAAGTGACTACTAATTGATTGCAGTGTCAGTTTACCACAAGACATGAATTATAGTTAAAGGACCACAGTACTTGGGAAAAAACATGTATGTGAAGTACGTAACAAACTAAGAAGATTGGCAGATACGTACACCATGAGCATACATTTTTTTTTAGCTAAAATCATCATTTTAGCAGTTACTGCCTGTGACTGTAGGATACCACTTTTACTTTTTATCTTATTCCTGCTGACTTGGGGCCCTATTCTACTGCCCAATTCGTAAATTTATACACACTTAAAATCACTCTTAATATTGCTACATATTCTGCAAATACTACTTATTGGCACTAATTAATTCTAAAGTAAATAGAATGCATATAAAAATGTATTTGAAAAAAAACACCAGAAGCCAAATTTATGAGTTCAAGGCATTTGCAAGTAGCTAATAGAATATGTCCCTTGAAGACTATGGGGATGCTTTTTCCTATAATTTTTATTATATATTCTGGAGTGGGAGATGATGGAGGAAGGAAGGAGACTTGTTGACCATTGGTGATTTCAGATAAGTTTATAGCATTTAACATATGCTTAATAGAAAGTGTCTCCCTACTAAACTTGCAAGCCTATTTGTCTTGCAGGTCACTGCCTCCTCCATCCATGATAAGGAAGTATGATTATTATGGCAGCTTCAGTACACTAGCAAACTTTACTAAAATAAAGATTTTTCTAAAACTTATTTTATACAGTTGCCTTTAAAGGACCAATGAAGTCCCACATTTACAGTATGCCTTTTTGCAGCACTACATAAACTTGTCAAAAAAAGTAAAAAAAAAAAAAAAACACAGCTTTTAATATATGTATTATTATATACAATCTTTTACTGTGCCTTGCCATCAAATATTTTGAGCTGTTTTTGATTAAAATCACTTTCCAACAGAGAAGGGGACTTTTAGAATGATTATATTTACATAAAAAAATCTGGTTCTTAGGATTGTCACAATTTAGTAGAAATAACTTAAATGTCTGACTGTATTCAAGGTCACTTACCAGTTGTAAAAGCAGATAAACAGAAACATTAGTGGAGAACCCCATAACAGAATAGATAAATACAGCGCTACGGAATATGACGGCGCTTTATAAATAAACTCTAATAATAATAAATAAAAAAAGTTAATGCATTAAGGCCCTACTTATTTTCTATTCTATTAAAACGTTTTACCCATCATAAAGTTTAGATATTTAAAGGATCGCTGTGGATCAGGAAAAAAGCCACAAGTATGTGCGAAACTGACAACATTATCAGCTATGTAACCTATGGACATAAACACATTCTTTTGGAAAATCCGATTTTTTGAGTATAGAAATCTCTTTTGGGTTTGTAAAATCACTTCCTCAGAGCTGCATAATATGGGTGTTTTTTTTTTTGTTGGGCTATCAGTGAAGAGAAGGGTGGGGAAGGCTGAAAAAGATAACCTTTGTTCGATAATTGGATACTATTGAAATTGACACCACAACCCATTCCACTCACTGGCACATTTTCAAACATATATATATATATTTGTACAGTGGTCCTTTAAATTGAAAATATGTCCTTAAACACAGCTGATTTAACCTTCTGTTTCTCAAAGCATTTTCTTTTCCAAAGTATGAAGTTATACCTAAAATAAAGCCAGAGATTGTGGTTGTAAACGTAGGGAAGTGTGTGATTCTACTTCATCAGTTATATACAGTAGTTGTTTGGCATGTTCAGTGCCTGTTGTAGTGGATATTCATCTATATCTGTAGCCCTTGGACATCAGCCACATGCAATGTCAATAAGGTGATGTTGATGGATGGCACTTCAAAGGATTCCCAGCACGCACTTGAAACCCAGCTCTTGGAAAACTTCAGCCTGATATGGCCCAGATAGAACTACTGCCAACACTTACCACCTGACTTCTACATATATATTTATCAATGATCTCTGCCAGCAGTGCACAATAATAATTTGGCAAAAAAAACGTATAGAAACATTTTATTGATTATAGACAAGAACCAGAAAGGCCCATCTAGTCTATGATTCTATCTACCTAAATACTGGCTTAGGCAACCACTGTAATACACTGTAATATGTGTTTTGTGAACGCATTGTTGTTATTCAGTCGGTCAGTCCTGTCCAACTCTCCATGACCCTATGGACCACAGCATGCCAGGCACATCTTGTGTCTGGTTGTCCTTATCCATAAGGTTATCTTGGAATAGATGGTGCAGTGAGTTTACAGTTGCCAATCCAGTGGACTGTGATTTGTCTGGCCTCTCTGCTATGACCTGCCCATCTTGGTTGACCATATATGGTATTGTCCACAGCTTGATTGAGGTACACAAGCCCTTCACCATGACAAGGTAGCGAACCAGTAGGGGATGTATGCATTGATCATTATTAAAATTCTTATTCAATCATTTAATAAAACAGTATTCATTAACAAACTTATTTTCATAAATTAGCATATCAGTCCACATTATATGGTATGCAATGATCTGCAGATGGCTGGTAGATGTGTTTAAAGTGCTTTGAGAACCATCTGATTTGATACATATCAAACCCAGTCTAGAAATGTTTTGCCAAGGCAAACCACTTTAACACAGCAAGAATCCAGCCAATGAAGTGTATTCTGTTGACATAATATTGACAATTTAGCACTGCCTATCAATCAGTAACACCTCTCCCTTTTTACCGTATCGTGGTGGAGTCCAGCAGCTGCTGAATCTGATCTTCAATAATACGTTTCATATACAATATTGATTTTTTTCAAATTAATCAAAATTAATTTTAGTTATTATTATTATTTTCTATCCTTTTTTGTAAAGTGCCAACATATTCAGTAGCGCTATACATGGGTTAAAAACAAGCAATTTTTTTTAACACATTGCAAAAGAATGGAGGGCCCTGTCTTTGGGCCTCATTCTATTATCGGCCGTAAATCGGCCGTAAGGCTGCGATTCCTTGCGGGGGTTCAGTTAACTCGCGATTCTATTATACGGCCCCGCAAGGATCTCATCTTACGGCCGGCCGCATATCTTGGAACCGGCCGTAAGCTGTGAAATCTAAAAACGCAAAAATAAATTCAAGCCTGCACTGTACAGCTCTGTAAATGCTAGGGATCATATTGGGGGACATGAGGATTAAAAGAAACCCACTCTCAAGCTTGCACATCAGCCCAAACCCGAGTTCAAATTAACTGTTTATTTTCCGGCTGCGGCGTGGGTGTGTCTGAGGTGCTCCAAGCCCTCTGGACTTTTTACATGGATATTTTACGGATATTAAAAATAAAATATTTTACGGATTTGAGTACAGGATAATTATGTGCTATTTTTTCTAACACCTAAAATCCCTTTATAGTCTTCTCAAAGTGCAGGATGGCTTTATTTGAGCTATTTTATGTGCTTAATTGGTGCTAGCGGGACCTCTTTCCTGCAAGTAAGCTGCGGCTCGCTTTTAGCCTTGCAGAGAGGTTTCCCGGAGCAATTGAATTGCAAATCTCTTGCGGCCGTTTTAGATCAAAGGCTTTCCTCTGGCGCGAGCGGCCGCAAGAGATAGCAAGGCACCGGCCGCAAGTCTGCCGGAATCCCCGGCCGTAAGGGAATAGAATAGCAGAATAGCTTGCGGCCGGTCCTTGCGGCCCCGCAACGGCTGCGGCCGCTAATAGAATGAGGCCCTTTGAAATTAGAATTTAGTGTACATAGGGCCCTATTACATTTTCAAAATTACTGAAGCTCGTAATGTAGCCTGCAAAAGTTACTGATATTTAATTGGCCTCCTGTAGCTACCCGCAATCTATTTGCGAGCTACAGGCTGAAAATTACTGCAGTTGTCAAAATCGTAACTACGACCCATCTAAGCATTTGATCTTTCAAGCCTGCATATCTTACAATTGCTAAAATCACCATTTAATTGCAATAATTCCTAAGCCCGCAATTGCCTTAAAACCTGTAAATGGCAAATGTAGCAAAAAACACCTCTTCTTAACACTATAAAAGCCAATAAAAACACAATACTGTACTTTCAAATTCAGGGAAACCAATGACATTAGAATTGATTGCACTACAGTCTCAAGCTCGCAAATCTGCAATAAAAAATATTTTTTTAATGTTTAATTTCTGTGTTATATCAATCTTGGGAATCAAGGAGTTTATACAGGAGTGGATTGAGAGTCCAACTGCATATCGGACATATAAACACTAATTGATTGACGTTTAAACGACAGGTGTTACTGATGTCATAATGGTGGTCTCATTTACTTCTGGCTTTCTAAATCATCACTTACGGGCTTGCTTAATTGATCATGCCCTGAAATGCTACATACAGTTACATGGTTAACGCATTTGGCTTTCGGCCATGTAGCTGCGTGCTTGTTCAATTAAATCAATCTATAACTGTTGCAATTTTCAAGCCTGCAGACTTTGGAATTTAATACGGCCCATATTGTTTCCCCAAAGCATCATGCAAGATTGAAAATTTGCAAACTTACAATCTAAAGATTATAATTAATGATCAATGCCTAAATAAAAAGTTGTTAGAGAGTTATAATTGTCATTTAACTAAACCTTAAGCTTAGTCCCAGGCATGCCCATATCAATAAAAGAAAGCCTATTCATCGGAAATGCCTTTTTTTGAAAGCTGGCTAAAAGCGTAAAAGGGTTCCTACACACGTGTCTATTTGTCTGCTCTCCAGTGTAATCAATGTTTCTACTGCATGTATCCTTCATGCCCTGACAGTAGAAGACATTAGCATGTGGGGAGCCAAACCAAACCGAACCTTCATCAGGCTCTACAACCAATGTTAGATGGTAACAGTGACAGATCCCATTACACAAAGCTAAGGATTTGATTCAGGACAGAGCTTAAGCCATATTGCAATTGGATCTTCAGAGTTTATTAAATTATCCTTCTCATATAGGAGACATGAGTGATAACTTAAATAAAATCACTTTTCACAGCATTGAAGAAGTTAAAAGCAAACAATTTAGATCCATCTGTTTCAATTTCTAGTTACAACAGCAAATAGGACATCATTCACATGAGCAGCCGTAAAAGAGGCAGATAAAAGTGATTTAAATACCTCAGATCTTCTTTTATACAACATGGAAGGCATCTGTTGTGTACATTGCTATGTATAAATCAGAGACTTGGGAGGACCAAGCCTGTTTATTGCTAATACATTGAACTAACATAGAACAGTGTGGGACTGATAAGTGCTGTGAAATGTCCTCTGCCAGAGTGATAGCTACATTTGCTGGATGTACAAACTTCATTCAGATTTGTCTAGCTGATGTGATGTGGAATATATGTATATAAACACAAATACTTCCTTTAGAAACCTAAAAGACAAATCTAGTCCAATATTCACAGAATTGTTTTTAGAAAGTAAGCTAATACAACATTTATTAGTTATTCAATGCAGTTCTGCTGAAGATTGAGCCATCATTTATGTCTCTAAAGCTGCTTCTATGGAGGGGAAGATACCTGAACATAAAGAAGATTTTACCTGCTTCAGCTGGTATCCTTAGTGCAAGTATTTTCAAAGAATGAATGGAAATCTCATTATTTTACAAGGATACTGTGAAAGTAGTTCAATCATTATAATGGCTGGCCAAAATAAATAATAATTGCATATAATAGTTTCTAAATTAAAGGTTGACGTTTTGTTAAAAAAAGTTTCTGCCCACTATGTTGTACAATAGAGCATACTGTAAATAGGGTACTATAGAATCCATATAAAGTATAACTTCTCCACTCCGATATCCAGTTTGGACAGAAACAGAGTAAAAAAGTCCCCTTGATCTGAGGTTTGTTGGAAACGTGGATAGACCACCCCAGCTTTCTCTATGAGGAGTCTTCATTAGTTTGGGATGAACCTTATAAAGGGGGTCATACAGGTTCAGATTCCTACCCAGTAATGGAGCTACGGAATGGAGGGCCCTGGGGCGAAAAAGTTTGTGGACTCCCTTGCAACCTCGCCACAGAACCAATAGGTGCCAATAAAAAAGCCAAAAATAAATGAGGATGGTTACATCAGACCTAGAATGATCAGATCAACTTTCTGGAAAAGTAATTAGCTACCTTATCCCCTAAAAAATTAAGAGTCTCAATTTAGAGGCCCCCTATCCTGTTGTGGGCCCCAATGCTTTGCATCTGCCGCACCAGCAGTAGCTTTGCCACCGTTTCTATCCACATCAGCTTCAAAATAAAGCCAATTCGTTTTTAAGCCTCATCCTTCATTTAAACTGAAGGATCCGCAACATAAAGTCCAGATACTGTAAGATTTCAGCTGCTGAGGATAAATGCTTTGGACACATGGATGAAATAATCCCATCCAAAGGCAAGAAGAGCTCCACCTGGGCTTTGTCTACATACAATACTGTCACATTAGGGGTTGAACATATTCTTGTAGTTTAACTTATCAAAAGAAAATTTATCTTGGAAACGTTGTAGGCATTTGTGGCAAAATCGAAAATGTTAAGTTGTCACTGTAGTCAAATATTTACAATAGGCTCAATAACTCGAATTTATAATTCTATATATAATATAATTTTTTATTTCTTATATGCCCCTGGAAATCTTGCAGCCAGTGCTGTCAACAGGACTAATGGAAAGCACATTAGCTGAGAAAGCAGCAGAATTAAATATACCAGTAAAGGAAAACAAAAAATAATTTCATAGAAAAGTTAATTTCTAATTTGCTTTGTAAAAAAAACTTTGCCCAATATCAAGTTTAATTATTCAAAAGAACATGTAGAGAAATGGAAATACAGTGGTCTTTTGTGTAAATTTATAAAGCACATTTCAATAGAAGAAAATCCAATTTACATTTTATTAATCACATTTTCTTTTTACATTGTCTTACAATTACATAAGCGGCTGAAACATACATAAATAAATGTCTTGTCAGCGCCTGAAGAACTACCCTTGGCCTGTTAGGGCTTTCTGTGAATTGAAGTTGAGTTGCTAAACTAGTACAATGCATTCAGATATTATTTGCATCTCTCCAGTACTTTGCAGAATAGACATTAGAATAAAGGGAGTCACAGTCATTATACCAGGCTATTGAAATGCTTTATTAGGAAGGTGGAATTTCATGTGGGAAGAAAATGTGTTTGATGGATTCTGAAGGGGAGGGAATAGCTCTGTATATCTAGCACACAGCAGGAAAATAGCTTCCGCCAACATATTTATTAGAATAATTGCTTCACTCCTCTAAAGGACCTTGAACTGATGCAGATGAACACAACAATACCTGTACTAAATTCTTTTAATATCAAGCATGCACACGCAATTAAATTATATAAACTTGTTTAACTAAAGAAGTAGAAAATTATCTATGTCAGTGCTGTGTGGTGAAATCACATCTCTTATTTCATAGCTTTAAAGGGCCACTGACACAACCATAGGTTACTGTCAAATATTAATTACTGTGGCAAACCATTTCCTTGTCTCAGCTGCTAGATTGAACTGCTTTCTCGTACTGTAAGTGCCAAAACTCCACAAACTACGAAACCCAGGTGTGGACATACATGAGCGGACAGATATCTGGCTTTGTTGAAAACATTCTAGTTATAAACACCAGCAACTAGATACAAGGATCTACCTGCTATCACACTACTTGGCACAATTAATGCAGAGTCTCTTTATAGCAACATCCCAAAGATGGCACTAAGGCATGCTTTCTTTCAACACACACTCAAAATCATGTTATTGCTAAACTAATAGAACACATGCTTACCCATACCTATTTCACTTGTAGCAAAGATACCTACCTACAGATGATGGGGACTGGCATGGGTACCAACATGGCTCCACAATACGCCAATCTATTTATGGCCAATCTGAAAGAAACATTCTTATCTATATCCATTTACAAACCATACAAATACTACAGTTACATAAATGATCTGTTCATCATATGAATAGAAGGAGAAAGCAAACTTTCACAGTTCATTCACCACTTTCCACGCATCTAAAAAAAATAAAATGGATTTCTCTATAGGATAGGTGAACTTTCTAGACACCATCATATCCATCACCAATAGCACACTCCGCTCATCTGTATATAGAAAACCAACATACAGTTGCAGCTACCTACACAGCTCCAGTTTCCATCCCTCACACACTATACAAGCCATCATCCATAGTCATGCTATTAAATACCATCACATATGCTCAAACACTGGGGGCCGTGACAAAATATTAAAAACACTGTCAAACCCCATACTATTACCAATAAAATAACCACTTCCATCAAAATACCCTGTGTACACATCTTCAACTACAAAATAAAAAAAGCTGCTTCACGTATTCCTCTAGTGACCACATGCCATCCAGTTTTAGGGAAAATACAGAAAATAATCAAAGATATACAATCTCTATTAGCCAAAGATGCACAATTAAAAAAAATATATTCCCCAAACCTTCCATCCTTGCATTTAAACAACCACCAAACCTGAAACAAAAACTTGTCAGCAGAAGATTGGCGAATGAACAACTGAATAGAAAAAATGGAACTAAACCTTGTAACAAAATTGCCTATAAGTTATATCAACACATTTGTAATGATGACACAGCCATACATAACAACAAGACCTATAACATCAAATGATCATATACATACACTAGGACCTGGACACATCTCTCCACCTCTTACCTTACAAACACTGCCTCTGACCTGGAACTATACCCCCCCCCCCCCCCTCACCGCCTTTAATTTTGCCATACTTACTTTTCCTGAATCAAGATACCACTTGCCACCCACCAACCTCTAATTGTTTAGGCTATTTAGTAGTCAATTAAGTTGACTTCCCTATCTGCAGGTTATACTATTTGACCACTAGGGACAGATAGCATATTGCATACTAAGGTCATTCACCTCTTCCCTCTTGCATTTAATTAAAAAACAATTCTAACTTTGCACTCGTTCTCACCCTTGCCAGCTTTCACTTCCTTCCTTGCTATTCCTTATCTGCTCTTCCCCAGGTTTTTGCCTATTCCATTTCCTTTAGATTGCAAGTAGCAAGTTTCTAATCTTGTAGGGTGCTTTGGGATAAAGCACTTTCTGCAAAGATTGTAAGCTCAAAGCAGGGCCCTCCATCTTCTACAGTTTGTTACTATTGTATTTTTCCTTGTTCTTATCCCCTGTGAAGTGCTAAGGAATATGTTGGTGCGTTACAAATAAAAGATAATAAAAAAATAAGAATAATCCTCCAATGTGGTTAGTAATATATGTGAAACAGGCTATGACAGCCAAAAACTGCACCTAAGGAATTTAGACAGTTATTCTATAATAAAGCACAATGACGATAGTTATTGTACCCCAGTTGGACACCATTTTAGCCAGAATGATAACTTCATCCAAAACCTAAAAATCAAAGCATTAAAAAAAAAAAGATTATCACATTCTTCAACACTAAAGATACTGGACTTAATATGAGTTTGGGTTTTCTAACACATTATAAGAATTTCTTGTTATTTTTGTTTAATCTACTATAACATGGTTGTTACTCTTAGTAAAGTGTTTGTCCAACAGGAAGGATATCACTGTGGCCTACAGCCCTCTGGTTTTTCATATATACTGTAAATTGATGTATATGTGTATATAGTATGTGTATATATGTTTCCTACACTATGTTGTGTTGATTCCCCTATATATGTTTACCTCATGATGTCAGTTATTGTCTCCACTCTCTCTGCATCTGCTGTTTATATCCAAACTGAGGGTAACATTTCATGTTAGTATTGCTTCAGACTTGACAAAGAGAGGTCAAACCTCTTGAAAGCTCATCAATATAAATAAGGCATTTATCCAATACAAAAGGTATCACAGCATACTGCAATACTCAATATTATATATATACTAGCGAATTGCCCGTCAAAAAATGACGGCAATGAAATTGTAAGGTAGCTAAATTAGTAAATGAATATAGTGTACCTATTTTGAAGCATTGTGATGAAGAGCTGGCAATCTGTGTTGATGTTGCTGCAGCATTAGAGGTGTGGAGGTGCTGTGTAAGCATGCTGAATGTGTGCACTGTGTGGTATGAATATCCGTAGGTGGTTTGTGGCGTTTTGCGAGTTTCTTGTGGTGTTTTGCGAGTTTGTTGTGGTGTTTTGCGAGTTTAGAGTGCTGTAGCCTCGTTTTCGTTTTGTTCGGCAGCCATTTTTTCTGTCGCTTAGATTTTTTTTTAGTCTCAAAAGTCTTTTTTTTTCGAGTAAAATCGAGGTCTAAGTTGCATTTTTTAGGTCCTGGGTGCTCCCTCTTGGTGTAGGTAAGGTTTTTATGTATGTGCTGTGTGTATGTATTGTGTTTTAAATGTTTGTATGTCGGCGTGTTGCGTCCGATGTTTGCGAGGTCGTAATGTGTGGTAACGTGTTTCGTAGGTTGTTTGCGTTCCTCGTAAAATTTATCGAGTGTCGTAATTTGTGTGTCGTGTTTTTTGAGTAGCGACGTGAAGTTTGCGAGGGTTTGAGGCCCTTGCCCAGTGACCTCGCCAGCAACTGAGGCCCTCGCTTCGCGAGGGGCCTCAGTTGCTGGCATGGAGCGCCTTCGGCGCTCCATGCCAGCAACTGAGGCCCTTGCCCAGTGACCTCGCCAGCAACTGAGGCCCTCGCTTCGCGAGGGGCCTCAGTTGCTGACATGGAGCGCCTTCGGCGCTCCATGCCAGCAACTGAGGCCCGTGCCCAGTGACCTCGCCAGCAACTGAGGCCCTCGCTTCGCGAGGGGCCTCAGTTGCTGGCATGGAGCGCCTTCGGCGCTCCATGCCAGCAACTGAGGCCCTTGCCCAGTGACCTCGCTACGCAAGCGTGAGCAACGACCCGTACGCTCACAACTATATATGTGATTACTATATAATGTGTAGATGTACCGGCTGGGCATGCTCTTGTGCATTATTATTATTATTATTATTATTACTATATAATGTGTAGATGTACCGGCTGGGCATGCTCTTGTGCATTATTATTATTATTATTACTATATAATGTGTAGATGTACCGGCTGGGCATGCTCTCTGCGTGTGCGCTTTCTCTATCTGCACCCTATGTGCACTGCTGTCTGTGTGCAATCTCTGTCTCTGTACCCCTCACTCTCTTTGTCAATCTCTCTGCACTCTCTCTCTGTGCGCTCTATCTGTGAACTCTCTCTGCGCTGTCTTTGTGCTCCCTCACTGTCTGTGTGTGCTCTTGCTCTGTAATTCTCTTTATGTCTCCCTCTCTCTCTGTACCTGACTCCCTCTCTCTCTGTACCTGTCTCCCTCTCTCTCTGTACCTGTCTCCCTCTCTCTCTGTACCTGTCTCCCTCTCTCTCTGTACCTGTCTCCATCTCTGTACCTGTCTCCATCTCTGTACCTGTCTCCCTCTCTCTCTCTCTCTGTACCTGTCTCTCTCCCTCTCTGTACCTGTCTCCCTCTCTCTCTGTACCTGTCTCCTTCTCTGTCTGTACCTGTCTCCCTCTCTCTCTGTACCTGTCTTCTTCTCTCTCTGTACCTGTCTTCTTCTCTCTCTGTAGCTGTCTCCCTCTCTCTCTGTACCTGTCTCCCTCTCTCACTTTGCTGTCTTTCTCTGAAATGCAAATGGCCGCCACGCTTCTGTTAAGATCAGGTGTTAGGCCCACCCCCACTTACATCATAGCCACGCCCCCTTTATGATGTCAGCGTTAGCAACATTTTCTGCTGCTCACAACTATATATGTGATATATATCATTAGTTGGCACAATGGGGTCCAGGGGTTTGTTTCTATCTAGGCCCACAAGGTCTAGGCCTAGGATAGCACATTTGGTGCAGTGTCATGGAATAATATTTGCATATGCAAATAAATGTCTGGGATTGTTCCTGACACTTTCTGACATGTATACATAAACAAATATACACCTATGATGTGGGGTCCAACAATGGGAAAAGAGGGGTTGTAAGTTAGGTGTGGTGGTCACACAAGTATGAATGGCCTAGAACATTAAACCTAAATACACCATGATTTTAGACCTCTATGCCCTTGTACTGAAACAAAAGTGACACCCCACATTGGAGCTAGTTTGACAGTTTCTGTCCTCTTTTTGCAGGCTACCTTCTGAAGTGGATCCCCAGACAGTATTTGCATCTCTGTCTCCAGAAGGTCTTCTCATTATCGAGGCACCACTGGTGCCCCCCTACAACCAATATGGAGATGACAGTTACACCTATGAGCTTCCTCTAGACCCCCAGGAAATGATTGCTTCCTAAATGACTCCAATCAAGCCCTCCACTAGAGAACTACACTTGGATTCCACACAATGTTGTGTCAGTCAAAGAGAAATGAATATTTGATCTTGTATGTTGTATTTCCTGAAATTAATCATGTTTTGTTAAGTCTTATTGTAGTTCTACCGGAGCTTTTTACCTGCTATACATATAATTAACAAAACTATTTTTTTTTAAGTATGTAAACACATACCTTATCAACAGTGATTGCAAGATTGCACCAAGTCCCTTAAATGAGATGTGTTTACTTCTTGTTCCCATATTAAACACTTGCTTAAGTCAAATGTGAGAAGAATATATATATATAAATATACATTATACATATACAGTATGTAACACTAAACATCATTAATCACAGTACCAAGCTGTGTTTCATCACTGCCCTCCCTTTTTAAATGATAGCATTCTTCTGTTTTCAAGAAGTGGAATTGCACTATAGTATGAGATGAGACCTTGTTTTACCAGATTTAAGACCAAAAAAAATCTTAACAATATATCTAAGCAGAACAAGGCTTTGATTTAAAGCAATAATTGGGGAAAGGAAAGGTAAACATAGTACATATAATTTGTATGAAAAAGATAGATAAAAGGGTACTAGTCTGCAAACGTTAATGCATATGGAGGAAAATAGCTAGAGCTATTATAGGTACAAGACAGTGGACAAGACTTCCTGTTTTGCTAGGAGTGTGGTGCTATGAGAGACCTCTCCAGTGCCCATGTTATTCAGTAGGGGTAATTCTTTTCAATATCTCTTCAAACCCCTGCATGTTAGTGAACCTAGTCTTTTCGGATATCCGAGATACTGGAGAAGTATCTCCAAGACCTCCCGCCTTATTAACTCTAGCCCTATAAGTTTACAAACGATGCTTATTGTTCTTCCAATATTGTCACTTTGGTAAATCTAGCCCACCTCTCATTTATCTTTTATTGTAAAGCATACATGGCAAGCAAATACTACTCTGGCTTCAGAAATAATCAAAGAGCTTTTTGTACACATACTGCAGTCTTCAATATTTGATAGAAATCTGCTGTCCTGGTCCAAATTACTATGTGGAGGCTCATTCTGCTCTCAGAACAACTGCTGGGAATTTATATGTTAATGGTGGGTGAGGCTTATCAGCCAACCAGAGTCTTCCTGAGTAGTTTGGGGATATGCGTATATTTAGAGAGCATCAGTTAAATCAATATTACACTTAAGAACATATTTTCTTATTCATCCCTTATTAAAATAAATGGATACCACTACTTACTCATGATCTAAGCTTTCTATTTCTACCACTGGTGCCATTTTGCTATTAATAGTTCACACACGATAGCAACATGCTCAACTTGTGATGGATGCAGTTGCAGATATTATACAACAGGGCCCCACCCACGCATTATCCCATGCATTTGATGTGTCTATTTGATGTCACCAGTGATTGTCATGTTTACTGTGACTTTGCATCACCAAGTGAAATACACATGAGTACACACGTGGGGGAACCATGTTGCATATAAATGTGCTACTGCAGCATTAGCAGGATGGAGGTCTTGCTATCATTAATTGCAAAATGGCTACACCCATAGCAGAAGATAAAATGTCTAATTCATGAGTAAGGAATGTTAAAACTTTATTTTAATAATGTATTTATACAAGAACTTATAACGAAGAATATTGAGTAAACTGAAGTTTTTTTTCCCCCCCAAAAGAAGCTATCCTTTAAATAACAGTCTGTCAGACGACACCATTTATAGTTTAAAGTGAATTTATTTATACCAATGCTCAGTTTCAGTTTACAACTTGCAGCACTGTTCATACAGTTTGGAGGTCTTACCTGCACATATTTTTCTTTGATTCTCTGTTTGTTTTTCAAGCTCTATCTAGCTGAGCTTTTTCTTGATTTTAAGTGTTCCATTCAACAATTTGGGAGGGTAAGAAAACACCAACTGGCTCACTCATCTAGAATGGGAATTAACCTCTGGTTTGTCTGTATATTGGAGAGAAAGGTGTTTTTCATTTGTGTGTTGCTAAGATTATAGAATAAAGTATTTATAAATATTTATGGATTTATGTCTTTACTTCTTTGAATTACTTAGGAACGATAGAGTCATATGACACCTACAGAATACACAAAACATACTAACTAACACTTCAACAATGATGATAAGACAACTGCCCAATATGGCCCCAACCATCCAAACACACATTTGTCTGCAAAGTTCTTTATTACTGTTGGTTTAAATTCTGCATCTATATTGATTGTAGATCATTGGGTACATTTGTGGTGTTTGCTCTCCAAAATATTAGCCTTGTAGTTGATACAAGATGCGTGTACCCTTACCTCATCCCCACACAAGATCAGGGGCAATGTTTGCTATGGTATTGTTGGTATATTGGATTAAACCTCATGTAACAGAGTTCATGTTTTAGAGATCCTACCACCTTAATTGCTAAGTGACTTCATGTAGAGAAGGGGGAGCATTTAAAGGTCCACTATAATGTTTGTTTGTTGGGATAGACTATTAAAAACAGTATGCAGCTTCAAATAAATAAAAGTTAATATGTTGTCTAACTTTATAAAGTACAGATGCTTTTCTCCACCTCCCTGTGCCTTATAAGGAGCGTAGCCAGATCTGAATCAGGACTGGACCATCATGGAAGCAGGTAGGGCTATGATGTTATTGTTCCCATCCACATGATGTAATTGGCTCCACCACCACTCAGCACCCATAACCACTGGTCGACTCATAATAAAGTATTTGCACCATGCCAGGATATTACAACTTAGTTACTTACCATTTGTTCATGCTTAGAACCTAATAATAAACTCTTCTAAGACATATTCAAATCTATCTGTATTTTTTTCAAATATTGTCATGACACTTATTTTGATATATATTACAATAATAATTATAGTATTTCCATGTTTTTTATTGTTACGTCACTCATATGAGATCCTCATGATATGTGATTTATATGTGAATATATAGATCATTTTAACATGCAATCTTGACACACAATGACGAACACTTACAATAACTGAAAAAGGCTTTAAGATACAGTTATAAGATTCTATCTGATTTGACAGCCTAATATGGTTATAGTGCACCCGTTTTACTTAAATAATACCTGAAATTTCCTCTGCATGTATCATTGACAAAATCCTGTTGACACTCTACTTCTGTAGTTCTGCTCTACTCTAATGTCTCCACAGCATGGGGTTTTAAATGGGCAGGTTAAAGAATTCAGACTGATGTATAAACAGCACAGTAGGAACCTGTCTGACATCAGCAAATTGCGACAGGCATAATAGAGGTAGGAACCAGAAGCCAAAGATCCGCTAATAAAGATACAGAGCTGGTAATTACAGAAATAAGTAAAAATAAAGCCTGTACGATTTTATAATTCAGGTACGTACATATTTAAAAGCAGTTTATCTTCATAAGATAAAATAGTATCAACAGAATAAAAGTATATAGGAGAATGAATATTATTGCATACTAAAAGAAATAAACTTGTCTTTATAAATAAGTCATATGAAAGAAGGTTCCAACCTTCTGGTGAACTTGAATCCTCCTCAGCTTTGGCACAGAAATGTTCAGCTTGCATGGATAAGGCTCCAAGTCTTGGATCTGATTCTGAGCTCTGTAGCAGGAACTCAGCCAACCCTACTCCCCATCATGTTCTGCATGTATCTTTGACACTTGTATCTTACACTTGATGATTGGTATCTACGGCGATTCAGTGCTAAGTGAAACATGACCTTAGTTATAGGGAAAAATGACTCTGAGACATAACATTTTCATAAATATCGTGTAACTAGCATCTTACTTGTCAAGTGGACTCTCCCAACATTGTCAGCTGTTGCTACTTGGCCCAAATTAGTGGCAATAATCTTGATTAACTGATGCTAAATAGGCAAGATAGTATTCTTAGTAGCTGCCTGTTCAAACCCCATTATCAGCTACCCTCTGTAGCACCTCAATTTGAGTCTGGACATCCTTTGGTTTCCTGAAAGTAGTTGTGCTGCAATCTTTCTTGCCACCTCAACACAGAAAACTCAGCTGATTATGCCCTCAGTCTAAATCTCTGTCCTTAAATGAACACTGAAGTCACAAGTTTGCAATCATTCATATAAAAGAGCAGGTTTTAGAAATGTTTTTTCACATGAACAGTGAGTGCTGTAATAGTTATAAACACTCTTACATCCCTATAAAAACTGTTTCTAGAAGAGAGTCATCAACATCTACATTTTCTAGATGTATCACTTTCATCCACTAGTTCTTTTTACAAAATTTCAGTGCTTGTGATTTTTCCCATATACTTTCTATTTTTTTCTGTCAATGAGCAGCAGCCCTCATGGATCTCATGGGCTACTGGTTCTAAATTTCTTCTTTCATGGATTATTATCTAGAAAAGACAACAAGCTTTTCAGTATTGATATTCAAAAAAAGATCTCTCCTACTTGAAACAGAGTCTACATAGATTTAAAATGAATATAGCCCAGATTCATAGCCTGAAATCAGCCTATGTCATCAAAAAAGTAACAAGGGTGACTTGTGATATGCTGTAAAAATCACATTGGGTGAACTTAAAAACATTTTCCTAAATTTATGATCTAGAGCAGGACCGATAACCTCCTTGTTCCAAGGTACAGCAAAATATTTTTTCTAGACCCTCTCCTTGTCTCTTGATTATTAATTTTCCTGTAGGATCTCATTTCCCTTGTTGAAAAGAAGATACACTTATATGAAAAACGTTTATAAGAAAATTACCCTGCATCGTACTGTCACAACTGCTAAACACAACATCAGCTAATTCAAGTCACAGCAATGTACTTGACTTGGGGCTAAATTGAAAATTTTGTTTGTCTTGTCCTACAGCTTCAAATAGCGGCTTACGTTCATTGAAATCTTAGCAAGGAGTGATAATGACTTCTATGTCAATTACATTACGCTTTATGGCTATATGGCAATTATTCTGCCTTTTTATAGTGTCATAATATATTACATTTTATGGCTTCCTATCTCCTTTAATACAGAGTAGTTTGTGTGCAGAATTTTAAGGTGAGAGTAAGAGGGTCATATCACGTCAGCTTTATGTACTGCAGAGATTTAACCCATTGGTAGCCATGAGCAATGGAAACACACTTAAAAAAGATACAGTGCGGTCTCCTTTGGAGCAAAAAGCTACATACTTATTTAAACATTATATATACAAATGAATCACTTTATTTGTTAGTAGAAAACATGCTTTTTTTCATTAATGAGGTCATCAACTTGAAGTATTACTTGGAAAATGCCTGCTCTTAACCAGACAAATTAACACTTTGGGAATTTAACCACTGTAGATCACCATAACTAATTTTGTTCAAAATGGCAGAAGAGCTTCCACAAATCCCACTCCCATCTTTTTTCAGTTCCGATCATTCTTCTAATGGTTACCATAGAAATGTCATCCAACCCAGGTCCTTCAACCATTACTACCTGCTCTTGTCCAGACCTATTTTGCATACATAATCACAAGAAAGCCAACAATCTGATGCCTTCCCTTGCCTGCACTTTTCTTCTCATGTGCCCCCTGAAATATTCACTCTGTGTGTAATATACATAATAATAAATACATAATGTCTTCATCTTCAATCTTCTTGCTATAATTTGCTCACATCTCTTGACACTACCTACGTACTGTGCTACCACATAGAGGCTTGTTTGTCAGCCACACTCCTAGGCATAAAGATATACAGAGAGAAAGTGTAGCAATCCTACCCCCCACACTCATTCTTTCCAGTGTATACATCCCCCTCCCTCTCTCCATTTTTTTCCCCTTTAATGTCTATTTTGTATTATATTTCCTATTTACCTACATGTAGCAGTAAAAGACCACCCTAGGCAATGATCCCAATTTTGCACCACGTTTCTGCCCCCCCACTTGATCTCAACAACTTATTATTAATCCTAAGCAATTTCAATATCTATTGATAACCATGCAGTTAAACCTGCCTGCAATCTGCTCTCACTAAGATCCTTGCTTCATATGTGATGGCAACACCATTGACCTTGTCTTATCCAATTTCTGCAATGTCTCTGACTTCTCCAATTTTCCGTTTTCTCTCTCTGACCACCATTTCCTAACCTGTAGTCTCATAACTACACCCACACCACCAATATTACTACTATCAAAGAACATATAGAACTATCACTTTTGCAGATCCTAAGTAAACATGTCACTGCAGCCAGTTTTCTCCAACATCACTCCTCTCTCCTACTCTAAAATTACTATTGTACAATACAAATATGCTCTATCCTGTAAAATTGACATAACTGTTCAGCTTAAGGCATGATATCTTCAAAAGTGAACTCTACAGGTATACTTCACACAGGCATTCAAAGGCAAGGGACAGGGCTTTAGAGACATAGAGACATGTGGCTTTAGGGCCAAATGCTGACTAGGAGGATCATCACACTGATGTGGATGTAGATATTGAGGAAGGCCATAAGAGCCCAAGGATTTTGTTGAGAGGCAGTAGGACCCCCTGGAAACTTACCTTTATCAACAGAAATCTTGTGTACACCTGTTACTATTGTTATATATTACAAAAATAACATGTGCTTTGTTAAAAACCACTTCAGCAGAATAGTGCTATAGAACAGTGTTATGATGTAATGATTTAGTAGTATTGCCTTCACATGCATAATTTGTTCATGCATAATTTAGAAATCTGTACAAATATAGCATGAACACTCTTTGATCACATTAATTCAGGCAACATCTTAACAACAACATCTGTATCGTTGTTATGGCCTGTACTGTTCATACAAAAGTGTTTTTGTAAATAATAAGGCTAAATATTTGAATATAAAGTTACACTTAATGCATATTTCAGGTGTTGTTTGCACCAATATGTGACTTGCAGTTAAATTATGTTGATGTTAATATCATATTTAACATGGAAAGTTAAATCACATGACCATAACAACATTAATTTCGAATTAATATGACATTATTGACATGGAAACATTAAATTATAGTAATCAAATGCATAAAGACATATAGGTATTTAGACATATGTTACCATCATACATATTTGATATGTTCATATGATATTGTAATACTAATTCTATTAATCTCTTCATGCAGATGATTTTTTAATAGATGATTTATTCACATCCAATATACCTTAAGACAGGATGGGTTTACTGCAATATAGGGGCGTAGGAACTGGGGGGGACAAATCACCCCCAGATTAAATGAACAGGGGACACAAAAAATAGCAAAATTAAACTTAATCATGCATTACCAGACTTGGCCACCAGAGCTATGAAGCAGTATGTCTTTCCCATGAAAGCTTTTACCCATAATTTATATATACAGTATATCCCTTAAAGGGATGTCAAATCTGGTCCTCAGCTGTCGAAATTTATATTTTGGTCGTTATCTACCCACGTCCCTAGTTTGTCCAACTTGTGTATCGCCCAGTTTCTCTAGGTCTCTCCCAATTTGTCCCAAATTATGGGATGGGTAAGAGTGGGCGTTAGACCTGTTGTTCTATTCACCAAATTATGTTTATTGTTGATCCTATTCAAAATGGAGAGTGAGTGTCTAATAATGGGATTGACATGCTTGGTGTAGTCTAGGGGCATATCAGGAGTCCAGATGATGGAGTCCCATCTATTGGGTTTGATTTGCTGATTCTCTATAAATACCCACAAGGGTTGGTGCTCAACTGAGTGTGCTTGAGGAATAAAGGACAGCTGGGCTGCATTGTAATAAGATCTCAGGTTGGGGCACGCTAAGCCTCCTATATTTATGTCACTAAATAACAATGTTTGAGGTATACGGGGTCTTTTATTGTTCCAGATGAATCTCATCAAATGTTTTTGAAACTTATTCAGGTCGTTTTAATTGATCGGGAGAGATCTAAATAAATATAACATTTGCGGTAAAATGCTCATTTTTATAGAGTTGATACGACCTGTCCAAGACCAGGGAAATCTGCTCCACTTTTTGGTATCTAAAGTAAGGGTTTTTAACATTGGTGTGTAGTTGGCTTTGTACAATCCATCCAGGTCAGGGAATTTGCATTTCAGTTGTTCCAATTCTTAGATAGACATAAGGGTTCCAGAAGCCTCAGTTTTATTAATATTTACTTTAAGCCCTGATATTAGGCCAAACTGGTCCAGTGTCTCCATCAAGGCTGACAATGAGGCTGTTGGTTCAGTAAGTGTGCATAGTATGTCGTCTGCAAAAAGACAACACTTTAGCTGTTGCAGCCCCACTTGCACCCTCCAAATCTGTGGTGATGACCGGATGGCCTGAGCTAGGGGTTCAAGCGCGAGTGTGTAAAGCAATCGGGTTAGGGGGCATCTCTGCCTCGTTTCACTTTGAATGTTAATAATATGTTTGCTTTCTCCTTGTAATTTAACTAGGCTTTTGGATTGTTATAAAGGGAGTTAAATATATTTATAAATTTTCCCCCAATGCCCATCTTGACCAGAACCGCCCTCAAGTATCCCGACTCTAGGCAGTCAAAAGCTTTTTCTAAGTCAAGTGCTACAGTAATATAGGTTTATTTTGTGTTTTTGCTATGTGTAGCACATTCAGCCCTCTTCTTATATTATCCCCCGCCTGTATAAACGGTACTAAGCCAACCTGATCCTTGTGAATTAATACAGGGAGAAAACTCGAAAACCTAGCGGCCATAATCTTTGCTAATATTTTCAAATCTCCGTTTAGTAGAGAAATTGGTCTAAAATGTTTTGCCTCTAGTGGTTCTCTGCCTGTTTTTGTAAAGAAGACTAAATTAGCCTGATTAAATTCCGCAGGTACTTGTTCCCCTCTTAAAATGGAATTGTATAACTTTGCCAAGTAAGGAACTAGAAGTTCTGAAAAGGTCTTGTAATAGATATTAGAAAAGACGTCTGGCCTGGGAGATTTACCTAATTTCAGATTCTCAATTGTGTTGCTAATTTCTTCTAATGTGATATCTTTGTTCAATCGTTCTAGGTCTCGGTCTGCAATTTTTGGTAGATCCAAATTGTTAAGAAAATTTAGAATTTGTAAAGCCTTTGCTTCAGGTTTGGACGTGTATATTGTTTTATATAGATTTACAAAGGTTTCCTGAATTTTTGTCTGGCTTAACGTGACCTTCTATGGTTTTGATTCAATATATCTAAGTCTGCTGGCTTGCATAGGGGAACGTTTGTTCGCTTGACTAAAGAATTTGCATTGTGTTTTTCTTAGGGCTATTTCAGTCTTAATGTTCAGAAGGTTATCTATTTCTAGTCTTGTTTTGTCGATCTTTAGTTTAACTTCAGGGGAGAAACTAAATTGATTCAGTTTTTCTAATAAATATAACTCCCGCAGAAGAGTAGTTTCTTTTAAGTGGAGGTTTCTTTTGTATGATGATGCAAGTCTAATCATGGAACCGCGAATATAAGTCTTATTGCCTAGCCAAAGCCAGCCAATTTCTGTTTCAGGTATTTTTTTAAAGTCAAAATATTGAGTTATTTCTTTTGAGATCTGCGATTGTATATCCAGGTTTGATATGAGGCATTCGTTAAGCCTCCATTTATATCTATTCTTCAAACCTGTTTCCAGGTCAATGTTAAGTATTACCGCTGCGTGATCCAACCACGTACAAGGTATAATCTGGGCTTTTTTTGGAATGGTCGAATAGTCCAGAGTCAGTTAAAAGAACATCTATTCTGGAGTATGAGCTATGTGTAAGGGGAAAAAAAGTGTACTCCCTTTCGCTGGGATAATGCCCTCTCCAGGAATCACTTAAATTATTTTTCTTGAGAAGCGTATTTATTCTTTTGAGTTTTTGTGGAAATCTCAAGCTTACTTTGTTGCCTGATGTGTCTAGTGTTGATTAAGAGTTAGATTTATATCCCCTCCTAAAATTATTTTACCTGTGTTCATTGGTATTAGTGCGTTTAAGAGTCTAATTACTGTGTTGTGTGGGGAGGTCGTTGGGGCATGAACATTTACTAGGGAGATCCTTTTGTTTTGGACGATACCGTTAAGTATGATATAATCTCCTTCTTTATCTACAATTTTTTGGTGAAGTAGGAAGGGGAACTCCTTATGGAGCAATATTGCTATACCCCCCTTCTTGTTTTTTTGGTTTAGGGTATAGAAGTTAGGATAATCCTTATGCATACATTTAGGGGTTTTATGGGAAGCAAAGTGTGTCTCTTGAAGGAATACTACCGAAGGCTTATGCGTCTTATAAAATATAAAAGGTTTACTTCGTTTAAAAGGCTTATTAAACCCTTTGACGTTATGAGTGAAAAAGTTAAAGGTTGTGTCAGTCATGTTCACCCTTTGTGATATGTCTGGGAGTGATGCCGTAGTTACCTTCTCCTGTCGCCCTCATGGGAACCCCACGTGAGCTAGATGGCCGGCTTGCCTCCTCCCTGGGGACCTTGAAAAAGAAACTGAAATAACAAAACATTAATCTCAACCAAATAACATTCAAGGTTACATAACAAGTTCTCCTTACACTATACCTAGTGTATATTAGATCTGGAGGAGAGAATCCCCTACCTAGGCATTCTACCTTCCCCCAAGGGAGAACAGATTGCAACTCTATTCTGGATAGTTCCAGTGATTTTCTTGTTAGGGAAATCCAATACCCTACAATTAGGGAATAAAAGATCAAGAAAGCAAATAAAAATTCAAAACACATAATAAGCGAAAATAACATTTCACGTTCCACTCCGTATTTTGGGGAGACTCTATGCTCTTAACATATATTGCTAGCTGGAACTGCCTGGCAAGTTTTAAAATGTTGCATGTTTTTTTTTTTTTTTGTACATACTGGTTAGCCTATCCATACACATAACTTTATCTTCAGTGCCTAATGCTGAGTTTGAATTACTTCTATCTCCCACCATGACTTCCTATCCTATCTTTCAAAACAGTTCAAGTGAGCTTCTCTTCAAATAGTAGCCCCACAGTTTCCTCCTGGCACTGTTTGTTTGAGTGATTAAACTGTAAGAAATCTTCCAATGGAGGTCTATCAGCGGCTCTTAGAATTAGTCGCCAGCTCCGTTTGCTCCGAGTGTGGGAGTCTTGCTGAAGCTTAGACCTTTTAGGCCTTTTGGAACCTCTGTCAAGACTCGAGCGGGTCTAGGTGTTTGACTCGTCTCAGGACAGGTTTCCTTTGCACCGCCCTGATACAAATGAAGCCGAGTGAGAGTTTCATGGCCTTCTTCCGGCGAAAAACTCAGGGTAAACGGTGGAGCCCCACCTGTAGGCTATTTTGTTTTTGGTAAGTACCAGTAAAACAGGTTTCATTGCCCTTCTCTTCTCAAGATTTAGCGGGGATAAGTCCATATAAATTTGTATCTCCGAGCAATCCGGGCCTTTCACCGTTGAGATTCTCTTGGTTGCTGAAAGAATTAGGTCTCTCGTGCTCTGATGCAAAAATCTCACAATTACGTCCTTGTACCTGTCTATTGAGTTCGCTGAGCCCAGAGCCCTGTGAGTTCTTTCAATCTCCCAGCTTCCATCCGGGGAATCCGGGAGTATGGAGTGCACCGTCAAGGAAATATATTGTTTCAAATCAGTAATTTGTTCAGGAATTACCCTGAGCCTTAAATTATTCCTCTGTGACCGGTTCTCAAGGTCTTCATATTTACTCTCTAAGTCTGTGTTTTTAGAGGTATTCCTTGACACATCCTTCCTGACTCTGCTAGGTTGTCAGCAGCTTCCTCTAAAGCCTGAGTCCTATCTCATGCATTTCTTGTCTAAGATCATCTACAGCCTTGGTGATATAAGCCTTAAGCATTCTCTCAAACTTGGCCATAGACCTCTCAGAGACCTCCAGTTGTTGACAAGAGGGGCTTGGAATGTCCTCTGAGTCTGGCATTTTGGGTTGGTCTGTTCCAGGAGGCCTGGTGGGGGGCTGTTTTGCATCTGAGGATTTGAATAGCTCTTCAATGTTTCTACTCGGGACATTTCTCTTGTTTTCCCCCATTTTTGAGAGCAGATAAGCTGTTATAGTTGAAATGTAGGTATGCTGAGACGTAGTTGTATCTGCGTTGTTAGTGCGTGTTTTACCTCTGTCTATTTGTGGCTTTCATAGCATATTCTGAAGATAGTATGTAGTTCTTAGTTTTGTTCCATATAGGCTATAGTGCTGAGTCTCCCCACCTAGGGATGCTTAGATAGGACTGACAATTAAAATATAAGTGTGCCAAAGGCTGATAATCCTTCACTTAACATTTTATTCTTACGGAGTTGTGGCTGGGCCTTGTATGGGGCCTTTCCTAGATGTTAGTACTGCCACCCCCCGCTGCGGTTACTGAATGGTAGGTATTGTCCATATAGATTAATTAATTCACTGTGCAGCTCTGTATAGATGCATGTCTCAAGTTGATTTCTCTTATGATTTTCTTATAGAATCAAATAGGTTCCACTTGATTGCACAGTCCTTACATGAGCTCTGTTCACTTTAACTTGTAGATTTGTCAACTTGTCAGTTTCGGCAGGAACAATAAATAAATCTTTTTATGAGATGTAATGTAATTGTGAAGCTGGCTTGCCCTGTTTAGGCCACAAGATAGCAATACATGTGCCTGGGGTTGAGCAGATTCTCTGCCTAGCTCATCAAGTGTGCATTAGTAGTTATGCTTCCTGTTGGTATGCACCCCCAGACACCAGAGCCACCTAACTTATGAGGTTAAAATGTAAGCTTTGTTTGTTATTTCCAGTGAGATTGTTAGATTGGGTATGCACAATATTGATATGTATACATAGGCTTATGGAGTAATCAAAATGGCTGTGGGTCTCTGTTAGATTTATTACACCCTCTGATCCATTGGTCACTATGTGCCTCGTTTTAAGGTGTTAACAGGCCCTGATCTCCCTGGCCCTTCTGCCGCTGCCCTCCATCCAGGCCCGGGTATGCTTTAGCAAATACCTCACTCCTGTGTTGCTGTGTGGGTGGTTGTGATTCCTGTCTCCGTTCCGGCCAATTAAGGTGTCTTTTTACTCCCTATCGCTTTAGTAGTTATAAATGGTACCTTGTGGGCAAAATGACCCCTTCAATCAGGTCCAAAGTCCTTTTATATACAGTATGGTCCAGAGCTGCAGTTCAGCACGTCTTTCTGCTCTAGAAGTTACCCTGTGAGTACTTTTAATTGTTCTTGTGAATAGTGGGCTAATGGAAGATGTCTGGTGGATGTTTTTATTTAGGCCCAGTGGGAATGGCAGACCAGCAGCTACAGTGGAGGAGTGTTGTGGCCAAGCATCAATACTGAGTGGACCACTGCAGGGAATACGTCAGCGCTCCCTCCCTGCTTACTTATTACAAATACTATAGGCTGCTAGCTACAGCTAAAAGCTAAAGCGTACAAATGCAGTGAATTTATTATATAATAATATACAATGTAAAATAAAGACAAAGTGCTGCCATTGCCTCAAATTACATACAAAAAAGTATTCGCGATGCATTTGTTCTAATGTTTTAGTTTGTTGAATAGAGAAAAATAAATTGAAGAGAAAGTGTGTAGTATGTGCTTATGTGCTTTCATAAGCAGTTATGCACATCAGGAGTGCAGTTCCAATAAATAAATTAACTTTTGCTTACTAGCCACTTAGGATGCATTATTTGCTGATAAATATATGTTAAGAAATTCATGTAATTTTAGTCCATTACATTTTCAGCTTAATCATAAAACCTTTTTCTACTATCCAGAGACTGGGAGGCATTTTGATTTTACCATTTGCAGGATATGAATCATATTTTGAATCAGGTTCTCTGGCAGCACAGTTTCCATATAGAATTCCTTTCTCTCTGTGCAGAATCGTTTAACACATTATTATCCTGTACATTTAAGGATGTTAAATATCAGAAAGAGACACTGTAGTGCTAAAGAATTTCATAGTCTTTTAAAAGTTGTATCTAGAAAAATTAAAGTTCTAGTAGCTTACCGTATATATATATATATATATATATATATATATATATATATATATATATATATATATATATATATTGTAGCAGGGCGCCCCCTTCTGTCGGGGTTTGCGTCCTGCACTTTCTTATCTTTTTTATACAGGGAGGAAGACACAGCAGGCTTGACAGACTTTTACTGCTATTTATTGGTCAGCACAAAAACAGAACAAAAACAGTGCTTGTATTCAGCAACAAAATAAATCCTGCATAAACGTGCTTACTACACTCAGGAACACCCTAACTGTATCCGGCCAGCTTCTCTGGCTCCGGAGAGTGCCACCTTGTGGCCAGGGAACAAACAGTCTCTTATTTGAGAGTGAGAATGCCAGCTTGTGGCTAGGAAACAAAACAGTCTTTTAATGTCTTTTCCTCTACGGCTTCTGCCAATAGTGGATGAAGCATAGGGCCCACCCTTTCTCTCCCTTGCTTCACCCCAGGGACCCTTGTCACCCTCTTGGGATGAGGGACTATTACTTTCTCTGCACGCACTCTTTTCCTTGGGGCCTTTGTACTTCCTTTCCTCATATGGTGTAAACGTGTATTTGTCACCAACCTTTTTATCCCTTGTTGCATTCGGCTTCCCAGGGATGGGGTCTTTAGATAATCCTCTCTCAGTGGAGTATCTCTGATACCACAGGCGTCTTCTCTGTGAACAAACTCTGGAGTATAATAGTCTTCCTGAATGTCTCGCTCCAGCACAAATCCCAGCTCTCTGGATCCCAGAGGCAGCTGAGCTGTTCAGGGCTTCCTCCTGCAATACACACAGCCCACGGCTCTTAGGCCCAAGCCTAAGTGAGAGAAACTCCACCCATCTCTCTGCTGCTTTTAAAGGCAGTATCCAGCTGGGTTTCCATTTAGCCTCTGATAACTGTCTGGATTTAACTCTTTCCATTCTCAGGGGAGAAGTCTTATAGAGCTCTCTTGTGACCCCTAATGGCACTCCATCACATATCCTCCCCCTCAGCTCAACACCATGTAGTTGAGCTACATGAGCCGAGAGGCCGAAAACGTTCACTCGTAACTTTATCTTCCCCTTGTCTTCTCGTTTACGGGGCTCCTCTTCATAGGGCATAATATTCTGTGGTGTAACTATGCAGTATGGGCTTGGGTCTTGCTCTATCTTCTTGAGCTCACTAGCACACGTACTTCCATGCATCAGGAGAACTTTCCCTTCTTCAATTTCTTTTAATAGGACCTGCAGTTCAGATAATTCTGCAGAGAGCGATTTGGCTGTATCATTTCTCTCACAACCGGTTTCTTTCACATAATCTTTATAACGATTTGCCTTGAGTTCCTTACTCTTATGTTTCCCTTCTTCCAAATCTTTTTCTGCTTTCTGGGCAGTAGGTTTGTCCTCCTCATCAATGGGTTTCTTTTCAGGTTTACGTTCTTTGACTTGAACGGCCTTGACAGAGGGACGTGAAATTCCCGGCGACCGCCTTAATGTCCGGCCTATGCTTTCCTCTGCTTCAGGCTCCTCAGCTTCTGCAACTGCGGAAACCACAAATAATGCGTCACCTCTCTTCCTCTTGTTGGAGATCCGGGTTGTCAGTTCCTTCCCTTCTGTTCCACTGTTTTCATCTTCAGGTACTAACTTGGATCTATGCTTATTTCTTAAACCTGGAGCTTGCTTCTCTGGTTTTGAAGACTTCTCTACTTCTGGAGTTGCAGCTCCATCCTCTGTCAATTGAGACTCAACCACTGAGTTTGCTCTGTCAGTCTGCTTGCTCTCGTTGGGAAGTAATTTATCTTTATGTTTATTTTTTGAAGTACTTGTTTTCTTCTCAGTTTCAGAAGATTTTTCAGTATCAAGTGATTTTGTCTCCTTTTTTGTTGATGTTTCAGGTTGCTGCTCTGTATCACACAGATCCGCTATGGTTGGTGAAACCTTTGTTTCCCTGCTTTCTTCTGGCTGATCTATCACAGCTGACTCCGTATTTTGCTTTGCACCACTCTTAACTTTACTAGATGCTTCTTTGCCTACACTCGCTCTCTCTTTATTAGAGACAGAAATAATGTCTTTCTTTTTCTCTGTCTCTTCATCCTTGGCACTGGTTTTGTTTGAATCGGTCTTACGCAGCTCTTCTTTTGAAAGTACTTTTTGGTTTGATTTTTCAAGAGATGAAGTAATGTGATCATTTCCAAGATCTGGGGATTTTTCTAAATTCTCTGAGCTTGAAAGCTTACTGTTCTCTTTGAGGTTATGTAGACTTTGGTTTACGTCACTCTCTAAGAGATCTTTCAGATTTTTCACAGTCTCTTCCCTAGCAAGCAATTGTTCTTTTAGGTGAAGGATTTCTTCTGTCATTATCACCTTCCCGGAGATTCTCTGTTCATAAAGCCGTAACTGGTTGTTCTTCTCAATTAATTGCGTCTTTAGAGACTCCATTGTGGCTGCGTGAGTCTTACTTTGTGCCTCATTCTCAGTGTCCAGATTCTGGCATTTAGCAATTAGATCAAGGATGGTTGCATCCCGTTCTTGCACTTTAACTGCCAACTCTGATTTTTCCTTTTTTAGCTCCTCGGATGTGGCCAAACTTGATTGAAGACTTTTCTCCAGAATCTCAACAGCTTGGTTTAAAGAGTTTAATTCTTGTTCATTTGTGGATTGGTACTCATTAAACACATTAAGAGTTGACTCTCTCTCACTAATCACCTTATTGTGCTCTTCCATTAACTGAACCATCTGCTGGGCCTCGCTCTCCAATTCTCTGGTGAACTTTGCTAGCTTGTCCTCAGTTTGCTTCAATATACTGCTTAGATTGTCCACTTGGTGGTTGAGTCCAGCTATGTTTTGTCTTGATGACTCTTCATTTATTTGCATGTCTTCAATCACCTGCTCCTTCTGCCTCTTCTCATCTTCCACCCGATATTGGAGTCCCTCAAGCTCCTTGTCCTTTTGCGTTAATACTGTTTTCAGCTTGGAGATTTCCAGTTTCAATGTGGCTATTTGACAAGTCAGCTGCTCCTCTTGAGTTTGAGCCGCTTGGTCTTGTCTCTCCTTCTGTACAGTGTTCTCTGAAAGGGATGTCTGCAGATTGGTAATTATTCCCTCTAGCTGCAGTTTCTCAGAATCAAACCGGGCTCTCTGGGTTTCTAGTTCTGCATTGGTGGAGCTCTTCTCTTGTTCTAGCTTGGTGATCTGTACTTGGAGGGCTGTACACCTAGCAGTGATTTCAGCTACTTCCTGGGTCAATCCTTGCATCTTCAGGATGTCCCCCATGTTTTCCAGCTTAGACTTGGGAGTATTCTTCCTCTGCTCCCAAATTGGCATCAGTTTCTCATTCCTGTAGGACACTCTGTAGTCCTCAAATGCAGGCATCCTCCGCCATTCAGGAATATAGTCTGGCATCATCTTTACCTCTCGCCGGTCTGGTTTGGTATGACACATCTCCAGGCTCTGCATCATATGTCCTGTCTGGGACAGTGTGTACTCCTTGAGTTTTTCCGCATTGCGGTCAGCCCGTTTCTTTTCTCTGTTATAAGCAGCTTCCACTTCTCTGAACTGGTTTTTTATCATCTCTAAGTCGGATGCACTTTGCGAGTAGCTGGCCTTTTCCACTTGAAGTGAAGACTCAAGGTCTAGGATCCGCAACTGGATAACTTCAGAGTTAACCTTAGACTCCCGATGGGCTGCTCTTTCCGATTCGATATCTTCTTCCAGTCTTTTTACTGTGTGTGCTGCTGTCTCCAGTTCCAGAATCAGTCTCTCCTCTTTCTCACGACTGTATTCCAGCTCACTCTTCTGACGTGAGAAGTTATCCATGGCGACATTTTTCTCTGCTTCCATTTCATGTAGCTGCTTGTGCAACTCTTGAACCTTCCTGTTTTGGGACTGGATAACAGATTCCATTTCTTTCTTCATCTCCTCTAAGGCCATTCTGTCTGCACTAGCAGGCTCTTTTGCTTTCTCAGCAATCTCTGTTACTGTCTCTGCAGTTTCTTTTGTGCACTCTGCATTCTCATCAGCGGCTCTTGCCGTCTCTGTGGCGGCTCCTGCCGTCTCTGTTCCGGCTCCTGCCGTCTCTGTGGCGGCTCCTGCCGTCTCTGTGGCGGCTCCTGCCGTCTCTGTGGCGGCTCCTGCCGTCTCTGTGGCGGCTCCTGCCGTCTCTGTGGCGGCTCCTCTGTCAGCCCGCCAGTTCCTTGCTTGTCTATCTTTGAATATATCACTAAATGACTTCTCAACGCCAAGCTCCAATGGGGTGTCCATAATATTTGGATGGAAATCTCTCCTTGTCATGCCAGTCGCACCTTTCTCGTGTGGTTGAAGTATAGGAGCATTTCTCCGGCTAGCTTGTTGCACCCCCAACGCCTTTATGCTGGCTGTAAAGTACGCCTTCTGTTCATTCTGGGAGTCTTTCCTCATCCTCTCATCAGGGAACCCGTACTCTGGCCTGTGGTAGAGATGGGCATGCTTTTCTTTGGTATTCCATCTTCTATCATCAGATTTTTCGAACAGACAGGTAGGGGCCTGTCCAAATTGGGAGACTTCCCCTCGGTACTGTAACTTCTCCTTATTACAACTCAGGTTCTCTTTGTTCTTATATTTCTGGGTACTGATTCTTTGTGCTCTGACATCCCGGGTAACTCCAACTCTGGCAAGGATCTCAGCTTTGAGGTCATCATAATTTTCTTTCTTTTCTTCATTCAGGCTCAGATAAGCTTTCTGAGCTTCGCCCGTCAAATACGGGGCAATGAGGCTGGCCCAGTACCGTTTGTGCCACGCCTCCCTAATGGCTGTTCGCTCAAAAATGGTGAGGTATATGATAACATCATCATCCTCTGTCAGCTCCCAAAGAATTTCATTGGCTCTAGCTCTGGCCGAATCTTTTCTATAGTTGTCCAGTATAGCTTCATTCTGGGCTAACTGGATGGCCCACTTTCTAGTGAACTCTTGATGAGCAGCTGTGGCCTCTCTCATGCGGATTGTTTCCTCCTCGGCTTGTCGCTGCTGTTCCTGCTGTTGCTGCTGCAGTTGCTGCTGGTGCTGCTGTTGCTGCTGTTGCAGCAAGGCCTTCAGTATATCCTCCATCACTGTACTGTACTGTGGGCTGTCTTCTTGCACTCAGACACTTCACAATCCCACCACTGCCACCAGTGTAGCAGGGCGCCCCCTTCTGTCGGGGTTTGCGTCCTGCACTTTCTTATCTTTTTTATACAGGGAGGAAGACACAGCAGGCTTGACAGACTTTTACTGCTATTTATTGGTCAGCACAAAAACAGAACAAAAACAGTGCTTGTATTCAGCAACAAAATAAATCCTGCATAAACGTGCTTACTACACTCAGGAACACCCTAACTGTATCCGGCCAGCTTCTCTGGCTCCGGAGAGTGCCACCTTGTGGCCAGGATGCAAACAGTCTCTTATTTGCGTTGTATCGCCACCTTGTGGCCAGGGAACAAACAGTCTCTTATTTGAGAGTGAGAATGCCAGCTTGTGGCTAGGAAACAAAACAGTCTTTTAATGTCTTTTCCTCTACGGCTTCTGCCAATAGTGGGTGAAGCATAGGGCCCACCCTTTCTCTCCCTTGCTTCACCCCAGGGACCCTTGTCACCCTCTTGGGATGAGGGACTATTACTTTCTCTGCACGCACTCTTTTCCCTGGGGCCTTTGTACTTCCTTTCCTCATATGGTGTAAACGTGTATTTGTCACCAACCTTTTTATCCCTTGTTGCGTTCGGCTTCCCAGGGATGGGGTCTTTAGATAATCCTCTCTCAGTGGAGTATCTCTGATACCACAGGCGTCTTCTCTGTGAACAAACTCTGGAGTATAATAGTCTTCCTGACTGTCTCGCTCCAGCACAAATCCCAGCTCTCTGGATCCCAGAGGCAGCTGAGCTGTTCAGGGCTTCCTCCTGCAATACACACAGCCCACGGCTCTTAGGCCCAAGCCTAAGTGAGAGAAACTCCACCCATCTCTCTGCTGCTTTTAAAGGCAGTATCCAGCTGGGTTTCCATTTAGCCTCTGATAACTGTCTGGATTTAACTCTTTCCATTCTCAGGGGAGAAGTCTTATAGAGCTCTCTTGTGACCCCTAATGGCACTCCATCACAATATATATATATAAGCCGACCTGAGTATAAGCAGAGGCACCCATTTTACCACAAAATACTGGGAAAAATGAGTGACTCGAGTATAAGCCGAGGGTGGGAAATGTGCTGCCCCCTGTGTCCCTCTTGTGCCCTCTGTGTCCCCCTCTTGTGTGCCCTTTTCTTGTGTCCCCCTCTCTCTCTCCTGTGTCTCTTCTCCCCTCTCCCTCCCCTGTGTCTCTTCCCCTCTCCCTTCGCTGTGTCTGAATCCCCCTCGCTTATCACCCTCCTCAACCCCCTCCTCATCCTCCCTCCTCAACCCCCCTCCTCATCCTCAACCACCTCCTCAACCTCAATTTCCCTCCTCATCCCCTTCTCCTCAACCCCCCATCCTCATCCTCAACCCACCCTCCTCATACTAAACCACCCTCCTCATCCCCCTCCTCAACCTCCCTCCTCAACCTCAACCACCCTCCTCATCCTACCTCCTCAATCCCCCATCCTCATCCCACCCTCCTCATCCTAAACCACCCTCCTCATTCTAAACCACCCTCCTTAGCCCCCCTCCTCAACCTCCCTCCTCATCCTCAACTTCCTCCTCATCCTCCCTCCTCATCCTCAACCTCCCTCCTCATCCTCAACCTCCCTCCTCAACCTCAACCCCCTACTCAACCCCAACCCCCTCCTCAACCTCAACCCCCATCCTAGTCCTCAACCCCCCTCCTCATTCTAAACCCCTCCTCAACCCCCCTCCTCATTCTAAACCCCTCCTCAACCCCCTCCTCAACCCCCTTCCTCAACCTCCACCCCCTCCTCAACCTCAACCCCCCCATCCTCAACCCCCCCTCCTTAACCCCCATCCTCAACCCCCCTCCTCAACCCCCCTCCTCAACCTCAACCCCCCCATCCTCACCCCCCCTCCTTAACCCCCATCCTCAGTCTTCCCTCCTCAGTCCCCTATCCTCAACCCCCCTCCTCATCCTAAACCCCCCTCCTCAACCTCCCTCCTCAACCTTCCTCCTCAACCTCTCTCCTCAGCCCCCCTCCTCAATCTCAACCCCCCTCCTCATCCTCAACCCCCCCATCCTCAACCCCCCCATCCTCATCCTAAACCCCCCATCCTCACCCTAAAACCCCCTCCTCACTTTACCCCTCCTCATCCTAAACCCCCTCCTCACTTTACCCCTCTAAATACCTCCCCCTCTCCCTTTCCCCTCACTTACCTCCATCTGCTCCTTCCTTCCTCCACGCTCCTTCCTGCGTCTTGACCCGGCCAATGGTAATGACGTAGCGCGCATGTGAAGTCACGTCATTAGCATATGCCGGGTCCCGACGCAGGAAGGAGTGTGGAGGAGCGGAGGAGCAGATGGAGGTAAGTGAGGGGAAAGGGAGAGGGGAAGGTATTTAGAGGGGTAAAGTGAGGAGGGGGTTTAGAATGAGAAGGGGGGTTTAGAATGAGGAGGGGGGTTGAGGATGAGGAGGGGGAGGGAAAGAGACACGGGGGGTTAGAGAGACACGGGGGTTAGAGAGACACGGGGGGGGGGGTAGAGAGACACGGGGGGTTAGAGAGACACGGAGGGGGGGTTAGAGAGACACGGGGGGAGAGTGACTCGAGTATAAGCCGAGGGGGCCCTTTTCAGCCTTAAAAAAAGGGCTGAAAAACTCGGGCTTATACTCGAGTATATACGGTAAATATAAAAAATAGGACTTACTACTATATTTTTAATTTCCCTCTTAAACGTTAGGGTCTACCATGCTTGCCATTCTCCTTATACCTATCCTTCGCAGCTTATCAGTGTGTTAGATACACTATAGTAAGCTGTGAATCTCCATATTCACTGCACAAAGCATAGCCAGCAGCTTCCACAAGGTCAGTGGTTTTGGCTGCTTCATTTTTAACCCTACTCATTAATAAAACTGCATATCTTTACTAGATTTTCAGCTCTTTTCTAGCTTTTGCTAATTTATTGGAATTATTTACCATATGGGTCCTGTCTCCAGACATGGAAATCATGCTGATGTCCAGAACCTCAAATTTGTTTAACCATTCCATATTGCTTAATTTTACTGTGTAAATAAGGCCACAACTCTATGTCCTTGTATGTAGCCACATATACAGTCTAGAACATATCTTCTGTCCTTGTATTTGTAATGCATAATAATAGGAGCATGAAGATTAATGCAAACAGTAGGGGAGATAGGGTAAGGCTCTGTGTCATGCCATCTTTTATCTGTAAGGAACTTGTTTAATTTATAGAGGCAACTAACTACCTGTGCTTTACGTTTATCATTTAGGACCGTGGAACACTTCAGGAAAAAGCTACCCATTTTTTCAAAAGATACATATGCAAAGCTGATATGACTATTCAAATGCCTTTTGTGTGTCAGATAACAAACAGCTAGGTTTTCTTAGGTAGTACAACTCTGGTTTGAATATCCATTTTACCTTCCTTGTGAATGGAGTTGCTCACAAGCCATGGATGTAGGAACTAATGGGGGGTGGGGGTGGGGGGACAAATCCCCCCAGATTTTCCAATGTGTAGAAAAGCAGTTGTGTGTTATTTTTAGACTATATGCTCCTACACCCATGTCACAAGCTCAAATATTTAACCTCTGCAGTAACATGCTCATTTAAATGCAAAATGTGTTCTGTGTTCCTGTGAGATATATACAGTTATATTCAGATTAATATATGGAACAGAACATTTAAGGCTGTATATGCATTGAATCTCAGTATATAATCGTTCTCAGCATATAATACATGGAGTTGATCCACTATTTCAGATTTTTCCCCAGCAGATTGTAAATTGACGCTGGTGAAGGAAACCTGAGCCAACATAATGACCCTGTGCCACGATCGCTGCTTCAATTGGGCTCGACCAGAACCTAGTTCTGACCCACCCAGCGATACATGATGGTTCTTGTTATTATTCCTGTTACAACATAACAAAGTTAGAGGTGCTCATCAGAGAACGAACTAACCGTAATAGGTTAGTTCTATAGCCATGATAAGCTACTCTGAGAGCAACCTCTTTAAGCTCACTTGTGCCCTTCACAGGGAGAAATATCCTGTAGTATATCAGTCTGGTCCAACTCAAAAGAGTGAACCAGCCCCGAAATACCAGGCAATTCTACCCTGAACAGGAGAAACAGCAAACCCTCAGACGCGTTTCGGCCTTTATGGGCCTCGTCAGTGAGGTGCAGCTGAACTCCCTAAGGCACAGTGAGCATTATTCCTGTTAGCAGAGAGAGAACCAGAGCATTATTGGACCCTCAGGACAATCACAGGAACTCTTCTTTAAGGCTTTTGATCAGAGTTAACCCTTGCCTAAATAATAAGGCACACACACCCAAAATTATGTATGACATCTTGAGCGCATTTTATCTCTCAATCCATCAAGTGTTATACATTTCAGACCCACAAGTCACAACCCCTTAGCCACCCCCCTGCTCAGAGCCATGTCACCTGCCTGTTAATCACGTGGGGTCATCTTTCTTAGTAGGGGTTCAGGAACAACAAACAACAGTTCTTTTGTTCTATATCTCAGGAAGTTCCTACTCTGTAAACTCAGTGGGGCATCATTAAGCCATTATACCCTCATTTAGCCATTATACCCTCAGACACAGCAAGTGGCCCTCTGTAGCTGGCAGGTTAACCCTTTGAGGCCCTGCTCAGAGCCAGAAGGGAGATGCCTCTTACCCTTGACGCTTACCAGTATAGGTTAAATACTGATAACCTTAACTCTAATGGGAGCTCCCCATATCTTGTTTTATTAACAACCCCCCAGGAAAATCCTGTATTTCTAAACTAAGCATGACAGTATAAGTTCACCTAGACATCATAACATATGCGGTGGTAAAATTAGTCCAAGAAACAAATCAACAAAAAATCAGTGATGGACGATGAATTGGGACGGGCAATGTATTAAGAGGTAGGGGGAAGGGGACAGAAGCCAGTGGCATGAAGGGGGGGGGGGGGGGGCGGGGGCAAGCAATTTTGGCCCACATAATATTTATCTTCGGCGAAGTGCCAGCAGAAAAGTGTGTGGTCCACAGCTGACCAGTGGATGGCAGAGTTAAATTAAGTTTTGGATTCTGCTGCCTTCTCTGTGAATGACCAATCATAGTTGTAGTAGTTCAAAGCACCATATTTGTAGTGGACAGATCCACCACCAGGTATAGGTAGTTATTCTGTTCTTGGCGATAGGCAGGAAATGGAGAACAGACAATATACATGTATACGCTAAATGCTAAAGTTAATTCTGCCACCGACAATTTTTTGTTCAGGTGTGTATCTTTCAATTTGATGACAACTTACATGTCTCCTTGTTTAAGCATTTTATTTTTGTCATTGTTAAAGGATGGTATAAACATGGTTACCAGGTTCACATTCTTCCCTTCTGGTATGGGCAGGTACAAAATGGGTGGGAAGGATGGTTGGAAAGCAGTTGTTTTCTCACCTTGGATAGTTTCTCTGGCAGCCTGGATTTTCCCAATGTCTGGACCCTTAGGATTCACCAGTCTTGATTTGTATCTTTCTAGAGTGGTAAGTGAAGCTGCAATGTCAGAGATGAGGTGGTGGATATCTGTTAGTTGGTCTTTAAGCATAAGCTGGCGGTTGCAGAGGTGGACCAAAATCCAGTACAATTCAGCCTTATGGGCAGTAGCCAGAAATGGGATGATATTGTTGGTCAATTCCTGGGCCAATCTAAGCACGGTCAATGAGCAGAATGATGACCGTCTCCCAACCACGGGGGCCTAACCGAGGATGACTGAGACTGAGTCTAAGAGATGAAGCTTTCCTCATTGGAAAGGGATCAGTTATGGAGAAATAATGAAGATAATGATTAGACTGAGAAAATGAAAAATGGATTAGATGTGAGTAAAAGTATCAAAGTTACAGGCAAGCAACTCTTGATGAGTCAGTCAAGACATAATAGCAAGGCTGTTAGGGAGTGATCTCTCACTTGCTTCATTCTGTACTCCAAGGCCAAACTTGTCCGTTATTCCAGGTATATTTTGGTTCCATATATTAGTATTCCAGTCTCCTATGATGAGAGTAACATCTTTTCTTGGTGTTATGTATAGGAGGTGTTGAATATCCTCATAGAACCGGATAACTTCTGTCTCTTCAGCATCCACGATTGGAGCATAGACTTGGATCACTGTCATGTTAAATTGCTTACCTTGAATTCAAATATAAATTATTCTGTAATTTTTTTGGTTTGTTATAGAGCACCGCTTTGGCCACCCACCTGTGGAATTGTTGACCACAGTAGATCTGGTCATTGTCTGATATTAAATGACCCAATCAGTACATTTGAGCTCACTAATTCCCAGGATATCAATGTTTAATCTTGTCCTCTCATTATTGACCACATCCAGTTTTGCCTGAATTGTTATTTGCAGCAGTGGACTTTACTTTCCCCTTCAGACACATTCGCAACAGGGCATCCTTTCGGCTTTGGCCCAACCACTTCATTTATACTCTCCCTCTGCTCTTCCTCAGTATTGTAGTAGGCACCTTCTGACGTGAAGAGGTCATCTTCTGGTGCCATATCGTTATGTCTCTTGTTGTGCTCAGACATATACTGTTTTCTTTGCAAAGATACTGGAATGAGTAGCTTCTTCTCAAATCCAGTGGGCCACGATTTGCTATGATCTGCCCATCTTGGCTGACTCTCATGGTATTGTTCACAACTTCATTGAGGTATATCATCCCCATCACTATGAAAAGGTAATGATCAAGAAGCAGTCTTATTGAATACATTCTTCCAAAAGATGTTTTGCATCAACCAAATATATTATAGTGCATACACAAAAGGCCCATTACCATACCACATATTCTAAAGAAAAATAAATCTATATGAGTATATCTGCATGTTTTACATAGGTCTGAAAACCTCCTTTTTCCATATAAACATCAACTATTTACAGATTTTAACTGCAGCCAGAAGATCTCAGCTGCATATGCAAATTAAAATCTGACACTATCATTACTTTTTCCTTTTGTATATGAGTCTGAGCTGCATGAATCCCAGGAAAGTGCTTAGTGGAGCAGTACTGAAACAGCTACAGCAGAGTTTTTTTTAAGAATAAGCAATAATATAGATGTTGTATATAACATTTATATGTTTTTGTGTAAATGTGAAGAAACTAATTCTTTTTATATGCTCTTTTGAGGATCCTGAAAAAAATAATGGAAATGCTTCTAGAAAACAAAATGCAGCCTTTAATTTTAATACCCATTTCTTGCATATTGGTGGTAGAGTTAGCCTGGTTTGACATCTGGCAGGGGTTCATGGATACAGATGTGCTTTTTATTCACTTTGATTGAAAAGGCTTGTAATTTTCAGGGCAATTTTTCATAACAAGCAATTTAAGACTGCATATAGTAAATATGAGACTACAGTAGTCATTTAACTTGACCCTGGCAAGATCCAATGGGCTATAGAATAAATAAACAAACTGAAACAGTAGATCTTGGAAAAATTACGGGCCACAGCTTTATTAAAGCAACCATAAACCAATAACCAATTAACATAATTAACATTGTTAAATCACAGCTCAAATAACATCCCGGAGGAGGAGCTCGGCCCGGTCAGTAACCTCAGGCCCTGGGCCCGCGCCCAGAGCCTCCCAGTGCTTTCCTAAGCACGCCCATGAGGCAGAGCAACGCCCACTTAAACCCGTGGGCCGGGTGCCTCACCTCCCGCCAACCAAAGACATTCCTATTTTCATCCTAACTTAGGATACACAGAATCCTAACCCTACGACTCTTCCCCCCCCCCCCTTTTTTTTTTTTTACATAGTTTAACCTTCCTGAACTTTGCTCAACCAACCTCGCCCACTAGACGAACCCTACTGCCCATCTGCTACGTTCCTATCTAACCACCATTTTAGGGGAGGGAGGGAATCAGATCAATGGCCGGCGTGGAGTGAGGAGGAAGCCTGCGAAACGGGCTTAAGTCCCTCCTCCTCTGCCCAGCCAATCCGGAGCGCCCAGGCTCCACCGGGTCATGCAGCGCTGCGTCAGACCCGGCGTGCCTGGGCTGCCTCTGCGCCGGTCAAGATCATGTTTCTGCAGTTATTTCCTGTGTGATTTCACATATACATATCATGGTGTACACTGAGTTGAACTGATTTGTTATCAAATTATTCCACCAATTTCTCAGTGTATGTTGCTCAGGTATGATATATATATCCAAAGTTTATGTTCAGTGTAATAAAATCAGATAATATGCTAGCTCAAAACACAGCAGTTGTAGATTTAAGAATGTCAACAGCTAAAACTATCCTCAGCACACAATCTAATTAAAAGACCATTTAATCATTTCATGAGTTGATTTTTGTAAGAAAGTTAGTTTTGGAATTAAAGGACCACTGCACAATGGAAAAACAAATATATGTTTGAAAACAGTCAAGTTTTTAATCCATGACATATTGGTGGAAGTTGTGTGTGTGAGAGGGGTTGCAGTAAACCTATTTGTGTGCATTATTTCTCAGCTTAGCAGGCGCCCCACCTACAAATGCAGCATTGCTTGGGAGGGTAGCTTTTATTTTATTAAATGTAGTAATTAGTTTCAGAATAGTAAGGCTAGCTATAAAGATTATAAAAATGTCTCTGTTCTCTGTATGTATAAATCGTAATTAGAAGGGAACAGTCAGAGAGTAGTATATGTGATCTCACTAACAATAATCAAAAACCACAGGGTACATGGGTTTAGTTAATAGGATATTGCACTAGCCTAGCAGAGCTCATTAGCTCGTTATAGCCAGACTGTACTTTAGAACGTCATGTACAGGAAGTATAGAGTAGCATAGTTATGCAATGTTAAACTATATTCCTTACCTGTATTCATGCACAAAACGGAATATGTTTTAACTGATCTTTCTCAGCATTCCTCTAAAAAATATAAATCAAGCTTTAATTTATCACTAATTCTTCCATATAATCCACATCTTGAACACATTTTTAAAATTTTCCTCCACCTCTTCTCCCTACCATAGTCTTTCTCATCTCCAATCTTCACTATTAGCCCTATTAAATTCCTCAATGTTGAAAACCGTAGCCCGCATGACTTGCAGCTATTACATTTTCCCCGTAAAGCAACCCGTCAACAACTTGCGGGGTAAGGGCGAAAAAGGCTACAGGACGGGAAAATTTGAACTGTGCGCCTGAAAATCCTTTGATCGGTCAAGCCTGTAGCTGTTACGTTTCCAATCACGCTATTAAATTGCAACTAATTCACTGGCGATCAATCCCATAACCTGCAAATGGAGCCAAGAAGCCAACGTAAACAAGAGAGGACCCGCTAGGGGGTAAAGTCCAATCTGTAGCACTGTAAATGCAAATATACACATACTACTGTACATATAATAAAATGGAAAGTGATGTTAGATATTAGAATTAATAGCACAACATTCTCAAGCTCGCAAATCAGCAATATAAAATACTTTATTTCATGTGTAATTTCTGTGTTATATCGATCAAGGCAATCAATGTATTAATACATATAAGGGAACTCCCATGGACTAGAATATCATATTTACGGCTTTATCAATACTGTATTATTTCTGGAACGTGGGTCCAATCGTAGCTCTTAATTGAAGCTCGTAATACATTGAAATCCTTGCGGGCTTGCGGATGCTGATACAGGCTTCAAATTTAATAGGGCTGTATATTTGCATTCTGCTCTTTCTCTCCTCCACCTCTTAATGCTTTATTCTACTCCACCACTACTCTATCCTGGCCCCTCAAACATCCAATTCCATTTATTTATTTCATTACCATCTCTCCCCTTTTTCCTGCCTCAAGCTTTCTCATTTCCCTTTTTTCCTCTCCCTCTTTCTGCCACGCTCACTATCTCCAGCCTTCATTCAACTTCCCCTCCATTTGCTTTGACTCACAATTTTTCATCCTAATTTCTCCCATTCACCAATATATTTCTCTGTCTGACCTTCGCTTTCCAATCATTTTCACCCTCTGCTGTACACAGCCTTTACATTTTATATAACTTCACATAATACTTAAAATTTGGCTTTTGGTGGTAAATAAATGGTCATTTTCTTCTGTAAGGTGGTTTGTCCTACAACCATTACAAGCTTCAGATATTTTATACAGGCTGGAGCATAAAGATCGCACATATTTTGAGGGGGCACTGTGTGGGCTTTAGTGGGGGTAGAGAGTTGGACCGGTGAACATCGGGGCTTTGTTGTTCAATTGAATTATGAGAACAACCGTTCTGTGATAACGACGCAGAGAGCATTCTGTACATGCTTTGCACTTGGTGGAAATGCATCTGTACTAAAATGGAAAACTATTATGCTATGAATTTCTATTCTTTGGGCCACTTTATCCACACTGAAAAGAAAATCACCTGGCAGACCTAGGTCCGTTAGAACTCCAGAAAATGTGGAAGCAGTAAGAACATCCATTCAGCAATCACCAAGGTGTCCCGCTCATAAGCATGGCACTGGGGATATCAAGTCGGAGTTTGAGGAGGATTCGGCATACCGATTTAAAACTGCATCCTTATAAAATTATGTTGGCTCAAGTATTAAGTAGCAATGAGGCTCACTTCCATATCAGTGGAGCCGTAAACAAATATCATTTTTGCTTTTGAGCGGAACATAACCCCTGTGAACTCCATGAACGACTGCTCCACTCTCTGTAACTGTTTGGTGTGCAGTTGACGACTTTGTTGTGATTGGCCCATATTTTTTGGAGAAAGGTGGTGCAACAGTAAATGTAACTGTGACCTCCAACTGGTAGATTGAAATGTTGGAAACCTTTCTACATCCCGAACTGGACAATGTGGATATATAAAGGGGCCACAGCTCACACAGTTGAGGGAAATTATGCTTGGGTGTTTGATCTCTTTAAGGTGAGACGTTGGTGGTCACCACGGTCACCAGATTTAAGCCCATGTGACTTTTCCATTTGAGGATACCCAAAGGAAAAGATTTTCAAACGTCGTCCTCAATTTCTTGAGGATTTAAATGGAAAGGATCAGGCAGGATAACGACAACATTCTGCCAGAGATGACCCGCAGAGTAATGGAGAAATTCTGGGAACGTCAGCAGATTTCTTGAAAATACACAATTAATTAGGAAATAGTTGTGACAGGGGGTTAAAGTCAATGTCTAATGGAGCAATTACTAGATTAACAAACAGAGCATGTCGCAACTAATCTGTCGACTAATATGTCAACTGCCCTGTTCTGACAACTTGGTCAGTCTGCTGTATTTGTGCTGAAGACCTGACTCCTCAGTCAGTTCTAACTCAATAAATATTTTGCCATGAAGTCAATCTTGGTTAGTTAACTGTAGATGCTTCTACATCACCCAGACATCAGCCCTGATTTAGCTGCTGTTACTGATATTCAAATGGCTACTTTGAGCTATTTGCATTCGATTTGCAATTTACAGGCTCAAAAACACTGCGGTTGTCAAAAACATAACTTCGTCATATTTCCTCTGATGTTTCAAGGCCGCAAATGTTACCAGTGCTAAAGACGCAGAATCGATATTCAATTACAACCGTTCATGTAGCCCGCAATTGCCGTCTAAGCCGTAAATCGCAAATATTTCAACATTTTTAAAAAATATGACAGGTTCCAAATACGACTCGCACAGGCTTTTCCTAACACTAATTAAAGCTGTAATAGCTATTTAGCACACAACACTGCACTTTAAAAGCATTGCAAAGCATAAGAATAATTAGAATTAATAGCCCAGCAATCTCCAAGGAACAAATAGGCCTGAAAAAATATTTTCTTATTCAATATTTTGGAATGGTCATGTATATGGTAAAATGAAAAGCGTTGCTGCAAGATGCATTAAGGAATTAAAGACGCAGCACATGACTAAATTGCAAGATAAAAACATGGAACTCCCTTACAAATGATTTGTAGCACCCACAGAGGCTCAAATGTGGACCAATATCATCAGTGTGGTGTTGGTGAATCCCAGAAGGGCAAGAGGCTGTTTTGGAAAAAGAGCACACCTACAAGGGTTAATTGTAATACTGTATAATAATTATGATGCAATAAGTATGATGCATATCATCTACTAGGGTTACATGTGGACACTACACCCCTGTAACCAGAATCCAATGAAAACAAATCTCATCATATATCACTCCACTTAATAGAAGTAACCAATCATAGCAGTTCCATATGGTCCTCATCTACGCAATTAACAAATGCAAGAAATCATGGATTATGTAGCCAAATTCAATTACACACGCACTGTAGTATGTTTGTAAATATTACAGACAAATCCAAAATAGATGGTCAAAATCTGGAAAAAAAAGAAAGAGGAGGATGAAAAACAAGCTGTATTTACAGTACAGTATTTAATGCTGTTACTGTAAGAATAAACCTATTAACATGATCTTCATTTACTAGAAGTGCTAACCATAGTGAATCTGTCCTGGACAATCACCGTCCCAGTAAAGAAATTTCACAGGGAATGCTTCACTGGGACCACAATCAGTTAGGCAAAGAGTACTATCACTATCTACATATGGAATTGTTGTGCCACACTGATATCGCATTTCATTGTTATACAGTTGTTACCACTGCCAAACAGATAACAATGATCACATGACTTGTAAATACATACCTATTGATAATGATTTAAAACAAAGGCCATCATACACAATGTGTGTGAATGAAATCAGACACATGAATCTGTTATCAGAATGCTAACAGGGTGACATGAAACAATAATAGATGAATAACTACTGGCTTGGTTTAGCAGATCTTAATGAGACTGTGTGGCTCAACAGCCAGGACTGTATTAATTGTAATTGAACAGAACATCAGTCATTTTCATCAGTGATGATATATGTAGTCATATTTAACATTTCAGATATATCTGCTTGGGGAATGTCAGTGATAGAATGCCTGATAGGCACTGGGTTGAGAGTTTACTTACATTATATGATTTTACTGCTTGAAGATGACAAACATGGCTTAATGGTTGTGTAATGTGCCTATTGATACCTGAAAAGAAAAGAACACTAATCTCATCACAATGGCACTCCACATTAAACATCAATTGGTGAAATGTGAAACATAACCATACGTTGACACAGAGAACAGGATCATGGTCCGTTTGGTGATTGCTAGCCACATGGTTACAACAGATGTTCTCCACATAGGCCATGAACCTCTACTCTGTAGCCAGGCAACAGTATGTCAACATTCTTACAAATTCATATTTAGTGAGGAGTGTTGATGAGAAGGAATTATAGAACATCCCCTACTAGCTCCTCTTTCGCAGCACTAAGCCCCCATGCTCCATGCCCGCTCACTTCCTACCTCTACCATGACTGAAAGGTGTTGAATGAGGGGCTCATCCACCTTGGGTTACTGTGTAGCAGCTAAAGTTGGTGGAAGGTTGTGAGATGATGAAGCCACCGTCTTTGGTTGCAATGGTGGTGGAGGCTGTGAAACCAAAGCCTGGATATGAATTGAGCTGGCATTCATCCAATTCTATTTGGCGCTCCATGAGTGCTCTCTGGGCTTGTCTGTCCCTATTTTTCTTTTCCTTATACCTTCTCATCCTTAGATTGTGCCTCCTCATCTCACCATATATCTGCATGTTGCTGCCATGTAGGGCATTAATGCTATCAGTCTGTCTGTCGAGGTGTATTGTCAGGTCATCCACTAGGGTGTGATAGGTCTGTTCTTCCCTTTGCATTTGGAGAAGTATATTATCCCAACTGGATTGTGTGTGGGTGGAGGCCTGCTACTCGAAGTGCCGGGCCTTTCATGGGCTGAGGTGATGACAGCGGTGTTGGTGACTATGGTGTTGCTTGTGGCAATGGTGCTGCGGTTGCTGGTGGCAATGGTGTTGCTAATGGTGATGGTGTTGCTGTTACCGGTGTTGCTGGTGCTGTTGGTGGTAATGCCCATCTTAGGGGATCCCATGTTGGTGAAGCCCATGTTGGGGGAGCACATGTTGCTAGCCGGAGGAGTGGTGGGGCCCTGTCAAGGTATTCATGGGATTGACACAGGTGGCAGTTGTGGTGGGCCTGCTAATGGTTGTTTCCAGTACCAGGACAGCTTTGGAGGTGGTGTTAGTTACTGGCTCCAATACATGTGAGGTTGAGGTGGAGTTGGAGCTGAACCTACAGCGAATTTGTGCACAATGTGTGGGAGGGTCCGGAGTGAGATTCACAGACTGAAGACATTGGTGGACATCTTGCTGCTGACAGGCCAGCTTCCTATGACAGTCCCAGGCCCTCTGATCTGGTTTTGTCTTCCTCAACCACCACTTCAAGTGGTATATCTGGTTCATCCTCTAGTGGAACCAACCACACAGCCTGTGTCACTGTGGATGGGCTACTCCTCCTGGGTACTGAAATGAGTGGACAATAGTGTTTGAGTTGAGATTAGCTAAACGATCGGTTGCTGTGTATTTCTATATCCCTGACATCATGGTCACTTGTAATTGGCTGTGGTGATGGTCTTACACAGATAAACATTGCCCTGTATCATGAGCATTGTGAATCATGGCTCATCTCAAAATGCGTAATCCAGCTGCAGCCTGCTGTCTGCAGTTCATTAGGTCACATGCTCAGCTGAATCTATTGTGCAGTGTGTGGGACTGACCACTCTGTGACTATTTCTCAGCAATAGATGTTAACATGCAGATGAGACATGGTCCAGGTAAGGCTAGTACATGGCACTGTACATGCAGCCTTGCAGAGTCTTTATCCACATGGTGTTAATGTGTGCATATGAGGTGTGATGGTGTATATGATACTCACATCGTATGGTGTTCTCCACAGATTTGTCCAACTGTGCCGGATGGCCCAAAACTGCCTCAGGCTCGATCCACTCCCTCAGAGTTTCCTCCCATGCTATATAGTTAATAACTGGTGCTGGTCAACTCTTGGTTGCACAGCTGCTCCTCTTCACCTTGACCCGGCTGTCATCATATCTATGCTTGACAGACCTCAGATCTCTGTTGGCATACCCCAATGCAACAACACCTGTAGCAAACTCACTCTAGACATGTCTTATGTCTAGGCCAAACTTCCCTATCCACATGTATGATGCTAAAACGGACACAGATTTCACTGAGTAGAACCCTCATCTCATCTGGGGTACAATTGGGGGCCATGTGCTTTGCCACGACCTCTTGCGCTCCCAACTGTGCATGGGGTTTCTGGCCTCCCTGATCTCTCCCTGAGGCTGGTCCCTCCTCTCCACTACCTTCCCTCTGGGATCAGGCCCCCGACCCTCTCCCTACTCTTTGTGTGCCTCCCTCTCTCCATACCTCTACCTTTCCTCCTCCCTACCACAGATATTATCTTCTCCTTAATATCCTCCTCTCCTCTATTACTCTTCTCTCCTCTTGTGTTCCCCTCACTCTCCTCCACTCCTCCCCTCCTCTACCCTCCTACAAATTAGAAAACAAACATAAGGATTCATCAATATAATATATACATGTATATGTATGTGAGGTAAAACAAGAATGTGGGTATTATGTGTATTATATTATGGGTATGAGGAGGAGTGGGAAGGTGGAAGGTATAGCTATGTGTACGTACTAATCTATATGTGTGAATTATGTGATATCAATAATTATGTATGGTGTAAATTAAGTGTTAATATATCCTAGTAGTCAAAATAGCAAAAAACTTACAATACTGCTCCCTCTCGTTCTCACTAAAACTCTGAAACCTACCAATGCCTAGACCTGTATGTTGACTCTCTCAGTTACAGCACAGTCAAGGACTTATGGTTTTCAGTAGCTTTTAAAGGACTTTCCCATGGCTTTCATTGGCGTTCAACGGTTCCTTCATATGATCGGAAGTGTTACATACGTAACCCAGAATTGTTACATACGTAACCATGGTTTGTGTGTGGTGGCTGTAAGTCTGTAATTGCGGACTTGAGTCAATTAACTGCATCTATATATGTCAAAAATTTGTAACCTGCAGTCAAAATGTCGGGTTACATGTAATTACGGGTTACTTGGAGTTAAATAGCAGATTATGGGCTCTATTAAATTCCAGCCTCTTAAGTCCAACGTGCAGCCCGTAAGGACTGCGTGCTTCAAATTTGGCTGTTTTATGTCGCTATTAAATTAGAAAGTGATGCGAGATATGAGCAGAGACGCTATTTCGTAAAACCAGTTCTCATCAGTTGGAGTTGCGTGCTCGAATGCAAACAATTAAGCGAACACGTTCAGATGGAGCCAATGGAAAAAGAGATTGTTAGTGTTACGTCACTGAAAAAGGGGAGGGTGGATATCTACGTGCTTCAATTCCAGTTTGCGATCGGCCCCACATTGAAGATATAATGCAATATTAATAAATCCGTAAATATGATATTCTATTACATGGGAGTTACAGTATATGTCTTAACACAATGATTGCAGGTAACGATATAACATAAAATATAAACATGAAATAAAGTAATTTTCGGGGCTGATTTGCTGGCTTGAGTATGTTGTGCTATTAATTCTAAGACCTAACATAACTTTCCTTTATAATATATGTACAGTAGTGAGTTTTTATTTGCATTCTAAGTGCTACGTATTGGACTTTACCCCCTTTGAGGGTGCTCTAGAGCACATGTGGGCCTTTGGGCTCTATTTGTTGGTTACGTGCTTGTTCACGAGTGACCATGTTGCAATTTGATAGCTGAATGGAACAAGTAGCGGTTACAGGCTCGTCACATGAAAATATTAACGTGCGCAAAGTTCAAATTTGCTCAACACTTAGTCTATTTTCAACCATCCTGCTGGTTAACAAGCAAAGTCTGCTGCGAGCAACGTTACAGGGCTAGTTTAATACCTGTAACACATAAATTGGGAGTAACAGGCTACTTTTTAACACGTAGCCCGAATTTAATAGGGCTCTAAGACGGTATAGTAAGGCAATGGGGCAAGATCAGTCTTTTTCCCTGCAGTAGAAAGAAAGAGGTAAAGAAAGATTCCTATTAAAAATGCTTCTTCAGCAGATAGACTCATGTCCTCTGGACACCAACTAAAGGATTGTGAGAAGCATATCTGCTGGAGCCTGTAACACTGAAGATAAAAGTTAAGTTTTTAAGACTACTTAGATTGTTTACTCATATGTGTTTTGCTAATCAGTTATTAAATATACAATTGAAAACCTTTTAGTTTAAAACTGCAGCGGTCCTTCTCTGGCCATTCTCCCTGTTATCAGAAGTTCAGTAAATTTGAAAAGCAGGTCTTTGAGGGTGAGATGTGTATTCTGAAAAAATAGAATATATTGCTTGCAGATTTGTTTGTGTCCAGAATACTAAACCCCACTTGATATTAGACTTGTAAAGAAGGGCAATTAAAAAATGATGGATTACAGTAATAGAGCTCGAGTTGCAGACTGTATTTTGTTAATAAATGTTAAATCGTTGGATAGCTGTTTACTAATCAATTCAAATTAAAGTATTTTAACTAGGTAAATTCCCATTGACAGGGACAATATTGTTTCTGGATTACAGAATTGCAAAAGCTCTTGGGATTTTATGTAAGCCTCTTAAATGCCACTTTAATAACTTTTAAACACAGCCTTCTGCAACACACTTAACATCTTTAAGCTACCTTACTATCTCTGGGTCTTTACAATGCCACACTGTTCGCTTGCTGCACAATTTCTATGAAACGTTCAACCTGATACTATCACAATCCACAATAATTGTTTAAATCCATAAACCATCTGTGTATACTTAAATTATTCCGTGTGCCGAGCAAACTATACTGTAAATCTATGTGAAGAAAATGTTGGGGGTTTTCTGTACCTTCACAACAACAAAATTATAGGTGCTCAATCTGAGAATGCACAATACCTGAAGCAGGAGAGACAGCAAAATCCTGACGTGTTTCAGCCTCTGTGGGCCTCGTCAGTGAGGTGCAGCTTTACTCCCTAAGGCACAGTGAGCAATGAGTCCACGTCTGGTTACCCCTATCACCCTTAGGGTGAGAAAAACCTCTAAGGGTCACAACAACAAAATTGAGAGGTTCTCAATCTGAGAACAGACAATACCTGAAGTAGGTTTGTCCTATAGGTCTGGTTACCTACTCAGAGACCAACCTTTTGCCAACTAGAGCAATTAAATAAAATACTGCTAAAAACATTGAGGTTCAAGTAAGTCAAAGAGAGCTTCAGGTCACAAAACAAAACAAAAAAAAAACACCCGCAGACAACAATACGGGTTAGAGGTATTTGTGAGCTTCTAATAGAATAGGGCTCATACACCTTCTATGGCTATATTAAACACTTGTATACTTGTTTCCAATGTTCTTAGAACATAAGTGAGCAGTAAATATTACAGAACTATTCACTGAGCAGCCCATTTGTCTGTCTTAAGCCTGCGTTGTCCTGTGCAACGCTATGATGTCATTAGTGTAATTGAAAAAAATAGATCATTTTTACATACAATCTTGTGCTCTTCATACAATGAAGATCACTTACAGTGGGGTAAATGCATCTTTAAGTTGGCCAGCTCCAAGTGCCAAATCCAGTTTCTATAAATAACACATGAACATAGAAACTTCTCATGGAGTACCCACTTAAAATGTTGGCAGTTGCAAAATTTTACATGTTATGAAAATCTTGTAACATCTTCTGACATCTGCTTGGAAAGAATAACATTTTGATTATTTTATTATCGGTAATTTAATTCACCATATTAATGAATTAAAATATAGTGCACAGTGGAAGAGGTCCTGTACCAGTAGGAGGACGTTATGACTGAAGAAATGCAGGTCATTAAATAATAAGGCCTCATACAAAAATATAAATTAAATATGGTAACATGTCATGTGTGCTTTTAGCACTGGCATTCTGTGTATTTATACTTAGTATTGGGCTTCTATGTTGAACAGTATTGTTGGTGTTGTACAGTGACATGTAGTATTGTGTTTGTGTGTTTATTTTTGTTTTGTTGAGGGTTGAAGGTCAGTATTACAAAACAAGAGAATAATTATTTGTTTGACTCTAACGTCTCTTTTTTCCTAGGCAATCAGAAACCTCTGTCATTACATCTCGCCTTGTTCGGCTGATTGAATTTCACCTTGAACTGTTTGTTTAATCATAGGAACATAATGACTACCAGACATTCAAGTGATTGGAAAATAATGAATACATTTAAACAACAACTCCGAGTGCAGAAGCAAATGGCAGCAGCTCAATATATAAATGATTGTTCTTTATTTAAATGGTAAGATAACACTGGTACGCTTTTGTTAAGGCTCATCAATTAGATGCACAATTCTTCCAGCTAAGTTGAAGTATATCTTTGTAAGTGATAATTTTCTGCTTTTCCTGCAGAGGAATCGGAAACAGTGACCACTTCTACAGCAAACAATGGGATGACAGACACGCCTCACTGGCTTTACACAGACAAATCATTTTACATGGAAAAATCATTTCAGATAGGCAGCAATATTATTACTACAGCAGAGAACAGAGATACAAGCCTATTATGTTTCCTATGTGTAATATAATAAATGTTTAACAGAAAGTGGATCACAATTATTTCTATGGAGTAGTGACTTCTGTACGTGTTCACTGTGTTGCTTATTCACTTTTCCTAACTTCCTTTTTTATTGAGTCTTGAGATATTGACATATCCATTGGTAGAATCAACAAGCATTTTACAATATTTGAAAATATATTTCTTTGTCCTATTATTTAAGGTAATATGCTTTTTATTTTGTTACTCATGACATTTATTTGTATAACATCATGGCTGGAAGTTTTACTTTTTTGGCGGGGTGGAGGAGTTGAATAAGATCGTGAAGTGGGGTTAGCGGAAGTAGAAGCAGGGGCGGAGATGCCAGTGGTGGGCCCTCCTCTAAGGTCCCAGTGCTGTGTAATTTTTTCTTTTTTTTGCATTTCCATTTTTTTTTTTTAGAGCATTTCCATTAAAACTCCAAGTGGTGTCAGTGTGAGCAGTTCAGCTTCCTGAGGAATCCGGGAAGAAGTGAGAGAAAGCAATGCCGAATGACAGCAAAGTACAGGGGATGGGTTCTGTGAGGTGGTTGCTGAGAAGGGTTGGGTGTTGATTAGAGACTGGATGCTGAGAGGGGATGGCTGATGATAAAGACTCTGTGCTATGTCAGACTGGATGCTAAGAGGGGTGGGTGCTGTCTGGAGGTAGATGTTAAGAGAGACTGGGTGTTATGTGAAGATAGCTGCTGAGATAGAGTGTCTGCTATGTAGAGATAGTATATGTATGTATGAAAGGGAGCAGTTATGGAAAAGGACTTGGGGGCAGCTATGGGAAAGGATCTTGGGGAGGGGTGCTGATTTGGGAAGTGGTCCTATGGAGTGAAGCTGTTATAGGAAGGGGTGTTGGGAGAACACTGAGTGAGTTGTTAGTGGAGGGGGAAATTTTTACAACCTCTCATTGGGGGAGGGGGCTCAAAAAATGTTTTTAGCATCAGGGCCCTCCATTCTCTAGCTTTGCCACTTGGTAGAAAAACAGGTAAAGTGTGGGTTGGGATCGATTTGAAAATTGAATTGGAGTAACTCCTAAAGTGAAACATTACATTATATACCTAGGAATTGCTTAAATATAGAGTAGGGGGGAAAAAGTATTTGATCCCCTGCTGATTTTGAACGTTTGTCCACTGACAAAGAAATGATCAGTCTATAATTTATAACAAAAAAACCCCCAAGAAAAACACATGTCAAAAAAGTTATAAATTGATTTGCAGGTCAGTGAGGGAAATAAGTATTTGATCCCCTATCCATCAGCAAGATTTCTGGCTCCTGGGTGTATTTTATACAGGTAACGAGCTGAGATTAGGAGCACACTCTTAATTGGAGTGCCCCTAATCTCAGCTTGTTACCTGTATAAAAAAAAAACCTATTCACAAAAGCAATCAACCAATCAGATTCCAAACTCTCCACCATGGCCAAGACCAAAGAGCTGTCCAAGGATGTCAGGGACAAGATTGTAGACCTACACAAGGCTGGAATGGGCTACAAGACCATCGCCAAGCAGCTCAGTAAGAAGGTAACAACAGTTGGTGCGATTATTTGCAAATGGAAGAAACACAAAATAACTGCCAGTATCCCTCAGTCTGATGCTCCATGCAAGATCTTACCTTGTGGAGTTTCAATGATCATGAGAACGGTGAGGGATTAGCCCAGAACTACACAGGAGGATCTCAAGGCAGCTGGGACCTTTGTCACCAAGAAAACAATTGGTAACACACTACGCCGTGAAGGACTGAAATCCTGCAGTGCCTGCAAGGTCCCCGTGCACAAGAAAGCACATGTACAGGCCCGTCTGAAGTTTGCCAATGAACATCTGAATGATTCAGAGGAGAACTGGGTGAAAGTGTTGTAGTCAGATGAGACCAAAATCAAGCTCTTTGGTATTAACTCAACTTACCGTGTTTGGAGGAAGAGGAATGCTGCCTATAACCCCCAAAACACCATCCTCACCATCAAACATGGAGGTGGAAACATTGTTCTTTGAGGGTGTTTTTCTGATAAAGGGACAGGACAACTGCACTGCATGAAAGGGACTATGGACGGGGCCATGTACCGTCAAATCTTGGGTGAGAACCTCCTGCCATCAGCCAGGGCATTGAAAATGGGGCATGGATGGTTATTCCAGCATGACAATGACCCAAAACACACAGCCAAGGCAACAAAGGAGTGGTTCAAGAAGAAGCGCATTAAGGTCCTGGATCTACAAAGAGGAGTGGGACAAAATCCCTCCTGAGATGTGTGCAAACCTCGTGGCCAACTACCAGAAACGTCTGACCTCTGTGATTGCCAACAGGGGTTTTGCCGCCAAGTACTAAGACAAAGGGGTCAAATACTTATTTCCCTCATTGACCTGCAAATCAATTTATAACTTTATTGACATGCGTTTTCTTTTTTTTAATATTCTGTCTCACTGTTAAAATACACCTACCATTAAAATTATAGACTGATCATTTCTTTGTCAGTGGACAAATGTTAAAAATCAGCAGGAGATTGAATACTTTTTTCCCCCACTGTATCTCCAAGCTGTATACAGCAAAGACCTTAAAGATCATCAAATATTTTGAAGCATCTCTTAAAGCGACTATGATGAATGCTGAACTAGGAGAGGAAGTAGTCATAAAATAAAAATAAATTACCATGTATCATGATCTTGCAAATTATATTATTTGCATTGTGATGCTGGGACAAGTATAGTAAATGGTTATCAACTATATTTACATTGTACAACAATAGTACATTCCAAGTATCTATATTGTATTAAGAGGGTAGATGTGAATACATTTAAGCCATTTATGTAAACCAAAATGTTTTTTTGCATAGGCGCATGATTGATGGTAGAGTTGGGGCATTGCTAAGCATGCGCAGAACTGTAACCACTGCTGTAACTGGTGCCATAACTGCCGGGAAGTGCCACAACAGAGAGATAGAGACAGGATAGAGAGACAGACGAGACAGTACAGAGAGAGAGTCAGGACACAGAGAGAGAGACAATACAGAGAGAGAGAGAGGACACAGAGAGAGAGAGAGGACAGAGAGAAAAGAAAGAGAGAGACAAAACATTCTAATAGTAACTTGTCTGTGGTATCATAAATTGTGTATGCTGTATCTCTCTCTGTCCTGTTTGCCTTGTGGTGCTAAGATCATACACCATTGACAACTGTTGTGAAGGTGAGAGCTTCAGTGTTTCCCCACCATTCTTTGCAAATGTGTCCTCTATAGGCTGCATATGCTCTTCCAGGATACATTCCCAGTCAAATTCCCAGTAGCTAGCTTGTCTCTGTTACTATCTATATAGACTTATCAATCTGTTGCAGTGATCTTCTGTCTACCTCCGTAGATCATGATTGTCCAGATAATATATATTTGTGCTATGCTGTAAACCATAGCATCCATCAACATCTCCAATAAGCTATATCAGACATTTTTTATATAGTTAGTGTTGTTCACAATTACAAGAACTGAAGGGTCACTGTTAATCATACAGTATGATACCTGTTGGCGTCCGTGGTTTAGGATTCAGTGTTTTCACTACTGCGACCTAGGTTCAATTCCAGTCAGGGAACCAAGAGGTCACACCAAGCAGGGTTGGGTCTTGTCAGTATTTGGATTAGAGACCACCCAAGAATACCAGGAGCTGTATGCTGTGGCCCACTGAAGAAGGAACTGGCCACCTATTACAGTATCTCTGCCATGAATAACAAGTAGATCAGCATTGTGTGTTGTGGTCCATGAGGTAAGGAAGAGTTGGCCACGACTGAACGACACAAACACATGATCACTGTTATACTCCAGATGGGCCACATCTTCAAGATAAGTGCTTCATTCAAAACCCAACCAAGTAGACATTTTCAGATGAGCATGCTACCAGCAGGAAAATGACTGAAATAATCGAATTACTCTCTTTTTTAACTTGATTACTCTTGTAGCAATTTGAAGACATTTTTAGGATGGTTTGCAGAGAAGGATGTAGTCATAACAGCCTGTTTTCAGAGTCTGGAGGCTGCAAGTCTCCACATGTATGGTAGACCTAGTCCTGAGCCAGATGCATCTCTTTCCAATTGGACTTCTATTTTTCCAACATGGTTCCCATATTTGTCATCTGCAATCTATACTGTATTCTGCTGCTAGCGTCATCTTACTCACTTCTAGATTCTGTCCTTCCATTCTACTGTTAAATCCCTTCACTGGCTCCCACTCAAATAACTCTTATATTACAAAATTCCTCACTCATGATTTAAAGCCCTTCACTCCTCTGCTCTTCCCTGTAACTCAGTGCTCACATATACCTAAATTAAGGTGTGCTCTTACCCAAATATATAGAAAAAATCAAATACAAAAAAAATTCCCCTCTCGCTTTCGGGAAAATTTAGATGATTAAAATGATTATGCTCCCAAAGTTGCTGTATCTAGTGCATACTCTTCAGCTCATTATCAAAGCTAGAGCTATAAGAAACATCAACAGAACAATTTATACATTTATTCAGAACTTGAAGAAAAGCAGAATAAGTTGTCCGTGGAAAGTACCAAAGGAGGATTTTGGTTCTGTCTAATAGAATGGTACAGTTTGACAACTCTTGTGTACTATGCTTTGGAATGGCTACTAGTTCAAAATACTTTGTCTACTCCAGCTCTAGACGAGGGAATACATCTTACAGTTTACCCACTCTATCTGTTATGCATTGAAATAGCTCTAACTTCTAAATACCATTTGGTAATACTATAGATCCCATTGAAGCGTGGCACAGAATTCATACACTTGAAATTGCAAGTGTTTCACACTAGATCGCTCACAGGAAACTCCAAATTTCCAATAGAACAAGCCAGAGATATCAAAATAGTAGGAGAGATGCTTCATTTGAAAAAAAGGCCCTACTCACTTTTGCTAAACGTTGTCAAAAATATATTTGCATAATAACCACCTGTTTGCATGCAGTCAACTAACAAGCTACTTACACTAATGCTCTGCTATACACGCACCTCTTTTTGGTCACATATCCCCTGCAACAACTGGTAACACTATATGGTTTAGGTATTACCTCAATAAAACATATATATTTCATACTAAGACAGTAAAAACTGTCAGGGATTCAGTCCTAAACACAGATTCAAAATAAGTTCTGAGCTACGCAGACAAATTTCTTACAAGATATGGTCCCTATTTTAAAACAATGTCAAAAGATTAAGTTCTCTATCGATACTAAGCCTTCAAATATGCTAAAACTTTGCATTAAACTTCACTTGATTGGTTATTTCTAACAATATATTCATGTTAACTATCTTCCCCTCCATCCCTCCCTCCCATCAAAGATATTCGATTATTGACCCCCCACTTTCAACAGCAATTAGAAAATCAATAAAAATGAAGAAACTGTTATAGTCCATATGGGTGGCCTGATATGTATTAACTCCTTGATTCCTGAGATTGATATAACACAGAAATTAAAGATAACATAAATACTTTTTTACTGTTGTGCAAGTAATTCTAATGTCTTTCATTGCTTTCCCCATATTTTGAAGTCCAGTATTGTGTTTTTATTGGCTTTTATAGTGTGTTTAACCCAGGTGTTTAACCACCATGCGAGTCCTCACTAGTACTTGTAGAAGTTTTTGCTATATTTGCTATTTACGGGTTTGAAGGCAATTGCGGGCTTGTCAAATTGTTGCAATTAAATTAAGATTTGCGATTTTAGAAACTGTAACATTTGCTGGCTTGAAAGATCAAAGGCTTAGATGGGTCTGAGTTATGATTTTTACAACTGCCGGCATTTTCAGCCTGCAGCTCGAAAATAGATTGTGGGTAGCTTGAGGCCCTATCTTCCTGTACTGTCTGACCCCAATCCATTCCCTATTTCTTTCAGTGCAAATCTACTCTGCTTCAAGGCCTACTACATCTGTGAGATACTCAGAGCTGCATTCACAACACCTCAGCAGGTATGGAGGAGACTATGGAAACTGTGCCATTCCTGGAGCCAATATGTTTATTAATTTCACTACTGTATGCATGTTATTATATCTTGGCATCTTATAACTTTTTGTTTTCAATTTTTAACTGTTTCCTACACCCTGCTTTGTCGTCCCCACCTTCCCCCATCCTTCCCCCATTTATGGCTGGCATAATTCCCTCAAATCTCCTCCCCCCTCCTCACATACCTTCATTCTAAGGTCTCTCTCCCATTCCTTTCTAACTCCCCTATCTTCCTGTACTGTCTGACCCCAATCCATTCCCTAATTCTTTGAGTGCAAATCCACTCTGCTTCAAGGCCCACTACATCTGTTAGATACTCAGAATATTGCCCACCCACCCCAACTCAGATTAAATTTATAGAGCCATGGAAAACACCTTGCAGATATATCATCTGAACACTAGGGGTCAGCCAACATACTAGTCTTTCACCTCAGATCCCTCCCCTCTCCCTCTAAAATAAAACCCTTTCTATCTTTCACTTCCTGACCCTTGCTATTCCTTATTTGTTACTCTTCCCCAGTTCTCTGCCCTTTAATTCCCTTTAGATTGTAAGTAGCGAGTTTCCAGTCTTGTAGGGTGCTTTGGCATAAAGCACTTTCTGCTAAGATTCTAAGCTCAAAACAGGGCCCTTCAACTTTTGAATTTGTTAAACTTGTATTCCCCTGTTTTTATCCCCTGTACAGCGCTACGGAATATGTTATCGCGATACAAATAAAAGATAATAATAATAATCAGTAACTTCTGCGGGCTACATTACGGGTTTCAGTAATTTCGATTTTGACAATTTATGAGGGCCCTTAGGGCATTGCTTAGTTGTAAAGAGCACACAGCACATATTGAAAAGGCTAACAGTATAATTCCCTGCTGAAGGTAAAGCTGATGGACTGGCCAAGCATGTCACCAGACCTAAACCCTATTGCTCATCTGTGGGGCATTCTCAAACGAAGGTGGGGGAGTGCAACGTCTCTAACATCCACCAGCTGCGTGATGTCATCATTGAGAAGTGGAAGAGAACTCCAGTGGCAAACCTGAGAAGTGGAAGAGGACTCCAGTGGCAACCTGCCCATGAGAGTTAAGGCAGGAAAATAATGGTGGCCACACATAATATTGACACTTTGAGCCCTATCACGGTAGCCCTGGACTTTGGACTTTTGGTTAGACTCTTTTGGGGCTTACCCTGACCTGCCATTTACATCTGGACTCCCTTTGTTTCCGGTCTATGGGGCATGTTTAGGCTGAAGGGACAGTTTCTGATACACCTGCATAGGGATTGGGTCAGTAGGATGTTCATGTTTGCATTTAGGCTTGTTTAATGTCGGTGTGATGTGTATTTTACCACCTGGGGTTACTAATGTTTATTGGGTGTATATCACTTTAAATCTGATCTCAAGTACCTCTTCCTAGTTCACATAACCTGATTAGTGTTACTCAGATGGCTACACCTGTAATGTATGACCTCTAGGTTGCTGTCTATTATGATTAATATGTGTAATGGCTAATCTCATCAGGAAGAGAGGAGGTCAGACAATCAGACTGGGATCAGCTAACACCCATGAGACCTCACACACACAGGGCTATTATATTCCTTGTGATTGACAGGTGGCTACAAACACTTTACCCCTATTGTATGAGTGATCCACTGCTGTTGTATTGTATTTTGGGTATAAAACTGTGGTTGTGGAACTAGTAAAGCATGCATATGTTTGAAGAACATGGTGTGTCTTCAGTCTTATTATTACATCTTTGTTCTACTGAGGGTTACTCTGCTAAACTGAGTGCCAATTTACAGCCCAGCTGTTCCTGCAACTTGGTCCAACTGCAACTGGTAACTTGTCCCAACCAGGGAGTGTCCAGCCAAGGTCTGCTGTCCTTACAGAAGGGATTTTCCAAACGAATCTGCGGGGTAGGCGTGGCTCTAGTTTGCCATATCAAGCCCCAAAAGAAAAGCAGGTCATCACAGGCCCAATTTGGACATTTCCACTTAGGGGTGTACTCGCTTTTGTTGCCAATAGTTTAGACATTAATGGTTGTGTTTTGAGTTATTTTGAGGGGACAGTAAATGTACACTGTTATACAGGCTGTACACTTACTACTTTACATTGTAGCAGAGTGTAATTTCTTCAGTGTTGTCACATGAAAAAATATAATAAAATATTTACAAAAATGTGAGGGGTGTACTCGCTTTTGTGATTTTATATATATATATATATATATATATATATATATATATATATATATATATATATATACAGTAAACTCCCCCTTATCCGGCACCTACGGGCACTCCCTGTTACTTGATAAGTGTTGTTTCCGGTAAAATCAGGAGTCTCCGAATTTAAGGGTCTAAATGACCCTTAAACAACCCAAAACCCATTAAAATGCCAATTAAAAAAGCATTAGCACCTAAACTAAGAAATTTAGGCCCAGATAAAATAATTAGAAAAAAAGTTAGCATTTTTTGTTTTGCAGTCTCGAATCCCGGATAGTGCCGGTTATGCCGGTTTAGTGGGAGTAAATTAAAAATGGGGAGTTGATGCCGGTGCCGGTTGCTTGAGAGTGCCTGTTGGTTAGGTGCTGGATAACCAGGAGTTTACTGTATATATATATATATATATATATATATATATATATATATATATATATATATATATAGATATATATATATATATTTGATTTAGAAGCTATTTCCATCTGCCAACACTACAAGCAGAAAATGGTGCAATGCGTCAAAGCAAATTCAGCACTAAATGTTGAGTTTTTTTTAGCTTTCTCTACCTTTCCTTGCAAAGGAAGAAAACATTAAGGAAAGTCAGTAGGGGTCAGCTAAATTACTATAATGTAGGAAAGGATCTATGTTTTTGCTAGGTCTTCATTCTCTAGTTAGAGGAAGCTATTACGAGTTGGAGGTGTATAGTCATAATGAGCACAGAAATGAAGGTTGGAATAGAATGCAGTGATAAAAAGAAAGAAATCCCACAGGAAATCATGCTCACCAAGGAGAGGCTGTGCTTGGAGGAATGCAAATTAATTCCTTATATGTACCTTTTTAAAATGCTAAAACTAATGCTTGGCATTTGTTGTTGGTTTATGGCACTAAAAATGCATGGGACACTTGTGCTGATTCACTTGACATATATAAATAATAATTTAACTCTCAGGACTGCCTATACAATCAGAACAACCACAGTATTAAGACTCTATCATTTCAGGTATATCAGGACAGTCTATACAAGGCAGGTTATTTTTTAGTATACTCAATAGTGGTATCAGTTAACAAAAGTCTCTGCAAAATAAGTCTACAAAGAGCGAATATAAGTGACTAGATTTATAATGGAAAATATGCAAAGTAATATTATTGAAATTTAACATGTTGCATAATCATAGCATATTTTTATGCACTCAGACATTTTGGAAGGGGCCGTAATGCTTAAACATCAGTAGTTCTCTAATATATTTGCTAATGTAACCTTTTGGAGTAGGGGTATCATACTCCAGTCTAATGACACCAGAATGCAGCTAACTTAATTAAATGACTCCTTTGCATCCCTCAGTAATTTATATTCTAGACCCTTCATTGTTTATAAATGCTCTATTTATAAAAGATGAATTGTACATTATACTTTGTATTAGAGTCAAGAGTGAGGAGAAACAATTTATATAACTTTATAATACCAAGGTATCAAAAGAACCTGTAACAAAGAAGTTGGTGTATATCAGCCAGGGTTTCCTTAATATTAGTCCTGGTCTAATTGTACAAGTTGTATTTTTAAGTTTTATAATATAACAGAAATGAATAGGGAAGGGTGTGGCAAGTAGTTATAGAAGTGGTAGTATAAAGAAAGGGGTAAAGGTATTCTAGGGAAGAAAGAGGCTCCAAAAGGAGGAAGACCAAACCATAAGGCACATTTCTTCATCTGATTGGTGCATGTAGAGTGGATAATTATTGTAGAACATTTACACTTACAGATTGTCCCTTACCCAACCCAGGACACCCAAGAAAAAAAACTATCAATATTCAAAGTTCTCAAAACTACTCCTTTTTCATTTAAACAAACGCTGGCCTAGTGAGTACAGGGAGTGAATCCAATGCAAAAGACATAAACATGCAGTTTGCCAGAGAAATAAGATACCATCCCTTTTATAGCCTAACACAAATCTAATAAGAATTAGTAAAAACATAGGAGTGTCTTACAAATGGGAAGACAGGCTATTATATTGCTGTTATTCTGGTCCTCAATAGAGGATCACACTCAAATGGTATAGAATCACACTTCTGGGGTGGGCTAACCCCACTACAATGAACTTATCTCTTTATGTAGACAAAACCAGAAATCAGCTAGTAGACAGTGTGTCTAAAGTAGTTATCTCCTTAGTAGAAAAAAATATAAAAAGAAAAAAAAAGAAGATATAAAAAATATATAAATAAAATAGGGTCACAATACTACCCTAATGAAAAATAAAGCATATGAAATATTGTAACAAGTAAAACCAAATGCGTTTCGCCTGCAAAGGCCTTTCTCAATGGTATAATTATAGGATAATACGAAAGCCCTATGCGCTCCCATCACTCTCCCATATCCACATTCACTGCACCACTTACTTGCCATACGCACTCTACAATCCTCCATTCATACACAGCCTCCTGTCCCCACTCACATGTCACAGTCCTTCAGCTCCCTGCAGTCTCACTCCCTCGATTCCCATTCCGACCACAAGATGCCACTGTGACCGATCGTGGTGCGCGCTCACAGCATGCAAAAGCCAAAGGGACTAGATCCCACATGATTACTTCCGGTTCCAAAGGGACCATGTAATAAAGGTGTCACCTTGAGATAGATTCACTCAATGATAAACGCAGCCAGATCTATATCGATATTCAGACCCTCTGGTTTTAATGTTCCTAACTTGTGGATCCACTTGGTTTCGGATCTCCTAAGTCTCAACACTTTGTCACTTCCTCTCTGTATATTAGTGATTTCTTCTATGGTTTGAATCATTATGCCTTCTGTATTGCTCTTAAGTTCTTCAATCTATATAGGCTCGTATTCTTCAGTTTTTTCTTCCTTAGCTCGCTGGGTGCCAGTTTGTTAAGTTGGTATTCCATTTATATGTGATGGTTGGACGATTAGGAAATAAATCTCGCAGATATTCATAATTTTGTAAGATTGGCCAGTGTTTATTATTATTATGTTCTGGGTTAGATGTACACAATATGGAGTTTTAAAGCACCATATTTTAAAGCAATATGGAGTTTACATACCCCTTGTGATGGACTATTTTGTTATGACCCTAATAACCTGTAAAATGTTAGGCCTCAGGCTCTGATCCGGTACCTCGGATCCCCAATGAGCGTGGCCTATGAGTATTCAGGCCTACTAAGAATTGTTTAAATAATGTTTAGTGTTCAAGTTGCGGTTAGGACATAACACTGTTAGGCCAAGCTCCTTTAAAAATTACCAAAGTATCTTGTAATGCTATAAAGTTTACAATAGTGATCTGATTTAGTAGGATGATTTGGGTAACTTTATGAAGTTTAAAGAATTTATTTGCACTCAAAATGTTTGTTCTGTCAGAGAGGGAACTGGGGGTGGGGGGGGGGGGGGGTTGTGAGTTAATACTTTAAGCAAAAACTTTTGGTGCTTATGTAGAATTGTGAAAATTATTGGATGTGGGTGTCTCCGGGCAGATAGTCATAATGTTTGAAGTTAGTTTACAGCCCTCTGTAATTGTAAAAGCAGACCTGGAGACCACGCGAAGTCTAGCTCCCTCTATCTACTGACAACAGAAACATAACAAATCAGATATATCAGAGGAAGGAATGTTGGGGGAGGAAGGTGTGGGTGAATTCTTTGGGTGCTGTGTATAATATCTGTGGAAGAAAGAATACACTGGTAGTCTGAGTCTGGAGTTCTAAGCAACGTGGTGTCTGATTCTATTTCTTGTTTGGTCAAATCCTAACCAAAGGGATAGAAAAAGAGTTTATTCTTTTTAATAAGTCAGTAACCTTAGGGCTGAGCTAGCAAACAGTGATGTCCAGAATTCTCCTAAGAGGTGTTCTGCTGGGCGCTGCGAGATTGAACACAAAAGGCACAACCTAAAGGGGGTGCACTGGGCCCCTCAACTCTGGGTCGTCACACCCCTACATTAGTACAGTGGATGATAGCAGTCAGGTTCTCTATTAGTAAGATCTCATTCAGCCTTTCTGATACCTAGCTGCTGTCATTATATTTGATAAGTTTTTGTGTGTGTCTAGGTACTTTACAGGTAGTAAAAAAAAAATGATCATGTGGGTCTATGGACATGAATATTTGTTTTTCTATTGATAAATTATATGACCTCTGATCAGGGCTGATTAATTTGGGGTATGACTAGAAGATATCTATTAATGTATCTATTCCATCACAGTGGCACCTAGGGGAGACTAGTGGATACAGGACAGTTAGATACCACAGACAGGTGTTAGATACCACACTTAACATATTGTAATCATTTTGTTTTATTGTAGTGCAGGTGGAGGAAGTTGTTATGTAGTCCCTTTGCTTCCTGTGAGTCTGAGATACCCCTGTATTTACCTGATTGAGTTTCCCAGGAAGTCACTTATCGAGTATTTTCCAATAGTACAGAGAGTGTTAGAAATGTGTAGAGGTTAGAAATTGGCTGTTTATCCGAGGTCCTTGCTAGGCTAATATGTAGGTCATAAAGTCATACATTTTGAGGAAACATTTTCTTAATTAAGAAATTTGTTCCCAATAAGAATGTTGCCAAGGCAGCAGATTATTTGATCCTGGTGAACTGAGTGGAGAAAAGTTGATGGGATAGCAAGTCTAGGAGTCTAGATGGGTTGCTGGTATTATGTTGCTATTTGTTACACTAGACAGAGTAAAGGAGATTGTTGGCCAAGTAGTGAGTTAAGGGTGTTTGGACAAAAGGAGGAAGAACATAACTTGTAATCTCTTTGTGATGGGAGTAGTATCTATGCATGTTTCAGAAGAGATTAAGAGTCTACCTGGAAATTCTAAGTTTTCAACCAGCTCATTTACTGAATAAGAGTTGCCGTGGCCTAAAGACTTATTTAGACTTATTGCTATGGGAGAGTTTGGAAGAATAAATTAGGTATTGTCATTTTGAAGCTTCTTATTGGGCCTAACCAGGAGACTGCTATTGCTATAATTTTCTCTTAGTATTATCTACTTCTTTGGGTATGATGTGTTTACAAAGTTACACTTTTATTTTTAAGTGTTGGAGTGAGTTAATATGGATGCAAACTTCCGCTGATGTGAATTCATAGTTGTCATTTTTGCTTAAAAAAAGGCCAAAGGAAACACATTTCTTGTTTAGGCTCCATGCATCCAGCTCAATTGCTGACTTGCCATTTCTCAACTTTTGGCAAAAGAGCATATATTGATCTATACTGAATAGCATTTGGCTCTACAGCCATAGGTTACTCACCCCCGTTATATGGTTTTGAATAAACAAAATACCAAAACAGAGGAGCTCAATCAGAGAATGAACTAAGCTTAATAGGTTAGTTCTATGGACATGATAACCCCCTCTGAGAGCAACCTCTTAGCTCACTTGTGCCCTTCACAGGGAGAATGATCCTGTAATATATCAGTCTGGTCCCAAACTAGAGTGATCCAGCCCTGAAATACCAGGCAATTCTACCCTGAACAGGAGAAACAGCAAACACCAGACGTACGTTTCGGCCTTCATTGGGCCTTGTCAGTGAGGTGTAGCTGAGAACTCCCTAAGGCACAGTGAGCAAGGGGTCCACGTCTGGAGTACCCTATACGGTATTTTCATGGAAACCTATGAGTTTTTTGTAACCAAACTGTCCTCCCTCAATCAAATTTTAGAAGCTTGTTATACTTATTAATTGTTTAATTCAGGCTCAAAAATCCTTCAAAAATAAAATGTTATCAAGGCCGTGAGTACGTTTCTGACACACTGTGGGCCTCATTCAATTGCAAGCCGGCAGATTGCATCCTAAAGGCTGTATGTCTGCAGGCTTGAAATTTGCTACATTCACAGAGCAATTCAATTGAGCAAGCTTGCAATATACAGGCTCTAAGCCGAAACTGTAAACCATGCAATCGTATGTAGCATTTCAGAGTGTGAACTTGATTAATTAAGCAAGGGCAAACTACCCATTTAGAAACATCCAATAGAAACTTAGACCATTCTATCTACCTAATAGTTTTGCTCAATTAAGCCTCAGGATTGACTGTGTTTGAGTATACAACTTCCACTGGAAGGCTAATCCACTTATCCCACTTAACCCGTAAGTCTTCTACCTCTCAACAAATCATGACCTCTTGTTCCTGCATTCCTAGACACTTCCCTCTTGAATTTTATGAAATCCTGTTATATATTTGAAGGTTTGGTATCCTTTGATATATTTGAAGTTTTGATATCACCTCTGTCCCCTTTGTCCTCTAAGCTATACATATCTTTACATCATATCATCTTCGCATGACTGCACTAACAAAATTCAAGTAGTTATCAAACATTTCCAATGATGACTAATCTATACACAGTTTCCTTTATTCTCTCTTTTATGTTTCTGTCAAAGCGGACTGCTACATTTTCTTTTGTTTTCTAGTGAAGTGTGATAATGTAAAATGCTCTTGTTTATACGGAACAATGAGATTTTAGGAAACTAAGACTGGTAGACAGAAGATGTGATAGAACCAATACACTAGCCATTTTCTCCCCTGCTGCAAGGCATGGCACTAACTGAATATTTAATGACCTTACAGTTTAATTAACCCAAGAAGCTGACACAGCAAACTTTGCTCTTCCAACTCTCTATCTCCAGCTAAAACATTCAGAAAATTCTGACAAGTTAGTGAGACATTTTTGTATCCTATGCCAGGAATTTAAACCCAGAGTGAATACAACAGCCAGAGAAATAAATTAACAAAGTGAACTTCTGCAAAAGCAAAAAAAAATGTTAAATTCAGTTAATTATAGAAAAAACATCTCTTCTGGCACATATTGTTATTTCAGAAAATGATATTTTTTCCTGACAAAGCAAGAGACTAAAGGCCTCATTTTAATGCGATTTGGCCAATTGAATAGGGCTCTATATAAGCACTGAGCATATTTTTTTACAGAAATTTTTAGTTAGTGAAGACCTTGCTTTTGGATAGAAGATCGCTAACTAAAAACTTCTGTAAGAAAATATGCTGTGTGTTTATAGAGAGCCCTATTCAATTGGCCAAATCGCATTTGAATGAGGCCCTAAGGCTCTTGCAAAGCTCTTGCAAGGCTTTCAAATGTGGGTTTCCATATTCTAGTATATTGTGGTATAAATGGTTTTACATAAAACATATATTTTATATCATGCAATTTAAAAAGTGTTTATAACATGTTACTTTTGTTGGTGTCAAACACAGCAAAAGTACAATAGGATGCAAAATGTACTTTTCTTTGTTCACATAGGAATAATGTGGAAATATATCATGGCGTTGGTTCTCAAATGTCACTGAACCTAATACCATTCATTTGAGCAGAAGCACCCACCAATTGACATTTATCCCAGTCCCATTAACCTTTAGGTCTGAGCAGTCACTTCTGCGGGGGCTCAGCCAATGTCACTGGGCCCCATACATTCCATTTGAACAGAAGCACTCACCAACTGACATTTATCCCATTTCCATTTACCATCAGGACTGAGAAGTCACTTATGAAGGGGATCAGCCAGTGTCACTGGGCCTCATAACATCTAGGGATAGCAAGACCTTTGGGCGATAGACCACCATGCGCCGTCATGAGCGTGCCAACCACTGAGCACCACACCAGAGCGCGCACTGACATCTGGGTGGCAAATAACAGCGCGTGCTGTAGACAGTTACACAGAGGAGGAGAAAGGTACAGGAGTGGAGGCTGACAGAAGAGGAGAGAGAAACAGGAGATGGGGTGATGGAATGGGAGAGAGGCACAGGAGGGGAGAGGGAGACAGGGGGTGGGCGGGGTGATAGATTGGGAGAGAGAGTCATTCTGGGAGGTATTATTCCCATACTATCGTATGCTAGCCTGAGGCTTGGCATGACTGTACTATATTGGAATTACTATTGTTTAAATGCAGCAATGTAAATGTCTCTCTCTCCCAATCTATCACCCCCCTCCTGTCTCCCTCTCCCCTCCTGTTCCTCCATCCTCTACTGTCAGCCTCCCCTCCTGTACCTTTCTCCTCCTCTGTGTAACTGTCTGGTGCGCTGTTATCTGCCGCCCAGTTGTCAGCGTGCGCTCTTGTGTGGCAAGCAGTGGTCGGCGCGCTCATGATGGCACGCTTTGGTCTATCGCCCAAAGATCGGGGCAGTGGCGGCTGGTGAACTTTCAAGTTGGAGGGGCACCAGGGCGAAACAGCCACTCCCCTTTATTTCAAACCACACCCATTTTTATAACTCCTCCCCTAACATCATAATGACCTTTATAAGCCCCGCCCAATGACCTTATACCCATTGAAATACATGATCAGCAATGCAGCAATGTCAAGAAGTAAAGTAACAATGTGTTAAATTCATTGGTATACAATATAGATTGAAAAAACTCATGTGACAAGACTACAGCAATATCATAATTGCACCTATACGCATTAACAGAAAAATTAAAGCAGTGACACCTACCATTAGTCGGCTCTTCTTCTCAGGGTATTCACGTTCAGTAAGTTGACCAAAGAGTACAAACAAATCTGCTGCCACATAGGGTTTGCACCTGGGGTTGAAAGAAAACAAGCAAATCAATCAGACCATTCAAGAACAAAACCATACCTTAAAAACCTTAAAAGACCAAGTGGAACCATATAGGCCCCAAACATACCTTAGAAGACCAAGTGTGACCATATAGGCCCCAAACATACCTTAGAAGACCAAGTGGAACCATATAGGCCCCAAACATACCTTAGAAGACCAAGTGGAACCATATAGGCCCCAAACATACCTTAGAAGACCAAGTGGAACCATATAGGCCCCAAACATACCTTAGAAGACCAAGTGTGACCATATAGGCCCCAAACATACCTTAGAAGACCAAGTGTGACCATAGGCCCCAAACATACCTTAGAAGACCAAGTGTGACCATATAGGCCCCAAACATACCTTAAAAGACCAATCAGCACTGTGTAGACCCAAACCAGTGGATCTTGGGATTCAAGAAAACAACAACATTTCACTTCTGTTTAGACAACACAATAATCAATGTCAAACAAACAGGTTGAATTAGCATATGGATAAACATATGAGCAATAACGCCACGCCAAGGCTTCAACAATCGTTACTGACCATTCACACACCTTTCATAGCTCCTTCCATATGCACACCCATACACCATTCATACTTTACTTACCACTAGTTATTTTTGGTAGTTCGGTGGTGCCATTTCTGAGAACTTTACTTACCCTTGAAGGTGCCTTCAATTCCTTCAAACCAATGCATTCAACCGCTCCAGGGCCATGGTGCTTCTTAAATACCTTTTTATCCTCTTCGATGTGGAGAAGCATCTTTCTGATTCTGCAGTAGTCTTCGGTGTTGTAAGCAGGATTCCTTATAGCTTCACTGTCTCTGTGAAATCATTATGCAGATTAAATTGATGGTAAAGTTGGTGCAGAGCAACAGCACTCGTAACAGACATGAAATTCTGGCTTCCCGTACAGAAGTGACAGCTACCCTTGGAAGTGCCTCCAATTCCTTCAAACCAATGCATTCAACCGCTCCAGGGCCATGGTGCTTCTTAAATACCTTTTTATCCTCTTCAATGTGGAGAAGCATCTTTCTGATTCTGCAGTCGACTTTGGTGTTGTAAGGAGGATTCCTTATAGCTTCACTGTCTCTGTGAAATCATTATGCAGATTAAATTGATGGTAAAGTTGGTGCAGAGCAACAGCACTCATACAGACATGAAATTCTGGCTTCCTGTACAGAAGTGACAGCTACCCTTGGAAGTGCCTCCAATTCCTTCAAACCACGCCAAGGCTTCAACAATTCTTACTGACCATGCACACACCTTTCATAGCTCCTTCCATATGCACACCCACACACCGTTCATACTTCACTTACCACTAGTTATGTTTGGTAGTGAGGTGGTGCTGCTTAACGCAGTTTATCTTTGCACACCCTGGGGGTATGCATTCTTCTTTGCTTCAATCACTTGTATTTAAATTTTGCACAGCGATCTTTCAAAGAACAAAACTTCTCAATGTTTTTTTCATTGAAGTCTGGGATCTCGGAAATCAGTTGCTTTTCCATTGAGAGCATCGCCAATGCATTCAACCGCTCCAGGGACATGGTGCTTCTTAAAAAGGTTTTTATCCTCTTCAATGTGGAGAAGCATCTTTCTGATTCTGCAGTGGTCATCGGTGTTGTAATCAGGATTCTTAATAATTTCACTGTCTCTGTAAAATCATTCTGCAGATTAAATTGATGTAAAAGTTTGTGCAGAGCAACAGCACTTGTGCAAGCATGAAAATCTGTCTTCCCATACAGAAGTGACAGCTCAGTGCGTAATTGTTCCTTCTTCAGTATTGGATATGTTTGCACGGTGTCTTCCAGAGCTTGGGTTGGAAAGCAAGTGTCATGGGTTTTATACACTACATATATAAGTCACTTTGAACAAGTTTGGCACTGACTAGGTGATTTGAAAATGAAAAACGTTCTTTTGCATGAACCACCACTATGTCACATACCTCTCTTGAAAGTTGTCTTAAGGTTGAGATCTCCGTACTCCGTCTGTGGAATGTTACATCGCTCGGCAAACTTGCTTCTATCTCGTCAACAGAATTACGGATTTTCTGGATGCTGCTGACAAAGTCTTCTGTGACTTTTTGGATATAAACAGTATCCATGTCTCGCTTCTGAAGCTGACTATAGAGGATGCCAACATGTGGCATTATTAAATGAAATAATTTAAGGAAGTAAAGGAACTCCCTGTCTTCCAGCATTCCAATGAAACCTGCGGCTTCACGTATAGATGTTTGATCAAAGTTTAGACATGCTTCAATTGTCTGGAAACACTCAAGTAGTGCATCTCTGTTCTCGTAGATGACGTTCACGGTCCTAACGTTGAAGTTCCATCGTGTCGGTGCACCTCTAGAAAGTCTTCTACCAACTACCTCATCCAGAACTCCAGTCCTTTTTGGAGAGCGTGAAAAAAATGATGGTATGCTGCCTATGTTGGAAAAAAAAACTCGAACTCTTCCAATCCTTGAAACTGCTTTCTCCATTATTAGGTTCAGTTGGTGAGCATAGCAATGGACGTAGAGTGCGTTCGGGTACACGTCTTTTATTTTTCTTTGAACTCCTCCTTGATCTCCACGCATCACACTGGCACCATCGTAGCTTTGAGCTATGAGTTTCATCTTGTCTTCTGGCTCTGGGAGAACAGTATTCAGACTTTCCAGCACAACAGCAGCAATGGAGGCTGCATCCGTTGCTTTCATTTCCGTGAAGCCATCAAATCTTTCCACCACTTGATGCTTCTTGTCAATGTGGCGATAGACTATAACGCACTGTGTCCTAGCTGAAATATCGGTTGTTTCATCCGCTTGGATTGCCACAAACTGGGCTTCCTTAAGCTCTTGGGGAATCACTTCCTTAATAACTTCATGCATGCAGTCCAGTAGCTCATTCTGCACGGTTTTGGACGTGCCCTTAAACACAGTTGCAGTCTTCAAATGCTGTTCCATTGCACTATCGATACTGCCAACCAAATCCACCAGGCCTCGAAACACTCCTGGATTTAGCGATGTTTCACTTTCGTCGTTGTCATGAATCAGCCAGTGGCCATATTGGGTTTGGACAAAGTGCATGGCTCCTGCTGTGGAAGAAAAGGTTTGGGGCCCACTTGTTATGGATATATTGTTATGTTGTGGTCTAGGGGATAAAGTATTATAAGTTTATCCCTTAGCATATTCCCATCCCTTCCATGTTTAGGCTCAGTGTAATGGGTGTCATGTGAGGGAGCTGGTGGGATGTGTTGGTTGTATGTGTGTGAAACATTGGGTGTTATATTTGTAAATATGAATGTATGTTATTCTATTAGTATGTTATTATATTGTAGAGGGAAAGTCCATTGAATACAGCCAAGCCTCCTTTGTTCCCAAAGGCTGGTTAATCCCATTAGCTAAGTGTCCAGCAGAGAACTAACAATGGGGAGCTCACAGCTGGAGAGCAGACAGGCAGGCACCCAGGAACAATGGGATGGCCTGAAGGCTTCTCAGCCTTCATAGCATGGGCACAGGAGAACCAAGGTGCTTTCCCCTGGAGATTCAGGGCCCAAATGAATTAGTTGGCCCCGCCTAGTGGGTGGACCTGGGGAGGAGTCTCATGGTTCCCACGTAGGGACCCTGCCTGATTGGCCAGAGGCAGTTAGGGGCTGACTAAAGGTAGACCCTTCCTGGTAATTATGCATGCCTGTTTAAAAGATGTTGTTTTCCAAATAAAGTGGTTCATAATTTTCATCAAGACTTTGTGTGCAGGTGTATTATTGACCCAGGGGCATATGCTGGTAGAGGAGATCGTTTCTGACTCCCTGACAGGTTTTTCCAGGCACACTACCTTAAGCTGGGACTTATGCTCTTGCATCCGCAAAGAAGGTCCATTGGTCTGAGTCACCCAAATCTTAGGTCTAAAACCTACAGGAGATAAGAGGACTAGGATCCTCTATACTCCATCATCATTGTAGGTTGTGACAGTTGTGTCGAACACAATCAATTATCTTCGAAAGGATGTACCGGTTCTTAGCCACTTCTTTGCTGTGTTTTTGAATACTGACTTGGTATCCTTGGTCCAGTTGAACTGCAATGTTCGCCTGTCCAAGCATCTCAAACTTGATCCTGTTATCCAAGTGAGCTTTAGAACTTTTGTGTTTCGTCAATTTATCAGCTAGATGTTTGACGTCAGTCACTCCAGTTTTGGTCCAAGCAGCGTCACCACCAAATAGGATGCATGGGAAAAAATATAAGGACTTCCTAGAAACGCTTCCACAAGGCCAGTCGTTCTTCTTGTACCATTCAGTATTGAAAGTACGGATATATTGCTTCCCTCTATCTCTTGCGATTTGCTGCAGATTTATCTCTGGTTGGTCAGGTCCTAACCGTTTTACTTCCACCTTCTCCTCATAGGTTAGGGTGCAGAAAGGCTTCACAAGTAGAGAGTCAATAGTATTCATTTCTGATACCAATAGAAGAAAGAGATCACGGTACATTAATTTATATTATGTCACAAAATTACTTTAAAATAACAGTGTGTTGAATTCATTGGTATACATTACAGATTGCAAACCCTCATGTGACAATACTACATCAACATCAAATTTGCACCTATACGCATGGACAGAAAATTAAAAGCAATGATACTCACCAACAGTTGACTCTCCTTCTCGGGGTATTCACGTTCAGTAAGTCAACCAACGAGTCCAAACAAATCTGCTTCCACAGATAGTTTGCACCTGGGGGGGTGATAGAAAACAACAAAAAAAACATTAGAACGTTCAAGACCCAAACCGTAACTTTTAAAACCTTAAAAGACCAAGTGTGACCATATAGGCCGCAATCGCACCTTAAAAACCCTAAATAACCAAGTGTGACCATACAGGCCCCAACCGCACCTTAAAAACCCTAAATAACAAAGTGTGACCATACAGCCCCAACCGCACCTTAAAAACCCTAAATAACAAAGTGTGACCATATAGGCCCCAACCGCACCTTAAAAACCCTAAATAACAAAGTGTGACCATATAGGCCCCAACCGCACCTTAAAAACCCTAAATAACAAAGTGTGACCATATAGGCCCCAACCGCACCTTAAAAACCCTAAATAACAAAGTGTGACCATATAGGCCCCAACCTCACCTTAAAAACCCTAAATAACAAAGTGTGACCATATAGGCCCCAACCGCACCTTAAAAACCCTAAATAACAAAGTGTGACCATATAGGCCCCAACCGCACCTTAAAAACATTAAATAACCAATCAAAACCATATAGGCCCAAACTGTACATAAAAAAAAAAAAAAATACATATTTATATATATATTGAGATATATAATTAATTATATATATATATATATATATATATATATATATATATATATTGAGATATATATATATATATATATATATCAATATATATATATCAATATCAATCACACACACACATAAAAAATATACATAAATATACATAAACATATACATAAAAAAAAAATATTAATTGATATTTATTAATTGATTAATTGATGTACTTTATGAATTATTTGATTATATTGCTCATGTATTTCTATTAGACATTATTTATTATACATATTACAGTGCTATTTATTTGCTATACATGTTACAGGATATTATCCTGTAACATGTATATCACATAAATAGCCCTGTAATATGTATAATACATACAGGGTCACACAAGTTCACACTAAGCTTTTTTACCCTTACAGGCTTCCATACCTGCTTTGCTAATTTGCTAATTTTTTAAAGACTCTGAAATCAATGTCAATCAAAAAATTTCAGCCAAGTCCTTCAAAAATTAGTATAAAAGGCAGAGCATGGGAAAAAAACAATTAGTCGTGGGTGGAGCTCCTTGTAGGAGGAGCTCCGTTAGTTTGTTGTGGTTTTTTTTTTAGAGCGTCATTTTTTTTTAGGTGGAGGCCTCTTGCAATGGGCCAGAATGGATGGACAATGGCTTCAATGAAGATGAGGAGACAAGGGCTTCTATCAAGATTGGATTATGGAATGACATGGGCTTCAGTCAAAATTGATTGCCCGAGTCCCGACTATCCAGGGCAGAAGGCCACCGCTGGAGGGGTCAATTTGACAGATAAGTATGTGCTGTTGTTTACTTTATTATTGTTTTTTTTTCCCCTTCCCTTATTTTTATTTTATCTTTAAAAGTGACAGGCAATGTCTTTATTTTTTTAACTGCAAGCTATGTTATAGATACATTGCCTGTTACTTCTAAAAATTGAATAAAAATAGGGGGGGGGGTGTTTTGTGTTTAACTGTAGTGTAGTGTTAACATAGGCAGGTAGGTTGGTTGGTAGTTAGGTCAGGGTGGGGTCAGGTGTGGTCACTGGGTCAGGGGGGTAGGTAGGTGGGTTGGTAGTTGGGTCAGGGTGGGGTCAGGTGTGGTCACTGGGTCAGGGGTTTAGGTAGGTGGGTTGGTTGGTAGTTAGGTAGGTTGGGGTGGGGGTTGGCCAGGCCCCGATGTGCCTACAGGGGGGGGGGTGATCGGGGGTTGGCGTTGGCATAGGCTCCAGGGCCCATATGGGTAGCACAGTCAGGCCCCATGGGTCGGTTAGTGGGTCGGTGGCCGCGAAGGCCACATGGAGGTGATCAGGGGTGGCACCGGCCCCATGGGGGTGATCCGATCATCCCCATGTGGCCTGTGCCACCCCGATCACCGCCTGATTACCCTGATCACCGTGATCAGGGTAATCGGGCGGTGGCATAGCATAGGCCACATCGGGGTGATCGGGGGTGGCACAGGCCACATGGGGGTGGCACAGGTCAGGTCTTTTGGGGCTACTGGCACTGCGGGGCGGGGATGATTGGGGGTTGCCCAGGCATTGCAGGCCTAGGTCGGTGGTAGGTAAGTTGGTGGGTGGGTAGGTGGCAGGCCAGACAGGCATAGTGGGGTAACTGGGGGGACCCTTCCTTTTATAAGGGGCACTAGGTGGGTTTGGTTTGGCCAGGGCAGGTTGACTTACTGTGTTAGGTTGGGCAGATGTGAGTAGTTTCAGCCAGGGAGGTCTCTCTCAGTCTCAGCGCGAGCAGGTCAGGAAACAGAAAGAGGGAAGGAACTGGATTATGGTGGTTTTATTAACTGTGGATGTCAATCAAAAGTTAACTTGAGGCCCTATTAGCTGGCGGGCGCTCGGAGCTAACGGTCTGGGTGGGTTTAGGTGGTTCTCCTGACAACTGTACAGCCTTCCATCATTGATTGGTCAATGATGGAAGACTGTCAGTCATGAAATGGATACATTATCACTGCCCATGCATATCGTCATTGTGCTGGTGGGCGGAATGCATTAACGGTCAGGGGACCAGGCCTCATTGATTCATAGAGTTTAAAGGTTAGTGTAGTCAGTGTGTAGTGTAATATGATCACACAGGGATGCAGGGAAAGCTACAATAGATACACAGCAGCAGTTAATATATACACACAAGGGCAAGGGGTTATCTTAAAGTGACAGTGTCCCAGGGAATAGTTTGCTTCATTTATTAATGTAATAACACTTGAATGCTGATGTACACATTATATTTAATTGTTTTTGGGTCATTACTAATAAATTATTATGTTTTTTTATTGCAGGGTCACGAAAATATTAGGGAGGGCGTTTGCCCCGACGCCCCAATGGACGGGCCGCCACTGGATCGGGGTACCCATCTAGCGTTAGAGTTAGGATTAGGGTAAGATTTAGGGGATAGGGTTAGGGTTTGCGGTTAGGGTAGTGGATGATAAGCCTTACGCAGTCAACAGTGTTGAGCTGTGCTAGGCTAGAAAGCTACGTGCAAAATCCCATGGGTGCGAGACAGTAATTTTTGGAAGCCATGTAATAGCTTCACAAATTTACTTGTAAGAACTCACATTGCCACGTATCAGCACTGCAGTACAAGCTACGGGAACAATTTAATAATGCCCTATTTTAATGGTTTGTGTTAAAATTTTGATCCTTGGGATGTTTTGTTTTAGGTAAAAGGTATCAAGGGTCAGCATCACATTACCCTTCCTAACTTTTAGTCTTTTATGGAGTTATGTCTCCCTACACCTGCAGCTAAAATAAAGAATAAGCAGGTTAAAGGTTGCCTCAAGTTAAGATTGAAAAAAAAATATTGTATTTCTAATGTCACCTGTTCCAGACTATGCATAATACAAAGCACCTGTTGTTCTAGGAAGAACCAACTGAATATGGCCAGACTAGGTACTGGTGGGGTTTAATCTAGCCTTTATTTAATCAAGCAGTGATTTATCAAAATCTACACTTAAAAGACACAGGATTAGGGAGGCAGATTTAATGTAGCAAAATGCTAAACACCGAAAAAATTCCAATGCTTCTTCACCACAGAGATCCTGCAAGATAAACTTCCCATCGAGCCAGCAGGGTGCACGTATGGAGGTGCACATATGTTTGGAGCCTGCTTCTTCACTATCCATTCTCTACCTAGCTTTTGTAATTCTGAAAATATGAGGTTGTCATAATACCACAGCAGTAGAATGCAAGAGGATGCTTGTGAATTCAGGATACTGTGTATATAGGGGGTTATGTATGTGTGTATACACATATATATATATATATATATATATATATATATATATATATATATATATATATATATATATATATATATATATACACACACAATAGACTGTGTATGCAATCTTTGGAAATGCTATAGGTGATGTGGATTATATTTATGCAATTCAGCTAGAAGACATATCTATAGAATTGGGCTATGGCATATATACATTGGATCTGGTTATGGAATTAGGCACTAGGATATGCCTGTGGGATCTATTTATGGGATACGTCTATCGGATAGGGATATGTGTCTAGGATGCTGCTATGGGCTAAGTCTGTGATATGTTGTTTTGGAATATTGGTATGGGCTGTGATTATGGGATATTTTTAGCTGATACCACTGTCGTATATATTAATGTAGTGGGGCTATAGAATATGTCTATGGGATATAGCATGTGCAGTAGGGCTGGAAAATGAAGTAAAGGAAAGCAAAGAAGGTAATTAGTATGAAGATGTGGAGTACATATCCTGTGGTTTTAGGGCAACATAAATCCCTACATACATCTCATTTGGAAGAGGGATGGTGTGTGCAGTTCTGTAGACAAGGCTTCATCTATTACATGTAGGCATTGTTTTTATTCAAATTAACTGATTATCTTAATCTAAACAAATCTTTGTAAATATTCTTTAAAAATGGTCTTTTAAGTTTTCCATAATGCAATTTATTTTTGGACATGATTTATATTTTGTAGCAAAAATAAAGCTGCTGGAACGGTATGAAATGAAAACCTTCAATAAACAATCCCTTGTAATATTCCAGCAATATTCATAATACTTTCATAATGTTTTTACTGAAATCTATAATCTAATAAAATGTACTAATATGTGGCTCATGTTACTTTGCAAACATAAAAATCCCTGATTCATTTGCCCAGAAAATGGGATTATCTATTCATATTACATGAATTAGGCAAAGAGTACAACAAATCCAATAGACATAACTTCAGTTGATCTCCATTTACACAACAGAAGGTACTTTTCTTTAACTCTGAACAACGTAATCCATCTGAATTTTATATTTGTTAACATTAATACATTGGCAATTAATTCCTAATCTAAACAATAATCTATAGAAAGGAGCATTTATTATTATTAAATAAAAGTATAAAAAGTAAACAATGCATTTATATCCATAAAACATCAGTTTAAGACTCAATTGTGACATCCATTATTTTAATGTTTGCTTAATAGGTTTAAAGTTTGATAGATTTTCTGTGGATGCTTTTAACCTTATGGGGACTCATAAATAGTGCTCTGCTCATGTATTAATTATAAATCAAGACAAGGTGTAAAATGCTTTCAATTGAAGCTCTTTGGTTGTTTTATAATTGTTTTCAAATGCTGCAGTGTTAGCTTTTACAGTACTCAAACTGTTTATTTACCTTGAATCATCAGGAGACAAGCTGTACCACAGGACTTATTACATTGATGGGGATAAACTCTCAGGCCCCCCAAAAAAAGACCATAAAACTTCCATCTGAGTGCTTATATATTCTATTCGGTGCAATAATACATTTCACATTTTTTCCTTTAGGGTAAGCATGTCTAAAAATGAAAGGAATAAGTTGATATTTGTTGTTTGCAGAGTGTCTTGCCATTTGACTTGTGATTGTTGTTTTTTTTAGAGCCTGCAAGTCTACACAGCTGTTAGTGATGACTGTTTGAGGAGTAAATTAATTAAATGCAAGCAGTGAAATGTTCATAAATTTTAAAAATTAAAAAAATGTTACTTACTTTTCAGTGTTGTTTGCTCTGTAGTGCAATATTAATATATTTCATGTCCCTTACGTGGGGCACATGCTGCTCATAAGATCAATACTGCCTTTGTTTATCTGAAGGCCACATATGAAGACTATACAACAATGTAGGGAATGGATCAATTTCAGGTACAGACATATTTGACAACATTGCTTGTGGAAAAGGACCACTGTAATTCAACAATAAAGGGACTTGCAGCCTTATTAAATTGCGATTCGGTAAATTTAAAAAGGATCTATTTAAGCACACAGCATATTTTTTTACAGAAGTTTTTAGTCAGTGAACTTCTTTTCAAAAGCAAGGTCATCACGAACTAAAAACTTCTGTAAATAAAATATGCTCTGTGCTTATATAGAGCCCTTTTAAATTTACCGAATCGCAAAGGCTGTTGGTGTTTATGTACCTGACTAACAATATCAGCAGCTGTTTAAGCCACTGGCATCATTTTTTTCTGGGAAAATGTAATTGTTTTAGGACTCTATTTATGATTATAAAAATCTATTTTTTGTTTGTTAAATCACACTTTGAGAGTTGAGTCATGAAGATGTGTATTTGTAGTCATTAGCAAATGGAAGAGTGTGGGAGTTGGGAACAGGTAGAGGGAACAGACATATATCCAGAGTTTTGTTCTTTTTGTTCTGTAACTCAATTAATGATTGAAAATGATACCACAATAATTCCCCCTCACAGGCCCAGGTTGCATCAATATATGCAACCACAGCCCTACAGTAGCAAGCAGGCCTCTCATACACACAACTTCCATCAAGTGTTATGGACTACCCCGGGGGGTAGCACGACTTTTGCAAACATGAGACGTGCATGCTGTCATCTGCGCGCACAGACCACAGCGCGGCCGAGATCTGCGTGTAGGACCAGCGCCAAGATATGGGCCTGAATCACAAAATATTTGTGATTTCTTGTATTTTCTGTTATTACATCTGGGTCAGTATGTACAGGTAAAGACCCCTACGGTCCCCCCACCTGTCACCCCCCCACCTCTCACGCCCACCTGTCTGCCCCGCCTGTGACCACCACCGCTCACCCCCGCCAGTGTCCCCCCACCTCTTACCTCCGCCAGTGTCTCCCCAACTGTCACCCCCGCCAGTGTCCCCCCACCTCTCACCCCCGCCAGTGTCTCCCCAACTGTCACCCCCGCCAGTGTCCCCCCACCTCTCACCCCCGCCAGTGTCTCCCCAACTGTCACCCCCGCCAGTGTCCCCCCACCTCTTACCCCCACCACTCACCCCCGTATCTTTAGCCTGTGTTGAGTATTTAAGTTCAGCATTAATCAGAATTAATACAAACAAGAAAGACTACTGAGATTGTATGTTTTCTGAAATCAATCTTATGAGCTGCTGAACTTTAAGTATAGTACATAATAAAGAATAAACATTACTCATTGCCCTGTATTTACTTGTGCGGCCCTGTCTTTGTATTGTATGTCAGGGCCTATGTACCTAGTTACATACTACACTCCTCCTATTCACTACAACAATGTACACTGCAGTCAACTTTCAACAACATTAAAAGCACTTGGAACAAACCATTTAACACCAAGAGGGCGACAACAGAATTGAATTAGTATTTACTAAGATCTATTAACATGAAATTAAGCACTGTGACATTTCACAATGAGTTTTTTGTATGTAACCATGTTATATAACAGCATGTGAGGCCTCATATATAAATAAATGGCAGACACACTATAGATCTGTATGTAGGTGTCCCCTCAGGGTGTGCCTGTTCTTTGAGTCCAGCATTCCTGTATCCATGGACAACCACTACTGGCTATACACTGTGCACTTTAGGATATAATCTGCTCTCATCTCTTTCAATTTAGTTTAAAGTGGTCTCTAAATCTGGAGGATTTCTGCTCGGCTGAAGCCATGTGGGATATTGCATGTTATTATTTTGCTTTTAGAATGACATTTTTATTATTTAATACTTAACACAAATTCACTGGGAAGAGTTTGTTTTTGAACTTTAATTCAAATTTTCCAAGTCATTGAAAACCTGCAGCTTTTAAAAGAAGACTTTCATTATATTCAATGCGAATGCTGCCATTATAATATTATTTAGCAGTGTTTTTTAAAGATTTTATACCCAGTTTTAATCTTTAATATAGTTTACATGCTGACTTTTATAGCTTTTACATTGTAAATCTTTTTTTATGATGAATATGATCTATTTTTTATTAAAATAGTATTTTTATTTACTTGGCAAAATTAGAGAATTACTCATCAAGTTTTATACTATTTACAAGTTTGTGTTGAAATGCCAGGGTATAAAGACCCTCGGAGTTATGTGGCTATAAAGCCTTTGCCTATCCCAAATCAAAAGGGGTTAAAAATTCAAGCAAGAAGTCCTATTCATTACAACTGCTGGGAGCCATGCAGAGAGGAGATGTTCAAGGCCAACTACTACCGCTGGCAGAATCAGCTGTCCCATCAGGGTTACAATACCCCCAACTACATACCCTACCAGGACTTGGGACAGCCGCTCATCCTGGAAGCCAAGAAACTCATCCTCCAATCACTAGGACAAGATGAACCGGTAATTATAATCTCAGTATGTTGTCTATACATTGTTGTTGTTATTATTACCATTTATATCACAAACTTTGTATCGAGTAGTTCTGGAGAGCCACAAGATTATTGTTACCTATTTGTTGTTAAGTCGCAGCCAGGTACATCTTGTGACTGGTTGTGCTTATCCATAAGGTTATCTTGGCAAATATACTGGAGTGGGTTGCCAGTTCCTTATCCATTGGCCCGCTATTTGTCTCTGCTTTGACCTGCACATCTTGGGTAACCCTACATTGTATAGCTCACAGCTTAATTGAGGTACACATGCCCTTCACCATCATAAGGGGGTGATCCAGAAGGGGATGTTAGCTATTAAGAGGTCCAAATTAAAGTTCTTCAAAGAGGAAGTGCAAAAGTTTTGGACCTTTCTTATTATCTAGGTGATGCAGCCGAAACTTTGTTAAATTTCCTAAGGATATGGTTAGGGTTAGATTTAGGGGTTGGGGTTATGATAGTGATAGATAAGCTTTACATAGCAAAATAGCAGCGCACTGTGCAGGTCATTCTTGCTGTGGACGTCCCTATTTTACTATGTTTATCATTTGCCAATACCCTAATCCCTAACTCTAAACCTAACCCCGAAATCTAACACACTGAGAAGAAATTAAAAAAAATCTTAACTGCACCACCTAGTGGTCGCTAGCCACCACTGCTGGCAGGCAGATAGCAGGACATATGTATGTTTGAAAAGAAAGGCAAGGTCCACAATCCATGTTTTTTTGACCTATATACAATCATTTTAATATAATGGCAACCAGAAAGCTACAGGAACAGCTATTGCATAATGATTGCAACCTAGAGAAAGGACACGTTAATATGGAAGCTTCAAGGCATATGCAGTCAATCTTATTATGCAGCTGATGTCCACAAAAAAATGCCAATGGTCCTGATTTTGACCCAGGTTCACCTACGTCCACCTACTGACTTCCCCAGCTTTAAGTTTCAAAGGCTGTGTTACATTTCTACATTTTCAGTTTCTCATTCAACGCTATCTCAAAAAAATCGAAAAAAACAAGAGATTATTAAATAGCTTAATTTAGAAGTTATCATGTGTGTAAATTGTCGTGTCTGTCCCTCACTTGTTTAATTACATATTGGGTGCACATTACTTAATATCACCTGAAATGAGATTGAGCGAATAACTATTTTCCTGTCCTTCCTCCTCAGTGAAGAACTTTTTACCCAACCAAATGTTGGGATTGATAATTTCTCTTGAAAATAAGCCTGCTCTTTTTCCCTTCAGACCTAACAGGAAGGAGGTCATTATTTGTATTGGTTGTACAGTGACAATAGAATACACTTCACTGACCAGTGCTGTGACCTCTCTATGAACCTTTAGAGGACAACACTTCATACCTGTCGGTCATACTGTAAAAGACTCTCCAACAGGTAGTTCTGGTGCTGTCTCTTTCCAGCTGCTATTACATAGTTACATAGTAATTACAGTGGAATGAAGACATTTAGTCCAAACCTTTATTTATTACCTGTTAATAATTGGTTATTAATCCAGAGTAAGCCAAACAGAAAAAAAAACAAGTGAAACTTTGCAAATTGTCTCATAAGGAAAATAAAGTAAAATTCCTTCCTGACGCCAGATACTGGCGATCAGATTCCTCCCTGGATCAATACTCCCTCTCTAAGTATCTGGGCTAACCCTGAATGCCCTATCTATTAAAAAATATATCCGACCCTTTTTTAAAGCTTTCTGTCAAATCCGCTGTCACCACCCCCTTTGGTAGAGAATTCCACAGATTAACCACCCTTACTGTGAAGAACCCTTTTCTTTCTTCAAGGTGGATTATTTTTTCTTCTAACCTCAAACGGACGTCCTCTTGTCAGTTGAAAACCTCTTGGCTCAAAAAGTACAATCGATAAAGCTTTAAACTGACCCTGGATATATTTATATAAGGCAACTTTTTTCTAGAGAAAATAATAATATATTCACTGGCAAAACTGCCCAGCATCCATCACTGTATTACAGAATGAGAAAAGAGTTTGCAATGCTGTGTAACTGACTGCAGTTTTGTGTTTGTCTCCTGTTGTACAATAGATAGTCCAGTATAATGTGACAGCTTGGGTCTGTTGCTGTTGTCATTTTCCACCTTAAAGTGACACTGTGAAGGTTCCCAAATATGTTATACACTGTCATTTAAAACTATAGGTAATAACAAGCACTTTTTCAATCAAATGTTATTTTAAATGCATTTTTCCTACTCTAAAATAACATTGGAGTTTGCTGTTTTGAGCTGCCAGTCAACATTTCTGATCCACTCACCAATATTTATATCTCTTGTTAATGCAAGATCATTTCCATTAATTACTGATTAATCTGTAAAGCATTGGGTCCCTTGTCTTGACCGCAGTCACCTTAAATCAGTTCTTAATGGTAATGATCTGTTTGTGGGTGGATCAGAAAAATGCCATTTGTTAAATGCCATTGAACTGATAAAGTGGCTGTTATTACCTGTAGCGGAACCCATCACTGTTTTACCCTGTTTTATGATTATTATGGTTAAAATATGATCCTACTATATATATATTGGTTGATGTTCTACAGAATATATTGGCTCAGAATATTAGCCAGACTTTTGCAGACCTAGGCTAATAGATAATCCTGTTACAGAGATTCAAGAGATAAGAAAGTTGTAAAGGATCCTTGCATTTTCCAAAGTGTTTTCATTCTCTGATAAGAACAAAGAATGATCTAATTAATGTCTGATTGTATCCAAGTTGCCAGGGAGGTGTGACTCACCTATTGTCCTATATGTGTATTGTATGGGGGATATGTGCAATGTCTGTGTGTTATGTGTAAAAACATACTTTTACTAACTTTTGAACCCCTGGTCTGATTCATGCCATTTTTGTATATGTTGTTCCCCTGGGTGAGAGATATTGAATGGTGCGGGACTTAAAGGTGTACCCCCTGTATTTGGGGTACATCCAGAATGTGGTTAAAATTGTGTCTGTTTTAATTGTGTTACCTGTTATCTGAGGGGAGGAGACGTGGGGGTTGAACCATGCAGATAATTGGCTGTTGTGATAATTATGTGGGTGTAGCCCTTCAGAGGGCAACATTGCATAAAAGGAGATTCCCTGTCATTAAAATATAGTTCTACTTGACCCTTCAAAACGTAGCATCGTCTCGTTCTTTGGGGGGGATTTATGGTACCGTTACTCTGCCACATTTTACTGCACTCCTGGATTATACAATGGGATATCGTGGATGGGAATAAACATTTCATTACTGCACAGCACCTTGCTTCAGAAAAGGACGTCTCCAACGGCTGGTACCCTCTCACTACCGGGGTAGCCGTTACATTGGTGGCAGTGGTGGGATGGTCCTTTTCATCCCCAACGCAGGTGCTGAATGGAATCCCAGTACGCTAAACTGAAAAGATCCACACTAAAGGATCTCTTGGAAACCAGAGGAAGGAGTACCAGCAACCGACCACGGAGAGAGCTGATAGCTGACTTACTGGAGCTGGACGAGATGGATCGATCCATGGAGGTCGTGGACCAACCTTCCCCTGCCAGCGAGGAGGAGGAAATTACAAACCTGGTTAAGCGGAGATTATCCATGTACCCAGCAACATCCGTGGAGCTAATAGATCAGCTGTTCCGGGAAGCGAGAACGGAGATACAAAATAGGAGGGGGCACGAACTTGAACTGGCAAGAGCTAGACAACCCCTGGCACATACAGTTCATACTCCCCCACCCGCTGCTACAGTAAAGAAAATACCCTTCACTGCCTTCAAAGCGTTTGTGGAAAGTGAGGAAGAAATTGATGGATATTTGGCTGACTTCGAGAGGCAGTGCTCACTACACCAGGTACCACCAGACCAATGGGTCACTATTTTGGCTGGAAAGCTATCAGGAAAAGCAAATGAGGCTTTTCGGGCGCTTACTGAGGAAGATATTGCGCAGTATCGCCGGGTGAAGGCTGCACTGCTCACCAGATATGCCGTCACCCCAGAAACTTATCGCCGCCGCTTCAGGGAGTCTAAAAAGAAGTCTGCAGACTCCCACATGGAATGGGCCAGCAATATACAAAGGGTGGCATCACATTGGGTGCGAGGGTGCAATGCCAACACAGGAGAGGAAGTACTACAGCTATTCCTGATGGAACATTTCTTCCAAGATCTGGCGGCAGACATACAGGATTGGGTGAGAGATCGTCGCCCTGCTAACTTAATCGAGGCAGCACGGCTAGCGGACGAATACGCAGAGTCCAGAAAGGTGAGCCAAGGGTCCACACGACCAACCTCTAGAGCAGAGCCACGCACCTCAATGCCCGCTGCAAGTACAGAATTTCGGGCCCCAGTACCCCCAGGACCGCCACAACCTCAGGGGTCTAACCACCAACCCCAGGATTCTTACAAAATGACGTGCCATCGCTGCGGCAACCCGGGGCACATTGCTCGTTATTGCCCCTTGGGATCAGCCAATAACAACTGGAGGCGCCCGACCAATAACCCAGAGATCCCTTTATCACGTACCTCTGCTGCTCACTGCCTGGAAACCAAAGGGAGCCCTGAGGAGTGTTTGGGCATCCTGTACGAGGCAAACCCCATACAAGCTGCATCCCCAGACAACCGCCAGCATCACCGCCAGGAGGTGCGTGTAAATGGACAGGTAGCACAAGGCCTAAGGGACACTGGCGCTACCATCACGTTGGTGCAGAAACATCTTGTGAAACCGGAGCATGTATCTACCCGTACTGTTGCTGTCCGTGTCGCAGGGGGGGCTGTTTTTCGCTTACCCACCGCCCGGGTACACTTGGATTGGGGAGTCGGGTCGGGAAAGACCACAGTAGGCATCATGGACAATTTACCTGCTGAGGTTGTGCTGGGCAATGATATTGGCCCTCTAGCCTCAGCCTTTTTACCCACGACTGCTGCTGCTTGTCCCGTGACCACCCGCTCACAGACCCGTACCGAGGACGATCCTACAACAGGTCGGGAGACCCAGGTAAGCCACAAGCAGACACTTAGCACTAATGCCACAGAGAGACCCATAGCGTGGGACACCCCCGAAGAGCTTGTGAAGGAAACTAGACAGGACCCCACCCTCCAAAAGTACCGAGCATTAGCCGACAATAGAGGGGATGAGCGGGAATGTTTTATATGGAAAGGGGTTTCTATGGGACAGAGATTGTGGCCCACCTTTTGGACATTGGGATACTGGACTGTTGGGATGGGATCCTGGATTTTTTTGGGTGGGTGTACAGGAGAAGAACAGTGGGCCCTGTGCAATAGCGGCCCGACCACGAGCTGGGGGAGGAATGTACTCTACAACTTGGGATGGTTTTGCTAAAGGACTTCAGTTCATTTGGAAGGCTGATGCTTTTCTGCCTAATTATTTAATTGTCTGAAACCAGTTTGTAAAATGTATTTTCCCTCTCCTTGAAATGTTTATTGCAGTAATGCTGATGGGTTGTCAAACTGTAGAAGTGACCAACAAATCGTTTTGTCCGGACGTCCCCAGGCCGATCCGTTGGGATCAGACCGTGTATGCCGGCTTATGGTCACGGGGGAGGTGTGTAGCGGAACCCATCACTGTTTTACCCTGTTTTATGATTATTATGGTTAAAATATGATCCTACTATATATATATTGGTTGATGTTCTACAGAATATATTGGCTCAGAATATTAGCCAGACTTTTGCAGACCTAGGCTAATAGATAATCCTGTTACAGAGATTCAAGAGATAAGAAAGTTGTAAAGGATCCTTGCATTTTCCAAAGTGTTTTCATTCTCTGATAAGAACAAAGAATGATCTAATTAATGTCTGATTGTATCCAAGTTGCCAGGGAGGTGTGACTCACCTATTGTCCTATATGTGTATTGTATGGGGGATATGTGCAATGTCTGTGTGTTATGTGTAAAAACATACTTTTACTAACTTTTGAACCCCTGGTCTGATTCATGCCATTTTTGTATATGTTGTTCCCCTGGGTGAGAGATATTGAATGGTGCGGGACTTAAAGGTGTACCCCCTGTATTTGGGGTACATCCAGAATGTGGTTAAAATTGTGTCTGTTTTAATTGTGTTACCTGTTATCTGAGGGGAGGAGACGTGGGGGTTGAACCATGCAGATAATTGGCTGTTGTGATAATTATGTGGGTGTAGCCCTTCAGAGGGCAACATTGCATAAAAGGAGATTCCCTGTCATTAAAATATAGTTCTACTTGACCCTTCAAAACGTAGCATCGTCTCGTTCTTTGGGGGGGATTTATGGTACCGTTACTCTGCCACATTTTACTGCACTCCTGGATTATACAATGGGATATCGTGGATGGGAATAAACATTTCATTACTGCACAGCACCTTGCTTCAGAAAAGGACGTCTCCAACGGCTGGTACCCTCTCACTACCGGGGTAGCCGTTACATTACCTGTATGGAAATAATATTAAATCAATATTGTTTCATCAGACTGGAATATGTATAAGAGGTGAATTTTACATAATCTTTTGGGAATAAGCATCAGTACATGGCGCATATGTGTTTTTGCTATATTTACTGTGGTTATGATTTACACAAAGACACACTTACAAACGCACACAGTGTATATAAACCAGGAATGTAGCTTAAAAATAGATTAGTAAACACTCCTTCACAGGGTTTTTGGATATTGCTGTAATAAAACACATTAGGGAATCTGATGATGCTTTCCTATATATAGCAGAGAAATTATGGTATGAGGTGTTGAAACTGATCACTGATGAATTACGTGATGCTTATCTGCCATCATTTGGGGTTTCTTTCAGTTACCCAGAGCATTAAGTTCTCTGTACAGATCTAGATGTGGGTTCCCTGGTGGTCCAGTGGTTAGGATTTGGTGCTTTCAGCGCTGCAACCTAGGTTCAATTCACATCAGGGAACCAAGAGCTAACTCCACCTTGAAGCCATGCAGGTTTGGGCCTGGTCAGTACATGGGTGGGAGACCACCTAGGAATATCAGGAGCTGTATGCTGTGGCCTAATGGAGAAAGGACGGTCAACCAACTCCATTATCGCTGCCATGAATACTAAGTGGATCAGCATGGTGGGTTACGGTCCATGAAGTCACAGAGAGTCGGACACAACTGAAAGATACAAATACACATGAAATAAAAACAAACTAGTAACTTTGTAAATTAGTTTTTTTTTAACATATAAATATGTTTTTATATTCTTTTATCTAATGCAATAATGAGTGACCTGTATATAGATATAGTGCATTTCCATATTTACACCTCATGTTATCTATGGATGAGCAACAAGAGTAAAAACACTTGCTAGGAAGTTAATTGTATTGCTTCAAGCCATTTCAATGTTTTCAAAGCTTCTTATTTAAAACACTTAGATTGGCTTGATTTTAGAGAATTAGGAATCTTCTTTGCTTAAGAAGCTATAAGCAGCACTTAAGAACATCTTAGTATCCCTTTGGTAATACAATACCTAGCTTACTAGACTATAAATTATGGTGAATGACTGGCTCAAACAGAAGCTACCACCTCATTACTGCAGTAAATCAGATAATGCTCTGCTTTGTGACAGCACAGACAGCTTTCATTCCTGCAGAATCTGGTCAGACTTGAAGAGAGTAACTCCATAAACACCTAGGGGCCATATTCTATTAGTTACTTGCACATGTCTTGAACTCATAAATTTGGCTACGGGTGTTTTTTTTTATAAATGTTTATATGCATTCAATTGACTTAGGAACTGATTAGTGGCGAAGGCGCTCATTGGAGGGGTGGAGATGAGCGCCAAAAGCGCTCATTGCAGTGCTAACGAGCCACGCAGTACTTTACAGCACGCAATAATTTATGACTTTAACGGCCGAACCACTGAATTTGAAAGACCACCAAAAAACGTAAGAAGAAACATTACCCACTCACACACAGCACGGGTGGGGGGCGGCAGGGAGCCTGTGAGTGAGGTTGCAAGTTAATTTGAGCCATATTTGCCATTTTTCGGCGAACGAAAATCTGCTAAGCGAGAAAAAAAATGACGGACGAAAAAACGTAAAAGGATGAAAATGACTCCGAAGCCAGACTTAGCGCAAGAAAGTAAACACGGTCACAAAGCCAGTAACACTTAGCCAAACAACGCAAGCAACGGCACTCATCGGGAGCCACGCAAAACTGCAGCATAGACACAGGGGAGGGAGAGGATGGAAAGAGACACAGGGTTGAGAGACGGACGAAAAGAGACACAGGGGAAATAAGGAAAAACAAAAAACACAGGGCAGGAATAGAGGGGGAAAGAGACACAGGGGTCAGAGACTGGGGAGAGGCTCGCAATGAGCGCCGAAGGTAAACATTGAGAACCAAGAAAGTTGTGGGATGCCAAGGCCTGCAATGAGCAGCAAAGCCGCTCATTGCGGGGCTCACGATGACTCTTATCGCAAGGCCCGTACAGTAGATGGAGGGAGAGGCTTGCAATGAGCGCCAAAGGCGTTCATTGCGAGCCAGGCGATGAGTTCTCAGCGAGGGCTCACCAGGAGCACCGAAGGTACAGCATTCCCAGACTTAAAATTGTATTGCCTTAATTTTTGACGGGCAAGTCACTAGTAAGTAATATTTGCTGAATATTTAGTAATATTAAGATTTTAATTGTGTATAAATTTACGAATTGGGCAATAGAATAGGGCCTATATTCAGTAATTAGAAATATGTTTAAACGTTGCAAGCCCTGATAAAAGAAAACATGGCTGAATAGTTCTTCCTTGTTCTGTTTTACTACAAAACGTATAAACATATATTTAAAGATCCTCTGTGGTTAGTTTATTTTCTAAAAATGACTCTAAACAAAATTTTCCATTGTTAAAATTATGAGTGGGTAACTAATATTATTCCAGGAGGTAATAGATGTCCTTAATGCTCATGAAATGGAGATTCCTGGCTTGTGAGAGACAGACTTAATTAAAGACATCTATTACCTCCTAGAATAATGTACCCTATTGTTTACCAAATCCCATTTTCAACTACAGCACATTTTGTTTAGGGTCAATAAAGTTTTTCCATTTTTTTTTTTTATTCAAAATTTTGAGCAAAACGGTTAAGCACATGGAAAACATATTTCAATTAACAGTATATTTTCTAGATGGTTGTTTGAATCGCTAATCTTGATAATGGGCAAAATAGTTTTAAAAAGCAAAAAAAAAAACGTAACTGCATGGATCCATGTTCTTTTATCAGCTCATCGTGCCTGTTACTTTCGGGGAGGGTGTTCTTGTCTTATCCCAGCAGAAAACAAAATGGTAGATCCGACAGCAGCATAATTATTGATCACATAGCTGGATAATTACATCTAAATAATAATTTGTGTGATTTTTATTTACAATTATAAAACGATTTGCATATTTTCAGATATATCAGTATATTTTAAATATATGACCACAGTTGTCCTTAACAAAAAGCATTTATAGCCATGCCTACTGATGTGTTATAGTGCTGTTTGTTTTAACAACCAGTTTTAAATAAAAATGCATTTTAATAAATGAGAAAACATTGGAGAGCACACAAAAACAGTATGCAGCACTGCTAACAGACACAGCAGATGCCTGGTTTATTTACATCCTCTCAGTTTCCCAAGTCTTTGAATAGCTGTAATAGAAATAATAAATTATGGTAACAGCACAATGCTGTCTTCCACCTCACTTGCTTGAAGGAACTGATTACAACTCACAAGATGTGGTATCTTACAAAACTCAATGTCCATGTGTACAATGTCCATGTTCTGTTTTCGGCACTTAAAAAAAACATTGCCATCCCAACAGAAAGCATTTTTTTTTCTTAAAAATCATATATGTTTTACTATCCATTTTCTCAACACTAACTCATTCCTGAGATATTCAGCATTGAATGTGCCGTTCCTTTATTCTAATGTGGCGTTCAGTATACCAATTTGCATCTTAGAATACTTGAATCTGACTACAATATAACATTGGGGTCATGGCTTTTGCACCACGGAGACAGACTAGTACATCAAGGTAGCTAATTAGTATTTGTGAGTGACTTATTTGCATAAAAAAATTAGCACCAAAATATTGAATTTCCCAGGAATGATTCAGCTGAGAAAAATGGTTAATACAATGTACAGACAATGTTTCATACTATTTAAGAATTACCTAAGAGCTTGGTTTGAGGTGACAGAGCCCCTTTAATATGTTTTTTTTTTAATAAACATTATTACTGGTTTATTTATTTAGCAATTTCTTAACCACCTCTGAAAAGGCTGTATATTTAGCTAAACTTATTATATATTGAGTATGAATATTATAACAAAGATAATCTGTTCCTGCAGAGATAAATAGTATTTTAACACATAATACACACTGTCCTTAAAGAGATAGGAGAACCAGATCATCTTATCCTAATCCTAAAGAATCTGTATGTCGACCAAGAAGCCACGGTCAGAACTGAACATGGGACAACAGAATGGTTCAAGATCGGAAAAGGAGTGCGACAAGGTTGTACAATGTCACCTTATTTATTCAACTTATATGCAGAATACATCATACATAAGGCTGGACTGGATGAATCCAAAGCTAGAATCAATATTGCTGGAAGGAATATCAACAACCTCAGATACGCAGATGATACTACTCTGATGGCTGAAAGTGAGGAGGAACTAAAGGATTTATTGATGAGGGTTAAAGAAGAGAGTGCAAAAGTTTGCCTGCTGCTCAACGTTAAAAAGACGAAGATCATGGCGAACAGCAATCTCACTTCCTGGCAAATAGACGGGCAAGAAGTGAAGGCAGTGCCAGATTTTATTTTCCTTGGATCCAAGATCTCTGCAGATGGTGACTGTAGTCATGAAATTAAAAGAGGTTTGCTTCTGGAGAGGAAAGCTATGGCAAGCTTGGACAAGCTAGTAAAAAGTAAAGATATTAAACCATCAACAACGCCGTAGAATTGATGACTTTGAATTGTGGTGTTGGAGAAGACTGCTTAGAGTATCTTGGACTGCAAGAAGATCCAATAAATCAATATTTCAGGAAATTAAGACAAAATGTTCACTAGAAGGTATGATCATGAAGCTGAATTGTTTGGCCATATTATGAGACGGCAGGATTCCTGAGAAAAGACTCTGGTGCTGGGAAAGATTGAAGGCACAAGAAGAAGAGGACGACAGAGGCGGAGATGGATAGATGAGGTCACTGAAGCAATGAACAAGAACTTGATGGAGCTAAGAGGGGCAGTGACTGAGAGATGCACCTGGCGTGCTGCGGTCCCTTGAGTCACGGAGAGTTGGACGCGACTGAATGACTAAACAACAACAACAACATACTGACCAAAGGTTGTACAGTACTCTTATATCTGTATTGATATGCTACATAGTTTTGTTTTGCTTTCCAAATATAGGTGCAACATTGTATACATTATATTAGTAAAGTAATAATACCACCATTCTATTATCAGGACAGCATGTACACTGTATAACATTGCACTTTAGATTGTAAAATATTGAATATAGACCATCATTACTAATGCAACTTGCACTGCTTTGATTCCATCGCTTACAAACTATTTAATTAAATAATATCATCAGGTAGAAATTTTACTTGTTTATAAAAAATGTAGGTACTATAGTTATAAATGATTTATTTTCTAAAGGAACACATACTGTAGGTTGCTGAAGGACGTGGCGCACAAATTCAGTCTTTCTGGGGGTTGCATCATGGAACGGTAAAGGTCCTGTTTTTATGATCTCTTGGTAGAAAAGATCAAATTAACACAATTTCAACTTATTTTGAAACTTGCTTGTTTTCCTATGTTTATGCTGGATTATTTTTTTATTTTTTTTTGATCTATAGCAAGACGTGCAGTACATTTCTCCAGACTCTGTCAATAAAGATATATAAATAGGCAGCTGCAGAGAAGTATGTTAGAGATTTTACCATAGCTTGTCAGTTAAAAATATCAAAAGTGGGATAAACCTTATACCTTTAGATTAACTAGTGAGAAAAAAAAGGGTACTTTCAGACACCAAACGCTCACTTAATTTTTCTCATCATGTAGCCATTAAAGGTATCACCTTTACACCACCTTTGTTATCTTTCTTTATTACAACTGGCTAACATTGTACCACCCTCTTTCTACAACAACTGGAGAAAGATTATTTTATCCCAAAGTAGGTGCGAAAACAACCATTGTTTAGTATTGTGTTTAGTGTTTTCTCAAGAAATATCATTTTGTTCAGATTAATTCCTTACTACTTATTATTATTATTATTATTATTACTAGTGAATTGCCCGTCAAAAAATGACGGTCATAAAATTGTAATGCAGTTTGCCACACAAAGTAAGTCTTTTGGTCGTCTGAGTACCTTCGGCGCTCATTGCGAGCCTCGCGCTGAGAGCCTTTGGCTGTCGGTTGGTGTGTTTTTTGTCATCTGAGTCCCTTCGGTGCTCATTGAAAGTGCTGCGCTGAGCTCCTTTGGCGCTCATTGCGAGCCTCTCCCCTGGTGTACTTTTGCTCCTCTGAGCCCCCTCGGCGCTCATTGTGAGCTGCGCACTGAACGCCTTCAGCGTTTATTGCGATCCTGTCGCCTGGTCCTTTTTTTTTTTTTTCTTTATGTATTTTTTAATGACAATTAATTAATTAACAAAATCATAAATTAATATACTTTACCTTTTTGTAATTAATATATGCATCAAGCAATATCTAAGCAATATCTCTTGCTGAGCTGAGGTGTAAGTGTCACCAATGTCTGCAGTGTGTAGTGTAAATAAGCTGCGTGCGCGAGGGGAAGCCATTTGTTTAGATGTGTAATTCTGCAGTTTGTAATGTTAATGTTATTAGTTGCAAGTTAGTGTTGTAAAATGGTGGCGATTGTGAATGTGTTACGCAGGTATGGAACATTTTGCGTCCTCCCTAATAGTGTATTTTATACCTTGTACCGGCTTGTGTAAAAGTCTTATGTGTCTGGCGTTTTTTTGCGTGTTTATTGGTCATGTAGCCTTGTTTACGTTTTTTTTGTCCGCCAGTTTTTTTGGTCGCTTAGGCGATTTTCGTGTGTGGAAACTCCGCAAATTGTGGTTCAATTGTAGTGCAACCTGACTCCCAGATGTCGTGGCTGTCCCCCCGTGCTGTGAGTGATTTTTTTTTTAAATTTTGTTCATTTTGGTGGTGTTATTGTATGTTTGGTGGTTAACTTCGTATTTTTTGAACCTTGTATTTGTATTATTTTTGTAAGTCTCGCTTTCCTTGTTGCAAGTGTTACGAGCCGTAATTTTTTAAGCTGATTTTTTTCAAACTGCTACAGGTCTCGCATTCTGAATTGTTTGAAAAAACTAATAGTTTTGTGTTGATATGTAGTTCCGCGCGTCGTAGGGATGAGCGCCTGTGGCGCTCATTGCCACCAGCACAAGGAGCGCCTTTGGTGCTTGTTGCCTGCAAGCGTATTGCTGAGAACTATATACCGTATATACTCGAGTATAAGCCGACTTTTTCAGCAAATTTGCAATGCTGAAAAAGCCCCCCTCGGCTTATACTCCATGGGGGGCCCCCCTGCTCTCTTCTCTCCATCGCGTCTTCCGGCTGTGTCCGCCTGGCATATGCTAATGATGTGACGCACATGTGACTTCACATCATTAGCATATGCCGGGCGGACACAGCCGGAAGACGCGCAGAGAGCAGCAGGACCTCCTGATGAAGGCAAAAGAGGGGAAAGGGAGAGGGGGGTAATTGGAGAGGGGGAAAGGGATGAGGAGGGAGGATGAAGAGCGTGGAGGGAGGTTGAGGAGGATGATAAGGGGAAAGGGAGGCAGAGGGAAAGAGACACAAGGGAGTGAAAGAGACACAGGGGAGGGAGAGGGGGGAAGAGACCGGTGAGATCTTTATAGAGGGGGACAGAAGAGGGGGATACAGATGGCACAAAAAGGGGACACTGGAGGGGAAACAGTTCACACAGAGAACACAAAAGGGACACCGGGAGCAGGGCATTTCCAGCCCTCGGCTTATACTCAAGTCAATACGTTTTCCCAGTTTTTTGTGGTAAAATAGGTGTCTCGGCTTATACTCGGGTCGGCTTATACTCAAGTATATACGGTATGTGATTCATTATTTTTAATGCACCAACATATTCCAGGGGTTAAATACACAGAACATACATTATTAAACAGATAACAAAAGAGTGGAGAGCCATGTCTTTGAGCATAAATTCATATGTAGAAAGTGCTTTTTTCCTAAGCACTTTACAAGATTGAAAACTTGCAAACCTATTGGGTAAGAGTTTCCGGACTTCTTGCACTTTTGTGGTTTCAGCTTTTCAAAGTTTGTTAATGTCTTGTGTTTGACATCATGATTTTTCAGGTTGCATATCAAATACTGGGCTATCGGGGGATATGTTTCTCCTCCAACTGAAATGGAGGCCCTAGTGTGGTATCCGCATACAGTTAGATAAACGGAGAGCTCCTCTGGTTGTTAATGGGGTATGGATGAAGTACGATTTATTCAATACCCCCTTTGTAGCCATTGTAGCCATACTGGGCTGCTGCATATCAGAATTCCTAAAAAAACATGTAATGATATTGCGGTTTTAACAATTATAATGCATTATGCTACAGTGAAGTATAGTATAAAGACTAAAGTCTAGTATGTAAGGGTTTCCATATTACTAGTTGCAATCCATTATTTCTTTGGACTACCAGTTTAAAGCTGGCATACCTCTATAGAATAGTTCATACTTTTACTACAAATAATGTGTTGAATTCAAACTAACTGAATTTAGCTATTCTTCTGACACATTCACTTCTTATTCTTTTATTCAACTTAAACAGTTGCATAATGGTTATTTTTCATAACTATATTTTTCATTCCTAACTGTATCATTTAAAAAGGTCTATTTGTGTCTTACAATCTAGCAATCATTTTATGTATTCAAGATTCAGTCACATTTTCAGCTTTTTAGTAAGCATATATTTTCCCTGCCATTGTGGCTAGATTGAAACCTGCAGATTTTGGAAGCTACATATTATCTGGTAGGACAGACATATTTTCAATAAAATAACCAAACTCCATTATTTATATCAGTTTATGGAGCCTTCTACTGACTTTTGTTTCTTTTTCTATTGTGCAATGCTGAATATGTAAATTATATTGAGAGATACATTGACTTCTGCTTAGTGGTTTAACCTCACTGAAGTTTAAAATATATTTTTACTAAGTGTGGTGTCTGCCTAACTAATATACACAGAGTAATTAAAATATTACTGAAGTCATTACATCTGCACTACACCATCATGTAGAGCAGAATCAAGTAGGAAATGTGTAAAAAACATTTTAATTTGAACCTCTTTTTGTTGTTTTATACATACTTTAAATTATATAGTCTTAACTTTTACAATATAAAAGCGGTTTATTTACCATAATTGTCAGCACAAGTTAGCTGTACTGCAGGATTTATTGAGCTTATGCAGCAATTCTCATATGTCCTGAAAGGTCCATAAATTAAAAACTCCCTCTAGTTGCTATATACTCGCTTTCACATTTCCCTTCTGAGATTAGAATGTCTAAGGGACCCAAAAGAATAAGATTATATATTTTGGTTGCGACAAGGAGAGATTATTGCCATATGCAGAATGCTTTTGATTTTTGATATTTGTAGAACTTGTAATTTTAGCTATAAATATTATCCATATTTTAGTGTGGGATGGGTTGAAAGAATATTAGATGGAATCTGATTTGAGGCATCAGATCCGATGCCTCTCACCACTAACCGTATGAGTGGCCATCTTTCTTAATTATTTGAAATTTAGATATCAGTTAAAACCATTTTGAAGATTCTTCATAATTTTATAAGCTCTGTGGTATAATGTGATGAAAAATATGAGAACCTCATAAAAAAACAAAAATGATGATCATGTTCCAGTATTATACATTGTTAATATTCTTCTTTATTATGTTGTGTTTCAGAATAAACAGATGAGCAATGTGTGCTTCAACATTTTACACTTCACGAAAGCAAAGCTCTTAACACAATTTAGAAATAAATATAGCAACAACAAAAATATTGTTCAAGTAAAAACTATGTGTGGAGAGCACATTAAGGTAAGCATTATAGCATAAATAAAAATTAACTAGTGTGCTACAGTCTTGATGAGACAATTTATTTATATTAGTCAAATTAGATAAGCTATTCATATATCCACTTAGAAAAGGGGTTGCTGCAGTTCTCCACTTAGCTAATAATAATAATCGTTTAATTACTTTTTAACACCACCTTCAATGGATTACATTTTATATAGAGAAAATAGGTGATATCTCACACATTTTTCTTTCCACAAAGGATTTTTCGAAATAGTTGTTATATTCATATTATCTTTTTTTCATAACTAATTAAATTATCGTAGTGTTAGAGATGCATGAACATGATATGTGCACACTATTGTATACACCCATATATATTGAAAAAATGTCCAGGATGCTAAAAAAAAGAGGAGTAGCTGGAGAAATAAAAGTGTGACTTTCCTTCAAAATAGGCACATTTTGAGGATCTTTTAGAGGGCCTTTCCCTAAAAAGATGTCCTATCCTTCCAACAGAGGGACAGTTGGGAGGTATGCAGTTAAACAACTATCATAGTTTCTGGAGTATCTTCATCTGCTCAGTACGAGTATAGGGTTTCAAGTACTTACTAAAAGCATTTGATGTGCAAATAACAAAGAAAATGTTAAGGAGCACATTTCCTATTGTTTATGTCTTTGCTCAAAAGTGGATAGGAAGCTGCATCCATTCAAACCTTGGTCTTTCTAGCATTGCATTAAAGGACCACTAAAGTGTACTGTTTGTGGTATGCTATCCTGAAGACATTGACTTCACATGGGCAAAAATGTTTTTAAACTACTAAGTTTTGTCTTACATTAATGGCAGAGGACATTTGATCTAATAGCATCTTGGAGGATTGTGACACATTTGGATACAGACAAGAAATCTATTAAGTTCTGTTGAACTTTAACTTTGCCATATGACAACAGGACTAAATAGAAAAGCAAATCCCAGTAGGAAAACTCCTCAACTCAGGCTGGAGAAAAAAAAACACTTCCGCAAGTAAACTAGCTAATGATGTTAGTTTATTAAATTGTTAGATACGTTTTTTTGCCAAAACTGCAGTGGTCCTTTATTTACCAAGACACAAGGACATCAGCCTCCTCATTTTGAACTAAGCAGATAGCAGATCACTATTCACCTAATATCTCTGTGGAAATTATATTACAAGATTAGTTTGCGACATCATCGCAGTAAACAATATCTGTTTCTTAAAAGACCAAAAAAGTATCCATAAATGCTCTGTGCCATCAGTTAGAGAGTTGAAAATCAGGCTTATTTTTTTCAAATTGATTAAGAATTGACTTTATTATCATTATACCACAAAAATCTGCATAGATAAAAAAGTTGGAATCAGTAACTGTTCTAGATATATTAACTTTTACACTTATTTCCAAAGCATAATGTCTTAATGGTAAGTGTGCTATTTCAGGAAAAAAATGTCATTGTTAGGTCACTGGTTCAATTATATATCATATTTGTGTTAAGAAATACATTAGTCAATAAAAGAAAATCAGGTGTGAGGCATTGGATTAGTACTAATGACTTATCAATGAAAAATATTCACGAAACAGTACACTTACCACTACATCAACACACTCTGCTTTAAATGCAATAATAAAAGTTAATATATCTAGAATAGAATGTGTAACAGTTACAGGCTCCAACTTGTTTTATGTACTGTGACAAGCTATCTGTCTCCCACTGGGTCTGTGCCCTTGTTTCTGAGACTTTTGATGGAGGAGATCAAGATCTGCCTCTTCAGTGGACTTGCAAAGGGCTAGTGATACCCAATCCTACTCACAGATCTCTTGAGTTCTTACGATTCCATTCTTCTCACGACAAGTTGCATGAATTTTTCCGTAGAATAAAATAACAGTAAATTCCCTCTAAATAAAACACATAATTTCAAAGTGTGCCCCAGAAAGAGTATAATCTTATTTTTATACATTTATTCCATACAATAAAACAATCACATATTTACATAATCAAGTATAACATGAGCATCTTCTTGGGTATTTGTCACTTCCCAGGGTGTGGACCACCTGAGGCCTAGGAACTAGGGGAATAGGGCTCTTGGATGTTAGGGCTATCAATCTTCGGTTATGAGGACCTGGAGGCCCAGGTAAGGGTAGAAGGAGAATCTGCGTAGTTCTCTGGGAGAGTAGCGTGCTATTAAGGGGGTCGGAGGCAACATGCCAACCGATCCTGAGAGAATCATGGCTGGCTTGGGAAAGAGCTGATAGGGCCTGGGAAGGGAGTCGTACATAGGCTGATAAGGGAGTGGTACAAAGGCTGATAAGCCTTTATTGAGTCAGAGGGGGGATCTTCGGATCTTCACAAACACAATTACAGGAGACTTTATATGCTTTTCCAAACCTGACTTCTATATATTTCACCAGTAATACATATTGACAGACCAAAAACAAATAAAAGAAAATAACAAGCCTAGCTCCCACCGAGCTCTAACATTTTACTTAGAGTAAGTTGCCATACTTACCAGGTAACTTTGTATTCCATTACTGGCCTGTATTATTTAAAGACCACTCTTCTTCTGTGCCTTGCTCACAAGCTCCACGCTCTCTGTCTTTGTCTTTTTTAAAAATACCTTCTCTCTCCTTTTTAAAAAAAAAACCTTCTCTCTCCTTGGATGTCTCTTTTCTTCAGCCCAGATACACTCTGCATACAATGTATTGTTCTCTCTTCAACTCACCTGACAACTTGCAAACTCTTCATCATCAATTAAACTGCACAAATAGTCTCTTTCACACTCTTTCCAAGAGTTTAGACCCAACAAAGCCCGCAGTCTTCAAACTTAGCCTCTCACACTGCTAGAATGCAGTTTATAAACGGGCCACACACATTTCTCAATTCCAATGTTGAGAGCCTGTGAAAATTGTCTGAAATTAACTCTTTCACATCTTCTGGAGAAAGGGGAGCTTTGCAATACGTGTGGCCCATACAAATGCCTGGTCTCACTAGATCAAAATATGCACTTCAAATAATTGTTCAAAAAGTATTTTTCAAAGCAACACAAAAACACAGTTATCTAATATTAACAATTCCTTTATTATATAACCTAAATAACATTTCTGATTTTTAAATAATAAAAAAGCTGCTATGAGGCTTTGAAAAAAAGATCTTCAGCTCCATAGGTTACAGCTTAATTTATTGTGCTAATAGTGCTCAAGTAACGGCTAGAATATAAGCAAGTAGTTACAAATCGATTTGCCACTGTCTAATTCAAAGGCTCTACACCTGATTCTAATTAATATATATTAATATTTATTACATCTCATGTGGTACAGAGCTCATTATTCATTCAGGAGGCAACTCACTGAAATACCCTGACTTCTATTAATCATAACACCATTAATTCACCATTTAAAAAGAAAACACAGTTTTTCCACATGCTTTTTCACTCTCTATCCAATGGCGCAGAGTACATATGGTGACTTTAGTGGCCCTTTAATGTTTTTATTGTATTGTGTTTCTTTTAGTAGTGCTTGTACAATTATGTTATATTAAATTGTCATTTTGCTATATTATATGGTATATCCACAATAATACAGCTATTAATTTATTAAATATTATCTGTATTATCCTTACTGCTAACAATCATTGTTTTGGATGCTTGAATGAGATATTTTCTCAATAGAGAAGAGAGATCCTTGTATACTAATTAGATGTCCCCAAGAAATGCAAGAACAATGCCATTAAGGATTTTCATATATCAAAAGGAGTATGTAAAGCAGAAGTCGATTAGCAGAAACGAAAATGATAGCTGCATATAATGGCTAATAAATGAATCACTGTCTAGTTGTTTGCTTTTTATTTTGTGAAAACATTTTGTCCACTATCCAGTGCATATTGTGACTATGTGATTACATTAGTTCTTAAATTTTATTGGTCTTGTTTTATGGTTTATATTTAGGTAGTGGTGCTTCAAGATCTATATATCAAAGTCATTCTTTTCATTTCAAAGTGGGTCTCAATAACTGCAGATTGTGAAATATTCATATCATTTTCTGTACCTTACTCCCTTGATTTCAATTCCCATGGTGGCCTCCATTTAAGTGGCTCTGCTTCCCACCCATGACTCCTGTTATCCATAATGCGCACTGCATGGTGGAGCTGAATGTGACAAGCTAATCCATCATTGTAACTAGTATTTCTTCCATATTGCATTCATAGAATCAACTTTCTTATGAGTGTTATAAAACAGTTAAAATTGTTTTTCAGTGATTAATTTGTGCTTCAGCTTCTATTTTAGTCTCAGGAAAATGAGATGCAGAAACATTTTGATGATTCCATAAAGAGGAAGGAAAAAATAGCAGAATTAGTTACTATCTCTGAATGTCTTTATTGGCTCCAATCATATTTATGACAAGAAGCACTTGTATAATTCTCAAGGGTTTTAATTAGCACATGATAGCCCTGACTTTGTGAATAACTACACCTCATCTTCATTATACTAATGATTTAATTTTTTTCTTAGACCTTTTGGAGGAGTATTTCTTTCTAGACGATAATGTGTGCTGACATGCATTTAACTCCTCTAGTGTTAGAAAGCATGGTTGAGCAACTTTCTGTCAACATTACTAAAATTGAAAAGGTTAAATCTCTTCTACTTCACGTCACAGTCTCAAAATAAGACGCTTTCGGTTTGTTCATGAAGTGGCTAATGTATTTGCCATAAAACTATTGTTGATTTTTGGTATGATTATGCGCGGAGGCAGGAAAATGTAGTATATCACTGTGTTTCCCCGGGTTAGGGAAAAATAGTCACTAGTCATTGGACCACTCAATGGTTGACGTTACTATAAGTTTAACACATCCCAGCACAACAAATCAAAAATATATATGTGTTTACTTATACGCACAGTATATGAGAATATGTCAGTTATACTTACAGACAGAAATGTCAGTGGATAAAAATGTTCTATATATCTCCTCATACATTTCAATGGAACTGTACTAACATCTTCAGGCAGCCTGCTGCATCCTGAAAAATCCTCTTGGGCCTGGGCAGAAGCAGGCTACTGATCTTAATATATTAAATATAGATTTTATTTATATTATTAAAGAGGGACTGACAAACCTATGCATCATACCTGAAATGTATGCTTAGATCATGTAATAAAATATGAAGCAGGTTTTTCCTTTTTTCTGTTCCTAGCATTTTCATTCAAATCTAGATAACTCGCATACTGGTAATTTCTCAAAGAGGCTTCTCACAAATATAGCTTAAATATAGCAAAAAATGACGGCAATAAGAGTGTAAGGCAGGTAATGGTGTTTGTTTGCGACATTAATTTTGTTGGTGTTCCCAGATCCTTCGGCGCTCATTGCGAGCCTTGCGCTGAGCGCCTTTGGTGAGGGCCGCTGGCTCGCTATGCGAGCCTGCAGCGTTAGCAACAACCCGCTTGCTCACAACTTATAGCTTAATTTAAAGTATTTTAATGAAGCTATGTGATAAGTGAGTTTACAAGATATGGAGAATGGAAGATATACCTAGTCCTGTAGTTAAATCTAAGACAAAATGGAAAAATAAATCTGGTTTTATAAAATATCATACATTAAAAAATGGCAAGTTGTGTAAGTGCTATCGCCGTATTCATTTTGCAGTGCTTCGTAGTAATCTTTCATCCTACCTCTATTTAGTGTGGTGTTTATTGGGTATTTGTTTTATATAAAACTAGCGACTTGCCCATCAAAAATTACGGGGCAATAAAATTGTAAGGCAGGTAATGCTGTTTATCAGAGACATTATTTTTTTAGGTGGTGTGAGATCCTTCGGCGCTCATTGCGAGCCTCGCGCTGAGCGCCTTCGGGAAAGGCGCTCATTGCAAGGGTCTTGGTTGTTGTATTTTTTTTTATCAGAGGCGCTTTTGCTGTCATTGTACGGTTGGCGCTGATCTGCTTTTTGCGCTTATTGCAAGGCTCTCCCCTGGTGTAGTTTGTGTGCTATGAACAGCATTGGCGCTCGTTGTGAGGCACGTGGTGAATGGCTTTAGTGTTTACTGCAAGTGTTTTTTTTTGTTTTTTTTGTGTATATGTATTTTTGTATGCTAATTAAAAAATTAATAAATTAATAAATGGATATACTTTACCTTTTTATAAGTAATATATGCAGGAAGCATTGTGCTGAAGAGCTGACAATCTGTTTTGATGTTCCTGCTGCATACAATGTAGGTTTGCACTGTTGTGGAGCTGAGGTGTAAGTGTCAGCAGTGTGTGCAGTGTGTAGTGTAAATAGGCTGCGTGCGCGAGGGGAAGCCGTTAGTGTAGCGGTGTACTACCGCATTCTGTAAGTTAGTGTTGTAAAATGGCGGCGAATGTGTATGTGGTACGTGGGTGTGGATGATTTAGTGTACTTGCTAAAAGTGTATCTTGCACCTCGTACGGCTTTTTTGAAAAGCCCTACGTGCTTGGGGGTGTTTTGCAGCTTTAGGGTCGTGTAGCCTTGGTTGCGTTTTTTTCAGCGGCCATTTTTTGTATTGCTTAAGGGATTTTCGTGTGTCTAAACTCCGGTAATTTGGACTTAAATTGAGGTGTAAGATCACTTGCAGAGGTAAGCTTTTTATGTCATGTTTGTGTCTATATATTGTTTTTTTAATGTTTTCAGCTGTGCGTGGATCGGCCATTAATGTCGTATTTTTGCGAGTTCGTAATGGTTTTATTTCTAAGTCCTGTAAGTCCGTATTTAGTAATTGCGTGTTTTGTGTTTTTTTTCCAAGTCCCGCCTCTGTGGGTGTTTGTAACCGATTGTGATGCGCTGTAGAGCCTCCACCTTCGCGAGGATCCGCATTTGCTCCCTGCCGACGTGGGAGCCTCCACCTCCACAAATGCGGCTCCTCGCTTTGCGAGGGTCCGCATTTGTGACCCGAACTGCGTCCCTTGTTTCGCGTGACGACAATTCGTAGTTTGACAACTATTATATGTGTTACTAGCCATATTCACCATTGCAGCATTCACTAACAATTTATATTCTCTCTACCAAATGCAAGGCAGGTTTGCAACATTGTTATCAGGTCAACTGCCTGTTCCCATAACTATAATTAATTATATTACTGTATACTCACTGCAAGTTATGAATAAAATGTTATGAATATATTTCTACTGTATGAAGAACACCATTCACCGCCTAAATTATAGAATTTTATAGAAACTGCAAGGTAAAATGGTGAGCTTCTATTAAAAAGGAATCATGAGGCAAATGGCAAATATAATCTATAGTATTTTCATAACATTTTATTTTTAACTCACAGTGAATATCTAAATCTACAGTATCAGTGAAATACATAGTTGCACCTGCTTATTTGTCATATGTACACAGTTGTAATCACTACAACGTTTAAGCACGATAGCGGTTAGGCTATCAGTCAACTCATTTACAAAAAGGAATCCAATGGAATACTGTAAAGGAACTACCATGAAGAACTGCAATAGTCTGATCTGTCACAGATATTGGCAGCCATTTTTGTGTATTTACCATTCTTGAAGTCTACACCAATGTGTTTTTATAAGCTAACTTAAGCCACTGCATACTTTATTAGTGCTGGGGAAAAGACCTTACAGTATCATAACTCATAGATTCATCCCTCATAAAATACATTTTATGTTAATACTAGAAGAGGAGATGATGATATAAAGCAAACAGATAACCGATTACTCATGTCCAGACAGAGTTGTACTTATCTGAAACAACTTTCAAGTACATGTGGTAGGGACACATACAGCTGCTCTGAGGTCTGATTAAAGTAACACAACTGAATTGTATTTAAAACAATTATAATTGTCCTACAATACAATAAAATTGAATACTAATTTAAAAGTCAGACTTTAAGAAAAGCAACCCACCAAGAGTAGAACTAGTGCATCAGCATAAGTTACCGCCACATATGCTGCAAATACAATCTAGCTGCATAAGACTAAGACACAAGTGTAGACATCGGTGCCCTATAATGTGTTACAAGAGAATATAACATGTCATGTCTTAGTGTACTTATCTGTGCTCTGGGATTGTGGTTTTCAGTAGTCAGTCAGTCCATTTCTGTTTTGCTTGTCCTCAAACCATTGAGAGGAAGAGGATGAGTAGTGGGGTACAAATGAGGGATCATGAGAAGTAATTGACAACTTAAATAGGTTACGGCTAAGCGTATTAATTATGAAAGTAAACAGAATAATGCAGCATTGTCCTGCAGTTAAGGTTCATCCTGTTAGTTTTGCTGCAAAACAAAGTGAATGTTTGGCATCCCACATTTACCATCCTCCTGTTCATAATTATCTAGATCTAAAAAACAACAACTTCAGTTTTGGGTTTATAGCTGGTCTTTGGGCTATACCAGGCTGCAAGAGAACCAGTCACTGCTCTATGATTCAACAGTACTGTCCAAAAGGATGCGGCCTACATGCAGTTTTTATATATATATATATATATATATATATATATATATATATATATATATATATATATATATATATATATATACAGTATATATATATATCACATATATAGTTGTGAGTAAGCGGGTTGTTGCTAACGCTGCAGGCTCGCATAGCGAGCCTGCGGCCCTCACAAGACACCCGAAAATCACCTAAGCGAGAGAAAAAATGGCCGCCGAAAAAATGAAAACGAGGCTACAGAACCCTAAAGACGCAAAACACCACGAAACACATACGGATTTTCCGAAAAAGCCAGACGAGATCCAAGAACAAGGACGCAAAATCAGCCACAGCCGCGTATCACACATTAGGTGCCATTTTACAACACTAACTTACACAATCTGGAAGTACACAGCTACCCTAACGGATTTACCTCTCGCACGCGCACTATTTACACTACACACTGCCCACATTGCTGACACTTACACAGCAGCTCCACAGCACTAAAAACACACATTGTATGCTGCAGCAACATGAAAACAGATTGCCAGCTCTTCAACACAATGCTTCCTGCATATATTACCTGAAAATAGGTAAAGTTATTAATGTATTATTTATTTCATTACCATACACCAAACAGCATTAGCTCACTTACAATTTCATTGCCGTAATATTTTGACGGCCAATATTCTAGTATATATATATTGGGGGGACATGCAAATGAGAAGACAATGTACTTTGCTCATTGAATCCCAAAAAAACATTGCATCTTTTACTCTTCTCTTGTGCTCACCATATACTAAATGATTGTTATAAATATACATATATATATTTTTTTATTATTATTTTTTTATTTATTATTATTCTACATCTGCCCCCAGCTCACCAGCCAATATAAATCTGGCTCATCAGCTCACTGACCAATTGCTAAATAATTTGGACAGCTCTGCCCAATCATATGGGAAGTTATACAAGTTAATAGTTCCAGTTCTTCACAAGGCTACAGAGTACTTAGGATACTTAGGAAATGAGCTAAATATAACATTAGCTATTTTAGCTTGCTAAACATTAACAAAACATTACAAGCATGAGTTACCATGGAGACTCTTTAAGATTAATTAAAGTAGCTGTTTTTGCTTTTTGTAGCCTCAGAGGTTTGGATTGTATTTTGTTAATATGTAAAGTATCCTAATTATCTTTTTCGAGTGTTCATCAAGCTTCTCACTTTTACTGTTTCTTCAGAGTACAAGCAAACAGGAATTTTGTCTGTTTTGAAAGTGATATTGTAATAACACGTACTCACAAAGGACAAAGTTCTTTTCATCCTCAAGAGCATTATTACTGTCTGTAGTTTCTGATAATTGACTGAATATTAACTACTTGTGTGCAGTAACTTATTTAGTAACATATTGGTGTCTATTCAGGCACTAAATTAGATACATGCCATACACGTTTTGTTACACTTATACAGGGGCATGTATTAACAGATAGTATACAAGATCCACTTACTGTGCACATACTACATGCTATACATTTATTTTACACAGCTTTATCCCTATCTATACAATTTAAGATTTACTTATATTTCTCAAAAACATCTTTGGTTCAAAGGGAAACAACCATAAAGAAAAGAGATGTATAAATAGAGGGATATAGTAAATGATCAAATTGGCATCCACTATAATAGTTAGTAGATGTGTGTAACGCCTGCGTGATGCCTACTGCTCAGGCGTTACTCACATCTGCTTGACGGTGAGACTGGGAGAATCCTGCAGTTGCAGTATTTCTATGCATGTGCGGCATGCGCAGTTGGGGCGTGAAATCGCCGGCGGCAAGGGGGCCAGAGGGAGGGGGATACACAGTGAGGGAGGGAGACAGGTGATGGTGACAGGGAGGGGGATAGAGAGGGGAGAGAAGGTGCGAGAGAGAGACAGAGGGGGGGACAGGGAGAGAGAGAGGAGGCAGGAGAGAGGGATGTGGAAAGAGGGAGGGAGGGGGCAGAGAGGGGAGAGAAAGAGAGGGAGTGAGAGGGCACAGAGAGAGAGTTAGGGGAGAGAGAGAGCGAAGGGAGAGAGACCGAGAGCACACATAGCGTAGAGACAGGACACCAAGAGAAATAGAGGGCACACACACACAGAGGGCACACAGAGAGAAGGAGAGGGCACACAGAGAGAGAAGGAGGGCGCACAGAGAGAGGGAGAGGGCGCACAGAGAGAGGGAGAGGGCGCACAGAGAGAGGGAGAGGGGGCACCGAGAGAGGGAGAGGGGGCACCGAGAGAGGGAGAAAGCGCACCCAGAGAGGGAGAAAGCACACAGAGAGAGGAAGAGGGTGCACAGAGAGAGGGAAAGGGTACAGAGAGACAGCACAGACTATGAAATATTTATGATGGGCAAGCTTCTAGTTATATATAAAAAGTTCTCTTTGTGATTATTATTATTTTCAGAGATCAAAACATGTAGTTAACTAGAAACTGTTCAGCAAAGCAAGCATGTGAACCATACCTACTTGTTTTTTGTAGGTACTTTCCTGATAGAGTCCACCACTTACACAATTGGGTCCTTTTTGCTTAGGCTCACTAGATGTCCCTGTTTTCAGAGCCCATGACCTCCAACTCCAGGTATTTTACTCTGGAAATATAGTGAATACAAACATTTTTTGCATGACAAAATGTTTGCTAAATATTTTCAATTTGCAAGTTAATATTTTTGTCAGTTGACACCCCTGAAAATCCCTGCTAAGATTAGCATAAAATTCATAATTCATGTTGGCCAATCAGGAGAAAGCAGATACATTTGTATCATACTCTGGGGTTCCTGTGTTTCAAAGCAGCCTGGGATATGCAGTCTCTATCCACCCATGTCATTCCATCCTGCAGCAATCACTTCCTTTGAAAGGTCAAACTCTGTGTGTACTTGGTTATGTTAGCTCCCTGTGGGTGTGCAAAGCTGGATTTTACTCTCCTGCCTATAACTTTGTAAAACATCTTTTTCTGATAATCACTGCCTGTTTCTTACCAAACATTTGAAACCCAGGAAACCTATAAATACCTTTAAAAGGATCATACATTAGTAATAAATCAAAGGAGTGGGGGAGTGGTTGAGTGGCCGCACACTTCAGGAGGGTGAGCTCATCACTCTATTGAAATAAAAATCAAAAGAGCTCAGAGATTGCGGTTAAGTGGTGTGTTACTTTTGTTTAATACTCTAACATGTCTGCTTTGCAACTAATGGAGACATGTTAACAGTGATGATATACATCCAAAATAGTCTTTTCAATAGTTGCATACTGAATAATTACCAGCTTTCTGACAGCTTTGCTAAATATGCAATATTCAGTGCAATGCCGATTCTGTCAGGTTGTACAGTATAATACAAAGCACGCTCCATTTTCATGTCACTACCAAAATCCTTAGCTGCAGTGTAAGCACTTTGCAACAATTGATTATGTGAGAAGCTGTTGAAGATGTGTACATTAACTCAAAAGCATTGTCTTCCTAATAAGAAATCGCCTTTAAGATCTTGGCATCAAGATATTGTTTACACAAATACCTCTTTTTATTAGAATATGCTAAAATAGGCTAGACAATGATAAAAAAACATATTTATTTAACCATTATTTCCTGGCATGAAGTTCAGTGGTATGTATTTATTAGGATGATTAAGATTTTTATATGTATGCTATATTTTTGGTGATTCTAAGTGAAACAGCACTAATCAATGACAATTTAGTAAGGGCAGATGAGAATATATATATTTTTTCCAAAGCACATAAATATTCTTTACAAAGTTTAATGTGTTTCTCTATAAAGGTCTTCATTACAGGCTCCTAGAAACAGTCCTATAAGATCTTCCTGGCTTTTATTTGTTAGATATTTTTGTCCATGTTTGCCAGTGGATAATGCATTTCTAAAATGGGATATTTCTTATTAATTTACTGTATAATGGCATTGCTGTTGATGGTACTATCACAAATTTAGGATAGGATAATCTAAAATGGGATTTCACAGTGAGAATTACTTTCCCAGTTTGCACACTGAATCTTGGTGTTTGTGCTGTTCATCAATATTTAGAAATATAATTAAAATTACATTTTCAATAGCAAATTAATAAGGTCCATTTTTTTACTGCATATTTCAAAAAGTAGCAAAGGATCAGAAAGATCGTGATGTGCCATGCTGTATGTTGTTTCTTTTCACTCCTAGCTATTAAAGATTTCCTGCCATTATAATAAATAATTTGTAAACAATAATGCCATAAAAACAACATATGCGCTGGAGTTAGCCTCTCTGCTTTTTGGAATTAGCCTTATATTATAAAATCAAAATATGTCATGCTAAACATGGAAAATAGAACACACAGCATTTATTTGCCTGAATCATTTCACTTTACTGAAATTGAATTATATGCTGCCAAGCAGGAGTGAAGATGTAAATGTTATTTTACTTATTTTTAGATAACTGTGTTTAAACATGTTACAGAAAAAAAATAGTACATTACTACTGCCAGAGCGTGTCCAGAATATAATCATGAAATCTTTAAAACATGTTATCTATTTAGGTAACATAATAAATACGATGCACTGAGAGATGCAATGTATGTTGGACTGCACTCAAAAATAGACTAGGCAGCTGCCTAGTAAAATATGTCTGTATGGTTCATCATATCATAAGGTGATAACAATTCACTCCGCTTTGTTATGCATTCTGTATGTGACAAACACAGGCGTAGGAGCCCAAAAAGATTTGGGAGGGATAAAGTTTAAAGAGATAAAAAAAACTTCTCTGAGTGGTGCAATTCAACTCTACTCCCAGGATAGGCAGCAGGGGTGGATCTACTATTGGTGCACCTGGTGCAATGCACTGGGGCCCTGCTCGAGGGGCGGGGGGTTGTGCTGCAATGTCCCTCAAAAAATGCTTTAATTTGTATTTGCCAACTTACTATGGCCCTCATTCAATTGCAATTAAGCCAATTGAATAAGGCTCTAAATAAGCACATAACATATTTTTTAAAGAAGTTTTTAGTTAGTGAGCATCTATCCAAAAGCAAGGTTTTCACTAACTAAAAATATCTTTAAAAAAATATGCTATGTGCTTATTTAGAGCCCTATTCAATTGGGCAGATTGCAATTGAATGAGGGCCTATGTGTGTATATATATATATATATATATATATATATATATGGGAAAGACAACATACTGCTGCATAGGGTTAGTGTCCTCTAGTTACCAAATCTGGTAATTTATGGTTTAATTTAATTTTGCTATTTTTTGTGTCCCCTGTTCATATAATCTGGGTGTGATTTGTGTCCCCCCCCCCCAGTTCCTACGCCCCTGGTGACAAAGATCTTGATGGCAAAATTACTGTACATCCTAAAAATCTTCATAACAACCTTATGCATATCTCAATAACCTTATGTATATCTCAAGGATTCTCTTGATGTATTTATCCTTACACTTCACTGGAAAGTTGTTCTTTATTTGTAAAATATTTCCTGTAAATCTGCCTCCTGTTTCAGTATTGCTCTTTTTTCTGAAAAATGTTGTCCTCCCGAACACAATGTCAACCATTTAATGTTATTTAAAGGTTTCTACTTTGTTATCCCATCCTGACCTCCAAACTATACATAGTAAAGGCATGTCTGAATTTCCTGGATTATGAATGCTTCTGATATAGAAGAATCAGTAGTGCATGAAAAAAAAAAACATTTTGCATGAAATAATACCAAAATAAAGATTATTATACTGACCCCAAAGTTTGCTAAACCTCTTGAGTTTGTAAGCAGTTGATTTTCAGAGTTAGCACCCCTAGAAATCCCTGCTGAAATCAGCACAAAATTCAATCTCTGATAGCAGTTTGTGCAGGAAGGAATCATGGGATGTGTAGTCTCCTGCACAAGGAATCAGGAGAAGCCACACTCTGCTCTGTAGATCTCTGTATTGTGCTGCTGCTGGCTTGAAGGTTAGTAAAGGGTTACAAGCTGTACCCACATGCAGTGTTTCTATTGAGAGGTTCACTGTGTCTATGTAAAAGGCTCTGGGACTGTGGAAAACAAGTTTTTATTATTAAATAAAATAAATCTCTGTGTATAGAATGAATCAATGTAATGTATGTGTCTGATATAAGCAGCATGTGTTAGTTAAAAAAGGGAAAAACAAGGAAACTTAGATATGCCTTTAAAGGATGCTGGAAATGTCCTGCCATTCATTTGAATTTCAGGTGTCATAAGTTTTTTCTTTGTAAGAAAAATCTGTGCTGTATGAGTTAATAACTGCTTTTGAATCTGCATCAGGTTCAGCCACTAGAGAGTAGCTAATTATTCCATGGAGCTCCATAACTCTATTGGAGCAGTTCCTTGAAGCGCCGTAATTAAGCTTAAAATAAGGAGACCCTGACTCTGCTCTACCAGCTGGGGTGTTTGAAACTCTTTTGCAATTATTTTTCATGGAAACAAAAGCACAGTTTACATAGTTACATAGTAATTGAGGTTGAAAAATTACTTTTAGCCCATCATGTTCAACCTTTTAGGATCTTCTCTGATCTGCAATATGCAGATTAATTATTAATTGATCCAGATGAAGTCAAACAGAAATAAAAACAAGTGATACTTTGCCTAAAGGAAAAAAAATGTAATTCCTTGCTGACCCCAGATACTGGCGGTCGGATTTCTCCCTGGATCAATACTCCCCCTCTAATTAACCAGGATAACTCTGAATGCCGTTTTTTATTAAAAAATATATCCAATCCCTTTATAAAGTTATCTATAGAATTCGCGGATCTATCCAGTTATGGTTTCGGGACAGGTCCGCTGCTGCAGTGCAGCCTCCAACCGCTAGAGGGTGCTGCAGACATTTTGCAGTGCTGCCGATATGTGAGAGAAGTTCTAAGCTTTAATGTTAGCCTAACCCTTGAACTAACCCTAACCCCAACCCTCACCCTAACCCTAACAGTTTACCTAAGCCTTGACTCTATGATATGGCACCGGAATATCGGCAGCACCATCTAGCGGTTGCTCACTGGGACTGCTGCTGCCTTGTGTTGCGCTACCATAAGAGGATAGGACTGAATCTGCTGTCATCACCTCCCTTGGTAGAGAATTCCACAGATTAACCACCCTTACAGTGAAGAACCCTTTTCTTTCTTTTTACTTCTAACCTCAAAGGATGTCCTCTTGTCAGTTGAAAATCACTTGGCACAGAACGCTCCCTTGACAAATCTTTATACTGCCCCTTGGTATTTATGTATATAAGGTAATCATATCTCCTCTTCGTCGCCTTTTGTTTCTAGAGAAAATAAGTTTAATTTGGTTAGTCTTTCTTCATAACTTAGCCCCTCCATTCCCCTTATTAATTTTATTTAAAAAATATTTTAGGGTTAGCTTTACTCTTCATTTCAACTCATTTTTCATTTTCTATTTTAGCCAGTCTAATAGCGCTTTTGCAAGCCTTGTTGATTTCCTTGTACTCACGTAAGGCAGTCTCTGTCCCCATTCGTTTGTATAATTTAAATGCCTGTTTTTTACTCTGTATCTTGATCATTAAATCATTGTTAAGCCACATTGGATGTGATTTACTCATTTGACTTTTATTTTTACATGGTATATGCCGATGTGTATGTATATTTAGTAAGTATTTAAATGTTGTCCATACATGTTCAATATTTTTACCTGTCCGTTCTCTGTCCCAGTCTATACTTAGACCATTAAAATCTGCCCTTTTAAAATTAAGAGTTATTGTTGGCCCCTTACAGTTTTGTTTGTTTAATTCAATCTCAAATGAGAACGTTTCCCATAGGTTGCCATATTTCAACATTTGATACCATATCAATATTATTTGTGATGACTAAATCCAAGATAGCCTCATTTCTAGTAGGCTCTTGTATAACCTGGGCCAGATATTGATCCCTGAGTGTACTCAAAAACCTGCTCCTTTTACCCGTACTGCTGGTCTCATTCATCCAGTTTATTTCAGGGAAGTTACAATCTCCCATTATTAGAACTTGACCATGCTTAGCTGCATTTCCAATCTGTAATAATAATTGCAGTTCCTCAGTTTCAATTAGATTTGGGGGTTTATAGCATACTCCTACCAATGTTTTTTTGGAATTTGCTGCTCCGCTATTTAACTCTACACACAAACATTCAATATTATCACTAGTTCCAGCATAAATATCTTCTCTGACTATAGGCTTAAATTCAGGCTTAACATACAGACAAATCCCTCCTCCCCTCTTACCATTTCCCCTTATCTTTCCTAAATAGGTTGTAACCATCCAGATTAACTGTCTAGTCATGAGAGTCAACCCACCATGTTTCAGTAATGCCTATTAAATCCCATTTCTCATTACCTACTAATAATTCTAATGCTCCCATTTTTCCTGGCAAGCTTCTGGTATTAGCCAACATACACCTTATATTATGAGTCTGTAGTTCTGAAGTGCCTGCCACTGTACTTGAGTTACTTAGCAGTACCTCCCTATTGGCTACACTACCCCTCCCCCCATCGCCTCCCACATGACTAGTTAATTCATTTGTAATCCTCTACACTTACTATCCCATTACCTATATCTCATCCCCCAACCTAATAGTTTAAAAACTCCCCCAGCCATTCTACCATCCTTTCCCCTAGCACAGCAGCTCCCTAGTCATTAAGGTGCAATCTATCCCTGCTGTAGAGATTGTACCCAAGTGAGAAGTTAGCCACACATTAACCTCCCTAAGCTCCATTGTCCTGAGCATCACTGAAAGAAAGTGAAATATTTCAGCTGAGATTGATTAGACTGAGTTGGTAAGGCTTGAATTATGTTGTCTCAGTTAAAACACTTCACTTCCTGTCAGTAGTGCCCAGGACATTGAGTGAGAAGTGGACGGGGTACAGCAATGGCCATTAATGTGTTTTTAAATTATATATTCTGGATAAAGCTTTGATCTGTTGCTGTTTACACAAATATTTTTTATGTTAATTAAACATAAGTTTAACATGAAAAGCGTTTATACTTACCATTTTAGGTGCGTTAGCTGGATCTAATGTTTATGTTGTTTTATATATAGTCCACGAAGATTGCATTGGGGTATTTTCAGTCTCTACACGTGCCATCTAGCATCAAAATTTGGGGAATAGTGTAATGCAGTAATTCCAAAACCAGAGATCACCAGACAGGTCAGGATTTAGGATAACAGAATAGAACAGATGAGACAATCATTATGCAGGAGGTTCTGGTGCCTGTAACTGTCCCAGCTGAATCCACATAGTGTAACCCTAAATCATGTCCAGCCTCGAGGTGCCTATTTTGGGAACTACTAGTGTAAAATATTATAGAGTTGGTTTCTCCAGAAGTGCTTGGTCAATACCTGCAAGCCTGAAGCCTAGGCAGGTAGATTTACAGGTGCCACTCTTCAATACCATTCTATTTGCATAGCTGGAAGATCTCTTATTCATTATGGGGATGTGGCAACAGAGACCTTTTTGAAGCACCAAAACATGCAGTTAGTTAAATGAAGCAAGTCATAATAACATGTAACCCATTTTTTCTATTCTTTTCTTTTGGAATATTACAGTATGTGTGATTATTTTACTACCCTAGAGGGTTGATCACAATGCACGGAATACATTTTTCTTATGGAGTAAGCACAACAAAGCAATTTATACACTTAGAAAGCTTTTATAAGAAATTCAGCAGCTGCAGTCAATAGTCACTCTGCTTTCCCAAATCATACCCCGTCTGCTTCTTAGAAGGTTCTGCAGGGGCCACTGAATCCATCACAATCAATCCTATTTTTTCCACTCAACCTAGGACATTATTATGATTTCTGACCCAAGTGTTGATGTATCAAAATGCATAGGAGGGACTCTGATAACCATTGACGGATAATATTTGGAAGCTGCCTGTATTCAAGAGAAAGCTTTTTCTGCAACAGCTGGGACACAGCCATTCAGATGCATGCACAAAGCTACCATTACCAAACAAAAGGTAATGTTAATATAAAAATGTGAAGGCTGAGCCGTAGAGTGAGCACAATATAATGTGTTGCCATTTCTTGTCAGGTGGAATGACCTTTCCAATAGATTACTGTTGTAACATTTCCACAGAAGGAAGGCAAAGACAGTATATTTTTAGTATGCTGAACTCGAGTTAATTAGACTGCTGTAGGACTGCGGCCGTTTACATTAAGTACTCAGGTAGGGGCAGCAGAGGTTGACAGCTAATGTGTAATTGTACGAAGAAAACAACTTTTGGCTTTGCAGGTGCTCAGAACACAGAAGAGCCCTTTACACATTCAGAGCGCTTAATTGTCCTTCACAGTTTGATCCAGACAAACAATTGCTGCAATAGGATTTCTTTAGAAACACATATTATTTATTGTATGTCTTTCTAGCAACATATTCACACCATTATCTTGTTATTGATGTTTCTCGATTCTGTATGTGTGCATCTGGAGTATATTGAAATTTCAAGTAAATTAACTGAATACTTATCAGGCATTATAAAGATTTTGGGCCATGTATACTAATGGGTGGAGTGCTGGAGCCCACTTGGAGATACTTATACCTATGTTTTGCTATGGGAGCATATTTATTAAGATTTGACATATTTAATATTTCTTCAACACTTCACTCTTTAGTATATACGGACCCATCTAGCCCATGTGCTTGCAATCTGCATTATGTATACCCAAAGGAGACTGAAACTACCCATTATCTAACATGAACATGCTACACTAGACCTAACATCCTTCTTCAGATAACCCTATTCATCCATCTCTACTGTATATCTGTCTGTCCAGCCTGAATGGAGAGAAACAAACAGTTCCATAGTCTATAATATCACTGGCCTGTATAGTCTTTCAGATGTTCAGGTAATCCACTCTGTTCATAGACTGCAGTCTCTTAGTTCTGATACAACTGCATACATTTCAGTCTGATCCCCTACTATATGCCAGGATCTATTTTAAAGGTATTTTTAAGTTTTATGGATTATTAATGCATCTGATAGATGAGAATCAATTGTAAAAGGGAACATTTTTTGCATGAAAAAAATCCCAAAATAAACATTAATAAACTGACCCTAAAGTTTGCAAAATCTCTTCAGTTTTCAGATTTTGAGAAAGAACACTCTAGAAAATCCAAGCTAAATTAGCATAAAATTCATAATGTGTTGGCCAAACAGAGGCAGCTGCAATAATGTGGAAATGTATGGGGATTCAGTGTCTGGAGCAAAGCATTGTAGGGTTTGTAGTCTTTTGTTCCCACCACACACCTCTCTCTCCCCCTTGGAATGAAGCAGTTCAGACATCTCTGCTCATTCATACCTCTCTTCCCCTGGAAGGTAGTAGCTCCTCTGCTGGAGCAGCATAGCCGCTCAAACAGTGTTCTCTCCCAATAAAAGCAGCATCATCTTCTATTGGCTTGAAGGTTAGTATAGGGTTTAAAACTGTACTTGGATGCAGTTCTTCTATTGGTTAGTACAAGGAGCCTTTGTAGGCACCTCTGCGTTGTGGAAACCAATTATAAATAAAATAATTCTGTATGTGTTTATAATGAATATGTGTAGTGTATGTTTCTGATATATACAGCATTTGTTAACTAGAAAACACAGGGAAACGTCCACATACTTTTAAATCAGTGCTGCACATCGCTTTACATCGTCTGTACATAAACAACTTGAATGACACATTACTAATGGGTTGGGTGACTAACACAGACAATGCATCGACATTACCATTTTGAGTTCCAGCTCTGTGGATGACCAAGTTGAAAGTTTGCAGAGACAGGGACCATCTTGTAACTTTACTGTTGAATCTTCCTTTGTACCCCATAATACCCAGAAAGGCCTTATCACAACCTTTTCCTCAAAGGTTGTGGCAAATTCTGGATTGACTCCCATATATTAAGGTTCACTCAGTCCTATGACACATCTTGCAGGGTTTACAGTGAGCCCTGCCTGCTTCATGATTCCAAGTACTGCTTCTACAGATGTGTCACACAATCCATGGCGTGCATGACTATATAACCTAAGTAAGCAGATACATATTCACTATGAGAATGTAAAGGTTTATCCATTAGGCTCCAGAAAGTTGCCAGAGCTCTGTGAAGTGCAAAAGGCAGGATTTTGTATTGAAGTAGACCATCTGGCGTGGTAAATGGATGTTGTGCGACATGGTTATGTAGAGAAAGCAACCTTCTTTTGTTATGACATTGTAAATGTTTTTTCCATTAGTTCCTGTGATACATTTACGTTCACCTGTGCTGACTTGGGTTTTTACATAGCAAACTGTTTACTGATATTTCTGTGTTTCTGACCCTTGAGCCAGACACGCAAAACCCACATCTATTGCCTTCAGGTTTTAGCAGGTTTATATGATCTGTTCTGGTATCTGTCATGTAGGTTGCCTCACTTAATAAGTCCCTTCTACAAGAGCCTCAATGATCTTGTGGGGTCTTTGTCATCTAGCCAGAAGTTTGTTCTCAGCTATAGTTACTAGCACTAGCGCTCTGTCTCCAGGCTGAAACTTCCTTACTTGTGCACTAGGATTATAATAGAATTGCTGGTGTCTCCATTTTCTCTATGGGTTGTCATATCAGAAAGGCTTGGGAAATTCGGTCCCTCATATTTTCCAGATAATCCACAGTTGATGCTTGAGGTACTTACCTCATGGCAAAGAGCAAGTAAGGTAAAAGTAAGTTCCATTTTCCCTTCTTTTTTTAGCACCATTTTCATGGTCCTATTAAATCATTCCACCAATCCATCAGTGTGTGCGTGGTAGACAGAGATTCTCAGAGATTTTATTTGAAGGAGCTTGCACATGTTTTTCTTTAACTTACAAAGGGTGTTCCTTGGTCTGTCACAATTTCCTTTGGTATTGTATTAGTTCTTTAGCAACATTCTCTGACATTGCTGAGCGCAATGGTATAGCTTCTGAATTTCTTCTGAAATAGTCCAGTATGACTAGTGAACTGGTCCTCTGGTTGATATTGCAAGTGGTTCCATAGCTATCCTCTTAAAAAAGCTGCTCAGTCATTGGTAATGGTATTAATGGGGCCCAAAGTTGAGGTCAAGGTGCAGTCATCTGGTATTCTGAACAGGATGCACTAAACTGAGCACCTTCTGCATATATGCCTCACCAATAAAATTGCATCAAATTCATCCCTATGTTTTGGCACTTCTTAGATTCCCTCCAAGCAGGTTTTTGTGAACCAGACCTAGGACTTTCCTTCTTTGTGTTCTAAGGACCAAACGTTCTCCAAACTTAATCATCTGAAGAAACAATTTTATAAAGCAGGTTGTTCTGTAGAATGAAGTATCGACCTTGATTACACTCTTTTTCCAGGAATATGTACCATATTCACTTCTACTAGCTCATTCCCTGTATTTAGAAGTAGTATGTCAGAAGCATGATCATTTGCAGTTTCATTGTTTTCAGAGGGAAACTGCTGTAATGTCAAATTTTCCTCTTCAGGTTCTTCTTTACTGGCTCTCTCTTTATCGTTATGAGACATAGTGCCATATTTGTAAACTTTTCTTTTCTTCTTTTCTCAGCCTGATTGGCATCTAAATCCTCCCCCAAAAGCATTTTTTCCTTATATCTGTACCTATAGTCCACCATGGGGGGATAGGGTCCATAAGGATCCCTATGACAAGAGTTAGGCTGCCAGGGGGGTTCATAGAGAGTCATGTGGAATTAGCCTAGTATACCATGGGGTCCATAGATGTAAGATACAATGTGGACCTCCATGGATATAGTGAAAGGGCACCTAGGGGTCCATGGAAATCCCCATAGGGGATAGCTACTATTGGGAACACCCTTGGGGAAAGGTTGAGACCTAAAGGCCTGCCCGGGTGTTGATTAGTTTCCCGGGTTGGATCCAGGCTCATTTTATATACAGGATTATAAGGGATTAACAGGGTATATGTGGAGGGGTCATTAACCCCACCACATTTTTTTTTCTAAAAATCAAAACCCTTCACTGCCTCGACTGCAGCAAAGGTATAGCTTCAGTTTTAGTGATATTCCTCGGTAGGCATTTAACTGGTGCTATAGGTGGTTCATTTTACATGTGGGATTTATACTCACTGCAAGAGTATTGGGTTAGATTTCTTTTTGCAGCCATGTAATCACACTTTAGGTAGAAAGGGCTTAGAGCAGGGAACATATCACACATCTATCACTTGTTAGGGTTTACACGTAAAGTTTTGTTACGGGCAGCATGCAATAGCTTACATGGGATTTTTATTTTCTATATATCCTATGGGAACCATGTAATCGAGTCCTTAGTTGGGCCTATACCAGTTGAGTTAAGTCCATTTAAAATGCATTTTCTGATCTAGTGAGTAGCTGAGAGTGAATTTGGAATATGTTTTAAAATGTTTGCATAATTGTCTTCTCTGTAACTGCTCCAGTACACTAAGACTAAGGTTCAATGATCTTGGTGTCCCCGAACATGGAGCAACATCTTGGCCTCTAATGCTAATTTGCAGAGGCCAACTTCTCATATGCAACAACTGTAGGTGGCCTCAAAATAGTGTAAGAACACCTCTGAGAATATCACTTTTTCACTAGAGCCTTTTGTCTACACGGGACACAGAGGATTGGATGCAGATTTTTTCCAATGTATCTAAACTGCATTATGTACAAAATGGATGTTTCTGAGGGTAAGGAGTTAACATTACTCTGTTTCTAAAAAAAATCATGTTTGAGGCTGAGCATTTGATAGTCTTAGGAAAAAAAAACATGTTTGCAAGAAGGATGGCTGTGACTTTGAATACCGCTGAGCTATGAAATTGGAAATTATTTGTATACAAAGTATGCTACATCTCTGGAGTTCTGACATGAAATTTGTTAGCAAGTCAAAGTGAAGGTCAGAAAAAGAGGCTGTGTGCAGGACAAATCTGGACCTTCACTCTGAAGCCGCAACTAACGAGATTCTTCTTACTTTAAGAAGTTAAAAAAGGTGTTCCGAAAGTTGTACGGTCTATCTCTATACAGTAAACACGAGTATATATGTAAATGTAACATGTGTAAATGTAACATGACAAACAGTACATGCAAAAGCATAAACATGATACACCCCACCCCCAGCAACATATTTTACTAAGACAGTTATTTTACTAAGACAGTTAAAACGTAAAATATATTTTGTGTGATATTCAGAACTATTGCCAGAGTAAACAACATTAATCTAAGAATAAGATAACCAGATTTTTTTTATAAAGCATAAACAAATTACCGTATATACTCGAGTATAAGCCGAGTTTTTCAGCCCTTTTTTTAAGGCTAAAAAGGGCCCCCTTGGCTTATACTCGAGTCACCTCCCTGTCTCTCTATCCCCCCTCTCCCTCTCCTGTGTCTCTCCATCCCCCCTCTCCCGTGTCTCTCCATCCACCCTCTCCCTCTCCCGTGTCTCTCCAACCCCCCTCTCCCGTGTCTCTCCAACCCCCCTCTCCCGTGTCTCTCCATCTCCCCTCTCCCTCTCGTGTTTCTCTCCATCTCCCCTCTCCCTCTCGTGTTTCTCTCCATCCCCCCTCTCCCGTGTCTCTCCATCCCCCCTCTCCCGTGTCTCTTCACCCCCCCTCTCCCGTGTCTCTCCATCCCCCCTCCGCACTTTACCCCTTTCTAATAACCTCCCCCTCTCCCTTTGCCCTCACTTACTTTCCATATGCAGCTGCTCCTCCGCACGTCTTCCGGCTACGTCGGGACCCGGCATATGCTAATGACGTGAGGTCATATGCGCGTCACATCATTGGCATTGGCCGGGCCCAGACGCAGCCGTAAGACACGCGGAGGAGCGGAGGAGCAGCTGCGTATGGAAGGTAAGTGAGGGGAAAGGGAGAGGGGGGAGGTAATGAGGAGGGAGGGAAGTAATGAGGAGGGAGGGAAGTAATGAGGAGGGAGGGAAGTAATGAGGAGGGAGGGAAGTAATGAGGAGAGAGGGAGGTAATGAGGAGGGGGAGGATGAGGAGGGGGGTTGAGGAGGGGGGAGGGGGGTTGAGGAGGGGTTTGAGGAGGGTGATAAGGGAGGTGGAGGGAAAGAGACACAAGGGAGAGGGGGGAAAGAGACACAGGGAAGGAAGAGAGGGGAAAGAGACACAGGGAAGGGAGAGGGGGGAAGAAACACAGGGGAGGGAGAGGAGGGGAAGAGACACAGGGGAGGGAGATGGGGGTAGAGACACAGGGGAGGGAGAGGGGGGAGAGAGAGGGGGGACACAAGAAAGGGGCACAGAGGGCACACAAGAGGGAGACCCGGGGCAGCACATTTCCCACCCTCGGCTTATAGTCGAGTCACTAAGCTTTCCCAGTATTTTGTGGTAAAATAGGTGCCTCGGCTTATACTCGGGTCGGCTTATACTCGAGTACATATGGTAAATTGCCTATGATTAATCAATGTCTTGGTTTAGCATAAGAGAATCCTAAGGATTATTTAAGTCTAAGTTTTTAGGTATATATAGTGGATACACTGGGCAATCTTTTGGTTCTTATCTGAAGTCTAATCAATGTTTAGATACTAGAAATTCAAAAACTATTTAGGATAGCATGGCTCCCAAACTACCACAAATGTTTCACCCCTAATTATGATAATCATATTATTTATATTTGCATCCTACTACAGACATCAGGAAGTATGAGATAAAACAATATACATATAGACAGACATTGGTGGAGCTAAAGTATATATTGCCCTGGTGCCTCAGGCCCTTGTAGTGTCTCTATTAACCTTGTATAGTAATAATAATAATAATAATAATAATAATAATAATAAAGTATGTTGATGATTAGATGACCCTAGGTACTTTCCTCTCTGTGCACATTTCACTCCATACCCACTAATCCTTCCCTCCAGTTTTCATTGTTTGAAGTTCACACCACCCACGTTTTCTCACCTACCTCTTTACGTGTTGCTGTGATCTATCGCCCTCCTGGACCAGCCTCTCAATTTCTTGATCACTTCGCTGCCTGGCTCCCTCACTTTCTCTCCTCCAAATGTTCCTTCACTTGTTCTTGGCGACTTCAACATTGACACTCCCATCTCCCCTTCTGCTGTTAAACTACTTTCACTCACCTCTTCCCTCAGCCTCTCACAATTGCCAGATTCCCCAACGGATGGACACTTCCTAGACCTTTTTTTCACCCATCTTTGCACAACCTCTAACCTCGCCATCTGCCCACTACCTCTATCTGACCACCACCTTCTATCCTTCAGCCTCACATCTTTCGCTCACTGCCATTCTTCTATCCCCGTCACCATTACCAAAAGAAACCTTCAAGCACTTGACCCACAACACCGTTCCACTGTGTTACAACCCCTTCTCAGTCCCCTTACTGATCTCTCTTGTCCTGCCACTGCCACCTCACAGTACAACATAACTCTTACTTCCACCCTTGACACTCTGGCCCCCATAACCACATGCAGATGCCCTCGCTCTCATCCACAACTATAGCTGTTGGAGAAATGATACAAATATTCTTACATTTCTAGCTTATATATATACAATTAGCACTCTTTTGGCTGGCTATGAACCAGTCATTTTCCAATTGCGAGATATTAGGTATGAAATAGTTAAATACATCTGACCCATGACTTGGCTATTTCATTTAGTGACTAGTACACAGGTTTAAGTCATAACATAATATGTTTTCTCTCTCATATCCAAGGACATAATTTGACCTTTGCGCAGAACATCAGAAATTAAGTATTTCTGCACATTTTGAGTGACCTACCATAACATGTTTGATAAGTCTTGATCACGTGTGTTATAGCTAATTGGATATAATATATAAATAACATTTAATTGACTGTTAAAATTGATTTTTTTTCATTTGTTATGCAATAAAAAGAACCAGAGGTCTCTGTTTTGTTACCATGACTGATTTTGGAGTACTAAGTATGTGTGAGTATGAGAATTTTTCTACAACATACACAAACACGATACATCCAGAGGTGCTCCCATACTGCTGAACGGCTATGGAGGAAATCACGCAGTTCAGCAGATTTCCTCCACTACAAGTTTATGTTGTGCTCCAACTTCTCTGCCCTCAAACTTGCCAAACAGCACTTTTTTTTAAATCTTTAATATCTACACTCTCCTCTAACCCCAAACATTTGTTTTCTACATTCAACACTCTCTTCTGCCCACCACCACCACCTACTATCAACCTCTCGCCTTACTGCCTGTCCTCTAGATCCTATTCCATCACAGCTTATCCCTCCCCTCTCTACCACACTTAGCTCTGCTCTCACACATCTCTTCAACCTTTCCTTAAACACTGGCATGTTTCAATCATCTCTAAATTACACCCATTCTTAAAAAAACCTCATCTGACACTGATTCCACAACTAACTACCGCCCTATCTCTCTAATTCTCCTGGCTTCCAAACTGCTTGAGCGGCTTGTCTACAATCGTCTTACCCAATTTATCTCCTCCAACTCTGTTCTTGAAACCTTCTGTAACGGAGTTGGAACACGAAGTCCAGTATCTCAACTGGTATACGGTAAAATATCCAAGAAGCACTGCAGTCTCACAAGCCCCAACCTCCCATATTGGACGACACTCAATTGGGAGTCAAAGAATACTGTCTTTATTTTGTTATGCAGAAATATATATATATACACCTGTTTCCACAGGCAATACACATCCCCCATATTTGGCCACACAATACACATAGAGAGACAATAGGTGTGGTCACACCTCCCTGAGGCTACCTGGCTACTTTTATTCAATCAGACATTGATCAGATTATACTTCTCTTTGTTCTTATGTCTCATAATGAAACCACTTTATACAATAGACTTCCTTATCTTATGAGGAGTCTCTGTAATAGGATTATCTATTAGCCTAGTAGCTGTAATATTCTGAGCCAATATATTCTGTAGAACATAAAACAACATATCTACAGTACAGCAATGTGATCATATTTTAACCATAACCATAAAACAGGGTAAAACAGTGATGGGTTCCGTTACACCTTCCAATCCAGCTTCCGACCCCAAAACTTCACTGAGACAGCTCTCACAAAAGTCACTAATGTCTTGCTCACTGCCAAGTCAAAGGGTCACTTTTCTATTCTACTTCTCCTGGATCTCTCTGATACCCTTGATACAGTTGATCACCCTCTACTAGTCCAAATTTGCCCTCCCTTGAAATCAGAGATACTGCTCTCTCATGGTTCACATCATACCTACAAGATCGAACATTTAGTTACTCCTTCTCTGGCACCTCTTCTTCTCCTCACCCTCTGTCTGTTGGCATACCCCAAGGTTTAGTCCTAGGCCCCCTCCTATTCTCCTTCTATATATCCTCACTTGGCACCCTAATAAAATCTCTTGGACTTTAGTATCATCTCTATGCAGATGACACTCAAATCTACCTCTTAGCACTTTATCCCCCTCTCTTCTAGCACTTGTTTCCAACTGCCTCTCAAGCATATCCTCCTGGATGTCCGCCCACCATCTCAAACTCAACATGTCTAAGAGCGAACTCTTAATCTTCCCACCATCTACTATAGCGTCAATTCCTCACATCTCTTTAACTGTCAACAATGCCATCATCACTCTCCCCTCCCAAGTCCATTGTCTTGGGGTTCTACTGGACCCTGCCCCCTCACCCTTTCAATTAAAAAAACATTTCCAAAATATGTCACTACCTTACACAAGACACAACTAGGATTCTAATACATTCCCTCATCATATCTCCTCTTGACCACTGCAACTCACTTCTGGCTTGCCTACCCACCACCCGTCTATCCGCCATTCAATCCATATTGAATGCCTCCGCTAGACTCCCTTACCGTACTACACACTCTGTCTGCAGCACCTCTGTCTCAATCACTCCACTGGCAGGATATATTTTAAAATCATGACCCTAACTTACAAAGCCCTTAACAACACTGCACCCCCTTATATCTCTGTTCTCATCTCCAATTATTCCTCCACTCTGCTTATGACCTTCTTTCCTCCTCTCTCATCACCTCCTCTCACTCCCGCCTTCAGGACTTTACTTGCGCTGCCCCTATTCTCTGGAACTCCTTGCGTCGTTCCCCAGATTATCCTCCTACTTCAAATCCTTCAAAACTTCACTAAAAACATACCCTCCTGTACCACACCCAAAACCTTTAGATTGTAAGTATGCGAGTTTTCAATCTTGCAATGTGCTTTGGGGAAAGTACTATGGACACCGGATTTTAAGCTCAAAGACAGGGCCCTCCATCTTTTGTAATGTTTTTTAATATTGTTTTGCCTTGACCACAACTTATGTAGAGCGCTATATGTTGTCGCATTACAAATAAACAATGATAATAATAATAATAATAATAATAATAATAATAATAAAAGCTAAAAAATGTATGTTGATGATTAGAGGACCCCTAGGTTGTGTGTGAGCAGAAATAATAATTAATTACAGATAAGCAAAAATGTTTAGTTTAAGACAAGCATTATTTATTAAACGAGAAGGGAGTTCAATACAATGCCAGTATTGATTTATGCATATTATTAATGCAACTTAATGAGCTTAGGATGGTATGAAATGTGCTCAGGATGGTAGAAAGGATGGGGGGGGGGGTTTACTAGTAAATGGTGTGGGCCAGATAGAACAGTAGAACTTGTAGAGAGCATAAGTGATGAATTAACTACTCGGTGGTAGAGAACTGGGAGGTTTATTAAAGTCAATCCGAAGCTTGATAGGAAAAATTGGAGAACTAGAATTATTAAAGGTAAATAAGAAATATGTGATGTTATTTGGTGGGATAAGTCTAATGACTGGATAATTATTTGGAAGGTTATGATCTATTTGGGAGAGATTGTGACAATGGTAGAAGAAGGAAAGGAGTCTGTACATATATATATTTATGGTGGAACTAGTACTTACTACTAATATGTAAGTCTTGTGACTAGAATTAAATACTGGAGGCACAAAACTATTGGTAGGAATGTTCTATAAACCACAAAATATAATTGAAAGTGAGGAAATGCAACTAAAGTATGATCAAGTTCTAATAACTGGGAATTTGAAATACCCAGAAATAAAGTGAATAATTGAGACCAGCGATTTAGCTAATGGGAGGAAGTTTTTTTTCAGTCAACTTAACATGGTATAGATATCTAGATTATGTCATACAAGTTCAATTCTTAGAATTGTCACAGTACAATTATATAATATGAAAGTCACAAGCATTTTAACCTTGCATTTCATTGGTTAGAAAATAAAAGTCTTGGATATATGTTAGTTGTGTCATTTTCTTTTGAGGGTTATCATGTTTCTCTCTCTTTACTCCTTCTTTTTCCTTTTTCTTTCAGTGTTTTTTTCATTTTCAGAATGCAAATTTGGTGAAGAAATGTGTGTTAAATTTGGAGTAATTGTTTATAATTGTTATTTTGTATAATTGTTGTATTATATAACATTATAAAGGGGGGGGGGGTAAATTAACAGCAGCCCTCCATCTTTGGTTCTTCAACTTAATAATAAAGTATGAATGAGAAAATGTTATCTTCTAGTGAAGTCTTCACAAGTCATGTCCAGGTCCCAGACGCCCACAGTCCACCCTTAACTTCCCGAGATATTTGGTAATAATTATTTGTATTCATTCCAGGGAAATACTATAAGTGGATCTCAACCAGTTATCCCAGGTTATTAAAAAGATGGGGATAGAATCTGCTTAAAGGTTGGCGAGTCTTTTGTTTAAATAGATTAATCTATTTTTATTGTTTTTTAAATTAAGTCAGTAAATTAGATTTCCATTTACCTGCCATATGGCTTTAAGTAGCCTATTTTAGAAATTGCAGCAATTTATTTTGTGAGGTAGGTAAGGCTAGAGAAGATATTCCTAAGAGGCAGGTATCAATATTCGGTTTAAGTTGGACTTTAAATATTTCTAAAGCAAGGTACATAATAGTTTCCCAAATGTATTGGACTTTTGGACATTCCCACCAGATATGAATAAAGAAACCTACTACAGAACAACCTCAAAAGCAATTGGACTTCCATTTAGAAGTAGAGCTTTAATAGAGTTCTCTAAAATACTGTAATTAAGAGATCCTCTCCCATTCCATTATGTACTTATCGTTGTGGGTTTCTGAAGGTGAATTAAAAGTATCATATAGTGAGATTAGGATGCCTTGGGTTAGGGGAGACTGTTTACAGATAATTGTAAACCAATTCGTCTTTGGGTTTCCATAGGTCTTTGTTATAGTAGTGTTTCAAGAAGTTAAAATGTTCAATTAGGGGAATACCATAAATGTCTCGTAATTGTTATTGTTCATATGTCATAGGTCATCGAAAAAACAAGATCCACATTTATCTAGTCCTTTAGATCTCCCCCATATAGAGAATCTTGATTAAATTGAATTGAAGATGAGGAAACAATGGTGTCAGTGGAGAGAATTTAGGAAATAGTTGGAATTTTGCTTGGGCCCATGAATATCATGATAATGAGAGTTTGATGAATGGGTTTAATAGATTTTGTATCCCAGTAAGGGGTTTCGGTAACCAGATACAAGTTTTTGAGTACACTCAGAGTACATTTTTTTCAATTTTTTAAAATTGATGGAGTTTTAACAAAGATATGCATATGGATAGAAGGCTTGATTCCACCCTTAAGAAAGCTTACCTAGCAAGCCTGCAGTAGCACTGACTTCTGTGTCAAAAACCTTAAAGTGTGGGTTTCTAGTATTACAGAAGCACTAACAAATGGAGTTAAAGAAGACTTCTATAATTGAGGTTCTTGAAGAAATAATGCTGGGGAATTACTTCACGTATGAGCCACAGTGGATATTACCATGCTCTGTAGTCGTATTATTGGTTTCCTGGTGACTAGTCTCCCTTAACACCTGGATGATGCCATGAGAAGAGAACGCAGGAAGCCTGATGCATTTCAACAAAAGACGTTCCTTTCCTAAGTCACTTTGAGGGAACAGAGAATAAAGATATGATATCCCAAGTGACAATAGAGGCCAGTGTGAGTCAGGTGGGAAATGTCAATGGTCCTTGTCATGACCCACTCTCTGGCTGGGGTCTGCTGACCGGATTTGGGTTACTCTGGACCTTGGAGTAGCTTTGAGTACAGGAACATCATGTCTCAGCCCTTGGTTTAGACTGAGCAATATTGACAGTACGTCTGACGAATCTTACTGCAAGCATATGTCCCCGGGTAAATAATACATCTACACACCACGTCTTGATGAAAATTATGAACCACGTTTTATTTTGGAACAACATATTTAAAACATTTCACACACACACAGTGGAGGGAGTGGCTACTCTTAGTCAAACCCTCATTCCCCTCTGGCCATTCTCACAGAAGTAATTTGTGGGAACTTATTAGTCTCCTCCCCCAGGGCCTTCCCCAGGCGTGGCTACTAGTTCATTTTGGTCTGGATCTCAGACTGGAAACATCCTGTATTAGCTCTTGGACTATGCCCCTGGGCTTGTGGTTGGGAAACCCCATACTATACCATTGTCCTGCGGTGCCTGGCAGTCTGGCAAATCTCTTTGTTTAAGTTATCTCCTTTGTTTACACTAAGGACCATATGGCCAACTCCTGACTGAGAGTTTATACAATGGGGGAGGGTTGACTAATTAAAACATAGCTATCACTCCATAATACAATATACAGTGGGTCTCCTAAACCCAGAACTCTTACTCTCCATATGGCACCAACTGTGGATGATATACCAGCCCCAAGATGGTGGCTATTGGTATATAACAGTCCAGTCCCAATATAGGCCACTGCTGCCAGTCTCAAAATGGCCCCAGCATAGTTCACACCAAATCCAATATGGCCCCTGGGTGATTCATGACAACACCTCCCCAAGCGTGGCAGGAAGCATCCATGACCCTAGGATTTTCCCAGCTACGCTGATAGTCATGACTCTTCTGGATTGGCTAGGCCCTCTGCACTCTCTCCACGTTCAAGTCCTTTAGAAAACAGTCCCAAAGTGCAGAGTAACAACCTCCACCAGCCCTTGGCCTTGCTCCCACTGTCTAGAGCAAATTGCTCTTCACATGCAACCCCCACCCAAATATTTCAGAATCCCATCTCTCTCTTTTTGGCAGCAGCATGGAAGTCACTGGGGACACAGAGGGTTGCACCCATACACTCTTCTGAGGCAACACAGTATTTTTTGGAACCCCATACAATCCCTGTCCCGTAGCAACCCCTTTCCCTCCAGCCAGTCCCCACAGCTGGGCTGGGATCTCTAAAACAGTCTCTGGGCCTATGGGACTACAAAGGGACAGCTCCTCTTGGCTTTCTTCCTCTGGTCCAGCTGTTTCCGTTGCAGCTTGGGAAGCTACGCTGCTCCCACCCAAGCTGTGCTTACACTCCTCTGACTTGGCTGGGGGGCTATGCTGCTCCCATCCAGCTGAAGTGCCGGACTCCTCCATTGCCCGGGGTTGAGCAACTTTATCCCAGTCCTTTCTGTTGAACTGGGTCTTTGGAGTGGTGTCTGTTCCAGTGGGCCCCTGGACAATGGTTATCCAGGGTATCTCCCCACTTGGTACACCCTCTTTCATGGTGCCACTCTGCACCCATAATGCTTTTGCCAAGGCTGGCAGGCTTGTTGCCCCGGCCTGGCTCTTTGTGCCCCTGGCACACTCTTGCTGTGTGAGGTCAGGTTCCCTGTAGCCAGAAACCAATTCCTTTCCCTACCCACAGTCTCTTAAACAACCCTCCTGGGCTCTGTGCTTCACTAGCACTTCTGGGAACAACTCCCCTGGGGTGTCAGGGTACAGACAGTGGTTATCTGATGCAGGCTGGGGAATCTCATCATTCCCTTCCAGCCTGGCCTCTAAGGCTCCCTTCCCACCGTCCATCACATAATAATCCAGAGCCTCTGGCTCCATTAGCAGTTTTGGCCAACACACTTTGCCTAGAACTTCTGAGGGCAGACTTAACTTATCTCGCCCTAGCTTGTGAGCAGTTCCCACTTCCTCTGGGATTAAATCTCTTGGGGTATCAGGGGGCAGACATGGATTATCTGACCCCACCCAGGGAACATTCCACTGGGTCTCTGGCTCTTTGGGCTGGTGACTAGGCCCTGACACAGTTGCTGCATGTTCTAGGGGCAAACATTCTCCATTCCTAGGAGTTGGCAAAGGAACAGTGTTTACCCCTTCCCACTCCTCACTTTGTTTACCGTCTAAAAAAGCCTCTCCCCAGTTCCAGTGAGCATACTCACTCTGGTACATACCGTCTGAGTTGTAAGGGTCTGGTGAGCCGTCTTCCCATCCGGATGGGCCAAAATACTTCTTGGGTATCGCATCCCACAATTGAACATATTCAGCCTCCAGTTGCTGCTCTTGCCGAACCAGGGGTTCTAGCAAAGGAGCCTCCGGGAACCATGGTTCCAGTCCCAGACCCCGGCAGCGTTCAAACAAGTTATTATGTCCCCAGTGACTTCCATGCTGCTGCCAAAAAGAGAGAGATGGGATTCTGAAATATTTGGGTGGGGGTTGCATGTGAAGAGCAATTTGCTCTATACAGTGGGAGCAAGGCCAAGGGCTGGGGGAGGTTGTTACTCTGCACTTTGGGACTGTTTTCTAAAGGACTTGAACGTGGAGAGAGTGCAGAGGGCCTAGCCAATCCAGAAGAGTCATGACTATCAGCGTAGCTGGGAAAATCCTAGGGTCATGGATGCTTCCTGCCACGCTTGGGGAGGTGTTGTCATGAATCACCCAGGGGCCATATTGGATTTGGTGTGAACTATGCTGGGGCCATTTTGAGACTGGCAGCAGTGGCCTATATTGGGACTGGACTGTTATATACCAATAGCCACCATCTTGGGGCTGGTATATCATCCACAGTTGGTGCCATATGGAGAGTAAGAGTTCTGGGTTTAGGAGACCCACTGTATATTGTATTATGGAGTGATAGCTATGTTTTAATTAGTCAACCCTCCCCCATTGTATAAACTCTCAGTCAGGAGTTGGCCATATGGTCCTTAGTGTAAACAAAGGAGATAACTTAAACAAAGAGATTTGCCAGACTGCCAGGCACCGCAGGACAATGGTATAGTATGGGGTTTCCCAACCACAAGCCCAGGGGCATAGTCCAAGAGCTAATACAGGATGTTTCCAGTCTGAGATCCAAGTTATTATGTCTCCTTGCAGTTCCCATGCCACATTCCGGATCACCATTCAGAATCTCCTCAACCCCATATTGTAGATCCAAACGAAAATAGAGATCCTTTCTCCGGCCACCAAAGGGCTCTACCCTGGCAAGATACTGTTCCTCCAAGTCCATCTCTTTCTCTACCAGTTCCTCCAACCAGCTTGCCAGCTCATGGCCATGCCATAATTGCAGGAATGCCATCCATTGATTTAGCAGGACCCTTCCTCTGTAGTCCTCTTGGATAAATCCGTCAATGCTTTATTTATCATCCTGGGACTGTTTAAAATTCTGATTTGCCAGTTTGACTCTTACTGGCATCTCTGCAGGGTTGACCCCAAGCCTTTGCTGAGCTTGGACACTCACCCCTGTACGTTCTTCCTGTATTTGCTGCTTTATTAGGTTCAGTCCTTTAATTGCCTCTTCCAGCGTTATCTCCCCGGGGCAAAACTCCCTGGCTATACTGAACCTGCGTCTTGCCTCCTTGGACATGTCCTCATACTGCTGCTCCATTTTCTGGTCCTTCTCAGAGTACCCCACCACTGTGCCACCAATTGTCATGACCCACTCTCTGGCTGGGGTCTGCTGACCGGATTTGGGTTACTCTGGACCTTGGAGTAGCTTTGAGTACAGGAACATCATGTCTCAGCCCTTGGTTTAGACTGAGCAATATTGACAGTAAGTCTGACGAATCTTACTGCAAGCATATGTCCCCGGGTAAATAATACATCTACACACCACGTCTTGATGAAAATTATGAACCACGTTTTATTTTGGAACAACATATTTAAAACATTTCACACACACACAGTGGAGGGAGTGGCTACTCTTAGTCAAACCCTCATTCCCCTCTGGCCATTCTCACAGAAGTAATTTGTGGGAACTTATTAGTCTCCTCCCCCAGGGCCTTCCCCAGGCGTGGCTACTAGTTCATTTTGGTCTGGATCTCAAACTGGAAAAATCCTGTATTAGCTCTTGGACTATGCCCCTGGGCTTGTGGTTGGGAAACCCCATACTATACCATTGTCCTGCGGTGCCTGGCAGTCTGGCAAATCTCTTTGTTTAAGTTATCTCCTTTGTTTACACTAAGGACCATATGGCCAACTCCTGACTGAGAGTTTATACAATGGGGGAGGGTTGACTAATTAAAACATAGCTATCACTCCATAATACAATATACAGTGGGTCTCCTTTCAATCATAAAAGAAGGATATTGTCTGAAATGGAAAGCCCCAGCCTAAGAAAAAATTCAAGACTTTCAGATTCACTAGAAAAAGCAAAGGCCATATGCTTATGTATCCAGAAAGAGGTGAAGCAAAATATAATATAAAATATAATATTTGTTGAAATTCCTGTTCATCAGATTGGAATTGGTATTTACTCCAACATTTTTGCATCCAAAATCAAACAAACAATGGAGATCGGTTATAGATCTGAAACTAAACTTTAGAACTTTTAAGATGGAATATTTGGACTCCATCATTACATACATTCAGCTCATGGATTGTGCAGTTTCCATAGATCTGTAAGATCCATACAATCATGTACCAATTCCTCCAGATCACCGGAAATACTCAAGATTCTGCGTGGACAATCAGCATTTTCAGTACAACTTCTCACCAAATGATCTAGCCACAACCCACAAGTCTTCACGAAGACTAGCAAGAATAATAGCAGTATTAAGGAAAAGATGCATACAGATATTCCACTATCTAGACAAAATTTTTCTACTCAATCAAGACAAGGCCATCTAAGGAAGCTGGGCAGAAGAGCATATCTCACTGGGGGAAACCAGGTAATGACACAGCACAGACTACAGTGTACAGGTCATTGGACAGAACATACACACATAGAGAGCAGCAGGCACAAACAGACTTGGAAACCCAATAAAGAGATCTGTAAGCTACATCATTTGGGTTTCATTGAAAATAAAGACAATTTCTTCCTCCACTGCCCCAAGTAAGAAGAGCTAAGGAGATGTTACTTTACAAAGTTCACAGACTTCTCAACACTATGTGATGACTTCCAACTGCAAATCCTGTTGGGAGAATGTAATGAGGCAGCAGAGGAGGCTGCTAGACACCAAAACCATTTAGTATGGACTATACATTCTGTATATAATATATCATATTGTTCAGGGGAAAAAAAGGTATAACAAAGCTTTAGCAATACTTGTGCTTTGTAGTCATGCCAATAAAGCATTATTATATGGTATTGTTGTGTGAGGGCAGAGAGAAGAAAACAAAATGTAAACAGAGAATACAAAAAAAGAGAGTTTGAGCCAGAGAAGAAAGGTAATAGAGAGAAGAGATGGTGAAGCAGATACTAGATAGGGAGAGGAGTAGAAAGAGAAAGGAAAAAAGCACAGAGTCATGAGAAGATAAGTATGGGAGAGTGTAAGAGAAAATGTGAGAAAACAGAGACAATGGAATGAAAATAATAACAAGAAAAGAGACTGACTGGAGAAAAGAAAGAAAGAAAAAAAGGGAGAGAAAGCAAGAAAGAGGAACCGAAAAGAGGAGAGGCATTGCAGAAAACAAGAGACAGAGAAGAGAGGGGATGCAGAATAGACAATAAGAGTGAGAGAATAAAGCTAAGTAGAGAAGAGATGGAAATAAGAAGAGGGAAGAAAAGAGAAAAGTTTATATGAACTAAAGGAGGGAGAGAGAGGAAGAGAATAGAAGGAGGAAGAGACAAGAAAAGAGAACTCAAGAAATTAGAGAAAGGGGAAGAAAGTCAATAAAACAGAAAGTGAAAAAAAAGCAGGGGTGAAAGGTGGGGGCATAGAATGGGAAGGAGTAAAAAAGGAGTGAAAGAATGAAGAGGGATGTAGACCAAAGAAAAGGGGATTGAGAGAAGGGGAGAGAAAGGAAGGAAAAGAAAAGAAGTGGAACTACTGTGAAATAAAAAAAAATGGCCAAACGTGAGAGACATTAGGCAAGGTAAGCGTCAGTAAAAAAAATGCTAAAGTTATGGAGAAAAGGGATCATTTTTAGTTTATATACCAAAAAGAGTATTTCAGCAGTATATGTCACAGAAAGGGATTGGGGTATGAAGGCTTATTTTTGTGAATGTGTTGTGATCTCAGGTATGACTATCCGTATGTCTGTATTTGTGGTTGCAGTTTTATGTGCAGTGTTTTGGGTGAATTTGGTTCATTTGAGTTAAACAGTCCGAAGCTGTGGTTGAATGAATGATAATGTCTTATAAACCTGTTCTGCTTAGCTTTCTCAACGCTTCTGGCACTAACTCCCTCTTGTTTATTACCATCTAAAGTGTCTGCATTTGACAGATTAAGATATAATAAACCAGCTCACACTTTTAATACAAATATACAAAAGAACACTTGTATTAAATGATCTTTGTAGTCCTGTATTTACAATTAACTCTTTTTAAAAATTAAAACTGTAATATGTTTTTAAAATGTATGCCTGGTAGCTAAATTAAAGGGACACAGAATGCAATTTTGTTTAGCATTCATTTAAGAATGCATGTTTTAAACATAATAAAAATGTCATATTTTCCTCAAAAATTTGTTTAAAAATTATTGGTAACTAACCGAAATGCCACTGTGTGATTAAACAATATGAATTACTCAAGATCTCATTGGTAGACAACTATGACTCATACAGCTATATTGCAGCACATTGGCTGACAGAGACAAAACCTTATAGTGATACATTCAAAGCAGTATATTCTGCTCCAGGAGTTTATTTTCAAATAAGAAACACACAGTTTAACATGATGAAATGTCCTCTTTCAGATGCAACAAAACATTTCTTAAATTGATTTTATCTGTATGACAGCATACCCAAGATAAAACATATTAATGTGTTTGTGAACATATTTATCATTGTTTAAGCAGTTTCTATTCTCATGATTAAACCAGAGAAACATTTAAAGTGCATGCATAATTTAGAGGGTTACATGTTGCTGCAGTGATTGGTCATCAGTTGTTGCTTTGCGTAAGAGATGAGGTGCCTTTTAAGTTTTAGTTATGACATGTAAAGTTTCACTATGGAAGAACAAATATGTATAGTAACTGCTGTGTTTAGTTTGCAAAATGTGACAAGATCAAGAGGAGTTAAATGACTTTAAGATGGAAAAAGACAATAAACCCATTCTTTATCATACGTTTAGGAGTGAATGTTCTTTTAGACCTTGTGTCCCTGATAAATGATAGCTGTACTGCTTGCTCATAAACACCTTCTTACTGATGCAGAGGACTGACAGCCTCCCATTTCTCCCACACAAAGTACTTTAATTTTTGTGTCTGCTGTAAGATATCTTCCTTAAAAATGAATGTTCCAATCTGGTGTCAATGAAAGTGGTGACAGGGGAAATCGTTTTCTACGACAAATTGCTCAATTACTGTTCAGAGAGCGCATCCTTCCCGGAGGCACGTATGTGATTGTTGGTGGTTCCATTTAGTTGTTCTGCTTACCAGATATGGGTGGGCAGAATATAATACAGATCAATCATGTCACCAAGTAGCACCAATCATGTTTTTTTGGGCTATAGGACAGGAACACCGGCTTTAGGGCAATATATATATACTAGCGATTTGCCCGTCAAAAATGACGGGGCAATACAATTGTAAGGCAGGTAATGCTGTTTGCCACAGACAGAAAGTGTTTTGGTCGTCTGAGATCCTTTGGCGCTCATTGCGAGCCTCACGCTGAGCACCTTTGGCGCTCATTGCGTGGCTCACAATGAGCACCTTCGGCGCTCATTGCGTGGCTCTCTGTTGGTGTATTTTTTTTTATCAGAGGCGCTTTTGCTCTTATTGTAAGGTCCACGCTGATGTACTTTTGGCGCTTATTGCAAGTCTCACCCCTGGTGTAGTTTGTGTCCTATGAGCACCGTTGGCGCTCCTTGTGAGGCGCGCAGTGAAGGGCTTCGTGGTTTATTGTGATAATGTGTTTTTATTTTTTTTGTGTATATGTATTTTTTCTTCATAATTAATTAACTAATGAAATGATAAATTAATATAGTTTACCTATTGTAATTCATATATGCTGCAAGCAATGTGCTGAAGAGCTAACAATCTGTTCCTGCAGCATATAATGTAGATTTGCAGTGTTGTGGAGCTGAGGTGTAAGTGTCAGCAATGTGTGTAGTGTAAATAGGCTGCGTGTGCGAGGGGAAACCGTTTGTGCATCTGTGTACTTCCGCATTGTGTAAGTTAGTGTTGTAAAATGGCGGCGATTGTGTATGTGGTACGCGGGTGTGGATGATTTAGTGTCCTTGCTAATAGTGTATGTTGTACCTCGTACGGGTTTTTGTAAAAGTCGTATGTGCTTGGCGGTGTTTTGTGGCTTTAGGGGTCGTGTAGCCTTATTTTGTTTTTTTTCAGCATCCATTTTTTCTCTCCCTTTTTTCGAGTGTCTAAACTCTGTAAATTGGACTCAAATTGAGGTGTAACCTCACTTGCAGCCGACGTTGGAGCCTCCACCTTCCGCAAATGCAGCCCGAACTGCATCCCTCGCTTTGCGAGGGACGCAGTTTTTGCGAGCTTGCAAAGAGTGACGACGTTTCATAGTTTGACAACTATTATATGTGATATGTATATAAAATATTATGGTTTTATCTTACCTGTTCTGAGCGGATATGCAACTTCCCTGTAAAAGAGCAGGGCTGCTCGTGAGTTTTTTCAAGCTACCATGTGATCAGACATTGCATGGACTGTTAAGTCACAGTTGATGCAACAGAGACCTAGAAACTGCTCCTGATTAGCTGTCTACGTTCTAGGCAATTATGAAAAAATTTACTTTTGCAAGAATAAAATCTGGTTTTAGGAGGTTAGAGGAGTCAGTTTAATTCTTATTTTGGTACAGGTTCTCATTGAATCTGTACATCAGGACCCCATGCAACATTATCAGATTGCATAGTCATATTAATGGCTATCATTGATGATTTGTTTAAAGGTAAGTCTACAGGACAACAACTGCTGGAGGAGGTTATAGATCTTTGTTACATCAAGTGTGGCTTGACACTGGTTGACTATTTTTTTTACATATTTTAAAAAATACCATGGTTGTGGGTATAAATTGTGACAGGTTTTGTTAGATGGATGAGTATAAAGAACAGGAAATAGCTTTAATTATTTATTTTCATGCTGTTAGCTGTTGAGCCTATGTGTAAAACATCAATACACCAAAATGTACTCACCATTCGCCATGTACTAAAGCAGAGAGAATCTAAAGCTGAGAGATCCATACATCCCTTACAACTGAAGACCCTCATATGACTGAATAGCCTCAGACACCTCTGGAAATTCAAGATAATGAGATATTTGGGCATCCATTCACATGTATGCAAAGTGTCTCTACATTTTTAGACTGTGCATAACACCTCAATGATGTAATGGATTCCCCGTAATTCAAATGCGTCACCCTTCCTTATTGTCAGCTCTCATATTTATATGTTACTACTGGGACTACCAAAGTATTAACTATGCATACCTTTTTTGAGAGTGTAATATGCTTACTTTTTAACTACCTGTCCAGACTTGCCATAGCTTTCTTCCCCAGAAGCAAATGTCTTTTAATTTTATGGCTGCAGTCACCATCTGAAGAGATCTTGGAGCCCAGGAAAATAAAATCTGTCACTGCCTCCACTTCTTCCCCATCTATTTGCCAGGAACTGAGATGACTGTTTGCCACAATTTTTATTTTTTTACTGTTGAGCAGCAGGCCCGCTTTTGCTTTCTCTTCTTTTACCCTCATCAAAAGAACCTCACTTTCAGTCATCACAGTAGTTTCATCCGTGTATCTGAGGTCTTTGATATTTCTCACAGCAATATTGATTCTGGCTTTGGATTCATCCAGCTTAGCCTTATACATTATGTATTCAGCATATAAGTTAAATAAAGTGACAATATACAACCTTGTCACACACCTTTCCCGATCTTAAAAACTTTTTTTTGGTTCTTACATGTTCGGAACGGACTGTGGCTTCTTGAACTACATACAGATATCTCAGGAGGTGGATGAGATGATCTGGTTCTCCCATCTCTTTAAGAACTTGCCACATTTTGTTGTGATCCACACAGTCAGATGCTTTAGAATATTTTATGAAGCAGAAGTAAAGTTTGTGGTCTGACAACAGTAGAGGATTTTTCATGGCAAGCCTTCCAAAATACATTTGCATCTTTTTTCAGGCACTTTCACACAGGTCCAGTAGTTTAAAACATCTTAAAGTTTCCTGGATTATGAATGCATCTGATAAAGGAGAATCAGTAGTGCATACAAACATTTTTTTTGCATGCAAAAATACCAAAATAAACATTTACAATCTCAACCTGATGGTTGCTAAATCTTCTCAATTTGCAACTGAGGTTTTTGTTAGTTGACACCCCTGAAAATCCCTGCTAAAATTAGCATAGCATTCATAATTTGTTTTGGTCAATCAGGAGAAAGCAGATACATTTGTATAATACTCTGAGGTTCCTGTTTTGCAAAGCAGGCTGGGATATGCAGTATCTTTCTCTATATATCCTTGTGCTCAGATTCAGTTGTGAGCTCAGTCCCCACCCAACCATGTGATTCCATCCTGCAGCAAGTACTTCCTTTGAAAGATCAAACTCAGTACCAGCTGCATTTCCTGTTTGTATCTGGTTATGTAGGCTTGCTGTGGGATTGCAAAGCTGGAATTTACTTTCCTGCCAATAACTTTGTAAGTACACTGAACTTATCTATATAACACATCTTTTTCTGATAATCACTGCCTGTTTCTTACCAAACATTTGAAACCCAGTAAATGTATACAGTGTATATAAAAAGTCTACACACCCCTGTTAAAATGTCAGGTTTCTGTGCCGTAAAAAAAATGAGACAAAGATAAATCATTTCAAAACTTTTTTCACCTTTAATGTGACATATAAACTGTACAACTCAATTGAAAAGCAAACTGAACTCTTTTAGGTAGAGGGAAGAAAAAAAAAATAATAATAATATGGTTGCATAAGTATGCACACCATTAAACTAATACTTTGTTGAAGCACCTTTTGTTTTATTACAGCGCTCAGTCTTTTTGGGTATGAGTCTATCAGCATGGCACATTTTGACTTGGCAAGATTTGCCCACTCTTCTTTGCAAAAACACTCCAAATCTGTCAGATTGCAAGGGCATCTCCTGTGCACAGCCCGCTTCCGATCACCCCACAGATTTTCAATTGGATTCAGGCCTGGGCTCTGGCTAGGCCATTCCAGAACTTTGATCTTCTTCTGGTGAAGCCATTTCTTTGTTGATTTGGATGTATGCTTTGGGTCGTTGTCATGCTGAAAGATCAAGTTCCTCTTCATGTTCAGCTTTGTAGCAGAAGCCTGAAGGTTTTGTGCCAATATTGAATGGTATTTGGAACTGTTCATAATTCCCTCTATCTTAACTAAGGCCCCAGTTCCAGCTGAAGAAAAACAGCCCCAAAGCATGATGCTGCCACCACCATGCTTCACTGTGGGTATGGTGTTCTTTTGGTGATGTGCAGTGTTGTTTTTGCGGCAAACATATCTTTTGCAATTATGGCCAAAAAGTTCAACCTTGGTTTCATCAGACCATAACACCTTTTCCCACATGCTTTTGGGAGACTTCAGATGTGTTTTTGCAAAATGTAGCCTGGCTTGGATGTTTTTCTTCATAAGAAAAGGCTTTTGTCTTGCCACTCTACCCCATAGCCCAGACATATGAAGAATACGGGAGATTGTTGTTACATGTACCACACAGCCAGTACTTGCCAGATATTCCTGCAGCTCCTTTAATGTTGCTGTAGGCCTCTTGGTAGCCTCCCAGATCAGATTTCTTCTTGTCTTTTCATCAATTTTGGAGGGAGCTCCAGTTCTTGGTAACGTCACTGTTGTGCCATTTTTTCTCCACTTGTGTTCCATGGTATATCTAATGCCTTGGAAATTATTTTGTACCCTTCTCCTGATTGATACCTTTTAACAATGAGATCCCTCTGATGCTTTGGAAGCTCTCTGTGGACCATGGCTTTTTCTGTGGGATGCGACTAAGAAAATTTCAGGAATTACCAACTAGAGCAGCTGAACTTTATTTGGGGTTAATCAGAGGCACTTTAAATGATGGCAGGTGTATGCTGACTCCTATTTAACACGATTTGGAATGTGATTGCTTAATTCTGAACACAGCTACATCCCCAGTTATAAGAGGGTGTGCAGACTTATGCAACCACATTATTTTTATTTTTTATTTTTATTTTTCTTCCCTCTACCTAAAAGATTTCAGTTTGTTTTTCAATTGAGTTGTACAGTTTATAGGTCACATTAAAGGTGGAAAAAGTTCTGAAATGATTTATCTTTGTCTTATTTTTTACAGCACAGAAACCTGACATTTTAACAGGGGTGTGTAGACTTTTTATATCCACTGTATATACCTTTAATACATGTTTTAATAGTAGAGATAGATATGTTGAGGTGTGAAGTTATTTTTTTATAGCCATTGCCTGATTTATAAAGGTCAACAACATTTTGTCTCATTTCATTTATGTTCTTTGAGCATCTCTGTGTTGATGGATTACTAAGGGTATTTGGCCTGATTTCACCTCATACTTATACCCCAGTGAAGCAGAAAGTCATGGATCACCACTTAAGAATTCTAAAGATTCAGATGTGCTTAAAAAAAGATAAAATATGAATGGGAATATGCAATATGGGAATATGTTCCTAAGAATTTCTAGGGGTTCTAGTAACTGTGACCTGTGTCACTACCCCAGGTTGTGCCTCTGCCAGACAATGAGGAGATTATGTCTGTGTCATCATCCATGGGTTGAGGGGGGGGGGGGGTGGTTCTATCTTTGCATGGATGTATATATAAGCAATTTTACGGCCTGTGTATGTAATGAGCTGTATCCCCCCAGAATTATTCTGGCTACTATACCCTTGTCATCAGCCTTAGCCAATTCATGAAAATATTTGTGTCCTATTTCCTCTTGAACTCACAGTTGCAATAGCAAACTGAAATGAGTATCTTTTGTCCGGATTTCTCAAAATTATTTTTCAGAATAAAATTTAAAAAACTGTTTTTCTTTTCTAAAATGTATTTGCAGGACCTCATGCTGTTTCTGGTCACTTTATGACTGTTTGGTGTTTTTCAAAGTAATGGTACATAATTGTAGAAGAAAAATTGTAACATTTATTTTACACAAGATCTGCAGAACAGTTGGTACTGTTTCTATTTTGTATGTCTACAGTCCATGTAAATGTTCATAGCACTATGAGGCCCTTATGGGACAGCACTTATTGTGCTCTTAGTGTGTCTGTAATGATTTCAGGTGCCAATATCTCAGAAGATGTTCTCTGCAGTTCCGACAGCATAATAACAAGGTACTCTAAAGTGTGAGGTCTGTAGAAATAGGAGTTCAAAATCCAAATCAGAACAACGAATTTCAGGCTTTAGGGCTGAAATAATAGTATGGCTGTTATTTGTAGACCTATTATTACCATCATGGGGTGCCAACTGATGGCTGACATTTATCAGTAGGAATGGTAGATCCCCTCTGTTAAAAGCTCTTGGAGACAAAATCCATTTTGTGCACATACACTAAATTTGCTCCTATTACATGTTTACTGCTGCTTTAAACCCTAAATAGTGCTAAGTATTAGTGGTTGATCTCTGCACATTTGGTCAGATGATACGTGTATGTACACAAAAATGGTCTAATCCTTAATATCTTGTCGTTGAGATTTGTTTGATAAAATGAGATGATGGAGTAAGATAAATTACTGTACTACAAAATGATTTCTGTAAAATTGCAAAAATAGTTTTATTGTAATACTTTCTTTCTCATTGGATCTAGCAAAAACACACAGATAATATTTTCAAATTAGTCTTATTTTGCTTGTGGTTTCAATATCTCTCAAACTTCTTCCATATCTTTTTTTGTCAGTTTCTTCTACATTCAGTTCAACTTAAAAGTATTCTCACTTACTGAGAAGCATTTGTCCAGATTGATTTTCATTTTTTTTAGGGCAGTGGATCTCATTCTTTTTGATCTGGGAACAAATCTTCCAATGCTCATGGACACTTCCTTTCAGATCCAGAGCATTTTGAACATGGTAATTTTATATATGACACACTATATTTTAATTTAGTTTTGCACTGATATGAATAGAGTACATTTTAACTGCTTATGTGGTCATCCATGTTCTGTTTATAACTGACTAATGGTTGGGTGTATTTAAATAGTTATCCTCATCCCTCTTTGTTGCTGAGGATGCAAAGCCAGGCACTGGTCTTAAGACTGGATGTTGAGAGCAACTGTTTTAGTGCATAATTGTTTAGAAAGTTTTCATTTTTGCACTCCCTGATAACTTGGAACATGAGAATATGTCAGCAAATGTTGGGGTGGTAGAGGATTCAGAGGGAAGGGGTCTTGTTAAATTATTAGATATTTTTTTATATTTAATATTTAGCCCTTTCCTAGTCCATGCTTAGAAGTAGGCAACTTGTAATTATAATCATAAGCCCTGTCTTGAGGAAATATAAATGTATATTTTTGCATTTCATTTTTGTTTTGTTGTGTATTGGCCCCCCTAGGGCCCCCCAACCAGGCCCATTCCATCATAGCCCCATTATCCCCACTGCCTCCTTGGCTACACTACTCCCTTGGTCTGAAATTGGTGTGTGCCTGTTTAAATAATAGCAATTCTACTGATGATCCAAGAGATGGCAGTGTGGAACAGTGTAGATGTATATCATGAAAGAGAGAGCAAGGGCTACAAAGTGCTACAAGTAACAGCAAATTATGTGGTATGGGTTCTGTGAAGAAGGGAGATAGGGATGGGTGCTGAGAGGGTTTGGGACCTGTGAGGGGATGGATGCTGACAGGGGATGGCTATATATTGGAAAGGGGTCTTGGGGGTGGACCAGAAATGGTTAAGGGTCTTGGGAAGGTTTGCTATTATGAGAAGGGGTCTTTGGGAGGGGATCAGTTATGGGAAGGAGTCTTGGAGAGGAGCACCAAGTGATTTGGTTCTGGAGGGGCCCATTGCAAAACATGTTTTTGCACTAGGGCCCTCCGTTCCATTCAGCTTCACCACTGGCTCCAGAGACAAAAAAGAGACCATGATTTCTTTATCTCTTAGTAAAAATTGCTTCTCATGCCTAATGATGCTGTTAGTCACTCAATGTTTTGAAACCATGTATATTTTCATCATACAGTGGTAATGTAACAGAAAATCCTGGGTCTTTCCTTAGCCACAAAGTAGATGTATCATGATCAACTGTGCTCATAGTGTTAACCATTTGAAAATAAAAATTCCATGAAATCATTTTTTTTTTAAATCTTACTGGAAGCTTTAATAACATTGTCTTATCCACAGCATCAATGCACAACATGAAAATTGTGCACTTTCTGGTTTGTAAAATAGCCTGGTGGCTGACACAGTAATTTGTAGTTCAGAGCAGCTGGCAGCCCCCTGCTTCCCCACCTTGCAAGCTGTCTTCCTCTGCTAGGAAGATGAAAGCACAGTCTTCGTTCTTCTCTTGTGCTTCTTCATGCTTGGCGTTCTGACTCCTCTCAACCATAGCAGCAAGGATAGGGCACACAGATCTTGTGAGCTGAAGGAATTAAAAGGGAAGTTTAAAGCATGAAAAATAAAAGAGCGTTTAGGTGGCAGGGCTGCTTGGGGCATATGTAATGTAGACTGGTTAATGCAGATAGTTTACAGTTTAGCAGCTTGAGATAAAAAAAAATATGACATGGAGGTTATCTAGGCACAGAAAATGAGACATAGTACACCACTTCGTACTGTTAAATGATGGGACCATGCTCATATGCAAATTACATCATAAACTCACTGTTGCTTTACAAAGGTGAAGCGGGATTATCGGATTGCATTTGTAATTGTATTTTCTCCTAAAACTATCAGTTCCTTTCCCACAGTGATATTTTGTAATGGAAAAATATGTTAAGATTTTGTGGGGGGAAAGCTTTGAGAATGGATAGATTTCTGTTTATTTCTGATTATGAGACTTCTGTAATCTGGTAAACTAATGGACTAGAATATTTTCTAATATTGACATAGGCGATATAACAACATAGTCCAGCCTTTTTCTTACATCAGTCTTAGTTTTGAATCCTGGGCAAGGCTGTATGTGGCCCTCAGGCACTCCCCATTTTGCTTCCAACCTGTTTTCTGGAGTAGGAGATCATGCCCCTCTCCAACAATACACAATGCATTATATCTTTCAAAACTAGCAAATAATACCCAACTGTATTTCTAAATATTATTATTATCTATACATATATTACCAATTAATTCCTTTCCTACAACAAATTACCAATTTAAATCTGCACCTTGTTTAAAGGGTCATTTACCTCACTATAAGTGCTCTTCATGGTGTGAAGGAGCACAAGATTCTATGTTAAAATGATCTATTTTTTTAAAATTACACTAATAACACACAAAAAAACTAGTCTTAGGTCTGTTTACAAACACACTTCTGACGGTTGCATGAGTAACAACATCTGTCGACACTGAGTGGTGAAGGCTCTGTGAGCACAAAGATTTATAGTTTCTCCCTGAACTTCATGAATGTAGCAGGAGATTTTAACCCCCAACTGTAATTTTTAGTTGATTCCAGCAGTCTTTTTTTCTCTGCTCAGATGAATTTGGAAAAGGTCAACTCTTTTTTTGCTTATGCTCTCTGCACAGAGCTGTTGCTTTGGCTCGGTCTGTGGGCTTGTGAGAGTCTCATGTAAACAGACATTTCATTAATAAATGTATCTTTGGAAAAAGAACATATTTCAAAATTCAAAACCTATTTCACCAGGCTTTTAAGAGTTCTTTTCTTTGATGTGGTCCAAATTTTGCTGAATTAAGTGGCCCTTTAAGGTCTCCAGGGCCACATATGAGGATCTTCAAGTGAAAGGTTGTTGTCTGTCAGTGCAATAAACTGTGGTATTATTATATGGACAGACATAATTATGTCAAATATCAAAATTAGACTTCAGCATATATTTTTCATGGAGGCAGAAATATGCCACTGACTTTTATTGTAACTGATTTTTGTGAACATTTATCAGTTTTACTACTTTTTACAATGTTTACTGACATCTCCGATAGACTTTTGTTTGTGTTTTATGTTAGAAATATAGAAACATAGTTGTGACAGCAGATACAAACCAAATGGCTTTTCTAGTCTGCACAATCTATCTACCTAAACGTTAACATTTTGCCTGTTTAACCTATACTAATTTTCAACAGCAGCACAATGCAGAGATCCAGAACAGCAAAGCCTGTAGCTGCTTAATTGCTCTCTTGTGTTGGGAACAAAGACTACACCTCCCATGATGCTTTGCTACAGAGATATTGCAACAAAGTTGTGCTGCCTCCGAGTGGTCAAAAAATAATTCAGAATTTTATGCTAATTTTAAGCTAGGGTTCTCAAAATCAACTGCCACAAAACCGAAGAAATTTGCAAACTCTAGGATAAGTTTATTAATGTTTATTTTTCATGCAAAAAATGTTTTCATACACTGCTGATTCTCCTCTATCAGATGCATTCATAATCCAGGAGACTTCTATATAGCTTTAAACCCCTGGACAGCCTTACATTACTTTTCTATAAACAAATTGTTTATAGAAATTCCCAATTGTCTTTTTTTGGGAGGGGTACATGTGATAAATAACAGTGAGCTCTTTAACTGGAATGTGCTGTGTCCTGGTGGTGTTTACTGTATTCTGCCAGCTATACATTTTAAGTGTAACTTTTTTTTGTGAGCATGTTTAGAACCAAAGGAGTTAATAGATGTTACAATGTCTTGCTCTAGTAAAGGAAAATATCTTGAAAACAGGATATTTCTTATCTCTCTCCATGCAGTAATTCTACAGAGAGTTGTAGACTTTATAATTTCTCCTTCCTCGTACAGATGAAAGTAGCTTCACCACAAAACCATAATGCACGCCTCATAATGAAAATTCCTCCAATAGTCCAAAGGCTCTTACACCAAACACAAAGTGTTCAAGAAGGCGATAAGATCTATTAATTTGATTAAAAGCCATTTTTCACTGGGTTAATGGCGCATTTATTGCTGGCATCCATGCTCAGTCATATGGCTAATGGGAGCTCAGAGAGGCAGACAGACTGTGTACATATTTATCGCATGCATTCATATATTGCAATTAGAGCACCAGGTCACACCATTGGAAAGTAAATAGCAACATATAAAGATGAGTTGCATTGCCACCTGGTGTCTAATCAATGTAATTGCATTGTACATCCATAACAATTTAAATAGGAATTCAAATCTTTATTATTATTTTTTACGTCAGTTACCGTGGAACAGAATATTTTTATGTTTTATATTTTACAAGTTTGCACACATTGTCTGTAATAGACAAAAGCTCTTGAGAAGAGCAACCTGTGTCTATCACATTGGGTTTTCTGCAAGGTTTGCTTTAAACTCCACATCAAAATTCCACTTCTGTTTCGCCTGCCAGTGTAACAGGCTGGGTATGGATATATTAGCTAATAAAGCATTTGTCTCATCTTGCATTAAAACCTTGGATGCTTTATATCATGTAAATGCTGCCTTGATTTAAATCTCCTACAGACAAAAAGTATTGAACTGCAAAGCATCAATGGTAATTATTGCACAGCTTTCTGAACAAGGTGTTCTCTTATGCAAAGCCCAGCATTTCTTGTGGAATGAAGGTATTAGTGTTGCCTCTCTTCACCTCTTCATTATTAATGCTCAGGATTGCAGAATTACATTACTTTATTACGTTGTTTAATACAGTGCATGACTTCTGATTCAGCCACAGATTACCAAATATCGTGTTGTTTGATGGACCCAAAATGTATTTAATTTCATATTACCTGATAGCACTGATGATGTTTTAATGACACAATGAGAGTAGTAGTTTCAGAGACCAAAATACCATCAGTGGAGTAAAGGAAAGACTTTTGTCAGCCTTTTGGTTCAATCACATATAATAGTTGTCAAACTGCGAGACGTCGTCACGCTTTGCGAGCTCGCAAGAACTGCGTCCCTCGCAAAGCGAGGGATGCAGTTCGGGCTGCATTTGCGGAAGGTGGAGGCTCCAACGTCGGCTGCAAGTGAGGTTACACCTCAATTTGAGTCCAATTTACAGAGTTTAGACACTCAAAAATCCCCTAAGTGAGAGAAAAAATGGCTGCCGCAAAACACCGCCAAGCACATACGACTTTTACAAAAACCCGCACGAGGTACAACATACACTATTAGTAAGGAGGCTAAATCATCCACACCTGCGTACCACATACACAATGGCCGCCATTTTACAACACTAACTTACACAATGCGGAAGTACACAGCTACACAAAAAGGTTTCCCCTCGCACACGCAGCCTATTTACACTACACACTGCACACATTGCTGACACTTACACCTCAGCTTAGCAACACTGCAAAGCTACATTGTATGCTGCAGGAACATCAAAACAGATTGTTAGCGAGGTGAGCCGTTAACGCGTAGGACTTAGCCGATGAGCGCCTTTGGCGCTCAGCGATGTGAGGTGAGCCGTTAAACCGTAGCACTTTATAAGCAGGGTGCTAACACTCACAATGTTTATTCTATGCCGACACAAAATACAAACAGATTGTTAGCTCTTCTGCCTATTGCTCGCTACATATATCAATTACAAATAATTAAACTATATTAATTTATTGCATAAATGATTAATTCTTACTTAATTTATTTCAGAAATCATTAATTATTCATTAACTACATATACAAAGAAATATATATCTCTCACTTATATTTTACACCCAGTTATTGTTTATTGAAGATATCCATGTTTGTGTCATTCTAAACTAGTTAGCTTTCCATTAGACCATTAAACACTCTGGCAGTTGTATATGCCACATCCTGTGTCTTCAAAGTATTCTCCCTCCCCGTGAGTTTGATCAGCAGAAACTAAGCAGCATAATTGCATATAAAAGATAATATATCAGAGGGTGTGTTATTTCTATTCTAAATACAACTTTCATTTTTTCAGATGGAGTTCTTCAAAACAGTATGATTTACATAAATGACTACAGTGGTCATTTAAACACAAATACACTAGTAAGAGTATTTATTGTATATACTTCTATATCCAAGTCTTTCAAAACCATCTGCCATTATAGATACTTTTGTGATACTGAGTATTATTCAAAAGAAACAAGTGATTACTTTTTAGTGCTAGTCTATCCAACTAGAGATGTCGCGGACAGTTCGCTCGCGGACTATTCACAGCGATTTTGGCTCTTTCGCGCTCACATCGGACGGCGGACGCATGCCCTTTTCGGTCCGCCCCCTATTCTTTATCATTGAGGAAACTTTGACCCTGCACCTCACAGTCAGCAGACACATTCCAGCCAATCAGCAGCATACACTCCCTTCCAGAGCCTTCCATCTGAAGGACAGCATACATTTTAGAATCATTCTGAAGCTGCATTCGTTGTGAGAGGACAGATAGTGTAGCTGCTGGAGATTTAATAGGGAAATAGAGAGCCAGGCTGTGTATTTAGCTTCCAATACAGACCTGAAGGACTCATCTGATATCTGCAGCAAGGACAGCAACCCAAAAAGCCCTTTTTAGGGCTAGAACATCATTTATTTTATTTTATAATTTTTTTCTGTGTAATCTAATTGCATATGCCTGCCTGCCAGCGTGTGTGTGTGACAGGCTAACACCTAACAGCTTATATTGTGTTTATTTTCACTACTCATACCTGGTGGTGTACCATACATTGAAAACAACCATTTGTTTCCTGTAATCTAATTTCAGTTGCCTGCCTGTGTCAGGCTCACAGCTAATATTCTGCTCTGTTTCACCAGTCATAGTTGGTGTACCATAAATTGAAAAAAAACAACCCTTTTTTCCTTTAATCTAATTTCAGTTGCCTGCCTGTGTCAGGCTCACAGCTTATATTGTGCTCAGTGAAATAAAACAACACTTTTTTGACTGTAATAGATTGAATAGCAATTGCCTGCCTACAGGTGTGTGTGTGAAGCCTATTGCATCTACTCTGACAACTTTTGCCAGTGCACAGTGATACGTCATGTCTGGTGCAACCATAGTGTACAGTGACATAAAACAACACTTTTTTGACTGTAATCGATTGAATATCAGTTGCCTGCCTACAGGCGTGTGTGTGAGGCCTACAGCGCCTACTCTGCCAACTTTTGCCAGTGCACAGTGGCAGAGAGAGGAGTCTGAAGAAAAGAAGTCAGGGGAGGAAGGTGGCTTTGAGGAGGTGGAAGACCAAACACAGCAGGCGTCCCAGGGGGCTTGTTGTCACCTTTTCGGGGACCCTTGGTGGCTGGGTGGAGTAAGAGACCTTCAATGACATCAGTGAGGACAAGGAACGGGATGTGGCTAGCTTGGTATCCAACCTTGTGCAAATGGGGAGTTTGCGGTTGTGCAAAGGGACAATTTGCGGTTGTTTGCTGTGCATTAAACGGAGAGATTGGTCTGTTACTGTGAAGCGGGTGTAACCCTTACACTACCTAATCGATACAACATCATACCTGATGTTTTAAAGCATGTTATTCCTAACAATTTAGGAATGTTAGGTGATTTATGCCCTTTATGGCTAAAAACCAGACTCTGCATCAACTATGTAATTTTCCGTAGGAGTTTTGCCATGGATCCCCCTCCGGCATGCCACAGTCCAAGTGTTAGTCCCCTTGAAACAACTTTCCCATCACTATTGTGGCTAGAAAGAGTCCCTGTGGGTTTTGAAATTTGCCTGCCCATTGAAGTCTATGGCGGTTCGCCCGTTCGCGAACATTTGATGAAATTCGGGTCCGCGGTTCGCGAACCGAAAATTTTATGTTTGCGACATCACTATATCCAACATCTCAAATGACTTTGAAGGTCTTGTCAACCTCTCTGCTGAAGTTTGAGAGCCCCCATCAATGGACATATTCAAAAATAAGCTTTAGACTTACCTGTTTACTCAAGTCTTGGGTAACACAAGATCTGGGAAGTATTGTAAAGCACTTTGAGTCTAAGTAGGGGAAAAGCACTTATGGAATTTAGCAGCTCTTATGAAATTGTATATTATGGCGATGGCGATTGTATTCTGTTTCTTGATTCCAATGGTAACATGGATGGAGAGACTTTTAAAGAATCGCATATAATAGTTGTTGTACTTACAAATGTATGTCACGCAATGTGAAATGTTACGGGCTTGCGCATGCGCAATGAGCGCCGAAGGCTCATTGCTAGGCCCGCAAGACTTTGAAAAAGGCTGGCAATGAACGCCAAAGTACTATACCAATAGTACTATACTAGCCAATTAATATATATTAAAAACTGCAAGTATAATCAAAGCAGAGACAAATATAACTGCAAAACAAATAATTTGTGCTAAATTATACCAATTACATGACTGTATCTGTGCTGTATACTGAACTGGATCTTTATATTCTGGTTTTCCTCACTAGATAATGTTATCTAATTATTTACACATTATACAATTTATTTTTTTTAGGAAACAAAACAATATGATTATGATGCTGAACAAGACATACAAGAGGATACCAGAACTGACACTTCATTCAAATCACCTCAGGCCAAAACAGTAAGAGACGAATTGAATATTCAGTAAAGGCTGTGTCAAATAGAGGGTATCTCAGTGTACTCGTGCCTTTCTTACAACCGTATATTTCCTCATATATTTCCATAGATACTCACAACCCACAAGGACATTAGTTTTTTTTTTGTTATTCTCATCATTTATAACCTAAGTGCTTCTATGGAACCGAACTGCATTTTCAACTGTTCTAAAACCTGTAATGATAAAACATGATAGCTAGTATTTATCTTTGATGGACTGTTATAATTGTAACCCTGTTTGAACACACACTGCTTGTTCAGTCTATATTGTTAACATCTTATTATTCACTGTAGCTTAGACTGCAATTTCTCAACTCTTTATATACTCAGTCGTACACTAAATTGTTAGCTCACTACATATATGTGCAGCTGGTAAATTCTTAGATGCTTCAAAACTAGACTGACCATGTTTATCTACCAGGACTTTGAGACATATTACATATTTATTTAGCTTTCACCAGCATCAGTCACATTAATAGATAAACAAAAAACTAAATCAGAGGTGCTCAATCAGAGAAAGGAACTAACCTTAATAGGCTAGCTCTATGGGCATGATAACCTACTCTGAGAGCAACCTCTTTTAGCTCACTTTTGCCCTTCACAGGAAGAAATATCCTGTGGTATATCAGTCTGGTCCCACTCAAAAGAGTAACCTAGCCCCAAAATACCAGGCTTTTCTACCCTGAACAGGAGAAACAGCAAACCCCAGACGCAGAATTGCCTGGTATTTCGGGGCTGGGTCACTTCTTTGATTGAGACCAGACTGTTAATAGTACAGGCTATTTCACTCTGTAAAAGGACACAAGTGAGCTTAAAGAGGTTGCTCTCTGAGTAGGTAACCAGACCAATAGGACAAACCTACTTCAGGTATTGTCCATTCTATGATAGAGCACCTCTAATTTTGCTGTTGGGTACATTAATAGATGAGACCGAACTTTGACTGAACTTTGAGGTCAGTTTGCCATAGAACATTTTTTATCATTTTCTTTACACAATTCTTGAATTTTCTACCAAGATAAATTCTGCTAACTGTATTCCTATATTTACAATATACCATTTTGGGACATTTCCTGTTTTCTGCCCGCCACTAGGCGGCACGGCCAAGATTTTCTCAGATTCTTGTTAGTGTAAAGCTTAACTAAAGCACTAACCTAACCCTAACCCCAAAATCTAACGTTATCCCTAAACCAAAAATCGAACCCTAACCCTTAATCCTAACACCCTAAATCTAACCCCTAACCCTAAATATAACCTCTAACCCCTACATCTATCCCTAATACTAACCCTATCCTAAACCCTAGGAAATTGACAAAAATCTTATCGATGCCACCTAGTGGCTGTAGGCAGCCACTGCTGGAGGGCAGAAAACTGGAAAGGTCCCCATTTTGCAGAACTACACTTGATAAATACTATATACAGTTATTATTTATTCAGGGTAACAACTGCTTTAAATTGAGCTGCTTGTTTGATCTGCTTTCCTAACAGGAAATCTGACAAGCCTATAAACTAGTGAGATATCCTTTGTTTTTTGTTTTTTTTGTTCAGATAAATAAAAATACACAAAAAAGATACATTATATTTACGTACATTAATACTTTACAGTATATCCATTTCTTCATTACAACAAATTACAACAAATAATAATAAATTAAACACCAACAGAAAATAACAAAGGGAAAAGAATCAAGGCGGGGGGGGGGAGGGGAATAAATGATGATCCTTTGATCTTATTGAAACCACTGACAATACAGTCTGCCACAATTAAACTGTAGCAGTTGCAAATGTCTGTACATTCAAAGTCTCCGCACACCTGTAGAAGCGAATCAGCAGAAACAAATGGCGGCTCTCACTGAAGCAAAATTACATACATTTAATTCTGTTTTATTTACTTTCAAAAAACAGGTTGCCCAATACCAAGTATAGTTATTCACAAGAACATATTGTAAATAAGGGAGTAAATTCATTTTTTTATTTATATTTTTGTCAGAAACCATCTATGTATAACTTCTCAGTTGTCTAATAAGCTAATGTTGAGCTATGGTAGTTTAAGACCACATTGTATGTACAAAAAAAAATGTATTTTATGATTTTTAGTAATTGCTCAGTTTTTGCCTTTTTAGCCTGTGCAATCTGGGACCTCTGTGTTTCCAAGATACAGAAAGAATACAACCAGTTTCACTAAGGAGCTGCAGCACACCAGGTAAGGTGATATGGGAAGACATGAGGATTTAAAGAGACATTCCTTCTGCACAGTTGACCCATATTTAGAAGCTTGAATTGTGTACTAATCTGTACAACTAGATTTCTCATGGACAATAGAAATATATATGTTTTATAAGCTTTTGTTTAAATATGAACATAATACCAGCAGCAAACTGTTTTATTTATGATGTTGTAAAACCACAGTAAAACTCTCTTACAAGGAAGCCAGGTCCAACCATTTGTTTCTTTTTTTACCAGTTCACATTTAGGCATTGGAACATGAAAAATACAAAATAATCTTGAGACATGCTTTAGTGTACTTTTCCCTTTATTTTTATATGAAGTAAAATATCTCTAAATGCCATATTCATTGCAAATTTATAGGTGCACTAGTGTGTTTAAACTTAAATCTTTTCCACTATCCAAATTGTCAATTGTGATTAATCAAAAGCTTACAATTTAAATATGGATGTACAGAACTTCAGATACTTGCAGACATTTATGTCATTTGGGGACTAGTTTGCTGCTTAACATCAAAAAGAACAAGATTATGTCAAACAGTTCTATTAAACCATGGCAAATAAACGGGACAACATGGAGGCAGTAACAGATTTTATTTTCCTGGGTACAAAGATTACTCTGAATGGTGACTGCAGCCTGGAAATCAAAAGATATTTTCTTCTTTGAATTAAACCTATTCCAAATTTGGGCAGGATATTAAAGAACAAAGGCTAATCCAGCCAGAGCTATGCTTTTTCAGTAACAGAGCTGTAAGAGATGGACCAAAAGAATGGCCAAAGGTAGCAGAATAGATGCTTTTGAATTGTGATGTTAGAGAAAACTATTGAGAGTTCTCTGGACTGTGAGAAGATCAAACCAATCCATACTCAAGGAAATAAAACCAGACTGTTCACTGGAAGGATAATTAGAAAATCTAAAGCTGAAAAACTTTGGCCTGATGATGAGAAGACGGGGTTCACAAGAAGACTGTGATGCTAGGAAAGATGGAAGACAAAAGGAAGAGGGGGCAGCAGAAGATAAGATTGAAAGATAGTATTACAGAAGCTACGATTGTGATCTTACAAGAGCTCAGAAAAACAGTCCGTGTGCCCACACAGTCATGAGGAGTCAGATTCTACTATTGACTGAGCAACAACATAAAAAGTTTGTAGAAGAGAACTAGGAGGATTGCAACAGAGGTCTCTATGGCTCAGAAGCCTTGTATGGGCCAGGTTTCCATCATATGAACTGTAACTGAAAGGTAACGATCAGAAAGAAATATTGAATTAGAGGCACAGGGAGAAGAGTTAGATATTAAGCACAGCTGATGAACTTTGAGGCATACCAAGATCCTTCTTCAGAGGAGTATTATGGTGTGTTTCTGGATAGCAGGTGATTTGCTCAAATATTGACTAAATAGGTTAAACGTAGGGCTGGGAACAAATTTTAGTAAGGTTAGGCCATCATTTCATTGACATGGATAAAGGACAATAAAATAATATTTTGCACTCAATTATGTCCCCCCATTATATACTTTTTGTTCTCATCGTTTAGAGCACTTGTTCTCAACAGCTGTTCCTAAGACCGGTACTGGCCCCTGAGAACTCATCTGCTGGTCCTCTTGGATGAGCTGAACACTTTATACATGCCATCAACATTAGTCACAGTTATAAATAGATTATAGAGGAAAATGCAATAAGTCACATGAAGTATAAACCTTTTAAACATGTTCTGGATCTGACAACCAGTCCTCGTGAGCAAAGGAAGCAGACATTGCTCTCCAGAAATGTGAGCACCTTTTTCACACACACACAACTTCCACAAATGTGTATCATGGATTCCTTCAGGGTCCTGCAGAGGCATCCAAATTATTTTTTTTCTAATTATGGTAGAATCGATTAAATTGAATTCTATTGTATTTCATGTATGTTATTGTATTTAAAAATATGAATAAGAAAAAACAGGTGGTTTATAGAATATTTTATATTACAAAACTAAATATCATGTCTTTATTATCATGACAACAACACCAGCTTGATATTCTTAAGGATTCTGGCACATATTATTATACATACTGTACAAAGTATTAATTTTCTTATGTTGTCCATCCTATTTAGCCTGACTAGTGAAGTGTAATGTTAGTGGGCCCCATGCTTGATTAGTTAGTCTTACCTTAAAAGTAATAAGGGTTAAACACAGTGACTAACAAGCCTCAAAGGCTCACTACTACCTTTTGTAATGTATATGGCTGGGTATATTATAACAATCTGAGTGCTAAAGGGACGTTTTAAGCACAGACGTCTAGATAATTTTTAGATAAACTTTGTGGTTCAAACTATTTGAGTGCTACTAATGTCAGCTCTGCATGCCATGTGCTTTATTATTCTTATAGGTTTCCTCGCCCAATGGTAACTACTTAGTATTGTATCTCAATTATAAACTGTGTTTTGCAGATATTAGACATGTGGTTGTAATAAAGGGATTATTTTCTATTACTTAAATGGTTGCAATTACCTTTTGGAACCCACACTATGTACCATTCCATAAATCATATAATTAGAGCCATTTACTGTAGATAAAATGGCATGCTTAACATGATATTTATCTGACTTGACACTTAATACGCAGATAATAAGTACATATTCTGTATCATTAAATGAAATACTAGTCTTGTGGATTTCTGAACTCACTACCTTTTTATTCCAACAATTCAACAATTCATCAATGTGTTCATTTATACAAATGAATTCAGCCTTTGTCAAGGTAATATATGTATGTTGATAATGGCTAAGGAATGAAGAGTGAGGCATTTGTGGCCATGTTTGTGTGTCCCAGCTCAACTTCCCAGAATGCAGTGTAATAACTGTTTTTCTTGGGACTCTGAGCTGGAAGCAGGTTTTTTAACTTGCTTTAGACATTCAAATGTGAACACAGATGTACTTTTTATTTACTGTACTACTGTACGGTGGAGGGCTTCTATCACTCTTTTGCCCACCATATTATAAATGATTGTTGTGGTGAACTACCTACTCATAATTTCCACAACACAGGCTGAGATCCCGCTCCATGCTGATGATAGCCAGTAAGCTTGAAACATGTACATGGATTGGATACTCAGCCTGTGTTTGTTCCAACCTTGGCTTTGCATTAAAGCTGTGTAATACAGCATGCATAAGCTTAAAGGAAGCCATGTTTGATAATGGCTAAGGAATGAAGAGTGAGGCATTTGTGGCCATGTTTGTGTGTCCCAGCTCAACTTCCCAGAATGCAGTGTAATAACTGTTTTTCTTGGGACTCTGAGCTGGAAGCAGGTTTTTTAACTTGCTTTAGACATTCAAATGTGAACACAGATGTACTTTTTATTTACTATATATATATATATATATATATATATATATATATATATATATATTCCTACAAAAAAAAGGTTTCTCACAATGTTAAAGAGACATCTTACACATGGAAATAGTATTTTATTGCAGTGTCATTCCTTGCATAATATTCAGAATGATAGGAGATTGTCTCATCTTCTATCATTCTTTCTCATAGACCCTGATATTCCAATAATGTAATTATGTATATTTATATAATAGTAACAAAACCAATACAATAAATAAAATATGGAATGCCATGACGAACTTACAATGCACAATAGATTGAATGGTCAATAAAACATGGGATTCTTGAGCCTGATCTACCTCAGCTGGAAATCATCACACTGACCCTTGAATTTCACATGAGCGATGGCAGAAAAAGAATAGCTTTCATTGTGACCATCTGCATCAAACAAACTGTGAAAAATTAGTTTTGTCAGACCTCAGCTTGCAGCACAGAACATCTCTAATGTTAACAAGGTCATTTAGGCAAAAGAAGCCTAATTATTTGTTATTTCAGTGTCAGATTAAAGGGCAAACTTACTCTATACATAAGGTAGTGTATCCGTGAAATTCTTGCAAAGTTTTTTTTGTTTTGTACACTGTGTAGAAAGCGTTTTTTTTTTTTTCAGGAACAGGAATAGTCCTATTTTCAGTGCTTATATGCTTCAAAACACTTGCCAGTCACTGACATAAAACTGGGTGTTGACATTCATTAAATGGAAATCAAAACAGCCTAGTTTGCATACATCATCTTTTTACAGTTTACCAGTGTCACGACCCAGGGTTGCGGGGACCAGGTGCACCCCAAACCTTCCTGCTTTCAGCTTCAGGAACACCCCTAGATTGTCAGGGTTCTGGTAATCTCAGCACACAGATGGTTTCTCTAGGTCAGGAAATGGCTCAGGATACCAGAAACACAGGATTAGGAACAGGTGTAGGTCCCTCTAGAGTAGGACCTAGCAGGAACACAGCATACAAAAGCATGCTTGGCAAAATAATAAAAGTTTTTTCTCTCTAAAATTACAGATACACTTTGTGTTCCTTTCAACAGAGCTACTTTAAATACTGATTTTACTTGACAATTCCTGATAACATCACACAGTTCCAACTGACTATTTAACCTCTCATGCGCTGGTCATGTCAGAAGATGCAGCACACACGGAATCTGAGGGGAAAATACTATATAACATCACACAAATGCCCAAAATTATTTCATGCTCTAAAACATGGAAAATGACATGCCAAATATTTTGTGCTCTAATAGTAGTATATTGAGATTGTGTACTCTGATCCACTGGTGATAAAGTGTACTGTATAAACTAGCCAAGTGTTAGACATATAGGGAACAACAATCCGTCCTAGTCTATTTTGAAGCCACATCCCGTCAGAACATTGGGGTGTGCGGCTGCGCCACAGAACCACCAGGTGATGAAAAAAATTTATTGGAGGCAAACAACTATTCCATCCTCGGATCTGGCTCATAAGGCGCTCCGATAGAAGTGGCCTTGAGCTATGAGAGGCGCACCCGAGGCCCTGGGGGGCCGAGTGCCAATGCGCTGAACATAGCGATGGCCTCGCTGTCGACTCAGCGACGTTCGAGTTGTGCCACGTCGGAGGATGGAAAAGGTTCTTTGCCTGCAGTACATTTTTTGCACCACCAGGTGGTGGTGTGGCGCAGCCACACACCCCAGTGTTTTGACGGGATGCAGCTTCCAAATAGACTAGATACCAACATTCTCCACACACATTATTTTGGGAGATGGGTTTTGTTAGATTGTGTGTGTGTATATATATATATATATATATATATATATATATATATATATATATATATATATATGTAAGTGTTCCTCTGTATTTTCAACATATTATACTTGGTGTCCTCTACCTCTTATCAATTTGAGACACAGGAGGGATGGAAGAGACACAGGGAAGGGAGAAGGGAGAAAGAGACACAGGGATGAGAAATGGGGGCAGGGGGGAAAAGAGACACAGGAGGGAGTGGGGGTAAAGAGACACAGGGGTGAGAGAGGGGGAAGAGACACAGGGGAGAGAGTGGGGCAAAGAGACACAGGGGAGGGAGTGGGGGGAGACTCTCTTAATACTCTTACTAGCTTGCAATAGGTTTTAGTTCTTCAGTAATGATAAAAGAGATTGCATACTGTTTTTCCTGACACAATTATATATCACAGTAGCTTGAAATTATTTTATTACTAATTAAAAATAGCTATAGTTTAAAAAGAGATTGGAATCTTCTTATCTAATGATATCATTAAGGAATATTTTTTGCTGAAAACTAAGAAATACTATGGATTTTATTCTTGGTTTGTGGGCATGTGGTGAAATAATGACATTTAGATTATATTACAGTGATATATGACAAATGTGCAGAAATAAAATCATTTTTATAGCTAAAAATTCAAATTTGTGCAGAGCACTGAATATTAAAGTACTGTGAGATAATTATTGTCCACTGAGTTTGGTGGTGATTGTGTCCCTTTTACATTCCCTTTTACATTCAAAGTTGGTACTAACAGGTTAAGAAATAGCACAAATTAATATTTAGATGAAAACAAAGGTAAGGAGATGATGCATGCAATACTGTTTTGTGTTTTGACTTTATTAATGTTAATCCACATTTATATCCAAATCACTTTGAAAGTTATTAAAAATAAATGTTAATAGAAAATAAACTGTGGAGGTGATATAGAATAAGAGCAGATTTTTTAAGGCCCCAAAGGGGGTATTAGATTTCTCGGGATACTCTTATGAGTGGGTTTATCCAAGTAATCCAGGTTTTGGAATATGTTCTAATAGGGTCTGATTTTATCATATAAACCTGATTATCAAGGATACATTAAAAAGGCCACTATTATGATCTATTTTCTTGGCTTTTAAGTAGTAAAGATCAGTTATAATTATTGTGATTAAGAAAAGTTGAAAGTTGCTCATTGATTCTCCCATCTTCTTTTTTCAAACTGTGGCAACGTGTGCAGTAGACTTCCCTGTAGCTGTGTCATTACTGCAAATCTCTAGTGGCAGAGTGTGGGAAATCTGCTGCACAGTCAGACAATATTTAAAATTGATGGTAGCCTGGAGATCGAATGAATACCAGCTCCTTGAGTGTAAGTTTTCTCACAAAAGATCAAGTTTTGTTTTTTAAATAGCAATAAATTTGAAAATGTGTTTATACAGACCTCGACTACTTAAAAAACAAGATATATTTACAGTGTCTCTTTAAGCCTTAGCTTAAACATTCAAGCATGGGAAATTATGAACATCTATCACTAATATAGTTGTCGTCAGCCGAGTTTGTGTGTGATGCTCGCAAATTTGCAAGGTACGCATGCACACGATACCGCGTATTGCGAGCTGTGGAAGGGGGGGTGGAGGGAGAGAGAACAAGGGAGGGAGGGATAGGGAAGAAGGGAGGGAGAGAGAAGGAAGGGGGGAGAGAAGGAGAATTGGAGAGAAGGAGGGAGGAAGAGAGAAGGAGGGAGGAGGAGAGAGAGAAGGAGAGGGAGGGAGAGAGGAGAGGGAGGGAGAGAGAAGGAGAGGGAGAGATAAGGAGAGGGAGGGAGAGAGAAGGAGGGGAGAGAGAGAGGGATGGAGCCAGAGAGAAGAAGAGAGGGAGAGAGAGAAGCAGGGAGGGAGGGAAGGAGAGAAGCAGGGAGGGAGAGAGAGGAATGGAAAGAGAGAGAGAGAGGAAGGGAGATAGAGAGAAGGAGGGAGTGAAAGATAAAAGGAGGGATGGAGGGCGAGAGAAGGACAGAGAGATGGCGCACAGAAAGAGACACAGGGTACACAGAGAGGGGGCGAACAAAAGACAGAACATACAATATTTAATACAAGATTATACCGTCATTTTTTGGCCAGTGACTATTTTAGTTTTAAAATAATACCAAATATAGTTATTCTTCTTGTGGCAAAACTGCAGTATATCAAGTTCTAAAAAACATCTTTATTTCCACTTTGCATAAATGAGGGCTCTAAGGAGAAATGTGAAGCAAATTACTGGGTGGAACTTCCTATTTAGTAATTTTATGCCAGCGACCTCTGTATTGGTACTATCTCAGAAAATGTATTACTTTTGCCAGTACCTACTTACCACAAGATGACCTGGTGCTTGGAGCAGGATGTTATCATTTGATCACAGTCTCTCTTTTAGCCTTGTTCTTGCATTATCTCTTAGCAACATTAGGAAGGTCAGATTGAAGCAATTAGGCTAACAATTCTGTCTAACATTACAGATCCAATTAGCCAGTGAGACTCCATGGCCCCCTTGCTTAAAAGAAATACTGTATTTAAATGTTAAATATGAAAGGTACTGCAGAAAAATTGGATTGGCATCAATTAGCTCAGTTGTTTTGCTGTTTATGTTCTGAACTAGGCGACTGTCATGTCTGGTGTTTCTTCCCCTTCCCTACCATTAAAAAAAGTCACATATTCCCCTTAATTGGGCACTAATTGATCTTTCTTTGACTGCAAACCATGGATGAAACCTGTACTCTCTCAATACTGTACAATAAATAGAGGAAATTGTTTTGACTAGAACTGCACACCACATTTACAATTATGCTAAGTAATTGAAAACTAATTTCATCCAAACAGTTTCAAACAAAGCTTTAAAACATTTTGACTTAAGGAGTACTGGCCTTCTGCCCTTTATAAATATGCTTCTGGACACTTACCAGCAACCTAAAGACATCAGTTCTGCTTATCAAACGGTTACAGCCACTGAGATAGGCCCCTCTCTTTTGCTACAGTCACCACACCAGGAATTACGGACACAACTCACCTTTTATTATAATTATTTGAACACAAGCAGTGTCTAAGCAAATAAAGAGCTGGGCCAAATTGGCAGTGTATGTAGCCATAATGAACATCTGATGCTTTGCTTAGTTCGAAGATCAAGGTTGTAATAAAGTCAGAAACTTTCATTGCTGGAAGCTTACTTTGCCTGCCAAGGCTGCTTTTATTTTATCTGCTATGTAATCTCAGCCTTCATTTGATAATGCACACACTGACCTTGAGCCTGACCAAGCTATTTTGAACAGTTGTTGCTATCTTCCGAAAGTCTGCTCCAATAATCCACTACTTTTAAACATATTTCTTTAATATAGCAGCCTCCAATAATTTTGTGCCTAATTTTTTATAGAGCACCAACAGATTCTATTGCTCTAGTGGTTCAATAAACACATACGTAACATTAATTTGAAGAAAGTATAAATAAGACAAGACAGCACATTGTATAAATAAAATAGTTTAGAAACAGATGAGACCTTCCAATCTACACCTCTATCACTGTGCAGTTAAAATATTAGTTAATGCATTTGGTGGGGGTATCTTCAACATCCATTGCTAGCAGTACATTGATTATATATCTTAACCTGTGCTGATCATATTTAAAGTGTAAACCTTTTTTTTTCACATATGGAATACGCATAGACAAAATGCATGGCAAGGATAAACATTTCATATATGGTCAGTTATATCGGACCATTTTTATGGATTGCTACCTTGTTGTGGTGAAGGGGCTTGTGTACTTTGATGAAGCTATGAGCTATACCATGTAGGGTCAGCCAAGATGGTCAGGTCATGGCAGAGAGGTCGGACATATCACGGTCCACTGGAGAAGGAACTGGCAACCCACTCCAGTATCTTTGCTAATAAAACTTTATAGACAGGCACGACCAGAGAGATAACAATATGGCAACGGAAGATGAGCCCCTCAGGTCAGAAGGTGCCTACTACATTACTGAGGAAGAGCAGAGGGCAAGTACAAGTTATACCAGATCTAATGAAGTGTTTGGGCCAAAGCCGAAAGGACACCCAGCTGCGGATGTGTCTGGAGGGGAAAGGAAAGTCTGATGCTGTAAAGATCAATTCAGAATAGGAACCTGTAATGTTAGACCTATGTACCAAGGCAACTAGATGTGGTCAAGAATGAGATGACAAGGTTAAACAGTGATATCCTGGGAATTGGTGAATTTAAATGGACTGGAATGGGACATTTCACATCAAACGAACACCAGATCTTCTACTGTGCTCAAGAATCCTGCAGAAGAAATGGAGTAGCCATCCTAGTCAATCAAAGAGTGGCCAAAGCAGGGCTCGGTTACAACCCAATACATGACAGAATCATTTAAATTCAAATTCAAGGCAAGCCATTTAATATCACAGTGATCCAAGTCTTTGCTCCAGCGACGGATGCTGAAGAGGCTGAAGTTGTCTAGTTCTATGAAGACATTCAACATGTCATAGATATAACACCAAGAAAAGATGTTACAATCATCATAAGAGATTGAAATTCTAAGGTAGGGAACCAAAGGACACCTGGAATAACTGGCAAATTTGGCCTTGGAGTACAAAATGAAGCAGGCCAGAGATTAGTAGAATTTTGTCAAGATAATACTCTGGTCGTGGCAAACACCCTATTCCAACAGCATCCGAGACGACTCTACACAGCAACATCACCAGATGGACAACATAGAAATCAGATTGACTACATACTTTGCAGCCAAAGATGGAGGAGCTGTATACAGTCAGCAAAAGCAAGACCTGGAGCTGGCTGCGGCTCAGACCATGAGCTTCTTATTGCAAAGTTGAAAATAAACTGCAGAAAAGAGGGGAAACCATCAGACCAAGTAGATATGAAATAAATAATATCCCTTGTAAATATGTAGTGGAAGTAAAGAGTAGACTAAACAGTAAAAGTGATGTCTAAGTACTTGATGAACTGGCTGCACCAGAAATGGCTGCACCTAGAAGTTATCTTCTGAGCCTCTCTAGGCTTATCTCGTATCACTATGCTTCATATAATATGTCTGACCTCCCCATCTACATGGATTGTGAAGGATATAAAGCGACTACACAAGCATTTGTCAAATTTGTGGTGACTGGGTACCAGACCTCTGTTCAAATCATTGATATCTTTCTGCTATGTCCCATGCTAAACCTTTATACCTGTTATACTAGTACATAGTCCTTTAACAAAAAGCAGATGGAGGAATTTACTCCTTATCTGCCAGTGGATTATATTCTACTTCTCTATACTTTGTCTATGTAGAGTAGTAGCTGGAGCACAGATTCAGCTGTCTGTTCAATTCATATGTGAAGTAATTTGTGTTGATTATTGTCTGGCAAATTAATGATTTTCAACTTCAGTGTGAAGAGCCATATTATCATTGGTCAGTGAGTTGTAGACTTTTTTAAAGCTGTAAATCTACATATATAAATGAATATATTTGTTTATATGGTACGAAATAACTGAATATTAGAGAATTTGTATAACGTTTTATTTAAATGATGTTAGGTTTGAGAGGTGACATTTTATGGCAGAAAATGGGTCACAGAAATCAGCTTACTAGCCAAATTTGGCTCACATTGGACAACCTTGAGATAATAGTTTTCTCTTACTGACTAAGCAACTATACAACAACCTACATTGCCAAATAGTTTTCACAAACTAAAAGTTGAAGAATATTCAACCTCAAATGTACAGTATTTCTTGTGAGTGAGCAAGCATATGCATAACCAAACTCTATAAATACATCATAATGCTCTTAAAGGGACATGGAAGAATTCTGGATTTCACTAGGAATAATAATATACCTATGTATCTCTTTAATTTTGTGTACTTTATTTTATTAAGAAGTGCTTAAAAGCTTTGTTTTTTCCTGCCTAATGTCTGGGTGTGCCGTGTCTCATAGTAACCAATCAGTGCAACATTTTACAATATGATTTGCTAATTTGAAACACTGCAATTTACAATCTATTTATGAGAATGATTTAGGGCAGAAAAAGTAAAAGTAAATAGATACATAGGTATAGTATATCCTTTAAGAATGCTCACTGCCCTGGTTATTTTCTATTCCTTCATTAATTATGTATTTTGTCACTGATTCCTTAATCACTGCATCCCTGGCTAACATTCTGATGAATTCTAAGTCTATTGACCAGCATCACCAACATGCCATGGTAATCTTCCAGCATTGGCCTGGAAGATTGGCCTCCATTCAATGAGCTCTGGGCAAACCCTACCTCAGTGCAAGTCAGTAAGTTTTACAGACGTTTATCTTCTAGGAGCCATAGGGCATATTCAATTGCAAGCCCGCAGATTACATTATACAGGCCGTATGTCTGCGGACTTGAAATTTGCTACAATTCCAGAGCGATTCAATTAAGTACACAATTTACGGTCCAAAAGCCGAAACAGTAAACCATGCAGTCGTAAGTAGCATTTCAGAGCATGATCATGATCAATTAAGCAAGGCTGTAACTACCAATTTAGAAACAGACAATAGTAAATGAGACCGTCATCATTACATCAGTAAAACATGGAGGTTACACGTCAATCTTTAAAGGTCCGATATGCGATTGGCTTCGCAATCCTGCAATATACTAAATATTAAAAATTAATGGCGAAACGGTTTTAATCCATGTGGGTGGCCTGAAATAAATAAAAAAAATCGATTTCAGATTTGCGAGCTTGAGACTATTGTGCAATTAATCCTAATGTCTTTCATCGCTTTCCCAGTCTTTGAAAGTGCAGTATTGATTTTTTTATTTGCATTTACAGTGCTACGAACATGTGATTAACCCCATTGTGAGTCCTATCTAGCAACTGAATAGTGATTTGCGATTTTAGTGATTGTAACTTTTGGGGTGCTGATTTACAGTTGGAAACCCATGGATAGTTGGCGGCTCGCTAAAAGACGCAAATTGAATAGCAAATTAGTTTACGGGCTACATTACAGGCTCCAGTAAACAACAAATGCTCAATTGAATAGGGGCCAAAGAATTGCTTTGGCACTTATCTTTTCAAAACTCCCATAGTTGCGGGTCAGCCTTCCTTTTATGGGAGCCATGGGATGCCTTGGTTCTTTTCTTATGAAAACCATGTAGTGAAGGCAATAGTTAGCAAACTTGAGAAATGCACCCCATCCTATGTCCAGAACGGTATACTGCTCAAGCTCCTCATCATTATTATTATTACTACCGACTTGCCCGTCAAAAAATGGCGGCAATAAGATTGTAAGGCAGGTAATGTTGCTTGCGTGCAAAATTAATTTTGTTGGTGTTTTAAGATCTTTCGGCGCTTATTGCGAGCCCACCGTGGCTTGCAATGAGCGCCTCTGGCGCTCATTGCGAGGCTCTTGGTTGTTTGTGTGCTATGAGCAGCGTTGGTGGTTTTTTTTGGTATGGCAATGAATAATTAATAAAATAAGAAATTAATATACTTTACCTATTGTGAAGTAGTATATACAGGAAGCATTGTGTTGAAGAGCTGGCAATCTGTTTTCATGTTGGTGCAGCACTAGTGCTGTGGAGCTGCTGTGTAAGTGCATGAATGTGTGCAGTGTAATAGTGTGCGTGCGCGAGGCAAATCCGTTAGGGTAGCTGTGTACTTACGGATTGTATAAGTTAGTGTTCTAAAATGGCGCCTAATGTGTGGTATGCGGCTGTGGCTGATTTAGCGTCCTTGTTTTCAGATGTCGTCCGACTTTTTCGGAAAATCTGTAGGTGTTTGGTAGTGTTTTGCGTGTTTAGGGTCCTTTAGCCTCGTTTTCTTTTTGTTCGTTGCCCATTTTTTCTCTCGCTTAGGGGATTTTGGGGTGTCTAAACTCCGAAATTTGGACTTAAATCGAGGTGTAACTTCACTTGCAGAGGTCCTGGGTGCCCCCCCCCCCTTGCTGTAGGTAAGCTTTTTATATATTTACTAGCGACTTGCCCGTCAAAAAATGACGGCAATGTGATGTATATGTTTGTCAAGTTGTTTAGTTATTAACATATATTTTTGACACTTGTAAGTATTTTAATATGAACGTGTATTTTTGTAAAATGTTGATGTAATGGTTTTTTAAAATGTAATTAGTATCTGAAGAATTGTTAACTTTAATATACATTGAATGAATAGGAAAGCAAAAAGTAAAAACCCTTCTTTAAACGTTGCGAATTTTAACATGAATTTTAAACTATATGTAAGCAATAACCGTGAAACTATATATTTTTAAACTTGAACTTTATTTTTTATGTAAGTTTAGAAGTTAACAAAACATTTGTATAATTTTGAACATTATAAACAGGAACATAGTGAATACATTTTGTAACCTAATTTTTTATTAAAATTATTAACATTTGAATGTAAAAACAATTGACATTTAAATTAATCAGTATTAAAATTCAATTTCTATCACAATAATTGTTAACTTGAATATACATTGAATGTAGAGGAAGGCATACAGTAAAACTCTTCTTAAAACGTACGTAATTAAAGTAATTTATTACTGAGCACATAAACTGGCGATAAACATTAATGTAGGTAGTAATCTTAAGATAACAGACAATATTTACATTGTGACTTAAAAGGTGCTTGACCTGTTAACATCCACTTTGTAATCTGTTGAATGAAATAACTTGAAAATATATTTTTTAAACTTGTAACATTAGAAACATTAACATAGTGACTTAACATTTTAACATAATTTTTACTAACAATGCAAGGCAAGTATTTTGTGAGGCAAATCATTCATAAACATGACTTCCATTAATTATGACTGAATTAAACAACCAATTTTTATGTATTTTGCAATGCTTTAAAAAAATCTTGGCATCGTTAATTTGTATCCTTCAAAGTTATAGTACTTCATAGTAGACAATGTTTTTAGTAAAAATACGTCCATCTTCTAATAAATCACCTTGACTTTCATTGTTTTCAATGTAAACTTTAATAGCCTGTGGATTTTTGCACCGTGACAACGCAACGTACAATTGACCATGTGCAAAAACTGGTTCTTCCAAGAAAATACCCACAGATTTGAAAGTTTGACCTTGTGATTTATTAATGGTCATGGCAAATGCCATAATAATGGGAAATTGTCTTCTTTGAAGTATAAAAGGGAGACTACTTTCACTTGGTGCTAAATCTATTCTTGGTATGAAAACTCTCTCTCCTTTATGGGTCCCAGTTAAAATTTCAGCATCTATAAAATGGTCCTTTAATTGTTGAACAATTAATCTTGTGCCATTGCATAGGCCTTTTTTGGGGTTCATATTTCGCAGTAACATGATAATTGCACCTTTCTTTAGCTGCAAAATATGTGGTGGCATTCCAGAAGGAGTTAAAGAGTTTATGAATTCAGTTGAAAAGTTAGCCTGACTTTCATTGTCATCAGCAAGTACAGAATCAGCACTGTGATAATTTCTTTGTGGTGCATAAATTTTTTTTAAGATTTTATTATTGAGGATTAATGCATCTTTATTTTTACACGTCAGTATGACTTGGTTGGCAAGCTCGGAATATTCTTCGTTATTTATGCTCCCTTCAAATATAGCCGATATAATATCTTGTTGACAAATCATATGAGGTGGGATCTCTACAGTGTCATCAGGTAAATGTAGTATTTTTTCTGTTCTCCCTTCTCCAATTTTAATAAGCCAATCATTGAAATCAGTTTGGCCTTCTGATCTCATATTTTGTTGCAGTTGAAGATGGGTAAAATGTTTCCATACTATACTTGACTTTATACATGTTTCGATAATGTCAGTTCGATTTCCATGTACAACGACAGGTAATGTTTGTCTGAAATCGCCACCCAACAACATTACCTTTCCACCAAATGGAAAAGTATTCTCCATGACTTCACGAAGCAAACGGTCAATACATTGGAGAGCATAGCATGACATCATTGTGGCCTCATCTATTATAATTAATTTACATTTCTTCAATTTCTTTGCTTGTAAGGATGTCATGCGAATATCTGACACAGAATTTTCTAAAATAGGCACTGGCAGTTTAAATCCACTATGAACAGTTCTTCCACCTTCTAATAAAAGTGCAGCAATTCCAGTAGTGGCAAACGCCATTGCTATTTTTCCTTGGGCTCGTACTGAACTCATTAATAAATTGTACAAATATGTTTTTCCTGATCCGCCAGGTCCATCAAGATAGAAATAACGCTCTGTCACCATGTCATCATCTATAGCATTTTTAATGGCATGAAATGCTTGCAATTGTAGTGTATTTAAAGTTGCAAGTCTTTCTTCTGTTCTTTCTGCTTGTAGTTGAATGTCATAGTCTTCAAAGTTAATGTCATCTATAAGACCTGGATCAGGCAAATTAAAACTTGCACAACTTAATCCATGAGTTAAAAAGACTTCTTGGATTTCCATTAACGCTTTTAAGTGTGCAATGGGTTCATTGTATCGTCGCATAAAGTCTTCAGCCATATTACTTTTAAAAGTCTCCCACAAAGCTAATGCATTTGGAGCATTTGAGAAGATACAAATAAAAGCAAATTGTTCTCTCATCTGTCGTGGCATTTGACATTGTGCTGCTTCTTCTAAACATCTTTCCCACTCTGTATCATCAGCGAGTAAGTTTCTATGTCTTGCAGCTAAATGGAAGGATTCATATACAATGTCATTAACAGTTCTTAAGTGTTCAAAACTTTGTGCTCCAGGAACATTTAAAAGTAATATCCGTAAGCAAAAACGTTCCACATCTCTTGGACTGACTGTGTAAATTCTTGGAATAATTTTATTGCCTCTGGTTTTTCTTGGTCTCCATAATCCATTCACAAAAACATAGTGATATGGAATTTCAATATATAAGTATTGTGTTGCTTCAGCATCAGTGGAATTTAATGCAAACCATGCAGTTAGTGTAGTGTGACGATCTTCACTTTGGGCCAATGCATTCATTTCATTTCCAGCATGGAAATAGACTAAATGTCGTTGTGGCAAATGTACTGCTAACCTATATACTGCATGTGATCTATCATGCATTTCAAATTTTAAAAGCCGCCACATAGCTTCTGGCGCACTGACATAGCGAGCATCTACATGAGATGCAAGTTCATCATGTACTAACTCACTACTTTCAGGGTTGTCTGCACTTTTGACGACTACAGTAGCTGCATCGTAACCTTTGTAAATATATTTGTAGACATATTTAATGGATTTGATGGAAGTGCAGGCTTCTACGTTGATGTGGGCGTTGTACTTCATGAGTAAATGTGGATTGTACGGTACTACATATCTATTGTCCACTTTTTTTCCACGAATAATGGCACTATCTCCTTCTCTTCTTTTATAAAGTGGATATCCATCACAATTGGCATAGGTTTTGTCTCTATAATCTTTTGGAAATTCTTTGGAACATTTATTATTTTCCATACATGGTGATTGTGGATTAAGGTCACCACAGGGTCCATGAATCATGCGATGAGTAACAATCTCATATAGTCTACCATATAGTTCTGGATCTGGTAGTTCAGCAACAATGACTGCATCCACTTTGTCTGAAGTATCTAATTTATCTTTTTCTTGAAGTATTATTAGAAGATGTGCATGTGGAAGGCCTCTTTTTTGAAATTCAATGGTATATACATAAGCAAGACATTTGCCAAATAACTGATTTATAGTGAAGTCACGTATTAATTCATTTAATTTAATCTTAAAAACTCTGGCTACTAAATCTGGTCGATCTGAAGCAGTTTGTCCAAGAAGTAGATTTAGTGTAATTTCTGGCCATTGTGGATTACATGTAAATGTCACAAATAGATCGGGTTTGCCAAATTTTGTCACAATAGCCATAGCATCATTGTATCTTTCTCTCATATTCCGAGGAGATCCTTGAAAGGAAGATGGTAAAATGATGGCTTTGCCAGCTGTCATGTCTCTGCTTGTAGCCACGTCAGCAACATAGTCCATGAGTCCAGAATATTGTTCTACACGGAGTTTATCTTGTTGATATTTGATAAAGTTTAAATTATTTGCCTCAACTTGCAAATATGAATCAATAATCCATTGTTGTGTTAGTTTCCCACCACATAAAATTGGATTAAATACATTGCGAATGGCAATTTGAGCTACTTTAAATTCAAGCATAGAAACATTATTTCGGATTCTGGCTTTAGCATTTGGGTAACTGGGAAGAGTTAATTTTGGTTGCCAACCTGCTTCTCCGTGTGGGAAAAAGATGGGATATGTCATTGGATCTAAATTTGGACTTAAGATACTCATATTAATAAACGGTTGGTCCTCATTTCTAGGATATATTCGAATGTCTCTTTGAAATGGTGGTTCTCCTTCATCATTGTGAAACACCATTGCAACCTCATTTGTTGTTGGCAAGTTATAACGACGTTTATCAGTATGTCTGTCTCTTTTAAGCACCATATTAACCTTCGGCATTGGTAATTGATGTGTTTGTGAATGAAGTAGTTGTTCATTTTCTACTTCTGCCAATTTTTTATACGCTTTACTGTAGGGATTGTTGTCCATAATGTTATTTAGCTCTATGAAAACAGTGGGTAAGCATTTTTTATTTTCTTCCATCTGCATACGTTGGTCAACAGCTTCCATTGTATCTAGGACATATAGTTGAGCGAATTTTCTTTTATTTCCTTCCTCTGGATGTAAATGGGAAGTGCGATGATAAATTTGTCCTTGGACTTTAAAACAGTAAGGACCATGTCCTGGTACATTAGCAGCTAATGTTGCCCCCATGGATGCAAAGGATATGGCACTATTGTAGGATCTTATGTTTGTCTTAAAATTTTTGTAGTTTGGAAAAGTAGGTTCAGTCATAATATTTTGTAAATAAATAGGAAATTCTTTCCTTTCTGGAAGTTTGAACTTGCCTTTTTGACAACAACTAATAAATTGTCCATCTCTGGGTCTCTCCTGTTTAAAATAATAAGCCTCACAAAACTGACATTGAGTAGTCATGTCCCCACAACTATGAACCTCTACTGCTAAAGACTTGAGTAGAGGACAATTTGCAAAGCATATAGGATTTTGCCTTTCATATTCATCAGGTGAAATGTCATATAATGTTTCAACAACAGGTTCTAAATGTTTTGTTTTTTTCGTTGCTTTTCTTGGTATATGTTGTATTGTTTGAGGTAAAATGTCATCTAATGTTTCATGAAACGGTTCTAAATGCTTTGTTTTCTTTGTTGCTTTTTTTGGTATCTCTTGTCTTTTTTCTGGCAAAATGTCATCTGATGTTTGAGCAACAGGTTGTAAATGCTTTATTTTCTTTGTAGTTTTTTTTGACATATCTTTAATTTCTGCAAGTGACAGTCTTTTGCTTGCAATTCTTTTGCGTTCTTTTTCTCGTCGAATTTCCTTCTTCTCCGGTGTCTGCTGGCTGTCTGCTCTCTGTCGTCGTTCTCTAGCTTGGCGTCTTTTCTTTTCTTGTTTACTCTCATTATCAGCCATGTTAATCTGTAAAAAGAAAATAATGTACCATTAGTTTATTTTGAGATGTTAAGTTGTTTTTCATGACATATAGTTATCAATAGTGTGTTAACATTTTATAGTTAATCAATTTCAATGCGTTCAATTGAATAAAAGTCTAAATAAGGGCATGAGATAATTATTTAAAGACATTTTTATTTATTAAACATGTATCCAAAAGCAAGTGTTTCAGTAACTAAAAAGGTATTTAAAAAAGGTGTTATTTACTTATTTACAGCACTATTCAATTTGTCAAATGGCAATTAAATTAGGGTTTAGGACTGGAATGTTACAATGACAAATTGTATAGATTCTGTGTTTTTAGACTTTTTTGGACTATGCCAATTTATTTTTTAAGTTTACATTGAAGTTTGTTTTTATTGTTAAAGATTATTGGCCCTAAAAGACAAATAAGAGATAGATGATAGATATTACTTTTTATACTGTACCTTGGTTGAAGTTTGATTTCAAGCAAAATTCTTTGTTGGTCCTGTGTTGAAATCCTTCGTCCGATGGTCTGGTCCTGTGTTGAAAGTCCTCGTCCGATGGTGTAGTCCTCTGTTGAAAGTCCTCGTCCTCTGGTGTGGTCCTCAGTTCCAACTCCTGTTCCGATGTTCTTGACGCAGTATCTGTTATAAAATAAAAATGAAAATGTTATGTTATTTGAATGTCTTTGTATGAATGAAAAAATGGCATTATTTCTGTGTTTTTCTACAATCCTTTTTGGTGCGCCACAATTTTGGTATGCTTCTGTAGGCTATTTTCTAAGGCTTATAGGTGGTTAAACATTAAAGAACAATATTAATTAATTTTTCTCTTTTTTTACTTGTTATACTGTACCTTGGTTGAAGTTTGATTTGAAGCAGAATCTTTGTTGGTCCTGTGTTGAAAGCCTTCGTCTGATGGTCTGGTCCTGTGTTGAAAGTCCTCGTCCAATCGTCTGGTCCTCTGTTGAAAGTCCTCGTCCGATGGTGTAGTCCTCTGTTGAAAGTCCTCGTCCAATGGTCTGGTCCTCTGTTGAAAGTCCTCGTCCGCTGGTGTGGTCCTCAGTTGAAACTCCTGGTCCGATGTTCTTGACGCAGTATCTGATATAAAATAAAAATGAAAATGTAATATTATTTTAATGTATTTGTATGAAGTAAAAAATGACATAATTTTTTTGTTTTTCTACAATCCCGTTTGGTGTCCACCACTTTTGGTATGCTTATTTAGGCCTTTTTCTAAGGCTTATAGATTGTTAAACATAAAATAAGTATCTAAATGTACTTTGGTATGTGTTTGTGTGAGTTTTCATACAATCCTGTTTGGTGCGCACCACTGTTGCTATGCTTATTTAGGCTTCTTTCTAAGGCTTATAGGTTGTTAAACATAAAATAAGAATGTAAATGTAGTTTGCTATGTGTTTGTGTGAGTTTTCATACAATCCTGTTTGGTGCGCACCACTGTTGGTATACTTATTTAGGCTTCTTTCTAAGGCTTATAGGTTGTTAAACATTAAATAAGAATCTAAATGTAGTTTGCTATGTGTTTGTGTGAGTTTTCATACAATCCTGTTTGGTGCGCACCACTGTTGCTATGCTTATTTAGGCTTCTTTCTAAGGCTTATAGGTTGTTAAACATAAAATAAGAATGTAAATGTAGTTTGCTATGTGTTTGTGTGAGTTTTCATACAATCCTGTTTGGTGCGCACCACTGTTGGTATGCTTATTTAGGCTTCTTTGTAAGGCTTATAGGTTGTTAAACATTAAATAAGAATCTAAATGTAGTTTGCTATGTGTTTGTGTGAGTTTTCATACAATCCTGTTTGGTGCGCACCACTGTTGGTATGCTTATTTAGGCTTCTTTCTAAGGCTTATAGGTTGTTAAACATTAAATAAGAATCTAAATGTAGTTTGCTATGTGTTTGTGTGAGTTTTCATACAATCCTGTTTGGTGCGCACCACTGCTGGTATGCTTATTTAGGCTTCTTTGTAAGGCTTATAGGTTGTTAAACATTAAATAAGAATCTAAATGTAGTTTGCTATGTGTTTGTGTGAGTTTTCATACAATCCTGTTTGGTGCGCACCACTGTTGGTATGCTTATTTAGCCTTCTTTCTAAGACTTATAGGTTGTTAAACATAAAATAAGAATGTAAATGTAGTTTGCTATGTGTTTGTGTGAGTTTTCATACAATCCTGTTTGGTGCGCACCACTGTTGTTATACTTATTTAGGCTTCTTTCTAAAGCTTATAGGTTGTTAAACATAAAATAAGAATGTAAATGTAGATTGCTATGTGTTTGTGTGAGTTTTCATACAATCCTGTTTGGTGGGCACCAATGTTGGTATGCTTATTTAGGCTTCTTTCTAAGGCTTATAGGTTGTTAAACATTAAATAAGAATCTAAATGTAGTTTGCTATGTGTTTGTGTGAGTTTTCATACAATCCTGTTTGTTGGGCACCAATGTTGGTATGCTTATTTAGACTTCTTTCTAAGGCTTATAGGTTGTTAAACATAAAATAAGAATGTAAATGTAGATTGCTATGTGTTTGTGTGAGTTTTCATACAATCCTGTTTGGTGGGCACCAATGTTGGTATGCTTATTTAGGCTTCTTTCTAACGCTTATAGGTTGTTAAACATTAAATAAGAATCTAAATGTAGTTTGCTATGTGTTTGTGTGAGTTTTCATACAATCCTGTTTGATGCGCACCACTGTTGGTATGCTTATTAATGTAGTTTTGTAATGCTAATAGGTTGTTAAACATAAAATAAGAATGTAAATGTAGTTTGTTATGTGTTTGTGTGAGTTTTCATACAATCCTGTTTGGTGGGCACCAATGTTGGTATGCTTATTTAGGCTTCTTTCTAAGGCTTATAGGTTGTTAAACATTAAAATAAGAATGTAAATGTAAATCCTGTTTGATGGGCACCACTTTTGTTATACTTATGTAGTGTTTTTTCTAATGGTTATACATTGTTAAACAATCACATTTGAATGAGGCCCTCGGCCATTAAACATATTTAGGTCCTGAATCAATTGCGTTTTGACCAATTGAATAGGGCTCTATATAAGCACATAAAATATTTTTTGACAGAAGTTTTTAGTTAGTGAAGACCTATTATGTGCTTATATAAAGCCCTATTCAATTAGCCAACTCACAATTGAATAAGGCTCATGGTTCGGTTCTTTTTTATACTTAAATACTTTACCTTGATTGAAGTGTGGAATGACAGAGGGTCCCCTCCTGCCAATCTTAATCCGCCGGTCTTCTTGTAGTGTCTGTTTGAAAAATAAAGTGAAATAGTGAATTATAGAATTTTTTATTTGTATTTAACAAACCATGGCCTTTTCAGCATTTAAAGTATTTTTGTATCTTACCTCTTGTTCTTTGTTGGTGTTCTTTAAAAGGGATTGTTCTTCACAGTGCACAGTGCAAATTGTTGAAAGACGCTGTTGATGCAGAGTCTGTTTGAATATTTAAAAAAGTAGAAAGATTGAGTTTTAGGTGATCTATTGAATTGCAGTAAATTAATTTCATTGAATTATACTTCTGTAATTAATTAGAATTAACATTATTTTTTGGTGGGTGCTACACACATATGTCACATACATGAAGCACATTTCCATAGTTGAAAGTAATTTTTTTGTGTGCGTGTGACATATCAGTATACATGAATCATATTTTAATTGTTAAATTAACCTTATTTTTATTTTTGGCCAACATACATAAATGTGTGTGACATGTGACTATAGATGATACACATATATGTGCGTGTCACATATCAGTATACATGACTATTTTAATAGTATTTTAATAGTCCCGACTTATTTTTTTGTAATGTAATTTAAATGTAGTTGTTTAATTAGTTTGTTGCAGGGGCAATACACATAAATGTGCATGTAACATGTCACTATACATTATACACATAAATGTGCGTGTCACATGTCACTATACATTATACACATAAATGTGCGTGTCACTTGTCACTATACATTATACACATAAATGTGCGTGTCACTTGTCACTATACATTATACACATAAATGTGCGTGTCACTTGTCAGTATACATTATACGCATAAATGTGCGTGTCACATGTCAGTATACATTATACGCCTAAATGTGCGTGTCACATGTCACTATACATTATACACATAAATGTGCGTGTCACTTGTCAGTATACATTATACGCATAAATGTGCGTGTCACTTGTCAGTATACATTATACGCATAAATGTGCGTGTCACTTGTCACTATACATTATACACATAAATGTGCGTGTCACTTGTCACTATACATTATACACATAAATGTGCGTGTCACTTGTCAGTATACATTATACGCATAAATGTGCGTGTCACTTGTCAGTATACATTATACGCATAAATGTGCGTGTCACTTGTCACTATACATTATACACATAAATGTGCGTGTCACTTGTCACTATACATTATACACATAAATGTGCGTGTCACTTGTCAGTATACATTATACGCATAAATGTGCGTGTCACATGTCAGTATACATTATACGCATATATGTGCGTGTCACTTGTCAGTATACATAAACCTCTTTGTCTTCTTTAATTTTTTTTTTTGATGTCCTGTCTTGAAAATAAGTAATATATTATAGCTTACCTCTCAGTTGTAATTTGCACAATGTAAAGTAGTAAATTAGGAAAGAATTATCTTCTAAAGTTTTAGCAGCAGTTATCTCAGAAGTCACTCTGTTCATCACCTGAGGAGAAATGTATTTTTCTCTGTCAAATAGACAGTATTTATAAACTTGTAGAACATTCTGGAAAGTTAGACAGTTAGAACGTAATACGCATGCGCTATTTGCGTTCCAGCTTACAATTTGCGTTCCATCCGCCATTTTGTGCGTAGTAGTGTTTAAAATGGTGTTTAATATGAGTGTGATCCGTTCCGCATAGTATGTGTTTCATTATTGCGAGTAAGTGTAGTGTAGTTACGTCTGGAGCCTCGTTTTCGTTTTGTTCGGCGGCCATTTTTTCTCTCGCTTAGCCGATTTTCGGTCGTTTAAACTGTTTGTTTTCACTTAAATGGACGTGTAAATGAACTTTTGGAGGTGCCGGATGCCCCCCCGTGCTGTAAGTAAGCTTTTTATGTGTTTGTTGTGTTTCTTTCTTGTGTTTGTGATGTTTTGATGCGCGGCGGTTGGAATGGGTCTTTCGCGGCCGTATTTTTTTCCGATGCGGCCGTATTTTGTTGCGAGTAAGTGTAGTGTAGTTACGTCTGGAGCCTCGTTTTCGTTTTGTTCGGCGGCCATTTTTTCTCTCGCTTAGCCGATTTTCGGTCGTTTAAACTGTTTGTTTTCACTTAAATGGACGTGTAAATGAACTTTTGGAGGTGCCGGATGCCCCCCCGTGCTATAAGTAAGGTTTTTATGTGTTTGTTGTGTTTATTTCTTGTGTTTGTGATGTTTTGATGCGCGGCGGTTGGAATGGGTCTTTCGCGGCCGTATTTTTTTCCGATGCGGCCGTATTTTGTTGCGATATACGCAGTTAGCTTTTACGTGTACGACGCAGTGTATTTGTTTCTTCATCGTGCGTATGTGTGTTAAGAGCGTGTGAGGGGCCTTTTTTACTGTTTTTTTGTTAAGTCTTGCGTCTGTGTGTCTGGGTGTAAGCGGGTGTGAGGCGACTTTGATTTTTTTTTTGTTATGAAGTTATGTGTGTGTGTATGTGTGTGTTAACACAGCCGATGTTGGGATGCTCCCACCACCGCAAATGCGGACCCTCGCTTCGCGAGGATCCGCATTTGCGGGGACGTTGTTTGTTTTTTGTTGGCTGGGCGGTTGGGTTTATTCTGTTACAAAAGTCGTGTGTGTGTATGTGTGTGTTAACACAGCCGACGTTGAGCCTCCACAACCGCAAATGCGGGCCCTCGCTTCGCGAGGACCCGCATTTGCGGCGAACTGCGTCCCTCGCTTCGCGAGGGACGCAGTTTCTTCAAGCGTGAGCAACGACTTGGGTTTTTGTTGGCTGGGCGGTTGGGTTTATTCTGTTACAAAAGTCGTGTGTGTGTATGTGTGTGTTAACACAGCCGACGTTGAGCCTCGACAACCGCAAATGCGGGCCCTCGCTTCGCGAGGACCCGCATTTGCGGCGAACTGCGTCCCTCGCTTCGCGAGGGACGCAGTTCTTGCGGGCTCGCTACGCGAGCCCGCAAGCGTGAGCCGACGTTGAGCCTCGACAACCGCAAATGCGGGCCCTCGCTTCGCGAGGACCCGCATTTGCGGCGAACTGCGTCCCTCGCTTCGCGAGGGACGCAGTTCTTGCGGGCTCGCTACGCGAGCCCGCAAGCGTGAGCAACGACTCGTACGCTCACAACTATATATGTGATTGTTTGTATTTATTGTGTTTTTCATGTTTTCATGTGCGCGGGTTTCGGACATTTTTTGCGAGGTCATAATGGGTAGTAAAGCGTCTCGTATTTTTGTTTTGTAACTCCGTAAATTTTGTGAGGCCAGCAGTTGCTAGCAAGGAGCGCCTTTGTTAGCAACAACTCGCATGCTTCACGTTAGCAACAACCCGCATGCTCACAACTATATATGTGATTTCTTTAAAAAAAACTCCAGCAGGTTTCATAGGACTATCATGTCACATCTGAGCTTTGCAAACTATGAGCTTCATTCAATTGAGGCATGCTGTAACTTATTTTGCTATTCAATTGGCGTCTGATTGGGTTACTGTTACGGCCTCCGATTCATTGCAATGGTTCACATCTCAAGTTAATGTTCCTCCAAGCCTTTGATCTTTCACAGCTGCAAGAGTTCCGAGCGCTAAAATCGCAAATCGCTATTCAATTACTCAGATTCCCCCTTGCTTAGCAAGCCGTCAAGGCCGCAAAGTCAAACCACAAGTTACTGGTACCAAGGATGACTTGCAGAGGGCTTAAAGACATGTCCGGAGCACTTTAAATGCGCATATACACACACTTTTGTTCTTTTATTAAAAGGGAAAGTGATGTTAGGCCTTAGAATTAATAGCACAACATTCATGTTTATTTTATGTGTTATATCAATCCTGGCAATCAATGTGTTAATACATATAATGGAACTCACATGTTATATAATATCATATTTACGGCTTTATTAATATTGCATTATTTCAGGAATGCAGGCCTAATCATAACTCGTAATTGAAGCGCCTAGGACTTTGAAATCCAACCTCCATTTTTCATTGACGTTATGATGACAATCTGTGTTTCCATTGGCTGTTTCTAAGTCGGGAGTTACGGCCTTGCTTAATTGATCATGTTCAAGCTCGCAAATGCTACATACGATAGCATGGTTTACGAATTTCGCTATCAGCCCCTAACTTGCAGTCATGCCTAATTAAATAGCATCGTAACTGGAGCGCTCTGCAGGACCGCAGGAGACCCGCAGACATACGGTCTACATCCCAGAAGTTACGGCCTCTGAATTGAATGAGGCTCTATTATAGCAGGTTCCTTCCCGATAACATTGACTGATATGCATGTTAAGTATTGTATAAAATAACTGACAAATGCAGCTTTACACCAGAATATAATCACATATATAGTTGTGAGCGTACGAGTTGTTGCTAACGCTGCGGGCTCGCGTAGCGAGCCCGCGGCCCTCGCGAAGCGAGGGCCGCGACTCGCGTAGCGAGCCGCGGCCCTCGCGTAGCGAGGGCCGCGGCTCGCGCAGCGAGCCGCGGCCCTCGCGAAGCGAGGGCACTGCCCGAGGGTCTCAGTTGCTGCAAGGAGCGCCGAAGGCGCTCCTTGCCAGCAACTGAGACCCTCGGGCAGTGCCCTCGCGAAGCGAGGGCACTGCCCGAGGGTCTCAGTTGCTGGCATGGAGCGCCGAAGGCGCTCCATGCCAGCAACTGAGGACCCTCGCGAAGCGAGGGCCTCAGTTGCTGGCATGGAGCGCCGTAGGCGCTCCATGCCAGCACCTGAGGACCTCGCAAAGCGAGGGCCGCAGTTGCTGGCATGGAGCGCCGAAGGCGCTCCTTGCCAGCAACTGCGACCCTCGCAAACTTCACGTCGCAACCCAAACAGTACGACACACACATTACGACACTCGCAAACAACATACGACACACGTTCACACACATTACGGACTCGCAACACTCGGACGCAACTCGCGAACATTACAAAATGTCAAACACAATACATACACACACCACATACATAAAAAACTTACCTACACCAAGAGGGAGCACCCAGCACCTCAAAAATACAACTTACACCTCGATTTTACTTCAAATAAAACAGTTTAGAGACTAAAAAAAAAACGAAGCGAGAGAAAAAATGGCCGCCGAACAAAACGAAAACGAGGCTACAGCACTCTAAACTCGCAAAACACCACAAGAAACTCGCAAAACACCACAAAACACCTACGGATATTCCGATACAAACGTATAACACACATTACTCGCCATTTCTCGCCAATGCGGAAGTACACGACTACGCTAACGGTTTGGTCTCGCGCACGCACAGTGTTACACTGCACACATTCAGCACGCTTACACAGCAGATCCACACCACTAATGCTGCAGCAACATCAAAACACATTCACAGCTCTTCCACACAATGCTTTAAAATAGGTCAAGTATATTCATTTATTAATGTATTATATATTTCATTATTACACACTAAACAGCATTAGCTACCTTACAATTTCATTGCCGTCATTTTTTGACGGGCAATTCGCTAGTGTACTATAGTGATGTAAATATCCCAAGTGACATTGGTTTGATTGTGTAAAGAAAATATAAAGAACGGATAATTACTTATCTCTAGAAATGTAAAGTCTGATATGGTTATACCTTGTTACAATGGAATAGAAAATTAAAAAGCTAAAGTTGTCCTGAAAAACAAACAATGTATAATTTCACTTTTGGTTATATATGTTGTACACATGAGACAAACAGATAAATAGCAAATTCTCTAAAACTTCTCTAGCCAAAGGCAGTTTTTTCGGGTTGCACTAAATGCATATTATGTGTGTTTTGCTTATAAATGTAAGACATTACTCAACTTTAACTGTCCTGTATATCTTGTGTTAGCTATTGACATACTAGTTATCTTGAAATCACCTGCTTATGGCAAGGTACTGAATTCAACTGCTGTGTCACTGTGATATTATAAATAATCTTCTTAGTATTTTTCTAATCCAATAAAAAGTACTTGTAGTACAATGTAGGACTCTCAGCAAATATTCCAAGAGCTTTATAGGCTGTATGCACCATCTAGAAATAACACTTGTTGACATAATGTATTTGTGGTCACAACTGTGTAACATGTAAATACACCTTGTGGTATAAGGCTGTCCTCTCTACACTAGGGCAATAGTAAGCTTTGGGGCTGCCAATGGTGGAACCTTCCTGAACATAGGCCAATCCTTGAGGATCATAGGCCTAATACACTACTTAGATACGTATATTTATTCCACACTTATCAAGAATTTGGGGGGATTTGGATTTTTTCCATTTCAGTGACCTGATATTATAGAGCTGGAGAGGTGTTGCACACCCTATTTTTTTTTATTTCTTAAGCTGTGATTTATCAATTCAATTCTCGTAATATAGAAATAAAACATGAACTGGAACATGCAGCCTTTCTCTCCCACACTTTATTCTCTTTACACCTATTCTACCTGCATTATTTTAAATCTAGGTGTGGAACCTGTGTCCCAAATACCAGATCTGGCACTGCTTGATTCCAAATTGCCATCTGCATTTTTTGGAACAACTTTATACTTAGGTGAAGCCAACATAAAATCATATTCCAAGAGAGGTGACTAACATGTAGACACTAGATTTTCTTTACAAAATGAATGCCGCAATGATTAACCATGTTTTAAAACCCCTGAATAAGGCTAGCAGCCCCATCTGTAATTGGGGTGTGCCAATGTACTGCACCAGAAAAGTTACGAAACTTAATTAAAAATTAGCTACGTCAGGAACTTTTCTAGTAAATTTGGCAGATTTAGGAATCCCCTATTTTGCAGATTATAGCGAATCTTGTCCCAAATATTTATTATTAAAAACCTGCTTCTAGGTGATGTGCAGTAAAAAGTAATAACAGAGCAGCAGATGGTAGTAACTACATTTGATTCCTTTTCTTGGCTGTGTGCTGTCATAGCAAATTTCCCCATAGCAAATGGATCTCCTTAACAGCTCCTGCAAAGCTTAGTGAATATGGGGGTATGAACCAGCATAACTAAAAGTAGCAAAATGCACCACATTGTCATATCAGTTGCCAGGGAAACCAAAAAAAATCATTGCCGTTTTGCTGCTAGGCAGAAATCGATTTAATTGCCACGCTTCTAGCATTTTTCACAATTATTTTCTCCCCTATTTCTTTCTAAGAGAACAATGTTCTTTTACTGAGAACAATGAGTCATATTAATTAGACAACATTTGTGGTTAGCAGTACATATTTAACTGTATGGACATATGACTCATTGTGTGTATTTTAATAGAGGATTATGACAGGGTATCTATTTGACTTTGGGGTAGGGTAGATTTAATATTTAAACTGTACGCTTCTGTTTCAGCATTATTGTATTAAAACTATAATGATGTGCCATATATTGTTAAACTTTAAAGGCACATTTCCATTTCTTACAAAAAATGAATTTATAACAATATTATGAATTCATTTCCACTCAGTATGTATATTAACTTATCAGGACAGCCACATCTTTCTGCAGGTTGGTTTAAACTTACTCCCATTGAATGGAAAGTAGTTAAACAACCACAATAATTAGCAAAAAATCAAATGTGTTTGTGAATTACATAAACTAAAAACATTAGCAACTAAGCTATGAACATAAACATTTTTTTGCAGATAATCTTAATTTTTTTAGACTTTGTGTATGGAAAACTTCCACCCTTGTCTGACTTCAGTGTAATCTTGCAGCGTGGGGCTTTAAGAGCATGTCCTTATCTATTGAATAGTGGAGGGAGGGTGTGAGAGGAAGCATTAGGGATTGTCAGTAGGGCCTTTTAAGTGGGACACCTACCCCTTTCCGCAAACATGCTACGAAGCAATTAGCTTGTAAGGATAACTGCGAGCCATGCTGCTGGGGAAAAGTAAATTACCCTCCTAAATGCAGCTTTGACTAAAATATTGTGGGCTCTGCTTTCAGCATCTTTTGCCTTTGCCTTTCATTTTAAAAAACATTTATCTCCCATTCAAATATAATCAGTTATTGTTTATTTGTTTCACTGAGATTCTCAATAACTTCACAGTAGGACATAAATTTATAAGTGTTCCAGCATTTTATATTCATTTTTGCAAAGTTAGTATTAGAACACAGAAAAGCTTTTTCTTCTTTTTTCAATTAAGTTTACTAAAAAATAAAATTAAGTACATAGAGTCATATTGAGTCAATCAAATAAGTACAGACATTACTTACAAAGTACAAAAGAAAAGAAAACTTGAAGTATAGGAAATACTGTATATACTTGAGTATAAGCCAAGTTTTCAGCCCTTTTTTTAAGGCTGAAAAGGGCCCCCTCGGCTTATACGCGAGTCACCCTGTGTCTCTTTCCCCACTGTGTCTCTCCGCCCATGTGTCTCTTCCCCCCTCTCCCTCTCCTGTTTCTCCCCCCCTCGTGTCTCTTTCCCTCCCCCTCCCTTATCATCCTCCTCATCCTCCCTCCTCAACCCCCCTCCTCATCCTCAACCCCCTCCTCATCCTCAACCCCCCTCCTCATCCTCAACCCCCCTCCTCATCCTCAACCCCCCTCCTCATCCTCAACCCCCCTCCTCAAACTCAAGCCCCTCCTCATCCTCCCTCCTAAACCCCCCTCTTCACTTTACCCCTTTCTAATTACCTCCCCCTCTCCCTTTCCCCTCATTTATCTTCCATCAGCAGCTGCTCCTCCGCGCGTCTTCCGGCTGCGTCTGGACCCGGCATATGCTAATGATGTGACATCACATGCTCGTCACGTCATTAGCATATGCCGGGTCCCGACGCATGTGTTATATAGAAAAGTTAAGTTTACTTACAAAGTTATTTGCACAAAAGTCAAATCCAGCTGTTAACTCCCATAGATTTCCTTACATAAGCTGGGTACACACAGGAAATACAGCAGGGTACATATTTTGATTTTTCTGGTACAGAGCACAGGAAGTAACTGTTGCAGTTCTTGTACTGAGCACATGCCAGAAGCCACTGAGGTGAAGAATTATACAATGTATTAGCTTGATTCTGAAATTTAATGTAAATTCAGGTGGGATTTTCTAGGGGTGTACACGATCAAATGCCAAAAAACATAGGACATTGTTTTAACTTCAAGGTAAACTATTTAATGTTTATTTTGAGATATTTTCATTTGAAAAAAATGTTTTTAATACATTATTAAATCTCCTGTATCAGATACATTCATGATCCAGCTCACTTACATATACCTTTAACTCGGTTATATTCTTTTCTAGGTTGTGGACAAATTTCATACTTTGCCTATTGACTACAGCCATATGTAGGGTGCAGCCTCTTGATGCCCTAATCTAGTACTTTCTCAGGGTCCATGTAGTTCATATTTATGACTATGAGTTTTCAGTATAAATAAGGTTTATATTTACATATTAAAATATTTAAAAAAATTTAAGTATTTAAACATATTTAAAAATTATGTTTTGTGAGAAAATGAACATAGAAATAGTGTATTTTCCTCCTTCTTGGGTGTGCAGCTCCTCCCATGCTTTGCAAAGAGTGACAAAGCTGTTTTAAAATACCCTTGTTGGATTAAACAGGAGTAAATGTATCACATTTGGCTACTCTTTGTAATAGATGGGAGGAGCTATACAATTAAGATTTTAAGAAAAATAACATTTTCTATGAAAGATAATTTTACATTTTACAATTTTACAATTCAGTTAAATTGCTGATGTTTACTACTGCAACATTTTACATTGCTTGAGCGTTACTGTTATCAATTGGCAGTATCTTAAACATGTACGAATAAAATACAGTTGTTAGCAAAAAGAAAATGTTGGAGAAGAACTTTTTACATCCTTGATCACATTTTGTTGTTTATAACCATGTACTTTCACCATTACATTAATCAAAGTCCCATTCAGTAAGAATATTTGGAACTGGCAGTAAACGTACAGTAACACAATTCAAAACTAAGAGCAAATATACAACAAACTGTTCAATGTGTATTAATTAACACAATAAACTAATAAACCATAGTGTATCCAAATGACTTGACTTTCACAGATACAGTTTGTAACTTGCTGACTTTTCCAAAGTTCAATGCGCTTTTAGGGGATTTTTTAAATAAATATCACCTCCCTTTATAGCTTCCTCTATTAGGGTCTGTTAGAGGTAATGGAGCAGCTTTGAAGGTGGCTACGGTAGCTAGTGTTATAAAGGACATTTCAGAATCATAATCTTTGTTCTAAAACATTTTAGTTGTATTGTTGCAATAACCATTTAGAAAAGATCATGGGATTCTGAATTCTATGCATTAAATGTCAAATACAGTACTGGGTAAGACTAATGCACCCTGTTATTTAAAAAAAGAAAAGATGTGGTGTCTGAAACAATTGGTGGGTTCCTAATAAAAGCCCATACATTCTATAAAGCTTTAAAAAAAAGGATATTTTATTAATTAAAAAAATACATAAAAATGACTGATTAGAAACCTGAAAAACTTACTTTTAAGTGATGTAGCCATAACAGTTATAAAAAAGAAAATGGCATTGAATGCACAATAAAGCTAGCACTGAGACTTTAATATGGTTTGCTAGAATATGCTTCCACACGACAGCTCCTCTTGCGTTCCTTATTGCCTAATCTCTCTTTGTATCTTTAAAGAATATTTTAAAGATTTTAAATATTCAAAAAAACTTTTAACTTCTTACTAAGGCAGTTTTTCTGTGCCCCTTTAATAGAGCGTAAACCGCCCAAATTGCATCATTACAGATGGCTGCATTGAACTATCCTAGATAAAGTCCCCAATTAGCATTTATGTGCCACATGCTTCCGTTAATAGTTTACAGAATTGAATATGAATGAATAAATAATCTATTAGTCGGATCTTCCTGCACCGATGGCGGTGAACTGATTTTTGGAAGTATTGCATCTATTCATCTAACTCTGCAAAAGAATAACACTGAAAGACAGAAGAAGCTCCTGTGCATATATTATACCCATGTTAATAGGGTTACTGGGTGACATTTCCATAGTCACTCAGCTATTAAGTGAACAGGCATCACTTAATGCTGACAAGCAGTGTGAAACCCATGTTGTGACTGAAAGTGACTGAGACTCAATTAAAGTAATGAATGTGTTCCAAATTTGATGTCATTTGCATTTAGATTTTTCATAAATGCTCCTCCTTCCCTTTCACTTGCCTGACTCATGCTCGACACTCATGCAAAATGAATAATGTTCTTATAGACAGATGCAAATTAACTTTATAATAGTATTTAAACACCAGTAATAAATGATTATATTCTCAGATTAAACCCACAAAAAGTGTATACCTTATTCACCAAAACTAAGTTACAAAAAAGCATATTTTAACTTGATTTTTAAATTAAAAATAAATTTACCAAGAAGCAGTGTTGGGCATCTAGGGGTATATAGAAACCATATATAGTGGGCATCTGATAAGGAAAAATAAATTGTATTCCTGAAAATCAGTCCTGTGAAGTTATATGTTTTTGTTGCTGCATTTATATGCATATGAGCAGTTGACTAATTTTATTTAGCTGATTTGATGTGCTAATTAGCGTTATAGTCTGCTTGTCTGTCTCTGTAGTGGCCAAATTAAAGACATTCAAAGTTATCTGGCTGTTATACTCCTCTTCCATCCTTATCAAGCACTCTGAGACGTACATTAGCATACAGGAGCAGAGAAATCAGCCCTAAATATTTCCGAAATTATTACGTAAAATACATAGCTGGTTTTTAATACTATTTAAAATTAAATCAACTTCCTGTTGGGGTGACAGAGGCCCTTTAATTCCTTTTCTCTTTTTCCCTAGTGAATTTAAACATTTTTGATACATATCCATCTAAAAAGTTAAACTTATTAGGCAGGCATTCTTGGAGACCTCATTCCCTGTCCCTCAAATGTAATATTTTGTTTATAATTGATTATATAAATGGTTTATGACTATGAAAATTAATACCAATTATATAGATCATAAAATGTAAGTTTTGGGGGGAAAATTCAAAGTGCTTGTACATACTGATGTACATACTGTTCATTGCTCACCAAATACATAATATTGGCATCTTTTCACAGAGATCTATACAGCAATTCAGGAATTATACTGTTTTCAAACTTGACTAGGGGGAGTGATGCATTAACAAGGATTACAGTAGTCATATTAGAGTTAATGGTGTCATACAATATACAGTAGACTCCCTGTTATCCGGCACCCATGGGTACTCCCTATTGCTGGATAAGTGTTGTTGCTGGTTAATCAGGAGTCCCAGAAAAAAAGGGTCTAAACGACCCTTAAACCCCCCCAAACCCGTCGAATGCCTTTAAAAAGGCATTAGCATCTAAACTGTGCCATTTAGGCCCAGAAGAAATAATTGGAAAAAACGTTTTTGTTCTTTTTGCAGTCTTGAACTGCCGCATAGTCACAGATAGTGCCGGTTATGCCTGTTTAGCGGAAGTTTTTTGAAAATGGGGAACTGATGCCAGTGCCGGTTGCTTGAGAGTGCCGGTTGGTCAGGTGCCGGATAACCAGGATTTTACTGTACAACATTTTTTACCAGGAATCTGAAGGATAGGGTAAGGAAATTAAATCAAAAGGGTTTGAAGAAAATGATAGAGAAGGGGACAGAATATCCAAAAGAATGTAACTGGCAACATAATATATAACGATTGCATTTGGATTTCCTCTTTTGATTAGGCAAATCTTGTAAGCATTCAAGAGAATATTTTGAGAATCTGACTTTTATAACAATAACTATGTACAGTATCTAAGTAGATATCCATATATCCTCAAATGTTTAGGTATCTGATTACGTGTCTTGTATGTTCTCCTTTCATATATCCCCCCTTTATTTAGATTGGCAGTTTCCTAGTAAACCTCATTGCTTTCAACAGCTGCAAAGATATGATCATACCTAGTGTTACTATATATGGCAGATGTTTTCATCAGTTCCAGACATTAAATTGTGCTTGAAAACTGTAGGATTTCATAAGCTATTTGTATGCAAATGTTTACAAAGTCACTTTTTTTTATCCACAAGCAAATAAAGTATACAGGTATGCAAACAAAATAAAGGTTTGCCCCTCGGCAATGAAAGTAATTTAAATTTTGAGATGCCATTTAAAAAGATAAGCAGTCTGGTGTGTTGAAAAAGATAGATGTATAATTTCAGGGCAGGAATTTCCACTCGGGTATAGCATTTTTCAAAAGAAATAGTGACCAAAGTAATTAAATTGTGGCCTAAAGCACAAAAGATGCAAAATCTACAATATTTAGTAGCTTAAGGAAACATAACATTTTCAGATTATTAATGGACCATGTGTACATTTGTTTGGTGTTTTTTTTTTTCTTTGTTAAAATTATCTTTATAAGACTGTCCAGGAAACCCAAAGCCCTCAGTTCTCTGCTGGTAAAGACCACCTTTCAACAATATTTGCCCCCAGTGGACAATTGAAGTGTTGGAAGGTATTCTTGTGTGATACCACCAGCCCTTGTTTTGTGTCCCTCTTTCGCTATTTGCTATATCACCATGGTGGGCTGCTCTGCATATTCCATGATCTTTAAACAAAGCCAGGGTCAAGTGATCATCTAGCCAGTCTCTGTGCTGATATTGCAACTCACATGTAATTGACACCAAACCCAAGCTGAATACTGCATCATACCATGGGCCTCATTTAATTGCAAAGCTGCAACTCACAGTATACAGGCTGTATGTTTGCGGGCTTGAACGCTGCTACAATTACGTAGCGATTCAATAAAACAAGCCCCCAAGTTAAAGGCAGAAAGCCGAAACCGTAAACCATGCACTCTGAGCATTTCAGAGCATGAACATGATCAATTAAGCAAGGCCGTAACTACCCATTTAGAAACAGCCAATAGAAAATGAGACCGTCATCATTACGTCAGTAAAACATGGAGGTTACATGTCAATCAATTAGCGTTTAGGGGTCTGATATGCGATCAGACCCGCAATCCTGCAATGTATAAAATAATAAAAATGAAGGTAGGAAATGTTTTAGTCCATGTGGTTGGCCAGATATGAATTATCTCATTGATTCCCGAGATTGATATAAAACAGAAATGGGTTAGATCCCTCTGCGATCCCATCTGGTACCCCTTAGGATTTTCTTCTACATTTAATATTTATGGGTGTGAAAACATTTGTGGGCTTGCAGAATTGTAGCAATTGAATAGCAATTTTAGATATTGTAACTCTCGCGGACATGAAAGATCAAAGGCTTAGATGGGTTGTATGTTACGGTTGTAACAACCGCAGGGATTTTCAGCCCATAACCCATAGATCATTTGCGGCTCGCAAAAGGACGCCAATTTAATAGCAAATTAGTTTACGAGCTACATTATGGGCTCCCGTAAGCTACAATTTCTCAATTGAATGAGGCCCCATATCTCTCCTTAGTCAGTGCATGAATGACAGAATTCCTCCTGTAGTTCTTGCTTCTTGTCACTTTTGCAGTCTGTATGTGTTTTTAACAGACAGATGTACCCCACATGTTTTGGGACCCTCCTAATTTAGTCACATTTGCAAGCTCGGTCCTAACTCATTGCTGTCAAATAGTCCCACTGTCCATTGCCTTTTGGTGATATTCAGCCCATTTCCTGGACAGCAGGTAAATAGTCACAATTCATTCCAAAACATTGATTTTTTTTTTGGGGATACTTTTTTTTATCCCAGAAAATGTATACTTGTGTCAATCATATATATAGTTGTGGTAGTTATGATTTGTCGGTCACACTATGTAAAAAATTACGCGCTTGCGTATGCACGATGAGCGGCAAAAGTTACGTGTTTGACAGGGGCTGCAAAGGCGATCATCGAGAGCCCCGCAAGACTTTAAAAAAGGCTGGCATTGTTCGCCGAAGGCCATAGGCCTTTTGTGCTCAGCACCAGGGCCACAAGGCTTGGAAAAAATTACGGGTTTAACGACCGCCATTTTCAAAGCAATTCGGGGGTCGCTAAAAGACCTCAATTAACTACCAAATTACCTTACAACTTCACACACCACAGGGAAGAGTCAGCGAGCCTGTATGTGAGGTTGAAAGCTAATTTGCTATTCAATTGGCATTTTTTAAACAGTCAGAAAACGGGTATGCGGGAAAAAAAATGGCGGCCGTAAAGACGTAATTTTTTTTCAAGGCCGTAAATCCGAAGCACATTTCAGGCTTGGGAAACTGATCGATTTCCCAAGCCCGGAATTGTTTTCAGACCTGTAGAGGGGGAGAGGGAGGAGAGGGTGGAAAGAGACACAGAGGTGACGGGGGGGGAGACACAGGGGAGGGAAATAAGGGAATAAAAACTAAAGGTCAGAGAGAGGGGGCAAAGAGACAGCGGGGCTGAGAGAGATGGGGGAAACAGACACAGGCATCAGAGAGTGGGGAGAGACTCGCAATGAGCGCCGAAGACGCAGGTTGGACGATGCAAGAAAGTTGTGGGTTGGACGACGCCTGCAATGAGCGGCAAAGGGTAGGTGAGTCTTGCAATGAGCGAGGCGTGGGAGAGGCGCCAAAGGTGCTCATCGCTAGGCCTGCAAGTTAGAGGGGGGAGAGCCTCGCATTGTGTGGCAAACAGCATTGCCAGGTTTCAAATTTTATTGACGTCATTCTTGACGGGCAAGTGGCTAGTAGTATATAATTGTGATATCCACAAGTCACTTCATCTGTATTCTCGATTACCCGGAGTTCAGAAATTCTGAAAACATGAGTGTAGAAATATCTCTCAGCCTCTGGTTTACTTTGCTTCAAGTACTAGTTTACAGACATCGCTGTAAATGCTTCCTCTAACTAGATAGGAGCATCACCAGTAGTTTTCATGTGTCAGGAGATTTTTTTTGTCTCAGGTTATTTCCATCCCATGATCCTTCTGTTACTGAAGTTGCACAGATAGAAGCACTTACAGCTGATGGACGTGCTCCAAAGTTGCTAGAATCTGGGAGAAAATAAGGAAACCCCCTTTACCCTTTTAACAACTTTGTCGCCAGACATAATCTCATGTTCATCCTTGTTCCTTTTCCTATTCATACTCTTTTTTTAAATGAAATATCACACAAATACAGCGATATCAATACATATCAGATACAGTGATATCAATAAATAGAACAGTCATAAAACACGGCACTGTGCTTTTATAATAATTTCCCAAAGTGTATTCCTACACAGGGGTGTAGGAGCCAGAATCGTTCTGGGGGGGATACAGCTCATTGTATACACATGCTGTAAAATAGCTTATTTATACATACATACAAAGTAGAAATCTTGGGGGTGGATTTGTCACCCCCGCCCCCCCAGTTCCGGCACCCATGCCTACAAACTGCAAGGTGAGAGTTTACAGTCAGTACCTAAGCTGCCTTGCTCTGCACATAATGGGTAATACTTATAATATATCTTACCTTCCTAAAAGAAAATTGACATTTATTTAAGTGCTTCAAAGGACTATGGTGGTAAAATTAGATTTTTTAATGTCTCTTTAAGAGGCAAATGGCGTATTTTAATGAGAGTAAGTTAATACTGTTGCTGATATGTCCTCTGTTTCGTTTTCATGACCAGTCTATTTGTCAACCAGAGATGGTGACACCCTAGTACTGATACAAATGTGTCTGTGTTTGAGAGCAGTGTCTACACAATGGTTTGGAAAAGCTGTATAAACAGAATTAGGATGACATGAATCCTTGTATTACAGAACATGTTGTGGAGAAAATATGGAAAATAGAAGACTTCATTTTGTAATCTCTTTTTGGCAGGCCCACAAACATTGTTTTGCCTATGCACTATTTATATTATGTGTTTATTGGATTTAGTTTCTCTATTGAACAGCACGGATGGGTTGTCCTTTTATTAGTAATAGATAAGACTAATAACTGTTGAAGGCATAATAGTGGGTCTGATGCTGGATCTTGCATCCATGTCATATCAGTGAGTCACTATTTAGCATGCATCTCATTGACTATGCAAACACTGAGCAATGTCTGTTCAAACTGGATTGTAGCTCGGAGCACAGTTTTGTCATCAAAATTAACGGTGATCGATAGGGCTACAAATGAGAGATAATGGTGCAATGTGTGCACAGCACTGTTGGCAAGTGCACATTAATCCAGAAACTGTTATTACTGATTCTACTAAATAACACATTCACAGAGTTGTATAGGACTGGAAGTAATGCTTCTTGATAAATATTTTGCATGTGCCCAGTTTTCAAAAGAGCAACGTGGGAGAAAATCTAGGGGACCTAAGAAACAATAAAAGTAGAAATGGTGTAACAACCTAATTACCATTTGTTATGCATACAATATCTGCTCTGAGGCTGTATATGACAGGGGGAAGGGAATAAAACTCGCACCAGTGAAAAGGTTTACTATCAAAAAGTTAACGAGACAGGGATAATTCCTTGTTTTTAATATTAAATAAACAAAGAAAAGTTTTTTTGCATATTTAAGCATCCTTTTATTAACACGTGCTTAAAAGCTCTGTTTTTACTCACTGGAACCTTCCAAACAGTCCATACAAAGGTCCTCCTCATGTAGCTCATGCATGCAATGTTTCTATAGTACTACATGAACTGTAGAATGATATACTGTATCTCAGCAGCATTCACGTAACATGCTGATAAGGAGGTAGTGGTATTAACCTCTTAATTGTGTTGAATTTGAGCAAATTGATGCATTCAGGCTTCTTGGATTTGAGGCATCCAGTACTCTCTGAGGCATTTTTTCCCTTCGAGTGTCCAAAGGACTCGTAGGCCATTTTGTTATTTCGGGAAATTGGAAAGAATTCAGAGTAAACCTCAGTGAGTTCAGTTATTGTTAAAGGAAGCATGTGATAGCATTTTTGTTGTGTTGTATGATAGCTCAGTAGTGTTTTACTAGTGAACTTCTGTTGGTTCTCTCATTTCATTTTTTTCAGGAGCCATGGAATGGAGGCCATATACATTAACTGTTCAATGTACACATGAAATGACAGTCATGTGTCAAGTATTTCTATACTATCTTAAATGTCAACAATCCCTCCTCTAATTTTACCCATGTTTGGCTCTGTTTTGATCAAATAAAAAAAATAACTCCCAAAATATACAGCTATATCCGTGAAAGGCCCAGTGAGTATGTCCGCGTGACATTTTGGGTATAACTTGCTCCCTGAATAATCTTGTTATGCAAAATCCTTTCTAAACCCTTAATCAATAAATAATTAGACACAACTTGTTTGGGGCAAATACTGGCCACAGCGTTTATTGGTAAACCCAAGTTCACGTAATAACAAACCCATTAATTAAATATACGTAAACAAGAGAGGGGAGGAGCCTGGGAACCAAGACAGTACACTATGCGCCCTGACCCTCGTCCAGGGCCTACCATGATGGAGCATCCGTGCCCCCGTAGGGTAGGATCACCCCCACTTTACCACTGTCCCGGCGACTCCCCTCACCACCGCCTTGCTGTGACAACAACAAGATACAGGCACATCATAACTCGGCCTGAAATGAATACATATACAACTGCTAATAGCGTAAACAGATTAAAGTAATATACTCGACTTCTTGTATTGGTACTTTTCCATTTTTTTTTTTTACACATATTTTCCAATTTTCCATACATAAATATATATAAATATATATTTTTTTTTTTTTTGAACACATATTTACAATTTTCAATAATTTAACACCTATGCTCCAAAATATATAAGGGATGGGTGGGTGGGATCTGCATTCTTGGCTAGCTGGGGGCACACTGACCAAACTGGCGCCAATCCTCTAGGTGGCCCTGCCCCCCCCCCCCCCGCTAGCCACTCCTACTCTACCCTACTCCCGTTCCTGCACGGGTCACGGCCCTGCCCCCCAGCTAGCCACTCCTACTCTACCCTACTCCCGTTCCTGCACGGGTCACGTTGCCCTCCTACCGACCCCAGGAGGCCTGGGGCGGTCTACAGCCCGTCAATAGATAGGTTTCTGTAGATAGTTTTCTGGCAATCGAGTACTAAGCTAGACAGCGACAAATGGGGTAATTCTAACATAGGGTAAATAGGGATAGGGGAACTCTAGCTAAAAAAAAAACAATAGAATTTTTTTTAACGCTGCCCTCAAAACACCTCTTTTTGCTTTTCTGCTCCTGTCACTGTCTGGATTATAGGCCACTAATTGATCCAAAATGTAATTGATTTACTTTAAGCTTTTAGCAAGGAAATCCGTTGTCAGTTGTTTGGGTTCCTCTGTGTCAGATTCCTGGTTTCCTAGTCTGTCTGAATGCCTTATTTTGCCAGTTCTTGGAGGTTGTCAATTATAAGGCTCTCACTCAAAGTTTGCAGCAATTCTTCCAGTCCAGCCGTATTGACCAGGTCAACAATGTCCTCAATTATGGGCTCTTCTTGTGCCACATCCACAGATAGCTCTGGTCATATCTTCCTCCACACTCTTTTCATACATTGATCTGTCACTTTATTCCTTGATAAATTGATGTTATTTATGGCCTGCATGATGTTATACTTTTTCCAAAAATTCATTGTGAATTCTTTATTTTAACCATCCATTTGGTAAATATGCTGTTGGGAATGTGTGGCGAAGATAAAACACCTTTAATGTTGCAATGACCCCCTAATCCATTGGTTGGATTAGAGAAGTAGTGTTGGGTGGCAGGAAATCTAAGTCAGACAAGTTGGTAAGGTGGGTTGGAGCGTTGTCAGTCAATTTGAGCTTTGGGTTTAATTTGTTTTTTACGATTAAAATGCCAAATGAAAGATAAACTGGATTTTGGAATCCCCTTCATGGCTCTTGATGTTTTGGAATGGTACGCCAGCAATGGTTTTATCTTAAAATCGCCACTGGCGTTTCTGCCCAGAAGAAGGGTTAAATGGTCTTTGGCTGCTTTGAATCTGGGTGCATGCTTCTGGTCGCATGAATTGGAAGTGCGCGTTGGCATTTTCTTCTAGAATAGTCAAGTCTCGTCAACATTTAAAACTAGTTCTGGAGGATTATTGCCTTTTTCAATTATGTCTTTCAAAGTGTCTGGAAAGGCTGCTGCAGCCTCAGTGTCAGCACTTGCTTCTTCTCTGAGGATTCGGATATTATACAGGTTGCCTTTTTTTGTTGTTGAATCGATCGAACCAACCTCTGCTAGCTGCAAAGTTTTAAGTCATATACAATGTTTGGATTTGAATATGACTGTAGATGCTTTTGGCCTTCTCCATGATAATTGCCTGGCTCAGTTGCATGTCTCAATCCAGATGGAAAACCGTTTCTCTATTTCCTTTAAGGCATTGCTTCTGGATAATCTTCTTCATAGAAGATGTAGTGCTGATGATATTTTCTCTTTATTTTTCAAGATTGTGCAGATAGTGGAGGTTGGCAAATTTAAAGCTGCTGCTCCAATGTCCATTTGATTTTTCTTATTTTTTCCAAAGGTACAGCACCTGCATCCTGCCATGCAGAGAAATGCCTTGTTGTTTCAATTTCGGCTGATCTTCCTTGAGCTCACTCATTTTCTGTAATACAATACAAAAAATAATACAATAACTGTAGATTTCATTTGTCAAATAACAACCACATGGATGGAGTAGGAATTTGACTCTTTCTGTGGCTCTTTCTTTGTCCATGCTAGGCCTTTTTTCCGTCTCTCTGCTCTTGAAAACATGTTGTCAGGATTGTGAATGGGGCCCTGCAGGCAAAAAACAGCATTATAGAGAATTGTAGTGTTAAGCGGGGTCAGCAGTCATAAACAGTATTATAGTGAGGAAGATGGTTAAACAGCATTATAGCGGATAATCGCTAAAATCGGTAGCGATAAGCGGGGTATACCTGTACATAAATATTATTATTTTAGTTTTTGAATCGCATATATCTATTACTTTTTTAGACATATGTGCATCTCATCTATCTTTAACATTTCTTTTAACCATGTATTTAATTAACTTGGTCATTTTATATATATATATATATATATATATATCACATATATAGTTGTGAGCATGCGAGTTGTTGCTAACGCTTGCGGGCCGAGGGCCGCAGTTGCTGGCAAGGAGCGCCGAAGTCACTCCTTGCCAGCAACTGCGGCCCTCGCGTAGCAACGGCCTTCGCGAAGCAACATGCCCTTGCGAAGCAACTGCGGCCCTCGCAAAAAAGTACGAGACATGTTACAACCAATTACAACCCGCGGACATGAAAAAATGCAAAACACAATAAATACACACAACACATACATAAAAAATCTTACCTACAGCAAGAGGGAGCATCCAGGACCTCAAAAAATGAAGTTACACCTCAATTTACCTCAAAATAAAGGAGTTTAGACACTAAAAAATTCTCTAAGCAAGAGAAAAAATGGCCGCCGAACAAAACGAAAACGAGGCTACAGGACTCTAAACACGCAAAACACCACCAGAAACACGCAAAACACCACAAAACAGCTACGGATATTCAGCCACAGCCGCATACCACACTTTAGCCGCCATTTTAGAACAATAACTTATACAATGCGGAAGTACAGAGCTACGCTAACGGTTTTGTCTCGCGCACGCACACTATTACACTGCACACATTCATCACGCTTACACAGCAGCTCCACAGTACTAATGCTGCAGCAACATCAAAACACATTGCCAGCTCTTCAACACAATGCTTCCTGCATATATTACTTCAAAATAGGTAAAGTATATTACTTTATTAATCTATTAGTTATTTTATTATTTTACACCAAACAGCATTAGCTCACTTACAATTTCATTGCCGTAATTTTTTGACGGGCAATTCGCTAGTATATATATATATATATATATATATATATTGCAGCAAAACTGCATTTCCATTAAACCTATATAGGTTTGAGTTTCAACATTTCAGCAGCCACATTTTAGATCATTCATAATACATTTCTTATATATATATATTCCTTTTAGCCGTCAATTTATGGATATGCTAGTATATTAATATTTAAACTTAAGAAAAAATAACATTTGACCTCATTCTCCATGATTTTGCGTTTATCTCCTTGTCTGTCCTTCCCTTCCTGCATATTTCATATCAGAGGATAAACCTCCTGTGATTGTCTAAACTTGCTAAAATATACAGAGCATATATAATAATCATCCCACAATTGTTTTTTGCCCTATTATTGATCAAACTCTGACCTATTAAACTGAATTAGCAACAAACATTCATCTAATTTTACATTGATATTTTACATGTCCTTCTTAAATTACTGCAATAAAACATGGCGCTAATAAAAAAAAAATAGGTTACAGTAAGTGAATTATTCAGTGCTTAAATTCTATATCCACTATTCATAAAACTAAATTAGTGGAATTAGAAGAAATGCTCTGCAAAGAAGTTAGCTGCAGATCATTGCAAACTCAGACATACAGACCTTGGGTCAAGACCGATGTATGTACTTCAAGTAGTCCTAAGCAAACACTTGAGTTTAACACAGAAGCATGGCAGCTTATTAAGAGATGTCTGCAGCAGAGGAGGAGGAAGTGTTCAGATGGTACCAAAGATGGATGGAGATATTACCTACCTGGCTTTGCTATGTTTAATTTGCATGTATCTTTGTCTTGAACTTATCTTATATACAGCGCTATGGAATATGTTGGCGCGCTATAAATAAACAATAATAATAATATGCTAGCTACATGAGATACGATTTTCTTAGGTGGACATTTGTTACACAACTGGTTGACTTTTATCTGCTATAATAATTTAGATTACTATGTTTTAAATGTCTTTTCACTTTTGATTATACATTTGATTAAAAAATGCAGGTGTTGTGGCTTGTACATGTTATGGAAGCTCTTGCAGTAAATGCCTAATCTAGTTAGATGGATATATTTCAAGGATGAAGTACACAATAGCTAATGTGGGCCACTATGCTTTGTTTGCCAGGCAGCTCATCAGCAAAGTGAAACAAGGCAGAGGGTATTTTTATTTACTACACAAAGAAGAGGAAACAAAGAAGCTGAATCTCCAGGAAAGGCTACGGCAACTAGAGGAGAAACGTAAGACAGAGCCACAGCCTCCCATAGGCTCCAGCACAGAGAACTCTGAAGATGAAGAAGAGATGAGTAAACCTGTCGGCAGCACAAGGTGATCTCCTTCCTTTCATTTTCTTCCTATTATATCCCTCTGATGTCTTGTAATATGACCCCTGCCCAAGTATTCTTCTTTGAATCTACCTACTTTTGTTACATTACAATCTGAAAGGCTTGTATTAAACCAATGAGGCATGAAATGCAGGCAGAAGAAGATCTAGATTTACGCCGTCCATAACTAATTGACTCTGGAGACCTAGCATGTGAATTTCAGTCTGCCCCTCGTACTTCTCCAAGTTCACTTGATACTAATGTTCTAATTTACTAGGTTGTGTTAGGCAATTTTAGCACCTTTACGCATTGGCCTGTGTAAACAGATGGGAAGACAAGCTGTTAGGAAGTTTGCTGTTTTGATGTTGGAGGGAAATTCACATTCTGTAGATGTACTGTTTCTTTTTTCTATAGTGATATCTTAATGGTAAGTTATTTTCCTAAGGGCATATTTAAATTTGCCTTGTTTAGCAGGCTTGCTTTAATGCATGATAATATCCCATTCTCTTTCCTGTACTTTGTTGTCCCTGGTAGTAAAATGTCAGGCAGGAGGTGTTTGTTGTTAATGTAAGTGCTTCATTTCCCTTAATATTTCTTTCTGCAGGCTCTTCCTTACAGAAGTTACAGAGCAGCAGAAAAAAGAGAAGAAGGTTATAAGACGTCCGTTCACCCCCATCCACAACAGCCTGTTCTCTAAACAAGACTTTGATGCAGACCCGTAGGTGCAACCTTATTTTGTATTACTAATGGCAGAATTTATTTTTTCTTTTGGACTTGCTCTAAAATGTTTTGGTTTGTTATGTATGAAACATGGCATATTAATTTTTTTTTTTATATTATGACAAATAAGGCATCAAAATTTTGCTCAATTATACCCATGTGATTTAGCTGGTAAGGAAGATTGAAGAGATACTGTATATGAGTTAGGGTGCAACGGACCCATAAAAAGTGTGCATTATAATGCCATGCTATTATTGCTTAGATGATACATACATTAATATTTACATGATCCATTTGACTTATGTCTGTATCTTCTACTGCATTTATTTGCAACATTTTTACTTCTTGGTTTCAACCTGGAGTGAGGTTTGACTCTGAACTAGTGGATACTACGCTACACCATCATGAAGAGCAGGCAAAATAAAGTGAAAAATCCATTTATTTGATGGTCTTTTAAATGTTTTCGATTTTTTTAACATGCTGCAATATTCACCCTATAAAACCATCAACATGTTTACTTTTTTTGGGGTGTTCTCTGTGGTTCTGCTGCACTGGCTGATATATTGAGTTTATGAGGAAAATGTATTACATACTCCCTCACTGCAATAATACATTTCAGATTTTTTCCTTTTGATTAGTATGTCTGGAGAAACCAAAAGAAAAACACTTTTTTGTTGTTGCTGATTGCTGTTGCAGCAAGAAGAGTACATGAGCATTTGTAGGGAGTTTTCGATTTTTAGACACAAACACTCCGCATGTTTAAGTGAGGAAAGGCTGCTGGAGAAGTAACTGGTAAAAATAAAAATAGGTTTTACTTGGGTTTCCTTACTTTGTTAATGTTGAGCAGCATTGATAACTTCACTGTCTCTTTCAAGATAGATAACACTGCTTTGTATATATTTATTACCACGTTTACATAAAATTAATGCTCATGCACAATATTTTCAGTTCACAAATGTACTATGTAACTAGGCAATAACTTTGGAGTTAGGCAAGGCCTAAAAAGTGGAACAGCTTACCAGTGGAAGTGATAGGGACAAACACTGGTAACTGACTTAGGCATACCTGGTATAAGCATAAGGTAGTTTTCCTAAAATTAATTACTTAAAGGGAACAGAGGCAGTTACAGTTATGGTAGCATAATAAAGTACTGATTAATGACAGTTTTAATAACTTCCAATTGCAAATAAACCAGGCGTTAGGTGGCTAGAATAGCCAGATTACATGGGCCTTCTTAATCTTACCTTATGTCAAATCTGTGTTTCGAAACTTTTGACAACACTCTTTTTCAGTGTCTCTGCCTGTGCCAACTTATATTGTTAAATCTTCTCATAAAACTCTACACATTAAAATAATATAGCTCCTAAATTCAGCTGATCAAGATATGGCACTCTTGAGCTTTTATGATCATGTTCGGTAAAAAGTGATGACGCTATATAAGTAGACTACTGATTTTGCTCTACTAACGTGGAAGGCGAAATTTCCTAGTATATAACAGCATCTTTTGAATTATTCACGTGAACCTCACCAAGCAACAGATTACTCCGTAATGTGCTGTATTCTCATGAGAGTATCCATAATTAGAAATGGATCTGTCATATCCAATACTTTGTGTTTTATGCAACAGTATAAGGATTGTGAGGAGATTTCCAATTAGATTTAAATACCTAATTAACAATAATCTATCATATTCCTATCTTGACACCAACCCTATTCTAAATCCTTTTATTCAGATTTAAACTGTTAAATATTTCAGTTTGAAAACATTGCAGTAAACAGTTTTTAATTAATCCAAAATGTGTTTCCTTGTATTAAGTTAGCTGTAAATCCCCTCATGTTTTCTCCAAGAAAAAAGACATATAGAGAAATATGTAAGCCTCAGATAGCATATAGTTTATTCACATAACAAGACTCAACTTTCTTCTTGCTATAGCAGAATAGAAAGGCAATAGCACTTGCATTAATTTCACACTAACTATCACACTAACTATTTGCTGGTCCAAATTGCTGTGTGACAAATGCTATATGAGCACATCTGTGTGCTTTTATCAACAAGGCTAAAATAAAGATCGTCCATTCACAATCCTTGCCCTTCATGTATTGTGAGCCACAATCACTTTCTCAGGATGAACCCAATTTTTCTATCCTGGCACTCTTCCACATTGCATAATCCATTGTATTCCATTAAATATGCAAAAAACACTTTCCCTCACTGTTTATTCTGAGTTTCTACATTCATTCCTGGACATCCAAGAAAAAAAAAAAGTGTGTAGCCATTTTGATGAATCAGAGGCTACAGATGCGGCCCTTTAAATTAAATGGATTGCCAATGCTGTAGATATTGCATTTGTAGCAATGTTAAGATCTCTCTCTTTGGCAAACCTTAATTAAAATGCACTGGTTAAGAGCTTCAGGGATTTATGGAAAAATCCCTTTGTGCCCCAAAACTGATTGGATAACCCAAGTCAATGGAAATAATGCCTGGAATTCCCAGAACCATTCTGGACAGTGTAGATGAAGTATGGTTACTGAAGTTATCAAGGGTATCTAAGCTCAGACTTTTTATGCTTGTCAGAATCATGTCTATCTGACATTTCCTCCTGGATGACCTCTTAACATCTAAGAATCATCTTATCCAAAACATGTTAAAATTAACATCTCAAAGAGTTGCCACCTAGTCCCCATTCCTCCTCCACTAGTGCACCTGTGCTTTTCCTTTCTGTAGACAACAAAAAGACCACTCCAACTTGTCAAGTCAAATGTCTTGTTGGAGTCCCCGCCCAGGAAGAACAGTATGACGTGCTAGATTGGGCCGTTTCCCACTATGAACGCTACCGGTTCTATGCATAGCATTGGAAAGAGCTCTAAGATGCGAAACATTTAAACCTTTAATTAATAGGGCACGGAGAGATGTGAGTGATTTCCCCTTTCTCACCTGCTGCTTGACTGGTCGGAACAATACGCCGACTGGACGTCCCTCAAGTGGTGTAACAGGGGCTGGCTGAACGCCGGTTACGTTAACCCTCGAGAGAGAGGTAACCGCCCTGAGGGGAGATAAAGCCGACGGGAAGGACTTTGGAGACCAGCTCAGTGGAGGTTGTGGCGGCACAGATTGATAGAAGCTGTGGGCGACCGGTTAAAACTGTTTGAAGGCCTCCCTGTGTGAGAATTTACCTACCAAGCTTGGAGAGGTTAGAAGGACCGCCCCGCTTTACCGGTAATTGTGGGGCCGGCGTTCCTTGCATAGCAGTGGAGCCGTATGTTAGGCTGGAGGCCCCCTACCTGGAGTCATAGGGGCTGACTGACTGAACGCAGACTACGCAAGCCTGGTGAGAAGCATTGGCCCAGAGGGGACGTCTGAACTAAAGAGGAAGTTCTGTGAGACCAAGTGGGTGAAGGACGGTTGTGTACAGGGTGGTGGAGGCTGTGGACGACCAGTTGGAGACTGAGTGAAGGCCCCCTTCTGTGAGAGCTCACTTAACAGGTGAACAATTTGTGTGAAAGTCCTGCGCATATAGGGGAGAGAACTTTATGGACTTTAGTTCTACCCTGGTGGGAATATGGTATTATAAACCGTCTATTTAGACTATTTCCTATAGAGTCTAGCTTCTGGACTGTGTATTTGGGACTGTGTATTTTGATCTGTGCATTTGGTATTAAGAGAAAAAGGAAAAGAGAGAGGCGGAAGGAAAAATAGTAAAGAAAGAGAAATAAGGGAAAAAGGGAAGAAAGAAAGAGAAAAAAGAGGGAAAAGAAAGGGAAGGAAAAAAATGGAAAAAAAAGGTGAAAGCAGAGGAAGAGAGGAAAAAAAGAGAGGGAAGAAAGAAAAAGGAAAAAGAAAGGAAAGGGAAAAAAGAGGCAAAAGAATAATAGAAAGAGAGGAAAAGGGAAGGGAAGGTAAGAGAGAAGGGAGGGAAGAGAGCAGGAGTGAAGAAGAAGGGGGAGAGGGAAGAAGGAGGAAAAGAGATTTTATTTTTGAACTCTAAAGTTGACCACCATGAGGGATAAAGAAGTTAATTAAACAAAAGTAAAAAATAAAGTTAAGAAACATACAGGAAACAGTCAAACTGTAAATACAACCTCTTTCTTTTCCCCAAAAGGGAACTCTGGAGCATCAAACTCCTCCCAACTTGAATCCTCTATACAAAGCCACTCATCTCCCTTAGTAGAGAAAATAAAACTCTCTACAAATGATGAATCCTCAATCAACTAATTTGCAGGAAAAGGAAGTGTTAACTACTTCTATAATGGAAAGGCTTTTTAAGGAGTTTCAAACCACATTAAAACTAGATCTTTCACAAGAAATCCAACTAAGCAAATCAGCTGTCACTAGCTTGTTAGAAAGAGTGGAAGAGTTAGAAACAAACCAAGAGTCTTTAATTAAAGAATACCAAAAAGTGATCAAATATTCTGTGGATCTGGAACATAAACTAGAACATATAGAAACTAAAATGATTAAACAGGAGTACTTTTGTCAGTCGGAATAATTTGAGACTTAGAGGAATTCCGGAAACTCTGATTTTTTAAGAACTTACAGCCTTTGTAACGGCCTTTTTTACATTTCTAGTTCCGCCTAACAAACCATGGATTAACATGTTAGATCGGATCCATAGGATTCCGCTACCAAAAGATCTTAAAGGAGAGAAAGTCAGAGATGTAATAGTCAAAATATTTTTTTTTAATACAAAGAAGCAGTTCTAAAGGCAGCATGACAGAAATAAAAATGTGATCCACCTTTTGAAAAATTAACTATATTCACAGTTCTTTCTGGGGATACGCTAGCAAAACATAGAAGATATCAATAATTTACTAAAGCATTAAGAAAGGAAAAAATAATATATAGGTGGGGTTCCCCACTAAATTAATAATCTTCAAAGATAACCAGAAGAAGGTTGTTTATTCAGTGGCAGAGGAGGAAGCTTTGCTAAGGGAATGGAATATACCATTCACAGAATCAGCTAGGGAAAAATGCTAGAGGCAAATCTACAAAGATTTCAATTGATAGAATGGAAAAAGAAATGATTATAAGACAATAAAGATAAGTAAAAAGGGAGGGAATGGGGGAGGGGAGGGAGATGAGAGGGAATAAAGATGATACTCTTAGATTGGGGGAGGGAGGGGGGGAGTTGAAAGAAATTGAAGTTAAACATTTTTTTATTTATTTTAGTTTTTTTTTGTTTTTTTTTTTAAAGATATATCATATCACTTATATTCCGAAAGAAAGGGAGAGAATAGGGTAATGAGAGGAGTTACAATTTATTAGATTTATAAACACAAATTTCACAAAATGTTGGTATTTGTTATGTGATACATTTTGAGCACTATATTATTAGTCACCACGTAATTAAAGATTTATAATTAGGAAATGAGGAGCTGGATACTAAGTCACAAAGTTATAAGTTGAGTATACTTTCACAAAAAATATTTTTTAGTCATTTTCAAATAGACAGAATAAACAGAAGACTAGAAGAAGAACAAAGATAATATATTTAAAAAGGATTGGAAAATAAAATAGTAAAGACACAAATATATTTTCGAAGTATAAACGAGGTATAAATGCACTGTTTTTTTTTTTGTTGTTTTTTTTTCCTCTCGTCCCTATTTACTTTCCCTACTTACTCCTCTCTATCAATACTTAGATAGTAATTTGGTCCCTAAAAAATGGGTGGACGATATAGCTGGTTCTTTTTTAGGGACTCATTAAAAAGATTTACTTTTCCTTGTTTGAACTTATATGGAATCCCTTTTATACTGGGATTCACATCTAAAGGTGAACAGGAAGTGTTTCTTATGCAGTTTTCTTTTTTTATGAGGGGGGCTGCTAGATGTAGTTTGATCTAGCTCATTCTCGTTTTACACGTACCGCCACGTGTCTTACTCTAGAATTGATTATTTTCTGATTGATGGAGATACACTTGCAGATTTTGTATCTTCCAAGATCACTATAATCAAATGGTCTGACCATGCTATGATTGAATTACAACTTAATGACCAGATGCTCAATAAAAAAAAAATTAGAAATAGGATGGATATTTCTTTATTTAATAACCCAGATAAACAAACTCTACTACCAAAAAAAAAATAGAAACATCTTTTCATACTAATGAGAACTCGGTTACCGAGTTCTCAACTGTGTGGAATACACATAAAGCGTACATAAGAGGGGTTCTATCCTCATGGGGTGCCTTTAGAAGGACACAGCAGGGCTCTTCACTTCGAGATTTACATATCCAATTAGCTAAACTTGAAAGACAGAATAAATGTGTACCCTCACCCAGTAGAATGAAGGAGTTAACAAAGGTTAAAACTAAAATAAAGAAAATAGTTCAAAAGAATATTGATAATTCTCTATGGAAGTTACAACAGAGAAAGTATTTTCTAAGTAATAAAGCATGTAAATCACTAGCCAGGAAATTAACAAATAAAAAATCAAATAACCAAATTGAAGAACTGATTATTGAAAATAAAAAAGCTTTAATTACATTGACAAATCCCATTGATATTGAAAAGGTTTTTTTTTTTAGCTTCTATGAGAACTTATATAACTTAGAAAATAATAAAGAAGTTATAAAACCTAAAACAGAAGAAATAAAATTATTTCTAGGTAACTTGACATTGCTCAAAATTAACAAAGAAGATCTAGAATTCCTAAATAGTGATATAAAACCATCAGAAATAGAAGAGGCAATCACTAATTTAAAATTGGGTTCAGCTCCTTCAAGACATCACTTACAAAACACTTAGTTAAAGTGTTTAATGAAATCAAGACAAAAGGTAAAGCACCAAAATAAATGCTAGAGGCAGTTATAATTAATATTCCAAAACAAGTATTCTTGATATTGTAAGAATTATAGACCAATATCTTTAATGAATACTGATATAAAATTATACGCAAAAGTACTCGCTAATAGATTGAATAGCTGCCTCTCCAAGTTGATAAATATGGATCAATCTGTTTTTTTACAAGGTCGCCAAGGAGCAGATAATACCAGGAGATTAATTGATTTAATTGCTTATAGTAAAGATAATCATAAACCCTGTGTAGTCATCACTTTAGATGCTGAATTCAATAGGTTAAATTGGGATTATATGAATCAAGTATTATTAGAATTTGGGTTTGAAGATTTGGGAGTAAAATCAATTGGAGCTCTTTACTCCTCCCCCAGTGCTTTTATATCTGGAGTTGGTCTAAAAACACCCCATATGTCTATTACTAACGGGACCCGTCAGGGCTGCCAATTATCCCCTCTGATCTTTATCCTTATGATGGAACCCTTAGCGGAGGCCATCAGAGAAAATAAGGAACTTCAGGGAATTACCATTACAGAAATAGAGTATAAAACCATGTTGTATGCAGATGATGTGATATTAACTCTCACTGAACCTATTGAATCTTTAACCCAGACTCAAGAGTTAATAAAGAATTTTAGATACATCTCTTAATATAAAAGAAATTGGTCCAAAACAGAAGTTTTACCCATTAATATAGACAAAAAAGAAAAAAGATCATTGAATACAATTTAGGAGATTAACCGGGAAACAAACAAAATATCTTACTTGGGAATCGAATTTTCTAGCAATGTGGAAGAAATAATTTGAATAAATTTTACCAAATTATATGATAAAATCAAAGCCCAACTGTATAAGTGGAAAGCAAGGCCCTCATTCAATTGCGATTTGGCCAATTCAATAGGGCTCTAAATAAGCACATAGCATATTTTTTTTAAAGAAGTTTTTAGTTAGTGAAAACCTTGCTTTTGTATAGATGCTTACTAACTAAAAACTTATTTAAAAAAAATATGCTTTGTGCTTATTTAGAGCCCTATTTAATTGGCCAAATTGAAATTGAATGAGAGCCCAAGTATATTATCGTGGTTAGGTAGAGTATCAGCTATAAAAATGTCAATATTACCTAAAATAAATTACTTATTCAGATGTTTGCCATTAACTTTTTCTAACTCTATAATTAGAAAATATCAAATTCTAATTGACTCATTTATTTATAATGGGAAAACAACTAGAATTAAATGAAAGACCGTTAGGAAGAGTTTCATAAAAGGTGGCATTGTCTCTCCATGTGTAGAAGATTATTACAAAGCTGTAATAAGTTCACATTTTATAACATGGTCCACAAAAATGAAACAAAACAGTTGGGCAAGCATAGAACAAAATTTGACTAGTTACCTCGTATTAACAGAGTGGATTTGGTATGATAAATCATATTTTAAAATAAATAAGCAAATGCCCATTATAGTTAAAACAGGGTTTGAATTCTGATTTAAATGGAATAATAAACTAAAGCTCTCCATACTCCCTTCGCCTGGTATAACATTACTGTGGTTGAGTAACATTCTTAACCTCCCTTGTCTCCGCAAATGGAGTAAATGGACATTTATTCATTGGGGGGACCTATTTGATATGGGAAAAATCAAGTCTTTTGCTAAAGTATTTCAGATTTCAATTTTCCACTATCAAAATGGTTAGAATACGAAAGAGTTAAAAAGATAATTATGAAATCAAGATATTTAATTACTTCCAAGAAAGAACTAAGTTTGAAAAACTAGTATTATTTAATGATGGGAAACATACAATTTTTTTTTTCAACATATTATCTTAGAGAAAACTTAAGGCATGCAGAAATGGGAGAAAGAATGCAATAACCCCATTTCACTAGAAAATTGGTCTAGTGAATTTTATCTGTAACAGAAAGTTATTAAATACCAATCTTATAGAAAGATCTATTTTAAAGCAGTACAGAGGTGGTATTATGTCCCACACAAACTTGCACTGATCAATAAAAATCCAAATTTGGGGGTATGCTGGAGATTGTGTAACCAACAAAGTTCTCATAAACATATTTGGTGGGAGTGCAAGCCCGTTAAGAAATTGTGGAATTCTGATTTTGATTATATTTCTAAGATCTGCGGTAGTATTATTAACCCCTCATGTGAAATGGCTATATCACATAAAATGGAAGATAGACTTAATTTAGAAGAGAAGGCCTTTATTATACAAATAGTTTCAGTGGTTAAATGGTCATTAGCCAAATGTTGGAAAACAGATTTGATTCCATAATTAAACGAAGTAATAATAATTCTTGAAAAAAACAGAGAATTGGAGAGAGACATATCCGGTTTGGGTATTGAACTCTCTAAATGTAATAGCTGGGCGATCTGGGATAAATACCATTACCCATCAACTCAATAGATATAACCTTTCCAAAGTTTTTGTATGTCTGTATGAGATTCTGTATACGTTTATTTATAAACTGTACCTTTCTTTTTGTCTACTCTTTTTAATGTACTTTGCTGTTGTTTATGTAAAATTTATTTGCAATTTTCATAAATAAAAAAATAAAAAAAGTCAAATGTCTTATCACACTTTACTCAGAGCTCTCCTTCATCCCCCACATCTTATCACTGAACAGATCTTGCCATAAGCAGCCGTAACATTTCGAAAATTGATAGCTTGCTCAGTTTAGACAATTCAAATACCATAAACCCCATACCCATAATCACCAAGTTCCACTACTGCAACACTCTCCTAACTGGTATTCCATTCACTCACCTTCCCCCACTCAAATCTACCCATTATACACCTCACCCAGTGCTGATCTCTTCTCCTCCCCTCTGCCAGTCATTATACCAGCTTCCTGTTTCTTCAAGGATAAGAAACAAAATCCTAATGCTAACCTACAAAGTCTTCAAAACTGCTCACTATATTTAAAAACATGTCTGAACTCTAAACCTCTCATCTGCTTATGAACTACACCTCTGTTCCTCCATCATTACCTCCTCCATGCCTGTCTTTAGGACTTTCCTGAGCTGCTGCCACACTTTGGACTTCTATATCAACATTACAATCTAAAAACAAACAAAACATGATTATCAGATTACTCTATGGCTGGGGTCCTTGCTTCTGTTTTTCTTTTTTTTCTTTTTTAGATCCTGGCCCATTTCAGAGTGGTTACTGGATCAACTTAGGAGCTTCCTGGACTGTATTCATCATAATATCCCACATATGTTGGATTGTTACTGACCATTTTATTGTTTTAGTCTTTTGTCTATTTTAATGCATTCATTCAATAATATGTAGTATGTGATCTCCATTAGACTCCTCTCCCCTAGTTTTCAAACATTTAAATGTTCTTTGAAAAAACATCCTGTTCAGAGAAGCATATTGCTTACCTCCTTAAAACTTTCAACAGCTCCTTTAAACAAGGCTATATGTTCTGGTTGTCTTACATATCCCTCCATTATGCTATACCATCTAACCATCAAGCAGTCCCTCGCCTCCTGTCCCTGCCATTCCAATTACAGATTATATACTTTTACAAGGGTAGAGTCCTAATCTCCTCATGCACTATTGTGAATGTACAAATGCACTGTCTTGTCCTATTTATACTTTTTTATGTGTTAATTGTATTCCTAACACAATTGAGTATACTTGTGCTGTATATATTAAAAAAAAAATAATATTCACAACCGTTAGTTGCTAAGAAGTAGAATCTGTTATATTTTTACCTACAAAAAGCTAATATTTTATAAGAATATTTCTGAATTATCAATTTCAAGAACAAGTACATAATTGATACATATGGAATAACCAAGAATAATGTGAATATTTTTACACTTTGCCCAGTTTTACTGTTGTACAATGTCTAATTGTATACTTTACCTGTAATGTGCATGCATTGTACACCGGGCTTCTTAATAGAGATATGATCCAACTTTCAGACTATCATAGAAAAGTACTTTATATATGAAATTCCATATTTACAAAATGATGCCCCTATCAGGCATATAGAGTACCTGCATTTTTTTTGTGGGAGATAGTAGATTTTATGTTGATTTTGCTGCAATAGTGACATGTCCAGTGAATACTGAAATAAATAAATATGAGTTGAGATAATGTTGTGTTTTTGTTGTCCATCAGAGAATCCCTCTTCCGTCAACTTTGTGCCCTACATTGGCTGTTAGAGTCTCTAACCTTGGAACCCTTCAGTGCCATGAGACCTGTAACTACTTGTTGGAATATAAGGTACAAACTCTGGAATGTCCTTCATAATTTGCTTTAGATGTATCCATACTTCAAGGTCATCACCACTAAAACAATCAGTATTATAGTTTTCGTATGTGTGGAACGTTGGCTGCGCATGCAAAATCTATATTACATAGACACAGTGCAAGAGCGCGAGGCGTGTCACAAGTGGTGGGGTGGGGCGGGGCAGACACACAGGGGAGGGAGATAGTGGGAGAGAGACGCAGGGAGGGAGAGAGACAAGGGAGGGGATGAGAGAGAAACATGGGGGGAGATAGGGGGAGGATAGAGACAGGGGAGAGGGTGGGAGAGAAAGATGGGGGGAGAGACATCCAGGGAGAGAGAGAGAAGGGGAGTGGGAGAGACAAGGAGGGAAGAAGGAGGGGAGGGGGAAGAGAGAAGAAGGAGGGGAGAGAGAAGGTGGGGAGGGGGAAAGAAAGAAGAAGGGAAGGGGGTAGAGAGAAGAAGGAGGGGAAGTGAGAAGGAGGAATGGAGAGACAGAAGGAGGGAGAGGGAAGGAGGGAGGGAGTGCCAAAGGAGGGAGAGAGAAAAGGAGGGAGGGAAAGAGACAGAGAGAGATAGGGAACAGAGAGAGGGAGGGCAGGGAGAGGGCACACAGAGAGATAGGGAGAGGGTGCTCAGGAAGAGAGAGAGACCGAGCAGATGATATATTACACACACGTCATTTATGACGGGCAAACGGCTAATGCTGTACAAATGGTATATACAAAGTGTGGATGCCTCATACATAAATGCAGTGTATCTATATATTAGATCTTTCAGAAAGGCAGGATTGAAAGCATGTTAGTATTGCTTCATTATAAAAGTTTGGAAATTGGGTCAGCACAGATTACTTTCCATGTTGGCTATTTGCTTGTGACTTCATCTACCTACCACCTTATATTTGTCCAGTTTGTTTACCCCATCCAGCCTCTGTTTTGAATTTCTGTATGAGACACATGGGCATACACCCATTTGGGAATGTCCTTGCAACGTATTTGAGACCTTTTGGTCAGGGGGGCAATACTTTACATCCATATTGCCCTGTAGACCCATCATTAGTCTGAGAGCTCTGTATCTTTCAAAGTACACTGTACAAGATAATTCTTGAACAGCCCTTTATAACTATGAAATATTCAGTCATACCTGGTGTTATATAACTCTATATACATTCTGACCTCAGCTGGGCTTATGCTTTGGAAAATACCTTTTTTTCTGAGAGTTGTTGTTTACTAATTAGTGGAACATCATGCTAAATAGTGGCACAATATGGCCTTCATTCAATTAAGCAAATTGTAGTTACTGGAGCCTGTAATGTAGCCAGTAAAATAATTTGCTATTCAACAGGTGTCTTTTAGCTACCCGCAATCTGTTTAGAAGCTCCAAATCCCTGCGGCTGTCAAAATCATAAGTACAACCCATCTAAGCCTTTGATCTTTCAAGCCCGTAAATGTTACAATCGCAAATCGCTATTCAATTGCTACAATTCCTCAAGCCCGCAATTGCCTTCAAACTCGTAAATGGCAAATGTAGCTGAAAATCCTACAAGTACCAGATAGGACTCGCAAGGGGGTTACACACCTGTTCATAGCCCTGTAAATGCAAATAAAACATCAATACTGCACTTTAAAAGACAAATTAATTGAACAGTCTCAAGAGCGCAAATCTGCAAAAGAAAATAGTTTTTTGTACATTTAATTTCTGTGTTATATCAATCTCAGCAATCAAGGATTTAATACATATCAGGCCACCCATATGGACTAGAACAGTATCGTCATAAATTTTTTTTTTTTGTACATTGCCGGATTGCAAGTCTGATCGCATATCGGACTCCTTAACGCTAATTGATTGACATTTAGCCTCTATGTTTTACTGACGTCATGATGTCTCATTTACTATTGGCTGTTTCTAAATCGGTGGTTACGGCCTTGCTTAATTGATCATGACCTTCGCCTGAAATGCTACTTAAAGGTGCATGGTTTACGGTTTAGGCTTTCGGACTGGTTTCGGCGGGCAGTATGAAGGCAACTGCAGGCAATTGAATGGAGGCCCATGCTTGCATGGTGTTGGTGAGGGACCCTAATAGTTAGACCTATATTTGGTTAGATCATCTGTGATGATAACAAAATCCAGTTAGTGCAATGTTCCACTAATTAATTTACTAATGGGAGATAAGGGTGGATATCTCAAAAATGACATAGATTAAAAAATAGATTAAAAAATATAGAACAATATATTACCAGTTCTTGATGTTCTTCTTATAAGAATTCAGAGCCCAAAGTGACAAGTTAACCTAAGTATGGAAATGATGGGACAGAAAAGGACAACATATTAGTAAATATTAGCACATAAGGTTCAGCAGGTTAATAGTTACATGTCTGCTGTTTCTTTATCAGTGTGGTATACAAGTAGCTCCTGATAATTATAGGAATTTTCCATGGTCTTGTAAGGGTTTTCAGTAATATTGATGGATGACTATCCTGTAGAGATGCAAATATTCTTTTCTTCTACAGATTTATTGATTCATTCCCAGGAGTCAGGTTATTCATAGCCCAATTTACACTGCCCTCCAAGCAGAGTCTAGGGATTAAATAATGGAAATGTCAAACTAAACTGTCTGGAACTGGTCTCCAGTTATTGGTATATTCACAGACCCATTTACTTTAACCCAAATTTTTTAAACAAGGGAATTAAGTAGAAAGCCAAATTGTAACCATCTCTTTAACAACTTTAATTCATAATTCTATTATTTTTTTTTTATTCAACCCAGAGATCCTGGTGGCTGTAAAATTTCATTAAAAAGAATCAATAGAGAGAAAGATGTAGAAGTGAAATGGGAGCAGTTCATCACACCAGGGAAGGTAAATGATTTTTTTATGACTGCCAGAAATATTTTGCCATCTTTTTACACATATAAATAAATTTCATGTCTTAAAATTGGAGCGCTAAATATTTTCAGCTTGTTAATTTTCTTTTACTGAGTGAAATATATGGAGAAAGTGGGAGCATCAACAGCCACTGTATTCTGTATCTGCAGTTATGTTAAAGGGCTTCAGTCTGTGTCTTTCTATGTACAAGATTATACTTGTGCAACGCTTTACAAATTGTACTATTCTGTAGTCTGTTCTTGAAATTGCTGTGTAAATAATGAGGCTGCACCAGCTGAAGCATTAGAAGCTCTTGTGCCGGGAGTGATATTAATGTATTTGTGTAGCTTTGTACACTACCCCTGAGATATGCTGCGTGATAACCTCGTGTTATTATATGTGCCTAGTGTGTAAGACATATGTGGTTCAAATCCAGCCTTCTGTTTAAAAAAAATATATATATATATATCTGTAGGGATTTCAATGGTTAAAACAAGCAGTGAACATGTATAAACTGTAAAGGATGCATATACAATAACCATAGACTGCACAGTACATTGACAGCCACACTCATCTGTAACTATAGAGGTATCTTTATATCATTTGCCAGGCATTGCATAAAATTACTTCTCTTTTGCATAGCATAGGATAAATTATGAACATTATTCCACTAGTTTTAATGATACCATGTATAACACACTGATTGTCAATTTGCCATAAGCTAATACCCTGAACCTGGTGGTCCATCCTGGGTTCGATTCAAGTCAAGGAACCACCCTGAAGATATGCAGCTTTTGGCCTGGTCAGTACTTGGATGGGAAACCACCTAGGAATACCAGTAGCTGTATGCTATGGCCCACTGGAGAAAAAACTGGCCAGCTCACCCCAGTATCTCTGCCATGAAAAACAAGCGGATCAGCATGATGTGTTGCGGTCCATGAGGTCGGATGTGACTGAACGACGCAAACACACACAACACAACACACAATAACCTGAAACTTCTTGTCTTTCTTAACGGCTGACGCAAGCCATATTCCCTTGGGCGACTTACCACATAAAGCAGCTGACTGGGTATAAAACCAAGTCTCCATCCATCATTATCGATGCAGCTTTCTGTTTGTGTGCTTCAGGAGGTATAAAAGCAATAACCAAAATGTCTTTAACTAAGTTAACTCTTGAATACTTTTAAAATTGCAAACAGCTTTCCAAAACACAGTCTATCTATAGTCCACCTTATTATAGGAGGAGCTGTCGCCCCAAAATTATTATTATTGACAGCAATTTTCAGTTTAAGTTTTCCCTCATCGCAACCACAAAAAAAGTTAATTATTTATACTGATCCTTACTACTTAAAAGTTATGGAAGCTTGGCTAATACAGTCGTCCTTTCAATGCATGAAAAATAAAAGGGCTTAAAAATTCTACTAAACATCCAAATATGTTAATTTCAAGTCCTTTCTGTGACTTTTCTGTCACATTTCTGACCCATGCCGTTTCTACAGTTGTATTAAATGATTTTATATGTGTTTTTGTATCAATGGCACATACATATCAGTTTTTAAAAAACAAATACTCTATACCAATTGGAAGTTTAACATGTGTTTTTGTTGCCAAAGGGTCTTTTTTTTCATCCTACTAAACCTACCACAAGATCTGATAAAAAGTGAGTCTAGATATGTTTGGTACATGATTCCAGTGCTAAAGGAGCACTGTCAGAAAATGTATATTTATATAAAGGAATGTTTACATTAAATCTTTTGCAGACATAGTATCTGTTTAACTCCTTTCATGTATGGGGCCAGTCTGCCTCTATTAGTCTGCAAAGGAAAACTCATAACATGGCTTACCATAACCAAGTAGGAAGGCAGTTGAACATGGCACATAATAGCAATATGTCTGTCACAGTCCCAGTATCCAGTCTTGGAAGGCATCTTCCTGGTGAAAGGAACTACACAGCTAATCCATGTTAGACCAGAGCCCACACCAGTCAATTAGTCCAAAACCATTTTAGGGTCTCCTTGGGCATTGCAATAACACTATATGGTGCCACGCACAAACATTTGTAGTAGCATTATCCACCTTGGGCCAATATGGCAACCACAGTCTGGGTATTCAGGAGTTAGGAAAGGGAAGGAGCTGTGTTCTAGTACCAGGCTCCCCTCAGGGAACCAAAAAAGTCCATAGTCCCCAAAAGTCCAGTGGGTCGTCCTGGGCCTCACAATAGCTTATGTAGACATGGCATAGCTTTCCTCCCAAGTATCATGCGTCTTTTAATTTCATGGCTCCAGTCACCATCTTAAGAGATCTTGGAGCCCAGGAAAATAAAATCTGTCACTGCCCCTACTTCCTCTCCATCTATTTGCCAGGAACTGAGATTGCTGACTGCCACAATCTTTGTCAAATTAACGTTGGGCAGTAGGCCGGCTTTTGCACTCTCTTCTTTCACCTTCAACAATAGGTCTGTCAAGGACCCCTTTTTCCAGTTCCTGGATCTTAGCCCATTAAAGTACAGACGGCTTGGCTCCAGTCACTCCATTGTATTGGAATCTGCTCTGGCCCATTGTTAGCAAATTAAGTTAATCCCATCTGCCATGTACTCTATCTAAGGTCTGGACTACTCAAACACAGAGACAGCAGGATGTGTTTTAGAAGGTAGCCCTATTGTTCTCAGGTGCCAGCTATCAAGGTACTGCTAGACCCCATGTGGGGTCATCTCCAGTAATTGTCTGCCACACCCTCTCATTGTTACATTGTGTACAACCCCTCTGTATCTAACTGCTATAAATATTGTTTGACTTTTTAAAATAAATCAGGCATATGAGGCCTATACAAACCGTATGTCTCTTATTTTGCTCCTGTTCTCCTGGATGGCTGCAGGGAGGTACTGAGAGACTCCACATGATACTGCTGGGGTATGTTTGACTGTAACAAGTCTTATCAAGCCCCCTAAGAAGAATCAGATCTGGAGTCTCTTGGTAGCCTGGAAGTGCTGATTTCTAATGCAATGACCCTGACCAATACAGAAGCTAGATATCAGGGTGCTGGTGCCGAGATTTCAAAGAAGCCCACGGTCCTTGTGGGTAGTTAACCTGTAGTCTATAGCAGATGGCACTGGGCAGTAATCGCCCCTACCCCCGGATCATCACAAGGTTCATTAGTTCCTCCTCACTTGTCAACTTCATTAGTTCCTCCTCACTCCTCAACTGTCAGAGTAGTATCATCCACATATCTGTGATTGTTAATATTGTTCCCAGATTGTTCCCAGAATATTGATTACTGCTTTGAATTTGTTCAGCTGACTTTACTCATGATGTATTCTGCATATAAGTTGAATAAATAGGGTGATTATATGCACCCTTGTCCCACTTCCTGATCTTGAACCATTCGCTTTTTCCATGTTCAGTTGTGACAGTGGCTTCTTGGGCCACATGCAGATTCCCCAGGAGATGGATGAGATAATCTGGTAAACCCATCTCTTTAAGAACTAGCCACATTTTGTTGTGATCCACACAGTCAAAGGCTTAACTCAACATGTCAATCAAACTCAACATGTCTAAAACTGAACTCCTAATCTTCCCTCCATCTCCCACAGCGTCAATTCCTCATATCTCTCTCACTGTCAACAACAACATCATCACCCCCTCCTCCCAAGCCCATTGTCTTGGAGTTCTACTGGACCCCGCTCTGTCTTTCATCCTTCACATACAATCACTAACTAAATCTTGTCTTCTCCATCTAAAAAACATATCCAGAATTTGTCACTATCTTACACAAGACACAACTAAAATCTTTATACACTCTCTCATCATCTCTCGACTAGACTACTGCAACTCGCTTCTTGTTGGCCTACCTACCACCCAACTATCTCCACTTAGATCCATAATGAATGCCTCTACTAGACTCATCTTCCGTACACAAGGTTCAGTGTCGGCATCACCTCTCTGTCAATCACTCCACTGGCTTCCCTTAGCCTCAAGAATAAAATTGAAAATCATGACCCTAACTTACAAAGCCCTCAATAATAATGCTCCCCCTTACATCTCTGCTCTCATCTCCAAATACTTCCCCACCCGCCCTCTTCGTTCTGCTAATGACCTTCTTCTTTCTACAACTCTTGTCACCTCCTCTCACTCCCGCCTCCAGGACTTTTCTCGTGCTGCCCCTATTCTCTAGAACTCCTTGCCTCGCTCCACCAGATTATCCCCTTGCCTCAAAACATTTAAAACCTCACTGAAAACGCATCTCTTTAAAGAAGCGTATCACCTTCCACCATAACACACTTATCACATCTCTCTCCCTCTTTTACCACTCACTATACCTTAGATTGTAAGTCTGTGAGTTTCTATCCTAAGTACTTTGGGAATTCACCATGGACATTGGGGGCCCTATTAAATTCTCCCTCGTAGTTCTCTCGGTGCTCGCAAAAGGCAGTTTTCCTGCTGTTTGCGAGAACCGAATCTCTCGCAGCCTGCTTTACGATATGACTGCGAGAAAATGGCCAAGAATAGGCTCCGAGAGAGCTACGTAGCCTTAAATCTATGCACGAGTCTTGCATATCGTAAGAATCCCTACGTGGACAAAAAGTCCACGCAAGGGATCCGAAAGCCTCTACGTGCTGCCTCGGAACAGCCCGAGACAGCAGTGTGAGGCTCCCCCCTGCACCCTATACACATCCCCATGCTGCAGGGGTCTCTATCAGGACCCCTGCAGCACCCCCACATTAACCCCTTGCAGCGGGGGTCCCCGATCTGCATAGATCAGGCCCCCCGCTGCATTTAAAACTTTTAAATTCCCCGCCGCGGCTCCTTAAAGGGACCGCGGCACACTATTACCCAATCCCGGCCGCGGCACTTAAAATTAACCCCCTCTATGCTGGGGGTCCCCATCGGGACCCCCGAAGTGTCCCCAAATTAAGACCACTTACCTTTAAGATGTTGCTTCAGATCACTAACCTATGGGTCAAACAAAAAATAAAAATTAGTACAAAACATTAACATCAAATAAATAAACATTCTATACATTCTAAATATTCAACTCACCTTTACAGCATGTCCAGTCACTGTTTAGCTCTTCCGGCGCGGCCCTGTTAAAAAAAAAACACAATACATGAATACAATATATAAACAATAAATAAAATACACAAATAAATATCTAAATATACATTTAACTTACCTCCCCGCGATGTCCCCGGCCTTCTCTCCTTCAGCCCCGGCTGGGCCGCGGAACCATCCGCGCTCTAAAAAAAAAAAAAGAAAAAAAAACTAACGGAGGTCTGCACTGGCAGACCTCCCCGACGCTACTGAACCTCCCGGAGTCGTTTCCGGGAGGAAATTGGCATTGGCGGCTTGTGATTGGCTGAAAAAGCTGTCTATCAATTTCAGCCAATCAAAAGTCGTCAATGTGTGAGCCAATCAGGATGGGATACACCCCAATATCCCACCCTGATTGGCTTAAACACTTGTCTATCTTTCTGGGAACCAATCACAACGCTCAGATGCCTTCAGCCAATCACTATGGGATACACCCCCACGGAGTGATTGGTAGAAGACATCTGCGCATCCTGATTGGCTCCTACATTGACGACTTTTGATTGGCTGACAGCTTTTTCAGCCAATCACAAGCCGACAATGCCAATTTCCTCCCGGAAACGACTCCGGGAGGTTCAGTAGCGTCGGGGAGGTCTGCCAGTGCAGACCTCCGTTAGTTTTTTTTTTTGTTTTTTTTTAGAGCGCGGATGGTTCCGCGGCCCAGCCGGGGCTGAAGGAGAGAAGGCCGGGGACATCGCGGGGAGGTAAGTTAAATGTATATTTAGATGTTTATTTGTGTATTTTATTTATTGTTTATATATTGTATTCATGTATTCATGTATTGTGTTTTTAATATATTATATGTAATGTCATGTATTGTATGTAATGTATGTAATGTATTATATGTAATATATTATATGTAATATATTATATGTAATATATTATATGTAATGTCATGTATTGTGTGTAATGTATGTAATGTATTATATGTATGTATTGTATTGTGTTTATCTGTCTTTCCTTTTCAGGTGTGTAATTTTTTTATTTTCTGTAGTGGGGGGTGGGGTTGTAATGTATTTTTTTGTTTTCTGTAGTGGGGGGTGGGGTTGTAATTGTTTTTGTTTTTTGTACTGTAGGTTTTTTGTTTTCTGTGCTGTAGGTTTTTTGTTTTTTGTAATTAGAGTGTTGGGGAGGTTTATTAGGGGGTAGGTAGTGTAGGTAGGTAGTGTAAGTGTTAATAGATTAGTCTAGAGGGGGGTTAGTTTAGATTAAATGGTTTATTGGGGGTTATAGTGTAGTGTTTGTAGTTAGTGTCATGATGGTCCTTGAGGACCATCATGGCACTTATGTGGTTAATGTTGGGTTGTAACAGGCCCATAATGGTAATAATATACCCTTATGGGACTGATGGGGTTAAATAGAGCCTTATGGTGGTCTGTATTGACCACCATGAGTTAATGGGTTAATTTAGGCCTTATGGTGGTCTGTATTGACCACCATGAGTTAATGGGTTAAATAGAGCCTTATGGTGGTCTGTATTGACCATCATGAGTTAATGGGTTAATTTAGGCCTTATGGTGGTCTGGATTGACCATCATGAGTTAATGGGTTAATTTAGGCCTTATGGTGGTCTGGATTGACCATCATGAGTTAATGGGTTAATTTAGGCCTTATGGTGGTCTGGATTGACCATCATGAGTTAATGGGTTAATTTAGGTCTTATGGTGGTCTGGATTGACCATCATGAGTTAATGGGTTAATTTAGGCCTTATGGTGGTCTGGATTGACCATCATGAGTTAATGGGTTAATTTAGGTCTTATGGTGGTCTGGATTGACCATCATGAGTTAATGGGTTAATTTAGGTCTTATGGTGGTCTGGATTGACCATCATGAGTTAATGGGTTAATTTAGGCCTTATGGTGGTCTGGATTGACCATCATGAGTTAATTGGGTAATTTAGGTCTTATGGTGGTCTGGATTGACCATCATGAGTTAATGGGTTAATTTAGGCCTTATGGTGGTCTGGATTGACCATCATGAGTTAATGGGGTAATTTAGGTCTTATGGTGGTCTGGATTGACCATCATGAGTTAATGGGTTAATTTAGGTCTTATGGTGGTCTGGATTGACCATCATGAGTTAATGGGTTAATTTAGGTCTTATGGTGGTCTGGATTGACCATCATGAGTTAATGGGTTAATTTAGGCCTTATGGTGGTCTGGATTGACCATCATGAGTTAATGGGGTAATTTAGGTCTTATGGTGGTCTGGATTGACCATCATGAGTTAATAGGTTAATTTAGGCCTTATGGTGGTCTGGATTGACCATCATGTGTTAATGGGGTAATTTAGGTCTTATGGTGGTCTGGATTGACCATCATGAGTTAATGGGTTAATTTAGGTCTTATGGTGGTCTGGATTGACCATCATGAGTTAATGGGTTAATTTAGGTCTTATGGTGGTCTGGATTGACCATCATGAGTTAATGGGTTAATTTAGGCCTTATGGTGGTCTGGATTGACCATCATGAGTTAATGGGGTAATTATAGTTGCCTGGGGTTAATATTTTTAGTGCGAGTCCTTTCAGGACCTTTACGGTCCTTTGAGGACCCGCGAGGCGGGAAATTTAAAATTGAATTGCAGCAGGGTCACGATCGGTGCCGATCGGGGCCCCCCGCTGCAGGGGATTTATATGGGGACACTTCGGGGGTCCCGATGGGGACCCCCAGCATAGAGGGGGGTTAATTTTAAGTCCCGCGGCCGGGATTGGGTAATAGTGTGCCTCGGTCCCTTTAAGGAGCCGCGGCGGGGAATTTAAAAGTTTTAAATGCAGCGGGGGGCCTGATCTATGCAGATCGGGGCCCCCCCCGCAATGGGTTTATGTGGGGACACTTCGGGGGTCCCGATGGGGACCCCCAGCATAGAGGGGGGTTAATTTTAAGTCCCGCGGCCGGGATTGGGTAATAGTGTGCCGCGGTCCCTTTAAGGAGCCGCGGCGGGGAATTTAAAAGTTTTAAATGCAGCGGAGGGCCTGATCTATGCAGATCGGGGACCCCCGCTGCAAGGGGTTAATGTGTGGGGGCTGCGGGGGTTCCTATGGACCCCTGCAGCAAGGTGTTCATGTGAGGACACTTTGGGGGTCCCGACGGGGACCCCCGCATTGAGGGGGGGTTAATTTTAGGTGCCGGGGGGGTATTCGGAGTACCCCCACGGCAGGGCTTATGTGGGGGACTGCCGCGGAGGTCCCTTTTAGGACCCCCGCAGCACTTGATGAGGAGTGTGAGCCTGCGATATCATCTCGCAGGCTGTCACTCCTCATGTACATTTACGCAGTGTAGATACGTACGGCCCTGCTGCGCAGCTCATACGTTGCTCGCAGCAGGGCTAATTTAATAGCATTGTAAGTTAGAGAAACTTTGCAGTACGTAGGGCTTAAGTAGAAGCCTCTTATTTACGAGGCTGGAATTTAATAGGGCCCCAGATTCCTAGCTCAAAGACAGGGCCCTCCTTGCTTTGCTATATGTTAATCTGTATTTATCACTGTCTGAACCTAATTTTTGTACAGCGCTACGGAATATGTCGGGCTACTATAAATAAACTATAATAATAATAATAATAAGAAGAATAGTTTATGAAACAGAGGTAAATGTTTTTTCTGGAACTCTTTCTTTCTCTATTATCCAGCGCATATTGGCAATTTTATCTCTTGTGTCTCTGCCCCTGAGAAACCCGGCTTGCACATCTGGTAGTTCTCGTAATAGCCTTACATTTATGTTAAAGGCAGCAGCGGAGCTAAGGAATGGAGGTCCCCTACGCAAAATAATCCCCCCCCCCCCCCCCCCTTGTAATTTCTCTATCTACGCCATGGGGTCAATAAAAAAAAAAAAAAATTATGTAGATGATCAGGTAACCCCTGTGTTGATTAGATTACCTTTCTATAAAGTAATTATCAGACATCCTCATGTAATAAATCAATATTCCTCATTTACCAGCAATAGCAAAGGGCGCATAACCAGTTGTGGGTTCCGGTGCTTTCAACCGCTGGTTAAAAGGGACACTTAAATCTTAAAGAATATTAAAGACTATACATTGTACTAGCCATTATATGCTACAATACATCACTCCAAAAATATGTGGTTACTGTATGCAAATATGTGGTCCAGTATGCTAATTTGCCACCAAAAAGCCAAACAAATAGACTGTGATCTAAATTAGCACATCAAAGGAGCAAATTAGTACTCATGAGTCAACCATTTGTATATTAATATACCCATAACAATGCTGATATTCTCAGGATTTAGTATATTTAAAAATGTTTAATACAGTTTAACATTCTCTCTATTCTAGTCTATTTCGTAGCCGCATTCCGTCAGAACAGCTCCACCCGGTGGTGCAAAAAAAGTACTGCGGGCAAAGAACTATTTACACCTCTGACGTGGCGCAACTCGAACATCGCTATGATTGACGCTGGCACTTGGCCCCCCAGGGCCTCGGGCGCGCCTCTCATAGCTCAAGGCCTCTGTTGTCGGTGCCCCTTATGAGCCAGATCGGAGGTGGAAATTGTTATCTGCCTGCAGTACATTTTTTGCACCACCAGGTGCTGTAGCGCAGCGCTCAACCCCAGTGTTCTGACAGGATGCGACTACAAAATAGAAAAGGACCCCACTTTCTCAATAAAGAGGTGACACTTTTTTCAGTTCCTGACCAGGCCCAAATCAGGACACTCCACAACTTTCTTCTGCACCACTCCCACTTAATATTTAAACCTCTAGAAGCTTCAAAGTCTGTTTACAAACTCAGTGATGTAGCTACTGCTGGTGCAGCAGGTATAAAGTGCAGGAGCCAGCAGCAGACAAGGACTAAAGCATTAGTTTATTAGGGGTGTTAGACATAATTATTTTTATAAAAACATGATTACACTGGGGGGGGGGGGGGGGGTCTTAGCACCTACATATATTTGTGTTTTTTCAAAACATCTCACTTGTATAAGGAAGATGCATAGGAGGCTCCCAAATCATTTTGCACCGGGTCCCCCCTTACTACCTTCGACCGTGAGCAAACTATCAGTTAAATGATATTATACAATATATACATTACTTTCCTGTGCTCTTTTGTATGTCATTATATTAAAGCAATATGCAATACAGACCATAAATTAATTATCATAAATATATTTGGGCATTTGGAAATGTTATGGAAAATTGACTACCCCTATTTAATGTAACCTGTTCACTTAATTCCCAGTTGATCTTTTCAAATAATCAAATAATCTGCTTACTAGAACTTAGAAACTAGAGAGGCTTTACCTCGGTAGTGAGAAGTCTGTCACCTATGTGAATATAACCTGATATTTGAAACCACCCAAGATGTGGATAAAAGCTTGAACAAGCAGAATCAGTTACCAGGGAAAAGATGTTGAGTGTCAGAATTCATGCCAACATCAAATTCAGATGATCTAATTTTAGAAGGCTATTTAATATAAGCATGTATTTAAAGTTCACCTTAATTATCTTTCTGTATTTTGCCCTTGCGTGCAATATTTTGTTAGCACACTAGATGGCAGTAATTGAAGTCAGAATTTTTTTGTAGAGAGTTACTGTAGTTTGTTTTACTATTTCTGTTCATTCAGAGCTGTGAACTCTTTCATCCGCTTCAGTGTAGTTTTATTTATACACTGTAACTTTAACTCACTAACATGTAAATTGGTAAATATATCAAATCATTCTGACAACATATATATCTCTGTGTAAGGTAGCTACAATTAGGTCCCAGAGACACTGCCATACTGGGGAACCAGTCGTCCTTATCGCAAGAAATTACTGCCATTGTTTTAACTTAATTTTTTACATAAAATGGGCACTGTAAGAATCCAAATTTATTAGCATTGTTTAGTCTTTAATAATGTAAAAAAACATAAATATAGTTTGCTTTTAAAACAATATATTCTTTGCACATGTCATATTTTTTTCTGCTGATCAGATGTGCCCCCATCCCTCAACAATAGGCATGATAACTGACATGATATTGAGGTCTACAATCCAATTGTACACCCAAAATATATATTCCAGACAAATTAGAAGTGACACACTTTACTGAAAATTTTGCATTGTGGCTACATTTTAGTGAAAATTCATAGTCATGGGCACACGTAAGAAGACTACAGTTCATTAAAAGAAAAATCAAAGCATTTACTGGCTGCACTTTAGTGGTACTAAATTGTTGCCTGCATACTTTCTTTAGAGCTTGTCTCAGAGTGTACATCTTTTGTATAGCACCATAAAACTTTTGGGGTTGGGCAAATTAACAAATTGCACTGATCGGTCTAAAGTGGCCTGTCCTAATTAGCATAAGTAATAGACTTTTATAAAGACTTTATAAAATAAAATGCAATGATAAAGTATCAATTCAGTCTAGCAGCCCTATTAAATTTCCCTCAGTGTGTAAAACCGTAGCCAGTAAATTGGCCCTGTAAAGCAACCCGTTAACAATCTGCAGGTTACAGTAGGAAAAACCCTACGGGACATCGAAGGTTGAACTCTGTTGCCGCAAATCCTTTGATCTGTCAAGCCCATTCGAAAATCGCTATTAAATTTCTACAAATCCACTGGCGTTTAAACCCATAACCCGCAAATGGAGCCAAAAAGCCAACGGGTACTAGAGAAGACCCGCAAGGGGGTTAAAGTCCTATCCGTAGCACTGTAAATGCAAATATACTCACACTACTATATTTTCAATTAAAGGGAAAGTGATGTTCGGTATTAAAATTAATAGCACAACATTCTCAAGCTCGCAAATAGGCAATATAAACTAAAAAAAAAATCTGTTTAATTTCTGTGTTATATCGATCCTGGCAGCAAAGAAACAGCAAACCTAACACTCACACAAACTGAACATCAGCAGAAATATAAACTTTAAATATTGATGTTGAAGCTTCTGGGTCATCCTGTATTCTTTTTTCTTTGGAGAAAAAAAAACCCAGTGTTATAGAGAATCAGAGCGTTAATATCGGTCCTGCTGGCAAAAACAGCGTTATAGTGGGGCAATGCTCTAGAGAATAAAAGTGTTAATAGGGATCTGGTGGGCAAAAACAGCGTTATAGTGGGGCAATGCTATAGAGAATAAAAGTGTTAATAGGGATCTGGTGGGCAAAAACAGCGTTATAGTGGGGCAATGCTATAGAGAATAAAAGTGTTAATAGGGATCTGGTGGGCAAAAACAGCGTTATAGTGGGGCAATGCTCTAAACAGGGTAGCTTTAAGCACGGTATACCTGTATTGCATTATTTCTGGAATGCAGTCCGATCAAAACCCGTAATTGAACCCCATAAGGCTTTGAAATGTAACCTCCATTTTTCATTGACGTAATGATGACGATCTCATTTGCCATTGGCTCCGTCTAAACTCATAACCTACGGGTTTGACTAATTGATCATGTTCACGGCCGCGCATCCTACGGGTTTGCGTCTACGGCCCGTAACTCGCAGCGTGGCTCAATTTAATAGCTCTGTAACGCAGCCGAATTTCAAGCTCGCAGCCTTTGCGGGTGTGCAGATGCCGTTACGGGCTTCAAATTTAATGGGTCTGTAGGCCAATCAAATACTTAGTGGCAGAGCTTCTGGTGCAGAAGCTGCAAACCATTGGGACCCATTACATGGTAGAGGCCTACTACTACCAGCAGCAGCCTGAGGTAAAGGGGGAATCATATTTTATTAGGGGAAAGAGGAAGAAAAACACTTCTATTTTAAGGTGGTCCAATAACCCTGTTTTTTAGATAGTGAGCCCCACATTATCTTGCACCAGGACCCTCCAATCACTACCTCTGCCACTGCAGTAATAAATTAAAATGCTTGTTATGAGGAAAAACCCTAATTAGACATCAAAATGTAATTTTACATGTCTCATTAGGAAAATTACATATTCAATATACTAGAATATTGTTTACAAAAGAGCTATGTGACCTGTGAATTATTATTTCATATAGATTACTGTATTTTTTCTTATAGGAACATTTACATGATGTAAAGTATATCTTAAATGCAAGTTTTATTAGTAGTTACTAATACATAGCATACATAGCTGAGTGTCAGCAAAATATAACACACATTGATTGTTTTTAAACATTACAAATGCATACAGCCATTTTGGATAAACCACATTGTGTAAAATGTAATCCTGTATCACTTAAGTGCTGCAGACCTGGCAGTTCTGATTAAAGTTATGAATTATTTTGAAAGTTCTATAACGTGATCCTAAATGGCCTACACCAGCTACATGAAACCTTATCTATGTTATCCAATTTTCAGCCTAAAAAGCAGAATAAACTCCTACGCAGTCACTATCTCCATCCACGGAAAGCTTCTTTCCTCAGCATCTCACGCTTCAGTGCTATGTCATCAGCACATACACCGATCATGGGCAGCATCTCATCCCTCTATCCAAGTTCAGATGGGACACCTGCAGGAGCCAATGAATACTCAGATGCTCCCCATGAGGGTGGAGAGGATCTTGAATCCACTGCAAATAGTTCTTTCATCACTCATGGGAAACAGAGCAAGGAGGAAGAAGAGCCTCTATCTGATTGTAAGTACAGAGAATGTAGTCCTTATAAGTAAGCCGGAATTATGTATTTCAGAAGTGACTGTAATAGAGTAGTGCAATAGTGAATCTTACCATGAATAAAGTTGGATTTTAAAGGAATAAATAGGTGTGATTTAAACCTCCTGCCTACAGAGCTTTAAATTGTTTGGTCAGCCAGAAATCCTGTCAAGAACAACGCAATAAGAATTCTAGCTAGGGATCATTCAGGATAGCGTATAGTCTATAAAAGACTTAATTCCCTGCCTAACACCCCTTATTTCTGTGAACTCCACATTTCTTGCCCTGTAACAATGTCATAATTACCTTTCCTCCTCCCAGTTACTGGGTTTCTCCTTCATTTGTTTGGTGGAGAGCTTAGAATTGTTACTTATGGACACTTGGATCTTATATATGATATATATGTATGATACATTTATCATATGTATGACATATAACATAATACATTAGCAGAGGATGGGAATGAAGTTAGGAAGTTTTTGTAATAATAGGTTTCCTATAGTTTGTATTATAATTCAAATTGAGATATCATTCACTGTATCCGATTCTTCTATAACAATATTGCTTTGAAAAGTTTACTAAAGATATGTAAAGTCACGTTTCTTACTGGCTTTTAATCCATTCCTGGTTTGCCAGTTAAATACAGTTTCTACTTCCCATGCAGCTTAGCTCTTTTACTTACTTGACTACTACCTCCAGCAATCAAATAGTTTTATGATGCCATTAGAATATGGAGAGGAAGTGATCTTAAAAGTGCATACAGTAATTGGTGCATGAAAGTACTTATAGTGTCTCAGTCATTCCTGCCCCTCTATTCATTCTCTTTCACCTTCCCTTGCTGCTATGGCCCTCTTAATGCACGATAACATATTATTTGTATTGACTTTGCACTTGCTGCCTAGCATTGAGCACGGTTATGTAGGTGGTTGACGCTACGCTGCCCACGCTCCCTTAGTCGCTGGCCGATGACGTCATTACAGAGCGTCTAGGCAGCACACAGGAACGTTAAGTTCCATTAGGATAGCTTTATTGTGATTATCTGCATCCAACTTTGCTAATACCCATCTATGAAATACTTATTAGAGAGGGCTAGATTCATGGAACAGCAGACTTTATATTAGCTCTAGTACTATCCTTGTGACTCCCTCAATTTTTGGCTTTTTATATAAACAACAATTATTTGTATGGACCTTCATTTCATATAAATCATCAATAGTGCAATTTCAAGCATTTTCAGCACCTTATCATTGTGGGAAAATCCCCAAGCAACACTTAGTCACTTTACACTGATCAGTTCACAGTTTATTTGTACAATAGGACTCTTTTGGGTCCTAATTCGCTTTAGTATTAGTTCTAGCACTTAGCACTTTTTGCCTATTGTCTCTTCATTATTGTATCCAATCATCTGGTTGTTGTTATGATTAATGCAGTTTAGCCAGTAGAGGTATTAATATATTTATTATTTGGCAGCTGTAGCATCGTGTGTTTAGTTTTGTATTCCTTTCATTTGTTATATAATAACTATTAAAAGCTTTATTGATTATAGTAGGTTCCTAGGAGTGCACTACTACAAAGGGATTTTCTTTCCCTTTCTTTACCATTATGCATTACATTATGGATCCTTGGTAGCACCCTATCTTATTACAAGTTCCTCGACTCAATGCTTAGAGCCACCTTACTTGTCCTTTTTTGATTATAAAGTGCATGCTTTTTTTCCCCACCAAAATAAATAACTTTACATTTATTTGTGTTTAATATCATCTGCCTTGTAGCTGCCCATTCTTTTAGTTTAGGTAAAAGTACATAATTTAGTGTCATCAGCAGACATGGAGTCATTGCTCTCCAGTTTTTCTTTTAAATCATTAATACATTTGTTAAAATAAAGAGGCTATTGTTGTTGTTGTTGTTTAGTCATTCAGTCGCGTCCGACTCTCCATGACTCTAAGCAGAATAGAACCTAATACTAAATCATGAGAAACACCACTTCCTGGATTAGTCCAATCTGAGTATGTTACATTTACAGCAACTATTTGTTTCCTGTCTTTTGGCATTATCGACAGAAAATGAATAACATTTTGGACAGTATTCCATCAACTATTGACACACTAAGCCAATCTTAGTTTTCAAGTGCCTCACACCAAATTATATGACTATGAAGTATAAAAGTGCGGCGTTGTTTCATATCGTTATTGACCGTTAAGACCAAGTCAGTATATACTTTATTCTACTTTTATACTTTATTGCAGTATTTCATCAAATTGAATAATTCAAAATTCCAAAATCATTTAAGTTTAGATCTGTAATAAAGTCTAAGGAAATAGCCCACATCACCGAAATAGAATAAAAAATAAAAAGGGAGTTAATGGGGCGATAATGGGGCATTAACAGAGCGAGACCACAGGAAGTTACACCCATAAAAGGTGTAACACCTTAGACACTAGCTTCTCCCTTCAGAAACCGCATTCATCAGTGAAACACATGCTAGAGAGTACACCGAGAAGCTGCAGGCACGCATCTGTATCTAAAAATGCAAGGTAGTGAATGATTGATGCAGCCATATTGTTAAATTGGGACCACAAAAAGAGGAAGCATCTAACCTTTAGCTAAGGAAATCATTCTGGGTGCTTGTCAATTGGCAGACCAATGAGGGCTTAATATGATTAAAATTCCTCCCTAGGTTAAAGGCTATAGTCAAAGTCAAAAGAACCATTAGCTTCAGCAGAACCATTAGCTTCAGAAAAGCTATACAAGGGAATGCATTCATTGGAACTCAACATATTGTTATAAGAGTTACAAATATCAATATCCAAAAACCAAATATTGCAATAGTAGCAAATTAACATTTAAAGTTGGTATAGAGAGCAGCAATGTCTATGCAATATTAGCTACAACATCAGACTTAACCTAGAGAGGATGATATTTAGACACTCCAGGAGTCTTTTCAGAATTTTGGACATGATCCTTTAATGACAAGCTCCAATAAGCATACAAGTATATATCCTTTGCTTTTAGTTTTAACTGAATTAATTCCTCCAGGGATTGGGTTTACATGGTTGTCTATATTTAAAGGGTGTTTTTATATATATTGAAATTAAACTGAAAATTTAAATAAATAAAAAATAGACTCTTTCTTTACTTTGTAGCTATAATATGCCATGTGGTATATTAGTAAATTCAAAAATATTATTACTCTATTAAAGTTTTCTATTTATGTGCATATATTTTCTGTAATTACTATATCCTTTATTTTGTACAATAGACTCACATGTGGCACTGTATGTAATGCTTTGAAAAATCCAGATAAACTACATCAGCTGAGTTGACTTGATCCAAGTTCCTACTAATCGCCTCATCGAAACTAATTAGATTTGTTTGCCCTGACCTATCTCTCATAAACCTGTGTTGACTCCTACATATTATCTTGTTCACATATACAATCCTTTAGCATCCCCTCTTAGAGCTTATTCATTAGAGAGGTAAGCTTTGAAAAAAATATAGAAATAATGTTTTGTCTTTTACCTAATTCCCTCTGTACTCTTGGATGTATTCCATCAGACCCGGTGCTTTATTAACATTTATTTTTTCCAACCTCTTTTGGATTTCTTCCTGCATTAACCAATTATTTGGTGAAGGTAGTATAGCCCAATTATGTTTCAGTGTCCCAACCACTGGTACCTCCCTTGTGTATACCGAAGAAAATAGTTTATTTAGCTCATCTGCCTTTTCCACTATTAATCAATCTTCGTATCTCCAATTTTTTCTGTTGTAGCCTTCATTCCAGTAACATATAAAAACATGGAATAATTGAGCAGAATAGTCAGAGATATGCAGACTTTTGATTGTATGTCAATAAATCCACCAGGTTATGCTAGAAACTTTACCTTTTAAAAACTGTTGATGGTGCCCAGACCTGCGTAGAAATAGGCTTCATCCAAAAGCCACACCTGGAAATAAAGAGGCAGCCTATATATATATTTACTTGGACTGTTATATCACTTTTGTACGTTTGGAGCTGGGGGTTCCAGAGACTCTTGTATTAACAATTGTCGTCTTTTATATGGTGGAGACTTGCATATTGGGTTAGTAGTTTTTGTTATTTCTTGTGGTATATTTTTTATCATTGTACATTTAAAGCTGGTACATTAACTGAAGTTTGTTTTTAGTTGGTGGTTGCACTTTTTGTAGGTTTCTGCTTGGGTGACTGCTTTTCTCAAGGTTTTAGTTGCATAATTGTGCATCTTTTCTTTTTTTTGATCAATAACAAACTCTAATATTGATTTCTATTGTGCACTAAAAGCAACAATCAATACCATACCAAACCGTATCAGTGTATTCAAATACATCATGTAAGTCTGATCTGTGTCTGTTTTGTTTTTAGTCTCTATATTCAGTATTATGATTGCAAATCTAGCTGTGCTTTACAGCAACCATTTTAATCTCCAGAGAATAAATGTTTTAAGTTCCTACATAACAAGCATTCATCTACAAAATTTCAAAAGAACTAGATTGAATATAATTGTAGTAAAAACTACAACGGTAGAAAGAATTGAGCATGGGAAGAAATCTATACAGTATCTTGCTATAAATCAAATGGGTATAGTAGTAGAAAATGCATTAACTTTTTCCACTGTATAGTTATCAGCATGTCAAATCAATATAGCATAGAAAGTGTTTATCGTCTGTGTTTGTTTAGATACAAAAGCTTTGCATGCTTTAACTACAGGCTTTTGGGTTATTTCTACACTCTAGAAAACAAAGACATAACGGTTGTTAGACATCTGTCACTTTCACCAAGACCTGGAGAAATTGTGGCAACCATGTACAGTGGTCTATTAATGTTATATCTGAGATTCCTTACATCCTATATTGCTTTCATTATATCACATTATTATTTCTTTAACATTTTGATGCACTATTTAAGCTGATAGTACTATATAAATTATTAATTCCTAAAGGGTTTTGTCAGTTTTAGAGTTGATGTTATTATATATATATATATATATATATATATATATATATATATATATATATATATATATATAAAAGTTATTATTTCATTATAAGAACAAAAATAAAATATTAAAATATAATATATCAGTCCCCCTTCTGTACCTCAATGAAGCTGTGAGATATATAATTTAGGTTCACCCAAGATGATCAGGTCATAGTAGAGAGGAATGTGAAATTAGGGTCCACTGGAGAATGAGCTGGCAACCCACTACTAAACAACAACGATATAACCTCCATGAGATCCTACAAAATCTCCCCACAAATCTCACCCTTTACTTCTTCCAGACATGCAGACTTTGGTGCAGATGATTGCAGAGAGTGTGAGCAAAGATTTAGACGAGGAGGAAAGCCAAAGGAAGAACAAGCTTGTAAGGTATGTAGGACGAATCCTGTAGCTCTACCAATGCTAGATCTGATTCACTCCCAATATAACTTTGTATTATGTGGCATATTTTCACCTCTATTTGTCTTTTACATTTTGTTAATGCTAACTCCTCAATTTATTGGCTTATGGAATGGAGAAAGCAAGAATAAGCTGTGGTAACTGACTGTAGCAGTAACTATTATTTAGTATTTAATTGGTTAATCCCTCTTAATTGTTACATTCAGCTCACTCGTAATAGTCAGTATTTCCCAAACCATCTTCAGTAACTATCAATACAATAACCTATAGTTCCTTCTGGGGACACCAATCCCCTCAATACTGTAGCTGTGATGTCCATACCATTGGGCCTTATAAAAGTCTACACAAGTAGCCTTAAAGTGTACAGATCTCAATAATCTGAAAATCCACAACTGTAATTGAATTTTTTTAATTAATAATCAAGAAATATTTAATCAAAGTTTAAATAAAGTGCAACTATTTGAGGTAAAGAATTCCCTCCCTTCTCAGCTCCCATGTTTTTGTATCTTTATACATTTGAAGGGAAATGGTGAATCCTTGGGATATGTGTAAAGCTTGACACTTTTAGGTTAGTCAGCAGACTACGTGGGCATATTTACATAGCTCATTATAGACACAGCTATATCCCGCCACAGATTACACCATCCCCTCTTATGCACAGGCCAGAAGAACTTCTTAGAGAAGCATTAACGTGAGAAATGTCTGTTCAACGTGAGCAACCTCTCCTTAAAAGTGAATGGACTTGAATGGCAATATTTTATATTTTAATGTTGACGTTTTTTTTAATTACTTGTATCCTCCTCGATGTAACGTTCACATAAAATTCACATTTAATTCTAAGAAGCCAACAGACCAGCAGCATGTCAACTCCTCAAAACAGTGCTGCTTTTTAAATTCCCAGGGAAGGACATTCACATTTCAAGTGTCTGTTAGAAGCTGCAAAGAGACAGCTTAAGTGACAGAATTTCAGTTAAAAAAGACTATTGCAGCTCTATTCAATTTGAAGCCCGTAGCAGCATCGACAAGCCTGCAAAGGCTGCAGCCTTGAAATTCAGCTGCGTTACAGAGCTATTAAATTAGACCATGCAGCTAGTTACGGTCTTGAAACGCAAACCCGTAAGACCATTTGTTGAACGTTTGATGTGCGTCCCTGAGCATGATCAATTAGTTAAACCTGTAGTTACGGGTTTAGATGGAGGTTAAATTTCCAAGCCTTGTGGGATTTCAATTACAAGTTTCGATGGTACCCACATTCCAGAAATAATGGAATATTAATAAATTGGTAAATATGATATGCTAGTCCATGCAAGTTTCATTATATGTACAGTGCCCTGCAAAAGGATTCACCCCCCTTGGCATTTTTCGTGTTTTGTTGCCTTACAACCTGGAATTAACATAGCGTTTTTTTTTATGGCTGAAAAGTTCAATTTTATTATTTTCAGACCAGAGCACCTTCCTCTATACATTTTGGGAGTCTCCCACATGCTTTTTCGCAAACTCAAAACGTGCCATTTTGTTTTTTGTTTAAAGTAATGGCTTTCTTCTGGACACATAAAGCCCAACTCTATGTAGCGTACGGCTTATTGTCATCCTATGTACAGATAATCCAGTCTCTGCTGTGGAACTCTGCAGCTCCTCCAGGGTTACCTTAGGTCTCTGTGCTGCCTCTCTGATTAATGCCCTCCTTGCCCAGTCCGTGAGTTTTGGTGGGCAGCCGTCTCTTGGCAAGTTTGCTGTTGTGCCATGTTCTTTCCATTTGGTTATGATACATTTGATGGTGCTCCTGGGGATCATCAAAGATTTTTATATTTGTTTATAACCTAACCCTGACTTGTACTTCTCAACAACATTGTCCCTTACTTGTTTGGAGAGTTCCTCGGTCTTCATGGCAGTGTTTGGTTAGTGGTGCCTCTTGCTTAGGTGTTGCAGCCTCTGGGGCCTTTCAAAAAAGGTGTGTATATGTAATGACAGATCATGTGACACTTAGATTGCACACAGGTGGACATCATTTCACTAATTATGTGACTTCTGAAGGTAATTGGCTGCACCACAGCTTTTTTTGGGCTTCATAACAAAGGGGGTGAATACAATGGTACATGCCAATTTTCTGTTTTCTTTTTCTAAAAAAATGTTTTATGTATATATTTTTCTCATTTCATGTCACTAACTTAGACTATTGTGTTCTGATCCATCACATAAAATTCAGATTAACAAAACATTGAATTTAAGGCTGTAATGTAACAAAATAGGTAAAAAGTCAAGGGGGTAAATATTTTTGCAAGGCACTGTATTAACACACTGATTGCCGGGATCGATATAACACGGAAATTAAACTGAAAATAAAGTATTTTATATTGCAGATTTGCGAGCTTGAGAATGTTGTGCTATTATTTATAATCTCTAACATCACTTTCCCTTTAATTATAAGTACAGTAGTGTGTGCATATTTGAATTTACAGTGCTATGGATAGGACTTTACCGCTAGTGGGTCCTCTCTAGTACCCGTTGGCTTTTTGGCTCCATTTGCAGGTTACAGTCTTGAACTCCAGTGAGTTTGTTGCAATTTAATAGCGTGATTGGAACGTAACAGTTACAGGCTTGACAGATCAAAGGATTTTCGCTTGTGCGCAGTCCAAATATCCACGTCCAGTGGCTTTTTTTCCGGCCCTACCCCGCAAGTCATTGGTGGGTTGCTTTACGGGGCCAATTTAATAGCCGCAAGTCTTGCGGTCTATGTTACGGGCTACGTTTTTAAATGTTGAGGGAATTTAATAGGGCTATTGGTCTATCAAATTCAGCTTCTTTAGTGGAATACAAAGAAAAAGCCCTCTGAAACATCAACAGTAGTCTCATGGAGACAAACGTAAGCTTGTATGTAAAATAGAAATTATAACAATATTAGAAGTTATAGGAAGATTTGTATTGATTAACAAAAGCTACTGCAAAGTTAACCTGCCTTTCCTCTCCCAGGGATTCATCTGTTGCTCAAGTCAAAGAACTGGCAGTCAAGGAGGAGCATGGAAGCAGTATGATCACGTCACAGAGACCAAAAAGGTTGGACACAATTGAATGGATGGTGGGAATAATCTTAACAAAACAACACCATCACCTCTAAACAAGCAATGATAATGAACACTCCTATATTATGTATTTTTTATATTTATGTTTGCTTCTCCAGACAATAAAATAAGTAAATATTAAATCAGGCTGAAAACGAAAATATAACTTAATTTTGTAAAGGTGCTTGCAATGGTATAGTGAGACATAACCTCAAGTACCAATAGTAACAAATGCCCTATTCGTTGTGTAGGTTAAAAAGTGTTTCCATGCATGCCACTTAACTGGTTCAATCCAAAATTCAGTGTTTGCCGCTATGTATCTTTAAATTACTCTGTTATTGCTGATTTCCTAACTTAAACTGTGCATGTTGCTTGCTATTACAGTTCACCTGTATCCAGTCTGTCTCCTACAAGTCACTTCATTAAGAAGAAATCCAGCACATTTTCAGAGATAAGGGAGATGTTCCTTGATGTGGCTGATGAGGCAGTTATGAGCCTGCATGACAAGGTGGAGAATATTGAGAGGCAAGTTAGATCGCTTCTTTTAATATATCTATGGGTCATCTTTCTCTTACCTGAAATTACTCAAAAATACTGTCGGGCAACAGTCAGCAAAATGGAACTTCTTAATCCATCAATCCACAAAGGTAGCAGCAAGAATCCTTTAACAATCCCTTTTAATTAACTACGCCAAGCCATACATGATCTCCCCCTACTTCTTTCTAGGAAGATACTAGTCAAATAGACTAATCACACATGACATAGAAAAACACTCTCTTACAAGCACAGTTACATTATGCTTGACACTATGATATGTTTGTGCTCTGCATGCCACATTCTTCATGAGCACGGAAAGTAGCAGTTGGATTAGCATTGCAAAAGTAAAAGAAAAGCTGTTAGGGCAATGATTTGTGGTTTATGTGAAGTGTAAAACCTATATTATAAAATATTGCTGTATGTACAAAAGGTAAAATATTATGTCACTACAGTTGAATGACAAGGCATGCAGCACATGTTTAAATCTTAAGTGATATAGCCTTACTATTACCATTAATATTTCTATGTTAGATAAATTTGGCCTGCGAACCATCGCTGAAACATTAATACTGTATAAGATTTACAACTCTGTGACAATAAAAACTATTGAAACAAAATATTTCTATGTTAGGAGGAGGCGAGAATTCAGTGCTCAGAAATACCGGTCCTTAGACACAATCAGTCACTTTCACCAAGACCTGGAAAAAATGCGGCAAACATACCACCATGTGAAGGAAGAAAAAGATTACACAGACACTCAGAACTGGTAAGAATATGTTTACACAAATTAACAAGACAATTAGATGGATTTCCCCTCTATAGAAATTGTCACTTTTAGCCAAGACACTAATTCTTTAATGACGAACCGCACCTTTCATTTGTTATTTAATTTGTTTTACAATCAAAAACTGCAGGTTTGGAGTTTTGCTGTCTAGGATCCCATCAGCCATGAGGAAAAAACAAAACATTGAGAATATTTTGAATAAACTGGAAAAGTTGGAAGAGAAGCAATTTATCAGAATACGACCCAACACTTTCTTGAAAGTGCTGGATGGACTTCGTAGCTGGGAGCTGTGTTCTCCAGAGATCAGTGTGGCTATAGAGGTAAGGTTATATCATGTATTAAATACATTGTTCTGTTACTTTAGCTTTCAGTTATAAAAAAAATAGTCCTGTATCTGTAGTTCTTTTGAAGAACTAGTCTTGATAATGTTTAGAAAGTAAAAACATGAATACAGCCTTTACTCTATTAACTATTACATGCACCTGGAAGTATGAAATCGCAGGACTGGCCATCTCACCACTATACAACCATGATACTAACTCATCACTGTTTCTAAGGCTGTTCTGAATGATACTGTGTACTTGTATATTTATGATAGGGTTAAAGACCCATATAGGCTTATAAAGCATTATAGATACAGTTCAAGACAGAGTAACTACATTGAGCTACATATGGAATTCCTGGCTTACATCCACACACAGCTGACATTTTGTTTTACTTTATGGCTATTATTGGAAACTCTACGACTGTCCACGAATTGTCACAGGGTCGAAACAGGAGTGTGGCACTTGCCTGCAACTTATACAACAACACAACAAGCCACTGTAAAAAAACAATTGGAAGCACACATTTACATGGGTGTCCCTCTAGATTAAAAGAGACCCCTTTCTGGTGATACATTTCTAAAATAGGACTCTTCTGTTTGCCAATCAGGATTGTTATTTTGTTTCTAATGTGGAGAATATGCATGCATGGGGAGTTTGAGAGCATGGTAGATAATTTAAACCAGTTGCTGATTACCTTCCAAACTTCATGAGGACCACTTTTGAGATCAAAATTATTTTGACAGGGTGAGACTGCAAGTGTTTTAAGTAAATTACACATTTTTACTTTGATGTTTATCCAAACAATAAGTGTAATATACATATCTAAATGTTCCCTAACTATTAGTATAATAAAAGAGATACACTTTTTATTATACCAAATAAATAGTGGACACCCTGTATATAAACTTTTAGAATCTGCTAAATAATGCTGAACTCATCCTGAAAAATAGCTTTGTTATATACAGAAAACTATTTAATAAATGTAGCAATATTTTGGAAATTGCCTTTGCCTGGATTTTTGGAACTACTTTTGGGCAGTAAAAAGGTGAAGATAAAATGAATTGCTAAACTCCTTTGCAATGTGTGTGCGTGACAGGTCTGTGATTCCTGTTAGAATGGAAACATTGTGCAAAACAAAGGGAAGTTTTATTTACATTTTTGGTTCTTCTTGGGTAACAAGTCTAATAAAAGTAAAACAGCTAATATGCAATAAAACGAAGTGTAATAATTTGCCGTAAATGGTGTCACATGAGCAAATTATAATGATCGTTTCACAGAGAAATCATCCTTTAAAATTTTGCAGCCTTTGTTTATTTACAGTTTAATTATAAGCCACTGATTGCCTTTTGGCACAACAGAGTAATCATAAAACTGGAATTCATAAAATTCAGATTATGCATAGAGAGATATCTCAGCATTCATAAATTGTAGTTTTCTCTCTGCCAGGAAACATGAAAGGGGTAGGGTGAGATTTTTATGTGTGTCCCATGCAGACTTCTCCCATGTGATGCCCTTGTATGCAGGCTCAACGGACACCCCAAATCAAAAAATGACCATCAGCTCCTCCAAATTATGTCAATGAAGGGAAAACAACACATGCATTATATTAGTTTATTTAAAGGCAGCTGCTCCCTCATTTTTACCTTTCAAATGATGAGATAGCATGGAGGACAGAAGAGGGTGAAGTTGAAAAGAGGAAAGAACTATTTTTTTCATCTTTCTTAGCAAATTAATTAATACAATAGTATTTAAAAAGGTAAAGCTTTACAGGTATATATATGCAAGTGAACTGGGTTATGAATGCATCTGATAGAGGGGAATTAGTAGTGTATGATTACATTTATTTGCATGCACTATGTTTTTTTAGCTTTGCATAAAAAAAAAAACTGTTGCAGATGATGTTTACACCCCCAGGATTGAGCTAGGCTCCTGAGAGGGTTCATTATTGCAACAGTGTACACTGTCCATATGAGCGTGACCAGCTTTTGCAGCCAATCAGCAATGCTGTATGCAGCCAGCTATATGAAGCTTCTACACTGGGTACTTAAAGGACCATAAATCAACATTCAAGTAAAAAGGCTTGAGCGGTTACACTGATGTTCTTTATATATATACCCTCTCCTTGATACATTCTGACAAATTATAATTGTACTGAAACCAAACATTTCAGCTTCTTCGCATTCTAATTTGTCTTTTAGGCAAATGAGCATTTATGTTTGATTTATGGTCCTGCAATGACCTGCAACGTTTTCTGTTCATTTGTCTCTGTGTGAGTGAGTGCATGCAAATCACTGGGGCTGGGAGAGATCTCAAGGACAATTCACTGGGGCTGGGGGAGGTCTAAGAGGACCAAGAGATTGTGGTCTTTTCAACACATTCTCCTTATCCCGTAACTCAGAGATTCCCAAATTGTGGTCCATGAGGTTGTCCATAAAACCGCACATATTACAAAAAGTAAAATATAATATTACTGTATATAAAATAGCAAAGAAATGCCTACCTATTATATAGTATTGTACATTTATACACTATAGTACAACACACTCCAAAAAAAAATGAAAATTATTAAGTGGAGCAAAGAGAGCTTCAGCAAATTTCAGGTGGTTCACAGACTGTTAGCAATTTTCAAATGGTCTTTGGGGAAAGAGTTTGTAAACTACTGTTCTAACTTATATTTCCCACTGTCTTCCATGACTACGAGCCTTTGTTGGCTCTATTACATTTCTGCCCTTAAAGGGCAGTTGAAGTAGTCACCAGATATATAAGATATATAAGCCCACCCATGAGAATTTGCATAGACAATAGATAATATAGACTGTCCTCTGTAGGCGTATGGTAGGGGGTTGTGGCAGCAACCATGTGGGCATACTCCAAATTATCTGACCTGCTTATTTAATTAAATTTGAGTTGATTGTGTTTGAAGACAATAAGAGATACAAGGAAATAGTGTTGCAGCAGTCATGATGGGTTGGAACTATGGCCCCTATTCAATTTATTGATTTGTCCAAATCACAATTACATGAGCCCGTAATGGAGCCTGTAAGTGTTACTGATTTTTCAGTTCAATTGGCTACTTTTAGCTACTTGCATTGGATTGGCGATTTACAGACTCAAAACCACTGCAGTTGTGAAAAACTTAACTCGGTCCTATCTCCTTCTTTGATGTTTCAAGCCTGCAAATGTTAACAGTGCTGAAGACGTAAAATCAATATTCAGTTACAAACGTTCAATTGCTGTGGACCCAGTAAATCACAAATGTACCAAATATCCTTTAAAAATATTATCGGCTCCAAATGGGCCTAACATTAATTAAAGCTGTGACAGCTATTAAAAACACAAAACTATACTTTAAAAGCATTGCAAAGCATATGAATACATTATAATTAATTGCACAACAATCTCCAAGGAATAAATGAGCCAGAAAAAAAAATGTTAATATTTTGGAATGGTCTTTTATATGGTAATATGAAAAGTGTTGCTGCAAGATGCTTTAAACAAGTAAATACACAGTACCTGACTAAATTGCAAGAAAAAAACATGGAACTCACAGAGGCCCACAAACACACATGGATGCTGTGGAGAGGCACATGGAGCAACAGCAAACTCACCTCCATCAGGGCCAATCTTAGCTACACCTGTCCTGTAAAGTCCCACGCCATTGCTGCTGAGCATGTGGCAAGATGTATACCAATAATAGATTTGTCAAATCATATCAAGTGTTCTTTTATTAATGAATTAATAATATTACCTGTCATTTGTTTATCAATCCTTCAGGAGAATGTTGATACTCAACAATACTACAATTTATACTTCTCATGAATATTAACTCACAAACCTCACCAATAATGTTCTTCAAGCATTGTATCCCAAATGGTTAGAATAAAACTAAAATAATGATGAATAATACATGTGATCACTTGGAAACCATGCCGGTGTCACTATTATGGGCTGGAATGTTCACAATGTATTGGACAGTAAATAGGGTTCATTATTTTAGAGGATGGCACACTTTGTGCAGATTTTAGGTGTTAGGTGCACTAGTATGTAAAAATCTTGATATAAAAATCTCTTTTAACATTGAAAGTCTAAACACTCGGCCGTAACAACACCACATCACAATTAACTGAAGAGTAGTGACATGCAAACATATGATTACAGTACTCCAATGCACGAAGGGATGGGTGTACATTTAGATCATCCATCTAGAAATATATTAACATTACAGAAATGTTATGTATGTTGATGTCCCAAAACCTTAGCCATTGAAAACACTCAGATGTCTATAATGGTATAACAAAGAGGTATAGCAAGAGGCTGTTTTAAAAAAAGGGGAGACCTAAAGGGTTAAATGTAATATGTATGATAATTATGATACATAGCTTCTACCAGGGTCACATGTGGTCACTACACCACTGTAACCTGAATCTGATGAATACAAATCGCATCATACATCACTCCATTTAATAGAAGTAACCAGTAATGCTCATAGCACTTACATTTGGTCTTCACCTGTTCAATTAAACAGATGCATAAACATCTGGACTATATAATCCAATCCAGTAACACACATACAGTGTGTTCCCAAAACAAAACTCTGAAAAAAAGGTGATCCAAACCTAAAAAAAGGCAGAGGAGGATAAAAAAAACACTAAAAAACAACTGCATGTACAGTGCAGTGCTAAATACTGTAACTGTCATGATAAATCTCTAGCCATCACCTTTAATAATGATGTGTCAAATCAAAATGAATGTTAGCTTTGACTACAATCCATGGTCCACGAGTACTATCACCATCTCCATCTGATATTTTTTAGCAGCATTGATATCACACTCATCTAGTAAACAGATGTTATCATATTTTAAAGGATTCACATATCATAAGTTCGGAAAACCTACCCATTAATACTGAGAGGACATAAAGGTCAGTAGCCATATTCAGTGTTACTTACATCAGACACAAGGATCTGTTCTCATACTGATATTGCAGAGAGGATGACATGTTTCACTAGTGCATGTGTTAATGCTAATTAATACAGTGTGAGCGACAATTTTGGGAGGGGGTATCATTGATGGAATGTCTATCTGATAGCCAATGTGAATATATTACAATTACTTCATATATTTAATAATGCTTGCAGATGAAGAAGATGCCTTCATGGACTTGAATAGTGCCTAAAATCAAAAAATAAAATGAATAAAGAAAAGGTCTTAAAAAATATAGGTACTGCAGCGTCTCTTCTCAACCGCATTCCTCGGTGACCATCAATTGGTGAAATGTTAAACATATCCCTTACATGTTCACAGAGAAGAGGATCATGGACCATGTGATGGGAGGTAGCCATCTGCTTACAAAATATCACCATCACATAGCCAATGGTCCTTTACTCTGTAGTAAGGCTAGATTATGTTAACATTTGGACCAATAGATTGTCACAGAGGAGTGCTGTTGAGAAGGTCCAAAATATGTGCAGCCCTTACACCCTCCTCCCCCTTGCCACATGGCCCAAACCCATGTGGCCACACGCCTTTTCCCTAGTTGAGGGGGGTTGCAGGGGAAGGCACCCACCTAGGTGAAAGTGGCAAAGGAGGTGGCGGAGGCATTGAGGTAGGTGAAGAGTGGCCAGCCTGCTGGGGTGCTGGGAAGCCTCTGGGGTGGTGGAGGCAATGCTGGGAACCAAGCACGCTGGGTGGCATCAATTTTCAGTTGGATGAGTGCGCTCTGGTTATCTGACAAATATAGCACCCTGGCCAGGTACGACTCCACCATGAGGTTGTGCCTCCTCCCCACCCTACATAGTATCCGCTGCTGTCCGTGTAGGCCTGGTTGGATGATATACTGTTCTGGGTCCCCCGATTATTCTCCACCAGTACCAGCATCTTCCCATCGCCGGCCTCCTATGGTGGGATGGAGGTTAGCTCTGTCTGGGCATGGCTTGGTGAGGAGGCGGTGGTGGCCCAGTGGGAAGGTGCTGGGGCCCGGCTGGAACCTGTATTACTTGTGGTAGTGGTGGTGGGCCTTGTGGTGGTGGGGGCCAGGTTGTGGCGCTGGAAGGAGGAGGTGGCAGTGGAAATGCCCGTTGGTCGGACCCCACTGCCCAGATTAATTGGTCCTCCTCATATCCCGGGCCCTCAGATACTTTCCTTGCCTCCTCCTCCGGCGTTGGGTCCTGTTGGGCGGGAGCATGGTCCAAAACATCATCCTGCTCCCGCCGACACTCCCACTTCTGGCTCACCAATGGACCCAGTCCTCCTGCCAGCTGTAAAAGAAAGAAGAATTGTATAGGTTTTAATTATGTTGAATAATAAATTGGTTTCCGTTTTTTCATAACTATCTGACATCTTGTTGTCTTGAACCTGGATGTTTCTACAATGTGTAGCTATTATTTACTAGATGTAATCAATTCTTTCAATTATGAGCTTGTTTGTTATTGGCTCATAACGTTATCTTGATTCCGGCTGCTGGCTGTATCTGCATACGCTGCAGTGGGCACACCCATACATGGACTCTCTATTGGTTTATTACTTGTGTTATGCCCACTAATGACATTGATTTGTCAGCTTCACGGATTTAATGATGCTTGAATGATCCATCTATTCCTTGTTAAATCCAGGGAGGTGACGTGTCAGTGTGTTGTGTGTTTTCTATGTGTGTGTGATGCACATGTGGTGGCATGTTGGTGTATCTGATATTCACCTGGCATGGGGGCTGGATCCTGTTGGGCCACCAGGCCTCCTTGACCACCCTTTCCCACTCATTGTACTTGACAGTCACTTGGGGGCCACCACTTGGTGCTGTCGTTGCGCTCTCCTTCTTGGCCATCATTTTCCTCAACTTGGCCCAGATGCCATTAAAGCGATGCTTCACAGACATCACATCCCTTTTTGCGAAGCACACTGCTGTGACTGCGCCTGCTACCTCATTCCAGGCCCTGGGCACGGGCCTAACTCCCCCCCCCCCCCCCTCCGCAAGTATAGTGGGGTGATCACAGATGGCACATAGGAGGACCATCATCTCCTTGTGCCTGTAGCTAGAGGGCCTGTGGCTTCCCCAATGTGCCCCCTCCTCTGACCCTGAGGCCTATCCCCCCTCCACACGACCACCCCACCTGGGATCAGGCCCCTCCCCCTCTGACCTTGTGCTGGGAGTGCCTATTACTATGGGTGAGTCTGTCCTCCCCTCTACCGCACCTCCACTCCCCTCTTCTCCACTCCTCTCTCCTCCACTCCTCTTCTCCTCCCCACTTCTCCCCTCCTCTTTCCACCCTCCATAATAATCCTAAAAGTAAAATAAGGATATCTGAAAATATGTGTATATTTATATATTTATAAAAATATGTTTTATGTATATGTAATAAATATTAGGGTATATTGTGGGTGGGGGGAAGGGCCTGTGGATGCAGTGACTTATCTATTTGTGTATCTTTGTTTGTTATTACTCTCTGTGTATGTATATTATGTGTTATCTGTTAATATGTGTTTGGTTGTATTAACTGTAAAATAAGTATATTAGAAATATAAATCAATACAATCGCAATAACCTGCTCTCCAAAATCGCCTACTCTCACTCTCCAAGACCAAAACCTCCAGCTCCGTGAACTGCGTGCTAACTTGTGAAAATATACAACACAGTCAATGCGGGGGCGTCAAGATCGCAGCTTTATTATCTCTCCCTGTCAATCATTAGCACATTTTCTATTGGCTCCAAGGCATGTGGCTACACACTGTAATCACGGGATTGGCTTGTAACTGCAAATGTAACTGTATGCCATGGAGTGATGTGTTTATGGGTTTAGTCTTCAAATCTGTAAATGCGGGCTTGAGTCAATTGAATAAATCTAGATTTGTAGAAATATTTTAATCAGAAGCCAAAATGTTGTGTTCCGTGTAATTACCGGCTTGCAATTGAATTGAAGCCCTATGTCTATAAGTATTTTTTTTCTTGGTAAAACCTTTCTTTTCTGCTGCCTGTACAGGTATTTTTAGTATTCAAAATAGATTCAACTTAAAAAATGCTTACAATGACCTTTTGATTTCTTATTTTCTGCCTAACAATATATAATCTTTCTTCCTTCAGCCTCCCCTCCCACTACTACCAATTTATCTTCAGACTCTTTAACAACTTCGCTATTTGTTCATCTGATTGAACAACAACAACAATCCAGTCTAGACTAAGCTCTAAAGATCAAGATCACTTCAGGCATTTGATTATCTTTGTCTCTCCCACCTCTAATTTGCAGGGCTTGCAATAAGCGCCTTTGGCGCTCATTGCGAGCCTCTCCAACGTCTATTTTACAGTCCTCCCGATGAGCGGCTTTGGCGCTCATTGCAGGCCTCGTCCAACCCGCCACATTCATGCCTTGCAATGAGCACCTTCTGCGATTTTTGTGAGCCTCTCCCACCCCGTCTATTTTGCGGGCCTCGCAATGAGCGCCCATTGTTGTCCAAGCCTCCACTTTCGCACTCATTGCGAGCCCAGCGCTGATCGCATGCAACACATGTGCGCCTTCAATCCGTTTCCATGCTCCATCAGTGGAGCATCCTCGGGCTAATAACAAGTATGACGGGACAAAAGACGCTTACTGGGAGCCTGAAAGGCAACAATTGCGAGCCCTGTAATGAGTGCCTTTGGCGCTCATTGCAGAAAAGTCGTGCAAGCCTTGTGATAGAAAATCAGTCTCGCAAACCCTCAAAATAAAGAATTATGAAAATGAATGCCAATGAATGCCAATACTGTTCTAGTCCATGTGGGTCTGATATGTATTAACTCATTGACACACGAGATCAATTTAGCCCCCGAAATGAAACAAGCTTGATACTGTTGTGCAATTAATTCTAATGTCTTTCATCGCTTTCCCAATTATTTACAGTGCGGTATTGATTTTTTGATTTGTATTTACAGTGCTACGAATAGATGTTTAACCCTCCCTCCTCTCTAGCACTCGTAGGACTTTCTCCTTCATTTGCCATTTACGGGTGTGAAAACATTTGCAGGTTTGGAGAAATTAAGCAATAGAATAGCGATTTGCAATTTTAGCCTTGTGAAAGTGAAATATCAAAGGCTTCTGGAGGCTGTAGGTTACAGGTTTAACCATCGCAGTATTTTCAAGGCCGTAACTCGTAACCTGTTTGGAGCCCGCAAAAAGACGCCAATTGAATAGCAAATTAACTTGCAACCTCACTTACGGGCTACCGCATCGCCCGAAACCTCAACTCAATATGGCCCTTACATTGTGTATGGCTTTCTATCCTGTAAGCCAAGGTTAGCTTGGATGCTAGGGTCCTCTTATCTACTTATTTTTTGGATAAGAAGTATATATGTGTTGCATACTTTATTCCAATACCTCCTATGTGAGCATACAGCGATAAGCTTTCATAGCAACTGTTACCAAGGACGCAAGATAAGGTACATCCATTTATTAAATAGGCTCTCTTTGTATACCATAGTGGCAACCTGCCTGTTGTTTTCATCTTCCAAAATTGTCCCAGTTATTTACTTTTAATATGGTTTGTTTCAACCTTGTGAGTGTTTATATGTACTCAATAATGGCACAAATATCAGCCGTGGTCTGGCATCATTCACATCTATTTTCGAGTCTACTTGTTGTGTGTTTGCTTTGTACTTTTTATGCTACTGATACCTAGAATGCTAGGGTCCTCTCTATTTATTGGGCAAGGGCTAGCCGAATACGAGATTATTGCCGCAGTTATACAGCAGAATGCTCCCATAGTTACTGTTGCTATGGACTCTACCAGGAGCGTAATACAAGGTATAACTTTCATTAGATCTTTCTTTTTTATTAATGTAGCATGTATACTGATCTTTTGAGTTTCCCTTATTTGATTTATTATGTATTACATAAATCTGGAAACAATATGGGACTTGTTGCTATAATGATCACTATTCTTAACTCTATTACAATTGAAAAAAATGAGATTGAACACCATTTTATATATAGGTGATTGCCTTAGTACTCTCTATCCTCTAATCACCTGTGTATGCTAGCTTTGTATCTGGCAGTCAGATTTTTAAGGTGGCGTGATGTCACTCTTGAGGTGTCACTATAAACATGCGTTGTCAATCAATCTCTGGTTTCCCTCTCTGAGAAAGTGATTAGAGGGAAACACATCAAAGGCAAATGTTTTAGTTTTTACAGCTCTTTTCAGTCTGGTCGGACAGTTTTTTACTATATTACTAATTGAGTCATGAAGCAACAAAAGTGTAAGTACGTTTTTTTGAGTCATATCAGTTGAGAGCAGAGGAACCAAATACTTATCACTTTCCCTAGATTACTGTATATACTCAAGTATAAGCCGACCCGAGTATAAACCGAGGCACCTAATTTTACCACAAAAATGTGAAAATGTATTGACTCGAGTATAAGCCGAGGGTGCAAAAGAGGGACCTTCCCCCCTGATCATCCTCCTCCTCCTCCCATTATCATACTCCTCCTTCCCCCCCTTATAATCCTCCTACTCCCCCTTAATATCCTCCCCCCTTATCATCATCCTCCTCCTTCTCCTCCTTCCCCCCCTCCTTATCATCATCTTCTTTCCCCCTTAAAATCCTCCTTACTGCACCCTCTCCAATCCCTACCCCCCTCTCTCCTTACTTGCTACTATCCCCCGATGAGCTGATGCTGATCCTGACGCTGCAGCACATCTACCGTACTGGCATATGCTAATGACATGACGCGCATTTGACGTCACATCATTAGCATATGCCGGTACGGAAGAGGCGCTGCAGCGTCAGGATTGGCATGAGCTCATCGGAGCATAATAAGTAAGAAGAGAAGGAGATAGGGCTTGGAGAGGGTGCAGTAAGGAGGAGCTTATGGGGAAAAGAAGATGATGATAAGGGGTAAGGAGGAGAAGGAGGAGGATAATGATAAGGAGGGGGGTAAGGAGGAGAAGTTGGAGGATGATGATAAGGGGGGGAGTAGGAGGATGATAAGGGGGGGAAGGAGAAGGATTTTTTTTTCACTCGTGTATAAACCAATAGGGGCTTTTTCACCTTAAAAGAAATGCTGAAAAATTTGGCTTATACTCGAGTATATACGGTACATATTTTATTTTTTCTTGCCTTGGACTCTTTTTGTTGTTTCTTAGTGAAATATATACCATAAAGTTTTTTGTAGATATATATATCAGCCTTATAGATTTCAGGCTTGCTGATATTGGAGTTTATTGATACATTTATTGTATAGGAGACATTGTAATAAAAATTACATAGTGGCACTAGTTGATCCATAGATCAAAGTTACTATTGTAGCGAGACCTTATTGGTAACATTTGTAAAAGGAATGGTTTCAGTTTTACTTTGTATCTTCAGAAACATCACTATATTAGGAGCAATACTTGTTATTTTATCATCAGAACTATCCAGAAATAATTGATGTTGTTATATTGTTGGCCATTCTTTGACAGGACATTGAATAACAAGACATCTATATTTTTAAATGGTTATAATAAAGGTTATCATTTATTACACCCATTTTTGTCCTGCTAGTGCACCATTTAACAGATATTTTCTTCAGTTGGTTAAATTTAATATTAGTATTATCTGGACAGCACCAACAGATATACTGTGTATTGTGCTGCTGGTCATAATTAAGGTCTATATATACCCCCATGGCACCTACCTGTTAACCCCATGCCACAGATCCTCAAATGCGAGTCAGTTACAGTGTTATAGTGATTATAGCGTCAGATCTGATGCTTGAATCATTTTCAGAGGCATGTTTATGCCTCTATTGGTGGTCTGAAGAACATGTAAGACTGGGGAGGAAAAAAGAGCTTATGCGTAAAAGGGCTTATGTATCTATGATTGTGAAGCCCCAGTATCTACAATTGGATGGCTTGATGGGAAATTTGAATGTGACAGCTACCCCTAACTTGCCAACGCATGTCATTTTACTCTATTCAGCGATGCCTTCTCATAGCGCAAATATTTTGCTTGATTTGAATCGATGCTATAGTAATTATGTGTCAGCTTGACAAGATAATTATCAACTATCCAATTGTAATGGGGCTCTTACTGTTTGTTTTTAACTACTAATGAAAATTTACAGGAGTTGCGCCATGCTGTAAAATAGATAGCAGGTTATATGTTTGTTAGAATATTTGCTATTGATTCAACACACATGTTTTTAATGTCTAATTTTAAGGAACATTTGACATTTTGTTAATAAATAGTTTAAATGTCTCCTCTCTCTCTTCTGTTTTCCAGTTTGTGAGGGAACACCTTGTGCAGATGCCCCTGGAGGACTACACAAAATGGCTCCAGGCACGACTTGCTTTTCTGCAGCAGGGCAGGATCCAGAGTGCACCTCCAGTCAGATGACAGCTTTAAGTTTATTCATTGTGCATACTGTATTGCTGCAGCCAATAAGTCCATTATGACTAAGAAAACTTGGCAATATTGTCTCCACAAATACCAAAGATGTTATAGTATTTGATTTGGATTTTGATTCTTTATAAAATATTTTGTTTTAAAGACTTTTCTCATAGTTTTTATTTCAGTCATTGGATGGCATATCAAGAAAACGTTAAAATAGAACATTACAACTTCAGATGTATTATTTTTAATTCTGAGTTAATGCGGGTCTCTAGTAGATAGATAGATAGATAGATAGATAGATAGATAGATAGATAGATAGATAGATGGATGGATGGATGGATGGATGGATGGATGGATGGATGGATGGATAGGTAGGTAGGTAGATCTTGACACGCATTAATGACGCTCTGGATTGTATTAATTTGAGAGAAAAACATATCCAATGTCAGATTGACTGAATTTCATATACAAGCCAGTTTTGTAAACTGTATTGTAAAAACTGGCATAAGCTGTCATTATTTATGAGCTTAAAGCACTTTCTAAGTGGATGAAATAGCAGCATCTCTATCATTCACATATGCAGAATTGACCGCTCCCTACTCAGTGCAGTGCAGCTGCTTGTTTTTGTTGATCATGTCTGATTCCCAATGACAAAAATATTTGTTGCTCAGCTCTCCAGGATATCCCAGTTTCAGACAATTGATTGAATTAAAAGATTGTTTTTTACTAAACAATATTTGCATGCATCTTTATGATGTCGTGTCTCATTGTCCCTTATTTAAATGTTCTGTCGGTTTTAAAATTCAATCTCATAGTGCACTTATTGCTCAATTATTCTTCAGCCTGCAAAGTGATTAAACAGGTTTCAATGCACAGCAAAACCCAAAGACAATAAACTGTTATCTACTATCTGACCACAAGCTGTCATCATTGTTTCTTCTGAATAGATGTTTACACATAAAAACAATTATATCTGCATGCAGAGGAATCATTTTCAAGAGGTAAAATTAATATTTGCACTGAACCTTATAGATGTTTTGCATTGATTTGTGACTTTCTGGATGAATTGATAATGAAAACTAATAGTTTAAAAGATTTTTTTTAAAGGCTATAGTCAACAACATTAAAAATAGCATCATTTGATACAGAATTATAAATTATGAAAAACTTGTTCTGTTTTTCACAGGTAATATTGTGCAAATTGGGTCCCCATATTGCTTAGTTTCTCAGCTGCATCATTTAACCAGCAGATTTTTACTAACAAGAATCTTTATGCGGCAGGATGTAATTGCCATCATTAGTCGTTAAGATAGAACTTTTATTTTTAAAGATATCTGGTATAATCTACCTATTAATCTAACATAGGTATTCACTTATGCTGAAAACGTGACTACAAAAAAGCTCAGAGCATCACAAATACTACAAAATAGATAATAACTGTGTTTGACTCTACTGCTTCTACTTATCTACTACTCTCTTGGAAAGTGTTGGCGCTCTCCTGGTCCAGTCTATCTTCTTCTGTTTGATGGCACGGCTCCTATTAGCATATGAGTGAGTCACTCACTTGCACAATATCCTGATGTGTGGGAGAGCTGGCATTCTCCTTGTCACCTCCCTCTCTTTGATGGAGCAGCTCCTGTTGGGGTGACAGTGTCCCTTTAATCTCTTCCAAGCCAAGGAAAGGAAAATTGCTGAGGACATAGAGAAAACCTTTTTACCTTATAGGGATATGGAAGGCTTCTGGATTTCACTAGGAATATAATATACCTATGAATTTACTTACTTGTATGTACTTTATTTTACTAAGAAGTGCCTATAAGCACAGCCTAAAATCCTACAAACCGCACCTAGACATAGACTCTGCTGTACAGTGCCTTGCAAAAGTATTCACCCCCTTGGCATTTTTCATGTTTGGTTGCCTCACAACATGAAATTAACATGGATTGTTTGAGGATTTGCATCATTTAATTTACAGAACATGCCCACAACTTTGAAGATGTTTTTTTTTATTGTAACGCAAACAACAAATAGGACAAAGTAACAGAAAAAGTCATGTGCATAACTATTCACCCCACTAAAGTCAATACTTTGTAGAGCCACCTTTTGTGGCAATCAAAGGTCCATGTCGCTTTGGATAAGTCTCTATGAGCTTGCCACATCTTACCACTGGGATTTTTGCGTATTCCTCCTTGCAAAACTGCTCCAGCTCCTTCAAGTTGGATGGTTTGCACTTGTTAACAGCAATCTTTAAGTCTGACCACAGATTTTCTATTAAATTAAGGTATGGGCTTTGACTAGGCCATGCCAACACATTTACATGTTTTCCCTTAAACCACTCAAGTGTTGCTTTAGCAGTGTGTTTGGGGTTATTGTCCTGCTGGAAGGTGAACCTCCTTCCTAGCCTCAAATCATGCACAGAGTGGTACAGGTTTTGCTCAAGAATATCCCTGTATTTAGCACCATCCATCTTTCCCTCAACTCTAACCAGTTTCCCATCCCGGCTGCTGAAAAACATGCCCACAGCATTATGCTGCCACCACCATGTTTCACTGTGGGGATGGTGTTCTTTGGGTGATGTTTGGTTTGTGCCAGATTTAACGTTTTCTTTGATGGCTGAAAAGTTCAATTTTAGTCTCATCAGACCAGAGTACCTTCCTCCATACGTTTTGGTAATCTCCCACATGCCTTTTCACAAACTCAAAATGTGCCATTTTGTTTTTTGATGAAAGTAATAGCTTCCTTCTGGCCACTCTACCATAAAACCCAACTCTATGGAGCCTACGGCTTATTGTTGTCCTATGTGCAGATACTCCAGTCTCTGCTGTGGTACTCTGCAGCTCCTCTGGGGTTACCTTAGGTCTCTGTGCAGCCTCTCTGATTAATGCCCTCCTGGCCCACCCCGTGAGTTTTGGTGGGCGGCCGTCTCTTGGCAGGTTTGCTGTTGTGCCATGTTCTTTCCAGTTGCTTATGACAGATTTGATGGTGCTCCTGGGGATCATCAAAGATTTGGATATTTTTTTATAACCTAACCCTGACTTGTACATCTCAACAACATCGTCCCTTACTTGTTTGGAGAGTTCCTTGGTCTTAATGGTAGTGTATGGTTTGTGGCGCCTCTTGCTTAGGTGTTGAAGCCTCTGGGGCCTTTTAATAAAGGTGTGTATATGTAATGACTGATCATGTGAAATTAGATTACACACAGGTGGACATCATTTCACTAATTATGTGACTTCTGAAGGTAATTGGCTGCACCAGAGCTTTCTATGGGCTTCATAACAAACGGGATGAATACATACATACATGCCAATTTTCTGTTTTCTATTTCTAAAAAATAGTTCTGATTCATCACATAAGATTCAGATTAACAAAACATCGAACTTATGGCTGTAACGTAACAAAATAGATAAAAAGTCAAGGGGGGTGAATACTTTTGCAAGGCACTGTATTTGCTGTGCAATGTCTCATACTAATCAGTGAGTGATCATCTCAGCACCATGCCGGTTTCTAACTCAGGAGTTACGGCCTTGCTTAATTGATCATGTTCCAGCTCGCAAATGCTACATATGATAGCATGGTTTACGATGTGCACTATCTGGCTGCGACTTGCGGACTTGACCAATTGAATAGCACCGTAAGTCGCGGACGCTGCAGGCCCACAGACTTACTCCCTACATCCCGTGGACTTGCAATTGACTGAGGCTCTTTGTCTTTTGCAATGTAATCAATTTCTTTAAAAAACGTTTTATCACTTGTCATGTGCCTTGTTGCCCCTGAGTCGATGCACGATCCATGTGATGTTCTATTCTGATTTACTTTAAATGTACTACTTCATGATGCATGTGCAGTTTCCTTTGTGGCCGTTTTAACTTTTTCTCTTGTGGTGGCTCTTTCCTTCACTGCTTAGATTTCCAGATTGAGCAGTTCTTTTTCACGTGAACGGCCTTTTTGCAACGATAACATACCCTGGTTTCTTTGCTTTGTCTTGTACCTTCATGCATCTTTAGAGCTACCTCTGATCTCTCATTCTCTTCATTATGCATATTTTCCTTTCTTCTGTAGTATTCATCAATTAATTTTCCTTTAGTATATTATAATGTTAATTCCTGTTCTGGTCTAGTTTCTAGAGCATTTATAAAATACTCTGGAAGGCTGCATAGTAATAATGCTACTACATTATTGTCTTTAATTTCTTCACCTATTGCACGCAGCTGTTCCACAATCTTTAGCAAAGCATTCACATGTTCATGCATGTCCTGGCCATTGTCCAACCTTATATTATACAGTTTACGCAGCAGATATAGTTTACTGTTTAAGTTTGAATGTAGGATCCCTGTGCCTATCCAACCTTCTGTCATTTGCCTTAACTTTCTGGGTGAAAAGCAACTTTCCCTGGGCCAAGAGCTAAAAAGATCAAACATTTCAATCTGGTTTGCCAAATGATCACAGAAAGAGTCAAAGTAGTATCTTCCCTTATCTCTCAAAACAATCTCTTTAGGGGTTGACATATCCATGGTATGGGGTGATTCATGAGTCAGCTGGGAGAAATGGGCATGAACTCCCCATTTCAGTCTGTTCTCAAATCACCTTGTTGTTCTCTCCAGCTCTCTCCTCATGAATAATCACCTCATTCAAAGACTTATTGTCTGTACCTAATCCAAACTACCCAGACTCATTCCATTCCCAGCCCTTTCAGCTTTCAAGATTGCAACCTGCAACTCCAGTTGCTTGGCTTCCTGTGACTCAACCTGCTTGGGCTTCTATTTTAATACTTCCAAGTGTTTATAGCCTAATCCTGTTGATATTTCTTCGAGCTGCAATGTGGTACACTCTTGTCTGTTCTCCTCCTTGCTGCCATTCCTTGTCCAGATCTCTTCTATTTGTGCTAGTTCACCTACCACAAGTGTGTTCTCTATCTTAATAATGGTTCAGGTTGTGCCAGTCTCATTTCTCTTAGTATTACCCAATATTTGTGGGTCCCAAGATCATACCTTTGGGCATGGCTTAGAGCAGTTGGAAATAATTTTTACTGACATAACTATTATAGGTCAGATCCTGTTCCTTTCCTGGATATTATTTTATAACTAGCGAATTGCCTGTCAAAAAATGACGGCAATGTTATTGTAACTGAGCTAATGTTGTTTTGTGTATAATAGTAAACATGTAATAAATTAATAAATTAATATACTTTACCTATTTTGAAGCATTGTGTTTAAGATCCGTGAACCTTGTTTGATGTTGGTGCAGCATTAGTGTTGTGGAGCTGCTGTATAAGTGTGGTGAATGTGTGCAGTGTAATACTGTGCGTGCGCGAGTCTAAACCGTTAGCGTAGTGGTGTACTTCCGCATTTGCGTAAAATGGCAGTTTCTCTGTGTTGTCCGTCTTAGCGGATTTTCCGTTGGTGCCTCGTAGTGTTTTTCGAGTTTCTTGTGGTGTTTTGCGAGTTTGTGGTGTTTTCCGTGTGGAGAGTGCTGTAGCCTCGTTTTCGTTTTGTCCGTCGGCCATTTTTTTTCTCGCCTAGCGATTTTCTTTGTGTGTAAAGTGTTTTATTTGTATTTAAATGAAGGTGTAACTTGTTTTTTGGAGGTGCTGGATGGTTCCTCTTGCTGTAGGTAAGCTTTTTATGTGTGTGTTGTGTGTATTTATTGTGTTTTAAATGTTTGTATGTCGGCGTGTTGCGTCCGATGTTTGCGAGGTCGTAATGTGTTGTAACGTGTCTCGTATGGTGTTTGCGCGTGTAGCCTCGTTTTCGTTTTGTTCGGCGCCCATTGTTTCTCTCGCTTAGCAAATATTTTCGTGTGTAAACTCTTTTATTTGTAGTGATATGAAGGTGTGAGTTGCATTTTTGAGGTCCTGGATGTTACCTCTTGCTGTAGGTAAGTTTTGTATGTATGTGCTGTGTGTATGTATTGTGTTTTTAATTTTGTAATGTTCGCGAGTAGCCTCCGAGTGTTGCGACGCCGTAATGTGTGTGAACGTGTGTCGTATGTTATTTGCTAGTGTCGTAATGTGTGTGTCGTGGTGTTAACGTGTGTCGTATGTTGTTTGCGAGTGTCGTAATGTGTTTGTCGTGGAGTTTGGTTTGCGGCGTGAATTTTGCGAGGGTCGCAGTTGCTAGCACTGAGCGCCTTCGGCGCTCCATGCCAGCAACTGCGGCCCTCACTTTGCAAGGTCCTCAGGTGCTGGCATGGAGCGCCTGTGGCGCTCCATGCCAGCAACTGAGACCCTGGCCCAGTGCCCTCGCTTTGCGAGGGCCGCGGGCTCGCTTCGCGAGCCCGCAGCGTTAGCAACAACTCGTACGCTCACAACTATATATGTGATATGGCTTAGCGAACTTTCAGTAGCCATTTTCACACACAAAATATATTAGAGGAAAGGGGAGACAGTACTCCTTTTGTTAGATAATTGGCAGCACCTCAACCGTGTGAGGGAACGTTCCCTTGCTACCAATTAACCTCTTAAAAACGGTCAAAATGTTTTTATCTAGCTAATGTGATAGCAGCGATTTTTACAGAAAGGGGTGGTGAAAAGTTTAAAAGAAAATGTTTATGTTCTGGGTTACAGGTGAACCCTCTTTTGGGTCTCTCTAGTAACTTTATCTAATGAAAATTCATCAAAAAATTACTTATGTCACCAATCGCCCTTCTATGTCCATGTTGATATGAACCTTACTCATTTGCTATCTTCAACCCCCGGTCATTATCTAGTGTGATTCACACAGTTATTGAGACGTCTTTATCAAGGTACTTATTCCACATTCTACAGCTCAATGATTGCTACTCTTTCACGGCTACTTCACACATATCATATGCACAAACTTAGACAAGGTACACTTAGGGTATTGAGATAGCAATGTGATCTGGAGATAGCAGTATTATTGAATGAGATCTCAAGAAATAAAAAGGCTTTTTACAGAGCAGGGAGACCATATAAAGACATTCCATTGGCCACAAGTTGTTCCCCAAAAAATACACCTGCAAGGGACCGGTCTTTCATGCCATTACCCGTGCCCCAATCGCTATGGACCCAGGCTAAGGGATGGATATCGGCCCCCAGTTACTACGATGTCCACGCGATTCTTCAGGACAGAGGTGAGGCTCACCAGGCCTGGGTGATTCAGGGTCAAACACAATCCCTCTGCAGGCTTGCCATTTATCTTAATAGGCTGGACATGGTGACTGGTAGTTTGCTGGAGACAACTGGATGGGGCTAAAAAGTGATGGCACTGCATTCAAAGTTCTGCAGAAAGCTATCTTAACCTGCTCCCCATCATAATCAAATCATTGAAATGCTCGAAATGGCAGCTTTCTACATGGTGGGGCAGAATTAGCAGAGCTCTGGCTGTGACGTGGTGATGCCCTGGCTTGCCCCCCGGTGACCTCCCCTCTGACTGTACTTATCACCTCCATTTTGTGATCCCAGTAGGGCAACTTGCTAGCGGTACCTCCTTGCCACCTCTAGGTCCTTAGCATGGGACAGGGAAGCCTCATAACTAGGATCTTCCCTGGGGGCATCCCCGCAGTCCTCAGGGACTTCTTGCTCCTTATCCAGGTAGTGCGGCTTTGCATTCCAAGTCCAGTGTGGCATTCCAAGTCCAGGGGGCTTGCACAGACACCCCACCTGCTACGAAATAGCTCAGGGACCGGCAAATGAATAGATCCCACAGGTTAGGTCCTTTACTCTGCAAGCTTCTGTGTATTGGTGCTAGCAATTCCCATTCCACTGAGCTTAGAAAGTCTCATGCAGAAAGCTAAAGTTCCTTTTCCAACTGTCAGTGTTGCCAGGGTAGTAACATACTCGAGTGAGTGTTGGCCCATAAAGGAGGATGCGGGTCATATAATTGGGGTGTTGGAGAAAACAGCTTAGAGTCACCATGACTGGAAAAAGATCCAATCAGTCATTACTACAGGCAATCAAGTCAAAACTGTTCACTGGAAGGTTTGATCATGAGACTGAAGAGCAAATATTTTGGCGATATTATAAAAAGACAGGATTAGCTATAGAAGACTGTGATGCTGGGAAAGATTGCCCATAAAGAAGGGGACTGCAGAGGCAAAGATGGCTAGATGAGGTCATTGAAGCAATAAACATGAGCTTGATGGAGATCAAAGGGGCATTGGCTTATAAATTTGTCTGGAGTGCTGCGGTCCATAGGGTCACAGAGAGTCGGACATGACTGAATAGTTAAACAACTCCTCATTTCTATAATGGCTGGGCATAGGGATGTATGTGATCAGAAAGAGAGGAAATCCCTGTAACCGTAAACTGTAGACAGATAAGTATTCAGATTGCAATAACTGAAAATGTGGGCAAAAATATTAGTGAGGTGAGGGGGGAAACATGCAGTTTGTAAAATGTGATTCTAGCAGAGAAGTAATAAAGAAAGTTAGAAATCAATCTACAGAAATAAAGCAAAAGCCATAGTCAGGTTATAGAGTGCTCCCCTGAACAATTGCAGAGGTTTCAGAACAGGCACATGCCTGCTTCTCTCCTAGGAACCAAAATAATTTTTGGGGGGATAAAGCTCGATACACAGAAAACTTAGCAGCTTCTATACACGCACATACACACAATGAGAAATCTGGGGGGGATTTGTCCCCCTCATTCCTCCCCCTCCCCCAGTTCCGACACCCATGATTCTGCCCCCTTTTCTTTCCCTCAATATTATTTTCCCCCAATATGCCCTTTGGTTCTCTATGTTTCTCTCTCTGCCACCCCTGTTCTCTTCCTTCCAAGTGGATCTGATTTGCTATATGTTTACAAAAAGTATTCTAAATTTGATTTCTGCTGAGTAACATCATGTCTCAAGAACAGAAAATTACCTTGTGAAAACACAGCAATAAAGAAAATATTCATGCACCGTACAATATAATAATCCTTCATAATACCAGCTTTGTTTCAGTTGTTAATCATTCTGTGCTTGAACATATTTTCCTTCTTCGTTAGCAACAACCCGTACTGCTGACAACTATATATGTGATATATTTATATATATATATATAGCATATATATATATATATATATATATATATATATATATATATATATATATATATATACACTACATATATATATATAGTACAGATATATATATATATATATATATATATATATATATATATATATGTATATATATATATGTATATATAGCACACACACACATATATATAAATATATATATATATAAAATTGGAGAGAAAAAGACTCTCCAAGTGATCAGCCATTGCAAGAGATGGGCTTTCTAATTATCACTGTAGCTTTTTTTGCAGGTTACAGGCTTTACAGGATGTTAGAATCACTAAAACCGTAAATTGCTATTCAATACCACAGTCTAAAGCACGAAAATTGGCACCCTTAACTGGCAATCGCGCAAATCGGCAGTAATTTTGCGTTCGCTAATAGAAGCCGCACACGTAACAAGCAAAGTTTGCAAATCAGCAATGATTTTTTGATGGTCGCGAATATAAGCCGCACCCGTAACTCGCAAGCTCAAAAATCGGAAAAAAGGTGCGGCTTATATTCGGACCAATATATATATATATAAAGTACATAGTACATAGTATATAGTATATAGTACATAGTATATAGTATAGGCACGAGTTTCATCTGATGGGTCACCAGTCTACTAGGCTGGAAGGGCAACTGTAACGGGATTTGGTGAGTAGGGGGATGCAGAGGCTAGTCGTCCTTTGGAGCCTCCTGGCGGTGTTAGGGTACCATATATATCTCTTAGGTTCTATGAGGATTCTGTACCAATAGGGAGAACCGATCCATAACCAATCTCTTGAAGGATAGATGTACCTTTATTGAGTCGGAGAGGAATCAGAGAAGGAGAATTGTTTAACCCCAGGGTATGGTATACATTTTAGCCGGCCAAGACTTCAAAACTATTTTATCAATGTGGGCATCCTGGAGACTGTATGGGGGGTCGTGGCTGATTGCCAGGTTCAAGCACGTACAAAATGTTGGTTAACCACAAGACACTTGATCAAAGGGATATCACTTAGAAAGTACTTGACATCTCTCTACCTTTGATGTATATGGAGCCAAAACTTGCCCTACTGCACCCGCTTAGAGACTTGGCTAGATATTTGTACTGGGAACGAACTGAATATCGCTACTGGCTACTGATCAGCCTTATAGTGATATTAAACACAATCATTTTAATCAGCCCCTCTTGCTTTATACACTCAGAAAGGAAGGATACAAGGAAATATACAATATACAATATTGACAACAAGCAAAAAATGGAGGGCCCTGTTTTGAGCTTCAAGTCTTGTAAAAAGTGCTTTTTCCCAAAGCACCCCACAGGATTAGATACTCGCCACTTACAATCTAAATGTCTTAATGAGAATCACTTAAATGCCCCAGTTATACTCCATAAAACCAAATATATAGTACCTGTATGGTTCTGTCCACTACAGCAAATGCAGACACAGACTCTTTTGGGCTGGATGTGTAGTATAGCATGCTAGCCTATCAGGGACCACGTCTCAGCAGCATGTTGCTGAGATGATCACTTATTGATTAGTATGAGACATTGCACAGCAAATACAGTACATGTAACATAACTGCAGACAAATGATAAAACGGACAGTTAACCACCCAGGCTTAGATCACCCATGGGAAGGGGGTTCTTGAGTCTGGGTAATACAATAAGTGACTCAAGAAAAAATTACAGGCAATGTCCATTCTGGGTCACCTTGGCCATAATCAGAGACTAGTGATTTATAGTATATACATGAAAAAAAAAGTGTTTTGGTAATGAAAATAGCCCTGGTCCACTGTTGTGGCAATAGAGTGTCCAGTCAATAGCCCTCGTGGTCCAGCAGGTTATGACATATATAATTGAGGTCTGTCATAAAATTGAGGCTGGTCATAAAATGTAGGAACATATACCTGAAAAATTGTAGTACTGTATAAGTAGTTGTATTCTATTTTGGCAAATATCCTTCTAAATAGACCAGGCCCCTCATCCAAGGAAGAATTTGGACCAGAGAGTCTGTATACAAAAACTAAAAGGAGAGTGGCCCTTCCTGGCAAATTATGGTAAAATATATTTCTTGCTGTAAAATTATGCAAAATAAAGATAGAAATAACGGCTGCTGACTGTTTTCTTTACAATTTCTTCACCGGTTAAGAGGAAAATATACAACACTACATTAATCCCATGTTACAATATTCTCTTTATGAGAACTAATCTTGTGTAGCAGTTACACATCTCTCTCCAATCAAGGTTGCCTTTAAGATGTAGACATATACAAGCAGAAAGTAAAATGGCAGCTCTTCACTAAAGCATGATTGCATAAAAAAACATTTTGTCTGTTATCAAAAGATAAATATGGGACTAAAGTGGCAACTTCGTTTATATATCATATATCCCTCTGTCACAGTGGAAGGTATCAACTAATTTTCCCCCAGAGGAGGACTTCTGACTAGTGATGTCGCGAACATCAAATTATCGGTTCGCGAACAGCGGACGCGAACTTCCAGCAAATGTTCGCGAACGGGCGAACCCGGCGAACCGCCATAGACTTCAATGGGCGGGCGAATTTCAAAACCCACAGGGACTCTTTCTGGCCACAATAGTGATGGGAAAGTTGTTTCAAGGGGACTAACACCTGGACTGTGGCATGCCGGAGGTGAATCCATGGCAAAACTCACACGGAAAATTACATAGTTGATGCAGTCTGGTTTTAAGCCATGAAGGGCATAAATCACCTAACATTCCTAAATTGTTTGGAATAACATGCTTTAAAACATCAGGTATGATGTTGTATCGATCAGGTAGTGTAAGGGTTACACCCGCTTCACAGTAACAGACCAATCTCCCCGTTTAATGCACCGCAAACAACCGCAAACAGTCTCTTTGCACAACTGCAAACTCCCCATTTGCACAAGGTTGGATACCAAGCTAGCCATGTCCCGTTCCTTGTCCTCACTGATGTCATTGAAGGTCTCTTCCTCCACCCAGCCACCAAGGGTCCCCGAAAGGTGACAACAAGCCCCCTGGGACGCCTGCTGTGTTTTGTCTTCCACCTCCTCAAAGCCACCTTCCTCCTCTGACTCCTCTTCTTCAGACTCCTCTCTCTGCGTTGCGTCTGTCTGCGTTATTATAATATTATAAGGTGTGTACTGTTAAGTAGTACTATTCCTATTGGTTTAATCCCTGTTACGTCCACTATTAGGGGACGTGTATATGGCATTGATTTTTGGAACAGTGAGATGGAAAAAGATGCTTGGTCGGACCTCCTACTTCAAATTTGGGGCACTGCGCGTGCAATCTAAGGTGCCACCAAATATGAGTGTCACTGTGCACTGGCAAAAGTTGGCAGAGTAGGCGCTGTAGGCCTCACACACACGCCTGAAGGCAGGCAATTGCTATTCAATCTATTACAGTCAAAACAGTGTTGTTTTATGTCACTGTACACTACGGTTGCACCAGATATGACGTATCACTGTGCACTGGCAAAAGTTGGCAGAGTAGATGTAATAGGCTTCACACACACGCCTGAGGCTGGCAATTGCTATTCAATCTATTACAGTCAAAAAAGTGTTTATTTCACTGAGCACAATATACAGTGGATATAAAACGTCTAAACAACCCTGTTAAAATGTCAGGTTTCTCTGCTGTAAATAAATGAGAAAAAGATAAATTATTTCAGAACTTTTTCCACCTTTAATGTGACCTATAAACTGTACAACTCAATTGAAAAACAAACTGAAATCTTTTAGGTGGAGGGAAGAAGAAAAAAAAGAAAAATAATGTGGTTGCATAAGTCTGCACACCCTCTTATAACTGGGGATGTAGCTGTGTTCAGAATTAAGCAATCACATTCCAAATCGTGTTAAATAGGAGTCAGCATACACCTGCCATCATTTAAAGTGCCTCTGATTAACCCCAAATAAAGTTCAGCTGCTCTAGTTGGTCTTTCCTGAAATGTTCTTAGTCGCATGCCACAGCAAAAGCCATGGTCCACAGAGAGCTTCCAAAGCATCAGAGGGATCTCATTGTTAAAAGGTATCAGTCAGGAGAAGGGGACAAAAGAATTTCCAAGGCATTAGATATACCATGGAACACAGTGAAGACAGTCATCATCAAGTGGAGAAAATATGGCACAACAGTGAGATTACCAAGAACTGGAACTTCCTCCAAAATTGATGAAAAGACGAGAAGAAAACTGGTCTGGGAGGCTACCAAGAGGCCTACAGCAACATTAAAGGAGCTGCAGGAATATCTGGCAAGTGCTGGCTGTATAGTACATGTGACAACAATCTCCCGTATTCTTCATATGTCTGGGCTATTTGGTAGAGTGGCAAGACGAAAGCCTTTTCTTACGAAGAAAAACATCCAAGCCAGGCTACATTTTGCAAAAACACATCTGAAGTCCTCAAAAGCATGTGGGAAAAGATTTTATGGTCTGATGAAACCAAGGTTGAACTTTTTGGCCATAATTCCAAAAGATATGTTTGGCGCAAAAACAACACTGCACATCACCAAAAGAACACCATACCCACAGTGAAGCATGGTGGTGGCAGCATCATGCTTTGGGGCTGTTTTTCTTCAGCTGGAACTGGGGCCTTAGTTAAGATAGAGGGAATTATGAACAGTTCCAAATACCGGTCAATATTGGCACAAAACCTTCAGGCTTCTGCTACAAAGCTGAACATGAAGAGGAACTTCATCTTTCAGCATGACAACGACCCAAAGCATACATCCAAATCAACAAAGGAATGGCTTCACCAGAAGAAGATTAAAGTTTTGGAACAGCCAGAGCCCAGACCTGAATCTGATTGAAAATCTGTGGGGTGATCTGAAGAGGGCTGTACACAAGAGATGCCCTCGCAATCTGATAGATTTGGAGTATTTTTGCAAAGAAGAGTGGGCAAATCTTGCCAAGTCAAAATGTGCCATGCTGATAGACTCATACCCAAAAAGACTGAGTGCTGTAATAAAATCAAAAGGTGCTTCAACAAAGTATTAGTTTAAGGGTGTGCATACTTATGCAACCATATTATTTTATTTTTATATTTTTTCTTCCCTCTACCTAAAAGATTTCAGTTTGTTTTTCAATTGAGTTGTACAGTTTATAGGTCACATTAAAGGTGGAAAAAGTTCTGAAATTATTTATCTTTGTCTTATTTTTTTACAGCACAGACATCTGACATTTTAACAGGGGTGTGTAGACTTTTTATATCCACTGTAAGCTGTGAGCCTGACACAGGCAGGCAACTGAAATTAGATTAAAGGAAAAAAGGGTTGTTTTTTTTTCAATGTATGGTACACCAACTATGACTGGTGGAACAGAGCAGAATATTAGCCTGTCCTTCAGATCAAAGGCTCTGGAAGGGAGTGTATGCTGCTGATTGGCTGGAATGTGTCTGCTGACTGTGAGGTGCAGGGTCAAAGTTTCCTCAATGATAAAATATAGGGGGCAAACCGAAAAGCGCATGTGTTCGCCGTCCACAGCGAACACGAACATGCCAAAATCGCAGCGAAAAGTCCGCTGGGGCGAACTGTTCGCAACATCTCTACTTCTGACTACTCCATATCCCTTATTCCATTTAGTAATTGTGCACTGTGAAATAGTTTCAATAAAAAATATCACTAGAGTCAAATGTACAAAACCTAGCAGATCCAAGACCAATACAATTGTGCATTGTAGCGATGATCAATGAGCTTTCCCTCACATCCACACAGTTCGATAATAATAATGCATTCCTAATACTGATATAAATTCACCTATTGCTACTAGTCATAACCACAGGCCAAATAATTCACTGTTAATATTTACCAAATTATGGCATAGCAGTATAACTGTATATAGGACTGTAGTTTTCCTTATTCCACTCTGAGAAGCTTGATGTGGAGTCTCAATAGCTCAATGACACGCCAAAGAAAAACATTAGAAAGTTTGTTTCTGTGTATGCGTTGTTTTGTCGTACCTGTAGCAAATGTTTGATGATTGTGGACGCACTATGTGATATTAGTTGCTAATAAATGTTGACTGACATGCACCCTTTCACAGCACGCTCACCTTGGTAAATCTATTAACTAACATACAATTCAGCCTGCTCAGTGCTTGGCATATGTCCTCTTCTTGGCTTGAATAGCTTTTCTGAGCAAATTCACTAAGAAAAAAAGTCTATCAGAGAAATTATTTTCTCAAGACCAGTTCTCAAATGTATTATATAAAGGACAGCACTCTAGAAAATTCCTTCTGTATTGTCTCCAGATGCTTCTCTTAGGGTTGCCTCTATTCCGTTCTTCAAATCATTATTGAGACCACTGCACTGTACTTATCAAACCCATATCATTCACTTCCTTTTTCTCAATCCTTTCCTATGATCTTCTCTAGTTATAACTTCACAATCAAGCCTATTTTGGTCAAAGTAACTTAATTTATTAATAAAAAGGTTTTAATATAAGTTATCTCATTATTCGGATAAAAACCTGAATAGTAAAAAAAATCTCTCCAGATCATACCAAGAAAACCATTATGACTACTACAGAATAAACAACATAACAAAGTCAGAGGTGCTCATCAGAGAACGAACTAACCTTAATAGGTTAGTTCTATAGCCATGATAAGCTACTCTGAGAGCAACCTCTTTTAGCTCACTTGTGCCCTTCACAGGGAGAAATATCCTGTAGTATATCAGTCTGGTCCAACTCAAAAGAGTGAACCAGCCCCGAAATACCAGGCAATTCTACCCTGAACAGGAGAAACAGCAAACGTCTGGGGTTTGCTGTTTCTCCTGTTCAGGGTAGAATTGCCTGGTATTTCTGGGCTGGGTCACTCTTTTGAGTGGGACCAGACTGATATACTACAGGAGATTTCTCCCTGTGAAGGGCACAAGTGAGCTAAAAGAGGTTGCTCTCAGAGTAGCTTATCATGGCTATAGAACCAACCTATTAAGGTTGGTTCGTTCTCTGATGAGCACCTCTGACTTTGTTGTTTTCTATATGCAAATTACCTTTAGGGTTTAGTCTCCCTAAGGGTAATAGGGGACTCCAGACGTGGACCCCTTGCTCACTGTGCCTTAGGGAGTTCAGCTGCACCTCACTGACGAGGCCCATAAAGGCTGAAACGCGTCTGGGGTTTGCTGTTTCTCCTGTTCAGGGTAGAATTGCCTGGTATTTCGGGCCTGGGTCACTCTTTTGAGTGGGACCAGACTGATATACTACAGGAGATTTCTCCCTGTGAAGGGCACAAGTGAGCTAAAAGAGGTTGCTCTCAGAGTAGCTTATCATGGCTATAGAACCAACCTATTAAGGTTGGTTCGTTCTCTGATGAGCACCTCTGACTTTGTTGTTTTCTATATGCAAATTACCTTTAGGGTTTAGTCTCCCTAAGGGTAATAGGGGACTCCAGACGTGGACCCCTTGCTCACTGTGCCTTAGGGAGTTCAGCTGCACCTCACTGACGAGGCCCATAAAGGCCGAAACGCGTCTGGGGTTTGCTGTTTCTCCTGTTCAGGGTAGAATTGCCTGGTATTTCGGGCCTGGGTCACTCTTTTGAGTGGGACCAGACTGATATACTACAGGAGATTTCTCCCTGTGAAGGGCACAAGTGAGCTAAAAGAGGTTGCTCTCAGAGTAGCTTATCATGGCTATAGAACCAACCTATTAAGGTTGGTTCGTTCTCTGATGAGCACCTCTGACTTTGTTGTTTTCTACTACAGAATAAGTCATACTCAACATTATACAATAACGACAGATTATTATTATCATTATTATTTTAATAGAGCCGCCAAATTCTTGAAAGGAGCTCACAGAAATTTAGCCCATTTTTAAAGAATTCTTTCATTCTTATTTCAATGTCAAAGAAAGCATCCTATCTCTCAGCGAGACTAATGTAACATAGTAATTTAGGTGGTAAAAAATACATTTAATCCAACATTTTTAGATCGCCTCAGATCTTTATACTAAGTGAGCTGTCAATTGATCCAGAGGAAGGCATACGAAAAGCCACAGAGCCAATTATCTCATTAGGGAAAAAATCCTTCTCGATTTAAAAAAAACTGGCAATATGATAGTATCCTGCATCAATAGCCTGCCTATCTATTCTAGTTAACATTTTATGCCCTTTTTTAATCAAAGTACATCTAATCCCTTTTTCGATTTCACTATTGAATCTGCTATCACAACCTCCTTTGGTATTGAGTTCCACAATCTGATTACTCTTACTGTGAAGAACACTTTTCTTTATTTAATATGAAATCTTTTTTCTTCTAAATTCAAGTGGTTACCTCTTGTCAACAGAAAATGTGGGGTTGTGCTCAGTATTGAAGCTGTGCTTAACAGATAGTGACAAACCTGCTGGACTGAGGTAGATGAAAAGACTGACTTGAGACATCTGGAACTGGATCAAGACTGATCAAACTGGATATGGAACAGATGATAAGAGCTAGACTAGATAATGCAGGAAACTGTAGACAGACATAATACAGGAATCAACTGGCTCTGATAGGTAAAAACACACTGACAGAACACCATGAACTGACCAGAAACTGGGAGAGGATGGACTAAATAACCTCAAGTGTTTCCTGATTGGATCTCTTTCTGATGGAAACACATCTGGGTCATAGAAGTAGGTTCTCCATACAGTAACCTGACAAGAGCAATCTACTCTTGATACAATAGGATTAACTCATATGTGTCTGGCTGCAGTCCCAGGAACACTTCAAGCATGGGTCTTTTGCTAGGCAATCCCTGACAGTAAGCTGCTTGGCAAGAAAAGTTAATTTGACAAAGCCTAAAACTGACGTGGATGCAATTATATAAGGTATTCTTATCATTTTGTGAGAACTTTCTTTTTTCAGAGAAGATAATAATAATTTACTTAGCCACTTTTCATAACACATTCTCTATATCCCCCTAATTTATTTTGTTTTCCTTCTCTGAACATTTTCTAGCTTTACAATGTACTTTTTTTGGAGTGGTGCCCAAAGGTGTGCCCTATATTCCAAATGTGGTTTTACCAGGAATTTATATTACTATAAAATTATACTAGCTTCCCTTGCTTATATACCTCCCTTAATGCATGCTAATATTTTATTTGCCTTTGTTGCTGCTGCCTGACATTGTACACTGCTACATATGTGTTCACAAGCACTCCTAAATTATTTACCCAGATACCCCTAAAATTGTGCCAATTTATACCTTCATGCCAGTGGCGAAACTAGAGAATGAAAGGCCCTGATGCAATAAAATAATGTTGCCGCCCCAAGGTCCCCTGTACCAGCAAAATATATATATATTGTACTTAAAGCTGTGTAATACAGCAGGCATATGCTTAAAGGCAGCCATGTTTAAAATGTATTGAATTACATGAGTGAAGTAATTGTAGGCTCATTTGCATGTCCCTGCGCAGGCTCCCGGAATGCAGTGCAATACTGTATTTCTTGGAATTCTGAGCAGTAAATACATTTTTACCTTAATTTAGACATTCAAATGGGAAAACACATTTACTATTTATTTACTGTATGGTGGAGGGCTTCTATTAATCTTTTGCCTACCATAAGTAAAATGATTGTTGAGGTAAACTACCTCCCCACAAAATCTACTACACTAGCCAGGTACCAGCCCCACACTGATAAAAGTAATTTAAGCTTGAAACAGCTGTCTGTGGGTAGGTTTCCTGGCTTGTGCATAATCCATATGGGGCTATGCTTAAAGCTGTGTAATACAGCAGGTATATGCTTAAAGGGAACCTTTGTGAGCCTATTTGCATGTCCCTGCCCAGGTTCCTGCAATGCAGTACAATACTGAATTTCTTGGAATTCTGAGCAGGAAAGGTATTTACCATGTTGCCCGAATATAAGCCGCACTTTTTTTTCCGATTTCCAAGCTTGGAAATTACTGGTGTGGCTTATATTCGTGACCATAAAAAAATTATTGCCACTTTGCCGGCTTGAGACTGTTGCCTAATTAATTCTAATGTCATTCATCGATTTCCCTGTATTTAACAGTGCAGTACTGATTTTTAATTTGCATTTACGGTGCTACATTTAACCCACTTGCAAGTCCTATTTGGAACCCGTAAGATTTTCCGTTTACGGGTGTGAGTGCCTGCGGAATTGTAGCAATTGAATAGTGATTTGCAATTGTAGATATTGTAACGTTTTGCGAGCTACCATTTTCGCCCTCTAACCCACAAAAGAAGTTACAATAGATACTGATTAGAAAGCCTGTTTCTCTCCAATTTTAAGGGTGCTGCTTATATTCGAATATTATATTTTTTCCCCTTGAATTTCGCAGGTGCGGCTTATATGCGGGTGTGGCTTATATTCGGGCCAGTACGGTAACTTATTTTATACATTGAAATAGGAATACAAATGTACTATTTATTTACATAGATGAATAATTTTTCAAGAGATGCACCATTCTAACTTTTTACTTTTCTGTTTCGTTATCTCAACCCTGGTCTCTAGACTGTATACTTGACCTATCAGGATATAATTTATGGTGCCTGTCTGTGCACTCTATTCAGTTTTGCTTCTGACTTCATAATGAGAGGTGCAACTCTTGAAAGCTTGTTATTCCAATGAATATGTTTGTCCAATAAAAAAAAAAGGTATCACTATATCCTACGACACTTACGGCTGCCTCACTCTTTTATATATATATATATATATATATATATATATATATATATATATATATATATACTCACAATACTGCTCAGAACACCTGAGACTCCCCTCAAGAAACAAGAATCCTTTTCTCCTTTTCAAAGTACCAGACCCCTGGCTGCTCACAACATTGCTCACAACACCTGATACTCTGCTCAGCAAACAAGGGGCCTCATTCAATTGCAAGGCCACAACTCACAGTATATAGTACGAATGTCTGTGGGATTGCCGCTGGCTTGAACTCTGCAACAATTACGGAGCAATTTAATTGAACAAGCCCGCAAGTTACGGGCCGAAAGCTAAAACTGTAAACCATGTAGTCATATGTAGCATTCCAGAGTGTGAACATGATCAATTAAGCAAGGCCGTAACTATCCATTTAGAAACAGCCAATAGAAAATGAGACCGTCATCATTACGTCAGTAAAACATGGAGGTTACATGTAAATCAATTAGCGTTTAGGGGTCCGATTTGCAGACCCGCAATCCTGCAATGTATAAAATAATAAAAATGAATGAAGGAAATGTTCTAGTCCATGTGGGTGGCCTGATATGTATTAATTGTTTCTCAAGATCGGTATAACCCCAAAATAAAAGGAGTATCAGGCAAAGGAGTAATAGTATTTGGGGTGTGGGGGCATACAAATCTTACAGGATTAGAGCTGCATCATACCTACAATGAATCACTGTACCTACCATAAAGTTTTATAAAATAGGAGTGGTTAAAACAATAAATGATAATTACATTTAAAGACATATTCTAGGTAATTCAATTCAGTGTTTTAAATTAAGAAATATAAAAGGAGGTTAAGTAAACACTACTTTCAATTAATCATCACATCTATAATTAATAAGAGATATACCAATTTGTTATGTCGGCAGCCCTCGTATAGATAACAAATTAGTTACCCCAAATTATATGGCTTTTGTAATGCATAACAACTAGCATATAATTATGAAGGGTGGATTCTGAGTTTCAGTCTTTGTGTGAAATGATTTCCCTTCTACAGTATACATTATTTCCCCTAACTACTGGGATATCTCTGGCACACCTCACAAAACTCTTCCCCTCATTATCTATTATTGCATTACAACTTCCTTTTCCTCTCTCTCTCTCCCAGACTGTGTTTTAACAGTTTTACTCTGTAGCCATTTGTTTCTTGAGTGCTAAACAATATACAGTCAATCAACTGAAATAAGTTGTCTACCCCAATCTAGATTAAACCATTCCATTACAGCCTATTTTCTTAACCATGTTCTCTTCCCTTATGTTCTTTGTAACCTTTCTATAATTTGTGTTAATCATTTCTATGATTTTGCACATTCAAACCATTACATTAAGAGAAATTAACAACTACAACTAAATATCAAGTATTAAAACTGTAAATCTATTTTGTGCAAGGAAATATGTAATAGCAGGAACAATTCTTTTTTTTATTTTTTTTTAATAATTTTTATTGAGGAAATAAGGTTAATATATTAACCCAAAAGCAAAACATAAACAGTAAATGTACATCACTTGGGAAGTAAAAACACATCATAATAACTTTTTAATCTTGTTTGAGTCTTTTTTTCTTTTAGCTATTACCATTTTGAATTACGCATACAGTATGTTGCATAGAGAAAAATAAGAAAAAGAGAAGAAAAGAAAAAAATGGGTAGGAGAGGTGGAGTATATAGAGATGGTTGCCCTGCAGAATATGTTGGCGCATTATAAATAAAGGATAATAAAAGATTACCCATAATTTATTATTTTTATCTTGAATCTCTACCATCCAACCCTGAAGGGTCCATTTTCTATGTGTAGAATCTAGGAGTCACATTAAATATCATGTAAAACCGTAGCTCGTCACGTAGATCGCAAGACTTACGTCTATTAAATTGGCCTCGGAAAGCAACCCGCCGCCGACTTGCGGGGTAGGGGCAAGAAAACCCTATGAAACATGAGAATTCGACTTGTGAGGCCGCAAATCCTTTGATCTTTCAAGCCCGTACCTGTTACATTTCCAATCAAGCTATTAAATTGCAATGAAGTCACTGGCATTCAAACCTGTAACCCGCAAAAGTCCAATCCATAGCACTTAAATGCACATACACACACTATTGTAAATATAATAAAAGGGAAAGAGATGTTAGGTCTTAGAATTAATAGCACAACATTCTCAAGCTCGCAAAACGGCCCAATAAAATACTTTATTTCAGGTTTAATTTCCGTGTGATATAATATCATATTTACGGCTTTATCAATATTGCATTATATCTGGAATGTGGGTCTGATTGTAACTCATAATTGAAACCCGTAAAACGTTCAAATCCTACCTCCATTTTTCAGTGATGTAATTCTGACAATCTCTGTTCCATCTAAATCTGTAACTACGGGTTTCACTAAATGATCACGTTTCACAACACTGCATCCAACTTTCAACAAAAGTCCTTAACTCGCAGCATGTTCTAATTTAATAGCTCAGTAACTTGACCAAATTTTGAGCCCGCAGACATTGCAGGTCTCACATTACACATACGGGCTTGGAATTTAATGTGGCTCTAGGTCGGCTGAGATAATGCTAATGGAATAGCTAAATTTGAGTTTCGACAAAACTGCACTATATGTAGGGATCGTCGACTTCCAGGATTTGGCTAGTATAATTCGCACTGCCAAAAACACTTGTTTTGATAACAGTTGAGCTTCTTTGCAAAGACTCCCTATAGGAAGGCCTAATAGAGCTTGAGAACAATTCTTCATGGTTATTACCAATCTTGCATTAGTGTGATGCGACTTCAACTTTTTCCTTTGTTAGAATTGTTAATGGATGCGTTATTAAAAGCACTCTGTCAACCCCAAATCAGGTTTAAAAAAAAAAATTCTTAAAGAGCATGGAAAACTGGCTATACGTTCTGTTATTAAGTGAATCAATACTGTGAAATTCCAGTCTTTTTGTCTATCTCTGTAGTGTACAAAATAAAGAGCTACAATGTTATCTGACAGTCTATTCCACCCTTATCAACCACTTTGAGCCACATATTAGCATACTTAAGCGCACATCCAAAAACTGCAGATTCAATTCTATATATTTCAGAAAAGATTTACAGAAAAGCTCTTAGTACTATGTATAGCCAGTTGTAATGCTCGTGGAAATTAAATCAACTCCCTTTAAATAACAACTTGAATTGTTTTTTCAGCTCAGTAAGAAATACAGACTCATGAAAAGAGTGTATATTTTGCAGTAGAGATAGTGTGTCACTGATTTGAAAGACATTGACAAAATAACTGGTTAACTTGCATCAGAATTCATGCATAATTAAAATATCCTGTGGCACAGCAGAAATGTCTCCATGATTGTCTTGTAGCCTTCAGTGACATGATAAGCCAGATGTATTCATGCAAGAAGCCTGGAGAAGTGTTGGAGATCATTTTTTTAGGTTTTTAGGTTTCCATGAGTCAGATATACTAAGAATTGACATCTCCAGGAGTTCTCCAAATGTTCTTAATATCATCTTCATCTAGTACATCTAGCTGCTAATTTAGCTATGGACTCCCTCTTGTGCTTTATAGGCGTTGTAGAAAATCTATGAACCCAAAATACATCTCATGGGTTGCCATAACTATTTTCCCAGTACACAAAATTGCAACCCATAATCTAACTCATAACTCTTAATAGGGCCTTATAAACTCAAAATATGGATAACTAGTGCTATACCTAATACAGTTTGAACCTATTCATTAAATAAGCATTTTTAGATGACAAAAAAAACAACATACAAGATATACTACCTAATATAGCAATGAAATAAATACCAGTTTGTTTTTCGGTCATACAGATGAATCAATGTACACATTCCTGGCAATATATTGCAAATGTTCACGCAAGCAGTAGCTTTCTTAAAATTACAAAAAAGCTTGAACTTGTGATATAACAATACAAAAGGTTCTTCTCAGCTTATTTAGCATTCACTATAAGTAAAATATAAAATATATATTATATTTGGTAAAAGGACCAATGTAGATGCGACAAATTTTACATATTGGTGAAGTGTACAACAAGTTAACCATATTATCAGCTAGACATAAAGGCATATAGAGAGAAAATCTTCATTTTAGCAGCTAGTGCCTGGAAGATGCCACATGCAGGCACCACTTGATAACAAGTTGTCATACTTCCTGTTCAAGGTATAAGTGGGTGGTTACAGAGCAGAGAAAGCAGGGCTTGAAAGTATACTTGCAAGCTGTCTTCAATTGAACATGTGGAGAGGAGCTGTATCTATCAATTAGCCAATAAAAAAATCATATTTCCCTTCCCTCTCCCCTTCTTCCACCCTTGAATTGATAATACAATTAGCAGAACATATATCTTCAATCCACATACAACTATGAACTGTAAAAGGCAGAAACATGGCACAAAAAGCTATCGTGCCCATCTCTTCGACAAACATATTTTGTTTTTGTTAATCTACTGTGGTCCTTAAATCCAGTTTAATGCTAATAAGTAAAAAGTAAAGGCAGGGATGCTGAAAGATGCTCAGTGTGCAGACAGACATGTAACAAATCTCCCTGCATAAAAACTTTCTTGTAGATTACGAGTTTAATGTTATCATGACTATTGGATTTTTAGAAAGCTCCAAAGTTAAAGGGAAATGTACGGTTTCTGAAATTTGCTAGAAATATATCAAACCTTTACAGCTAGTTACTTTTATGTATTTTATTAAGAAGCACTTAAAACTATTTGTTCTGCCTGTTTGGCTGCTCTGTTTGGTCAGCCCTCTGTAGCACATATGCTTATGAATAGACAGACTGTGAAATGTAGCATTTCAAATTAGCCTGTCAGTGCCCTCACTCAAGTAGTGTGTTGCAGTATGTTGACACTCATCAGGGGCGGCCCGTCCATTGGGGCGTCAGGGCAAACGCCCCCCCCAAATATTTTCGTGACCCTGCAATAAAAAAACACAACAATGTATTAGTAATAACCCAAAAAACAATTAAATATAAGGTGTACATCATCATTCAAGTGTTAATACAGTAATAAATGAAGTAAACTATTCCCAGGGACACTGTCACTTTAAGATAACCCCTTGCGCTGTGTGTATATATTAACTAATGCTGCTGTGTATCTATTGTAGCCCCCTGCACCCTGTGTGATCATATTACACTAGTAAAGTACACTAACCTTTAGACTCTTCTCTTCAATGAGGCCTGGCCTGGCCCCCTGACCGTTAATGCATGCCGCTCACCAGCACAGTGACGATATGCATGGGCGGTCATAAATGTATCAATGATGGAAGGCTGTACAGTTGTCAAGAGAACATTGTAAACCCACCCAGACCGTTAGCCCCGAGCGCCCGCCAGCTAATAGGGCCTCGAGTTTACTTTTTGATTGACATCTACAGTCAATAAAACCACCAGTTGCCTGTCCCTTCCCCCTTTCTGTTTCCTGACCCTGGTCACGCTGAGACTGAGAGACCACCCTGGCTGAAACTACTCACATCTGCTCTGCAGCCTAACAGTAAGTCTTCCTGCCTGGCACCTGCCCTGCCCCTGGCCAAACCAAACCCCTAGTGCCCCTAATAAAAGGTAGGGTCACCCAGTTACCCCACTATGCCTGCCTGGCCTGCCACCTACCCAGCCACCCACCAACTTACCTACCACCGACGACCCTAGGCCTGCAATGCCTGGTGCCACCCCCAGCCATCACCCCCATGTGGCCTGTGCCACCCCCGATCACCCCGATGTGGCCTGCCCTATGCTATGCCACCACCCGATTACCCCGATCACGGTGATCGGGGTAGTCGGGTGGTGAGCGGGGTGGCACAGGCCACATGGGGGTGATCGGATCATCCCCATGAGGCCTGTGCCACCCCTGATCACCTCCATGTCGCCTGTGCCACCCCCGAGGCCCGATTATCACCACCCCGATGTGGCCTATGCTATGCCACCGCCCCCATGAGGCCTGTGCCACCACCGATCGTGGCCTACGCGGCCACTGACCGACCGATAGGCGCGTGAGCGTGACCGACCCCACCCTGTTCCAACTACCTACATAGCAGCATCCCCCCCCCCCTATTTTTATTCCATTTTTAGAAGTAACAGGCATGTGCATGTGCCTGTCACTTTTAAAGATAAAATAAAAATAAGGTAAAGGAAAAACAATACAGTAAAAACATCACACATACTAAACAAACAATAATACAAATAAAGTAAACAGCACATACATATTAAACAAACAATAATAAAAATAAAATAAACAACAGCACATACTTACCTGTCAAATTTACCCCTCCAGCGTTGGCCTTCTGCCCTCAGTGACCTGGATAGTCATAATAATCCAATGTTGATTGAAGCCCATGTCATAAAATCCAATGTTGATTGAAGCCCATGTCAAATAAATAATCCAATGTTGATTGAAGCCCATGTCACAGTCAAATAAATAATCCAATGTTGATTGAAGCCACTGGTCAAATAAATAATCCAATCTTGATTGAAGCCATTGTCAAAAAATAATCCAATCTTGATTGAAGCCATTGTCCATCCATTCTGGCCCATTGAAAGAGGCCTCCACCCAAAAAAAAACGACGCTCTAAAAAAAAAAAAAACAACAAACTAACAGAGCTCCTCCTACAAGGAGCTCCACCCGCGATTAATTGTTTTTTTCCCACGCTCTGCTTTATATACTAATTTTTGAAGGACTCTGATTGGCTGAAATTTTTGATTGACATCGATTTCAACCAATGAGAGTCTTTAAAAAATTAGCAAATCAGCAAGCGGGTATGGAAGCCTGTAAGGGAAAAAAAGGTTAGTGTGAACTTGTTTGACCCTGTATGTATTATACATATTACAGGGCTATTTATGTGATATACATGTTACAGGATAATATCCTGTAACATGTATAGCAAAAAAATAGCACTGTAATATATATAAAAAATAATGTGTAATAGAAATACATGAACAATATAATAAAATAAGTTATAAAGTACATCAATTAATCAAATAATAAATATCAAATAATATATTTTTTTTTATGTATATGTTTATGTATATTTATGTATATTTTTTATGTGTGTGTGTGATATATATATATATTGATTGATTGATAGATATATTGATATATATATATATATATATATTGAGATATACATAATGGTCCCAATTTGTTATTTAGGGTTTTTAAGGTGCGGTTGGGGCCTATATGGTCCCAATTTGTTATTTAGGGTTTTTAAGGTGCGGTTGGGGCCTATATGGTCCCAATTTGTTATTTAAGGTTTTTAAGGTGCGGTTGGGGCCTATATGGTCCCAATTTGTTATTTAGGGTTTTTAAGGTGCGGTTGGCGCCTATATGGTCCCAATTTGTTATTTAGGGTTTTTAAGGTGCGGTTGGGGCCTATATGGTCCCAATTTGTTATTTAGGGTTTTTAAGGTGCGGTTGGGGCCTATATGGTCCCAATTTGTTATTTAAGGTTTTTAAGGTGCGGGTGGGGCCTATATGGTCCCAATTTGTTATTTAGGGTTTTTAAGGTGCGGTTGGGGCCTATATGGTCCCAATTTGTTATTTAGGGTTTTTAAGGTGCGGTTGGGGCCTATATGGTCCCAATTTGTTATTTAAGGTTTTAAAGGTGCGGTTGGGGCCTATATGGTCCCAATTTGTTATTTAGGGTTTTTAAGGTGCGGTTGGGGCCTATATGGTCCCAATTTGTTATTTAGGGTTTTTAAGGTGCGGTTGGGGCCTATATGGTCCCAATTTGTTATTTAGGGTTTTTAAGGTGCGGTTGGGGCCTATATGGTCACACTTGGTCTTTTAAGGTTTTAAAAGTTAAGGTTTGGGTCTTGAACGTTCTAATGTTTTTTTTGTTGTTTTCTATCACTTCCCAGGTGCAAACTATCTGTGGAAGCAGATTTGTTTGGACTCGTTGGTTGACTTACTGGACGTGAATACCCCGAGAAGGAGAGTCAACTGTTGGTGAGTATCATTGCTTTTAATTTTCTGTCCATGCGTATAGGTGCAAATTTGATGTTGATGTAGTCTTGTCACATGAGGGTTTGCAATCTGTAATGTATACCAATGAATTCAACACACTGTTATTTTAAAGTAATTTTGTGACATAATATAAATTAATATACCGTGATCTATTTCTTCTATTGGTATCAGAAATGAATACTATTGACTCTCCACTTGTGAAGCCTTTCGGCACCCTAACCTATGAGGAGAAGGTGGAAGTAAAACGGCTAGGACCAACCAGAGATAAATCTGCAGCAAATCGCAAGAGATAGAGGGAAGCAATATATCCGTACTTTCAATACTGAATGGTACAAGAAGAACGACTGGCTTTGTGGAAGCGTTTCTAGGAAGGCCTTATATTGTTTCCCATGCATCCTATTTGGTGGTGTCGCTGCTTGGACCAAAACTGGAGTGACTGACGTAAAACATCTAGCTGACAAATTGGCGAAACACAAAAGTTCTAAAGCTCACTTGGATAACAGGATCAAGTTTGAGATGCTTGGACAGGCGAACATTGCAGTTCAACTGGACCAAGGATACCAAGTCAGTATTCAAAAACACAAGAAGAAGTGGCTAAGAACAGGTACATCCTTTCCAAGATAATTGATTGTGTTCGCTTTTGTGGCGCTTTTGAACTGGCATTAAGAGGACACGACAAGAGTGAAACATCGCTAAATCCAGGAGTGTTTTGAGGCCTGGTGGATTTGGTTGACAGTATCGTGCAATGGAACAGCATTTGAAGACTGCAACTGTGTTTAAGGGCACATCCAAAACCGTGCAGAATGAGCTACTGGACTGCATGCATGAAGTTATTAAGGAAGTGATTCACCAAGAGCTTAAGGGAGCCCAGTTTGTGGCAATCCAAGCGGATGAAACAACTGATGTTTCCGCTAGGACACAGTGCGTTGTAGTCTATCGCTACATTGACAAGAAGCATCAAGTGGTGGAAAGATTTGATGGCTTCACGGAAATGAAATCAACGGATGCAGACTCGATTGCTGCTGTTGTGCTGGAAAGTCTGAATACTGTTCTCCCAGAGCCAGAAGACAAGAAGAAACTCATAGCTCAAAGCTACGATGGTGCCAGTGTGATGCGTGGAGATCAAGGAGTAGTTCAAAGAAAAATAAAAGACGTGTACCCGAACGCACACTACGTCCATTGCTATGTTCACCAACTGAACCTAATAATGGAGAAAGCAGTTTCAAGGATTGGAAGAGTTCAAGTTTTTTTTTCCAACATAGGCGGCATACCATCTTTTTTTTCACGCTCTCCAAAAAGGACTGGAGTTCTGGATGAGGTAGTTGGTAGAAGACTTCCAAGAGGTGCACCGACACGATGGAACTTCAACGTTAGGACCGTGAACGTCATCTACGAGAACAGAGATGCGCTACTTGAGTGTTTCCAGACAATTGAAGCATGTCTAAACTTTGATCAAACATCTATACGTGATGCCGCCGGTTTCATTGGAATGCTGGAAGACAGGGAGTTCCTTTACTTCCTTAAATTATTTCATTTAATAATGCCACATGTTGACATCCTCTATAGTCAGCTTCAGAAGCGAGACACGGATACTGTTTATATCAAAAAAAGTCACAGAAGACTTTGTCGCCAGCATCCAGAAAATCTGTAATTCTGTTGAAGAGATAGAAGCAAGTTTGCCGAGCGATGTAACAGTCAACAGACGGAGTGCGGAGATCTCAACCTTGAGACAACTTTCAAGAGAGGTATGTGACATAGTGGTGGTTCATGCAAAAGAACGTTTTTCATTTTCAAATCACCTAGTCAGTGCCAAACTTGTTCAGAGTGACTTGTATAAAACCCATGACACTTGCTTTCCAACCTAAGCTCTGGAAGACACCGTGCAAGCATATCCAATACTGAAGAAGGAACAATTACGCACTGAGCTGTCACTTCTGTATGGGAAGACAGATTTTCATGCTTGTACAAGTGCTGTTGCTCTGCACAAACTTTTACATCAATTGAATCTGCAGAATGATTTCACAGAGACAGTGAAATTATTAAGAATCCTGATTACAACACCGATGACCACTGCAGATTTAGAAAGATGCTTCTCCACATTGAAGAGGATAAAAACCTTTTTAAGAAGCACCATGTCCCTGGAGCGGTTGAATGCATTGGCGATGCTCTCAATGGAAAAGCAACTGATTTCCGAAATCCCAGACTTCAATGAAAAAAACATTGAGAAGTTTTGTTCTTTGAAAGATTGGCGTGCAAAATTTAAATACAAGTGATTGAAGCAAAGAAGAATGCATACCCCCAGGGTGTGCAAAGATAAACTGCGTTAAGCAGCACCACCAATAGTTGAAGCCTTGGCGTGGTTTGAAGGAATTGGAGGCACTTCCAAGGGTAGCTGTCACTTGTATACGGGAAGCCAGAATTTCATGTCTGTACAAGTGCTGTTGCTCTGCACCAACTTTACCATCAATTTAATCTACATAATTTAACAGAGAGAGTGAAGCTATAAGGAATCCTGGTTACAACACCGAAGACTACTAAAGAACCAGAAAGATGCTTCTCCCCATTGAAGAGGATAAAAAAGTATTTAAGAAGCACCATGGCCCTGTAGCGGTTGAATGCATTGGTTTGAAGGAATTGGAGGCACCTTCAAGGGTACATAAAGTTCTCAGAAATGGCACCACCTCACTACCAAAAATAACTAGTGGTAAGTAAAGTATGAATGGTGTGTGGGTGTGCATATGGAAGGAGCTATGAAAGGTGTGTGAATGGTCAGTAACAATTGTTGAAGCCTTGGCGTGGCGTTACTGCTCATATGGTTATCCATATGCTAATTCAACGTGTTTGTTTGACATTGATTATTGTGTTGTCTAAACAGAAGTGACATTTTGTTGTTTTCTTGAATCCCAAGATCCACTGGTTTGGGCCTATACAGTGCTGATTGGTCTTTTAAGGTATGTTTGGGGCCTATATGGTCACACTTGGTCTTCTAAGGTATGTTTGGGGCCTATGGTCACACTTGGTCTTCTAAGGTATGTTTTGGGACTATATGGTCACACTTGGTCTTCTAAGGTATGTTTGGGGCCTATATAGTTCCACTTGGTCTTCTAAGGTATGTTTGGAGCCTATGGTCACACTTGGTCTTCTAAGGTATGTTTGGGGTCTATATGGTCGCACTTGGTCTTTTAAGGTATGTTTGGGGCCTATATGGTCACACTTGGTCTTCTAAGGTATGTTTGGGGCCTATGGTCACACTTGGTCTTCTAAGGTATGTTTGGGGCCTATGGTCCCACTTGGTCTTCTAAGGTATGTTTGGGGCCTATATAGTTCCACTTGGTCTTCTAAGGTATGTTTGGGGCCTATGGTCACACTTGGTCTTCTAAGGTATGTTTGGGGTCTATATGGTCAAACTTGGTCTTTTATGGTATGTTTGGGGCCTATATGGTCACACTTGGTCTTCTAAGGTATGTTTGGGGCCTATGGTCACACTTGGTCTTCTAAGGTATGTTTGGGGCCTATGGTCACACTTGGTCTTCTAAGGTATGTTTGGGGCCTATATAGTTCCACTTGGTCTTCTAAGGTATGTTTGGGGCCTATATGGTTCCACTTGGTCTTTTAATGTTTTTTAAGTATGGTTTTGTTCTTGAATGGTCTGATTGATTTGCTTGTTTTCTTTCAACCCCAGGTGCAAACCCTATGTGGCTGCAGATTTGTTTCTACTCGTTGGTCAACTTACTGAACGTGAATACCCTGAGAAGTAGAGCCGACTAATGGTAGGTGTCACTCCTTTAATTTTTCTGTTAATGCGTATAGGTGCAATTATGATATTGCTGTAGTCTTGTCACATGAGTTTTTTCAATCTATATTGTATACCAATGAATTTAACACATTGTTACTTTACTTATTGACATTTCTGCATTGCTGATCATGTATTTCAATGGGCTTTACAAGTATAAGGTCATTGGGCAGGGCTTATAAAGGTCATTATGTTTCGCCCTTGCGCCCCTCCAACTTGAAAAGTCACCAGCCGCCACTGTCCTGCTTCCTGCTGCATGAAACTGAGCGTGCCACTATTTTACTATGTGCTAGCTGTAACTACCCTAATCAGAGACCCAAATCCTAACCCTAACCTTAAACCCAAACCTAAACTCTTTTAATGTTAACGTGTTTATTTTTAAGAGTGCCCTATAGTGGTGCTTTAATTCCAGCACATCTGCCCTATATCCTAGAAGACTTTATAATCTGTGCTGCTTCCCCTTTATATCCTAGAAGGCTTTATAATCTGTGCTGCTTCCCCTTTAAATCCTAGAAGACTTTATAATCTGTGCTGCTTCCCCTTTATATCCTAGAAGACTTTATAATCTGCGCTGCTTCCCCTTTATATCCTAGAAGACTTTATAATCTGCGCTGCTTCCCCTTTATATCCTAGAAGACTTTATAATCTGCGCTGCTTCCCCTTTATATCCTAGAAGACTTTATAATCTGCGCTGCTTCCCCTTTGTTATGAGAATCTACTTTGCTGTAAGGGAAATAAATTAATCTATATTGAGTATTTGTATGATGGGGTTAGACGAGGAGCAGCACAGGGGGAGGTCAGTAAATCATTTGTATACAGAAATTCCCTTCTAGTTATTTGCTATTTTTTTTTTTTTAGAATGCTAAAAAAATTACTATGTAAATTAGATTTTAAGATCAACGACAGAGCCCTCAATTCTTCTGCAATGTGTTAATATTGTTTTTGCCTATTGTTTTTGCCTTGTTTCTTAACCACGTATTGCGCTACAGAACATGTTGATGCGTTACAAATAAAGGATATTATTATGTACACACATAACAACCATGGGCTATGGTTATATGTAATTAAATATGTTTGTTGGGCAGAGATTATTAAAGTCAGTGTGCAGTTTAAAATAAATAAAACTTAATATTTGTTCTAACTTTGTAAACTGTTTGTTTTCCCAACAAGCAGAGCTGTTTTTTCTTCCTCCCAGTGTCTTGTCAGGGGGCATAGACAACTCTGAGGGCTGGCCCATGCTGTAGCTTGGTAGCAGGCTGGGCTATTATGTTATTGACCCCATCCAATGATGTCATTGGCTCTGCTCCTGCTGCACACAGAGGTATTGATGGTAAAACCTCCTTGTAGTTACCCCATTGGACTCACATGGGCGGTGCCAATTACTGCAAGTATTATAGCGCCTTTAGTGAGCAGCACCTAGACTGGTCCGACTGCATAGTCATGCTGAGTATATATACAATTCCCAAATAAAAACATTGCAGGTTGTAGGGTCCCACCTCAACAGGCACCAAAATATTTCACCATGCAGAAGCCCACCATATATAAAGACTATATGGATGATAGACCACGTTACCTGTCCATTGGTCTAAAAAGATGCTGGGTGCATAAGCCTATAGCCACCAGGCATCCCAATTAAGTAAATCCTACTTCATGCAGAAGAAGCCAAACTTCCCAGAGTCTTGTTACAAAAGAGTAAATATGGCATAATTCAGCAGTCTCTATCTTTGGCCCCAAACATTCAAAATATATGTTTCACAATGTGGAAGCCAATATAGCCAACCCCTAAAATTCCAAAATCATAAGCCCTAAAAATGCTGATATAATATAAAGTAGAGGTCGTCCTCCTCAAAATAGTTCCAAGTATTGCAGGGTAGAGGAATTCCCCTGACTCCTTTGTTACCCCCAAAATAGTTGGGATGCCTCACAAAGGCTTTAGGGAAGAATGTGTGGGAGAAGATACTTATTGTGTAACACAGGAGGGAGACTTGGTGAGTAGGACTTGGGAAGAGAAATAGTATTTAATTCACATTAAAACGAAATATACATATTGGACTCTGTTACTGAGGGCAAGGATAGCTGCACATCTTAAATGTAATGGAAACTCAAAATACACATGATGTCCATCTTCCACTTCCCATGATGACGTTCCAAAGTTGCCAAATAGTTGTTTACTTTCTCATTCAGACAAGACTTTCAATAAAGCGTGGAGGTAATTGATGGGAGTATTTAACCCTGGACCCACACTAAGATACAGCTTGGGGTACTCAGTGGGTGCCTCTATTTTTTCTTCTTCGAGCCCTTCCTTTCATATTCCCTTCACCTCTTTCACCTTTTTTTTATTTTCCTTTGCTTTATGTCTACCTTTCCCTTTTCTTTTCTTTACTAAAACAAAAAATTAAGACCTACTTCATATGCCAGCCTAGGCCTACAAAAGGATCCTGGCCAAGTAGGGATTCTTAATTTCATCCTCCAAGCATTGCTCTTGTATATCTATAACCAAGGTGAATTGGTTTAACCTCATTATCTCAGTGTTAGTGATGTGTTTTTTGTGCTTTTATTTTTTTTTTAAGAAACAAATAATGAAAAACGTTTAGTTAGTGCCTAAATGATATATAAATGATCACAGGTCTAGTTCTTCAAATGATATGTGAATGTAGTTATATCTGTGTGTAGAGTATTTGTCCTTATCCAGCAGTATAGCTGAGTGCACTTATGTAGATGTTTGTTTATGTGTATGCGTGTGTATAAATGTGTGCTCATATTCTTTTGAGTGTTTAGCTCACACTCCACATAGGGAAAAGTATTCATGAATGGTCAAGTAGATTTTCTGTGTCCATACCTTGGTGTGAATCATTCATCCATTCTTATTATTAAAAACAAAAGTCACATACTCAAGTCAAATTAAAGCCAAATTTTTATTGTAGAAATCAGAATCATATGATTCTGTGACTACCTCTGGACTCACGAAGAGTCATCCTTCAGCACTCAGGAGAGGAAAAACCCCCTTGTGGAGGAAACCTCTGGGGAACCATGGCATGAAGGACCGCCCTTCCCTCTGGGCAATAAGAGGTAAAAGTAGCAATCAGAATCGTCTGAAATATGACGAAAAGCCGTGTCTACCTCTGGACTCACGAAGAGTCATCCTTCAGCACTAAGGAGAGGAAAAACCCCTCTTGTGGAGGAAACCTCTGGGGAACCATGGCATGAAGGACCGCCCTTACCCCTGGGCATTAAGAGGTAAACAAGGATACATTAATTAAAAAGCTAAACACAATTAACAATAATCTAAAGTTAAATACATTGGGCCTCATTCAATTGTAATTTGGCCAATTGAATAGGGGTCAAAATAAGCAAAAAGCATATTCTTTTAAAGAAGTTTTTAGTTAGTGAACTTCTATCCAAAAGCAAGGTCTTCACTTTATAGAGCCCTATTAAATTGGCCAAATTGCAAATGAATGAGGCCCATTGAGTACAAATATAAATACAATTAACAATAAGCTATTCATATATCTTTTGCTCTATTGCACATATGTCCCATATTATTGCATAGTTTTAGGTAATAAAAAAAAAGACAAACATTAAAATGAAGCTGAAGAGGACCATCCTTTAGGAAGACTAATCAATGCTGATCCCCCACATTATCCATTTCAATATGGATTTCTCAGTAATATTTTTAGTTTATTTTAAAAAATTATTTTCTATCAATTTATTCCTTTTAACTATTTTTTTCTACCATATTCCAAGATGAAATTGTAGACTGGTTTCCAGTTTCTAATTATACTTATAGACCAGTGTGGTTCCCAAACCTCTCCTCAGGGCTCCCCAGAAAGGCAGAGATTGAAATGTAACAGTTGGAGAATACAGGTGAGGCAATAAAGTATTCAACAGGCAATAAGGCCTCTAATTTCTTTACCTGTGTTCACATATGGGGCCTTGAGGAGAGGTTTGGGAATGATGTTTTAATATATTATAACATTTATTCACCTTTTAAGCAGAGTTTTTCCAATTTCCAGTTTTCTGTTCTCCTTCAAACTAAAAGGAATACTGTACAAAAAATAATTGAAATGAATAAATTCCCAAAATCCTTATTGAAATAGAAGATGTGGGATCAGCATTGCGCGTCTTCAGCATCATTTTAATGTTTGTCTTTTTTTAATTGTACCTTTTGCTTATAACTATGCCATTATTTTGATGATGTGTTTCCCAATTACAAGATATGTTCTAATTTATAAAGCTAATAACCAGTGAGCGTCTATCATTTTACCCATCATGAATGCATGAATATTGCATACTAAATATGTGAGACTTCATTGACCCCTTAAAAGATTACAAAAGTCACCATATGTGATCTGCACACCATTAAATAGAGGTTGGAAAGAGTGTTTTCGTCCTTAAAATTGATGCTGAATTCATAATGAACAATAGAATTTGGGATCTCAATGTGAACCTGAATGAGTAATGAGCTCTGCACCATATAATGAATATTAGAATCAGGTGTAGAGGCTTTGAATCAGACAGTGGCTACGGGATTTTTAACTATTTGATTATATTCTAGCAGTTAGTTTAGCAACAGAAGTGATAGCATTGTAGGTAAGGGGCTGCAGTCTGTGGTGGTGAAGGTTCCAAGTTTAAATCCTTGTGCTTACTAATTTATTCTTTATTGTCTTAAAGAAACGTCCATCAGGCTTCTATTTAGGGCTGTTACCTTTAATTTAATTGCACACATTTAGCTGTGAGATTCCTATGTAAGGGTTAACCCATCCATAGTATTAGACTAGGATGCCAGTAAAAACACAGCCTATAGCTTAAGTAGTGCTTTGAAATCCATTCAAAAACTTATTTTGTGATATACACTATTAATTTCAAATAATTTGTTTCTATGCTGTTTTGAATTATGTCACTTGTTAATTGTTTTTTTTTTTTTATCCAGCATTCTCTTGTCAGATTGAGCACAATATTATTGCATGAGTTTCCTTATTGTTTATAGTTTAAGACGTCAAACCTTTCTTTTCGGTCTGACACATTAGGGACGTTTAGTCAGATTTAGAGCATCAACCTAGTCCCTAAGATTGGAACCTTCCAGGTACGAGGAATCCCTCGAGGATCACAGGGTGTTGCCTTTTCTTATCTATTGTGAGTGTGCAAATATTGTTTAAACATCAGAAATATATGTCCTTTAGGGGCACTCATCCATAGAATTGACTGAGGGCTACTAATACATGATTGAGGGCTACTAATCCATGGTATTGACTGAGGGCCACTAATCCATGGTATTTGACTAGGTAGGACGCCAGTAGTTAGAGTTTATAGGTCAAGAAGTGCATTTGGTGCAATTTTTTTCCCTATTTTGAGCATTTTTTTTTTATTATTTAACATTTAAAATCTATTCACAAACCTAAAAAATCTTGTTTTATGATATACCATTGTTTTTAAATAATTTGAATCTATGCTGCTTCTCTGAATTATGTCACTTTTTTTAATCCAGCATCCTTCCGCTTTATTGATAGACAAATTAATTATGATTCAGATTTGGCACAATAGTAGTGCACGAGTTTCCTTGTTTGGAGAGTTTAAGACGCCATACCTTTCTCCTCTCTGGTATATTAGGCACTTTTAGTCATATTTGGAGTATTTGTAGAGTTTAAGACGCTATTACCTTTTTTGTAGAGTTTAAGACACTATTACCTTTTTCTTTCCTCTGTCTGATACATTAGGGACTTGTGGCCATATCTGGGGTATCATCCTAGTCCCTAGGTTTAAACCTTTCAGATATGTGGAATTCCCTGAGGATCACAGGGTTCTGCCTTTTCTAATCTATTGTGACTGGTCAACAATCAGTTTTGTTTTTTTTATTCAGGTTTTTCAATATTGTTTTAAAATCAGAAATCTGGCCTTTAAGGTTATCACCAGGGCCAGCTTTTAAAGTCAATGTACTACAAAGTGTAACCGTGACAGACTGCAGCCTTACTACGTATGCAGATTCTTATGGGAGGGCTTCAAGGGCTAAACTAAAATGACAAGATATATGTAAATTCTTGATCTATTTTAAAAATGTAAGTATTTTTCACATAATTTCCACCCTCTGATTGTGCAGAGTACATATGGTGACTTACCCTTCCTTCTCATTATATGGTGGTGATTTTCCCGGGTCAGTTCTTTATTTGTGGGATGATCTCTTTGCAGCGGGCAGTGGGCATTTTCCCTATTTCTTTTATTGTGGGATGATCTCTTTCCAGCGGGCGGTGGGAATTTTCCCTGACTTTTATTGGGGGATGATCTCTTTGCAACGGGGCATCACTCATCAGATGGACAAACTTTCAGATCATTTTAGTGGGACCGACACACTACAAATCACTTTGCCAGGTAACCGGCGCTCTGCAGCTCTCTTTGTCATTCAACCATGATCTCCAGATGTCCCTGTGAAATGAATGAGAAGAGCATCAGTCTAGGCTTTTATAGGCAGCTTCCACTGTTATGTCATCACACTATGACCTCATTCCTGTACCTCCCAATAGAGGTGCCCAGAGTGAGTGACAAACTGCAGACTTATGTGGATTTTTGTGGGCCGGCTCCAAGAGCTAAACTAAAATGACAATATACAAGTCAATTCTGGTTCTATTTTAAAAATATTAGTATTTTCCACATCTTTTTCCACCCTCCTGATTATGTAGAGTACATATGGTGACTTACCTTTCTCACTAGATGGTGGGGGGAATTTTTTTACTGGTCAGTTCTTTTATTGCTGGACCATCACACTTCATCAGATGGCTCATCTTCAGATCACTTTAGTGGGACCGACACACCGCAAATCACTTTGCCAGGTAACCGGCACTCTGCAGCTCTCTTTATCAGTCAACCATGATCTTCAGATGTCCATGTGAAATGTATGAGATGAGCTTCAGTCATGGGTTTTTATAGGCAGCTTCCACTGTTATGTCATCACACTATGACCTCATTCCTGCACCTCACATTAGAGGTGCCCAGAGTGCTGGCCAGCAATGTAATGGCTGACCCTCTGGCTTGTTAAGA